>CM070597.1:14460406-15660406 GCA_036346395.1 Hsuehochloa calcarea | reverse complement strand
TTTTCATTTTTCACAGGAGCAGTTTTAGAATCTCAAGAACACAAAAAGCTCAAGTAATGGTCAATTTTAGATTCAAGAGCTAATAAAGCAATTCTGACAGGGCCAATGTCATAAATAGAGCACTAATTGCGCAACTAGCTAAAACATCTACAAATTGTAATTTTTAGTTCGAGTTGTTTTTGTGGATTTCATGGGTATATGTTACAGATCTTAGGATGATGTGACAATTGGCAATGGCGTTTACGGTTTGTAGTTTCACGTGTTTTCGACAAAGCTACGGTATTACAGTGAGGCGGTCCGACCGGTCCTTGCACCGCGATCCGACAGGTCCCAAATCGGTCGGGCCGGCCATGTGGGGCGATCGGACCGTGATGAACTAAAAGTGTTCAAAACGAGCTGGGCCAAAAATAGGTGTCGTAGGCAAGTGAGGGGATCCCAATGCACTTGGTCTCATAATTTTTGGAGTCTCTAGTAAAAAGTTCTATTGGTTTAAAGTTTCCAGAAGGTTTCGGATTTTTAGGGGTTGAAATTCGGCTAAGTCCCAAGGCGGTCCGACCGGCTCACGAGGAGCGGTCCGGCCGCCAAGAAGCGGTCCGGCCGCTCACTGGGCGGTCGAGCCGGTTTCTACTTGAGCGTCGGCCAACCGTGGCGATGTTGTTTTGTTAGGTCAAAGTCATTGGTTTCATGGCATATGATTTGCATGATGCATGTTTTGACTAACATGGGTCAAGTTGTGAAGAACTTGTTCCCGAATTCGTGTTTGCTTGTGCGTGGTTGTGCAGTTGCTTGGTGGTCAACGACGGTCAGCGGCGAGGAGAATCGGGACTAGACTTGAAGAGTTGAGGTCGAGCGATCTACGATGCGGGTGAGGTCAACGACTCAAGCGTGACACAAGATGGACAATGGTGACCTATTGGCATATCCATGGCGCATGGTGAAGCGGTTTAGGTCAAAAGGTTAAAGACGGCGCTTTGCGAAGCGTGCGTGTGTGACCCGTTTGTTAGTGGGCCTTAGCGGAGCCCAAGAGAGTCAAACCCTAAGAGTTTTAGGCCTCCACTATAAATAGGAGGAGATGGTGGTGCACCTCCTCTCTCGCCTTTTATGTTTCAAAACCCTAATTGTCTTTAGGGAGTTGCGGTGGAGGCAAGGGCTCTTGATGGTTTGTGGTGAATTTCGTGATCTTTGATTGTCCAGCGATCCATGATGGTGTGGATGTAATCCAACAACAATCACGAAATCAATCTATCCAAGGTTTGCTTGAGATAAGTCTCTTTTCGTTCTTGCTTTCAATTTCGTGTTTTAGGGCTTTCTTTGACCCGCGAGTTTGTGATTGATTCTTTCACGTGAATTAGCTTGCTGTGATATGTGTGAATCTATCTAGCATCATCTTGATCATCAATCCCTCACGAACAAGCTTTAGGATCAAGTTTTCGTTCTTGCGGTTTTAGACCTTCTTTAATCAATTGGCAATTGCTCAAGATCGTTCCAAGAATTATCATAATATTCGATTGGAATAGGTCCTCAATAGCATATAGAAGGTGTGTGCAAAGTTTCATAAAGATTAGAGTTGAGAATCAAAGTTTCACCTAATTGCAACCGTCATCGGGTGATTTTCTTATTGCGATCGGTTCGAGAGTCGTAGGTCGGACCGCCCGTCATCACCGGTCGAGACCGATTTTGGAGGCCGACCGCCTTGACTAACGCCGGTCGATCCGCTTGCGACAATCGGTCCGACCGATTGGGTCCAGTGATCGAGACCGCCGTCTTTGTGAGTCTTTGCAATCTTAGTTGATTTTGTAGCATTGCTTAGGGTTTAATTGGATTCAATACTAGTCTTCCATTGTCTTTGGTATATTGATCTTCATAGCTTTCTAATAGCTCTTGGAGTGAAATTGTATTGAGTTCATAATTTGCAAACCAAGTGGCGTGCTCCTATTCACCCCCTCTAGTCGCCTTTACGGTCCAACAAGTGGTATCGAGCGAGTTAGTTCAATCTTGATCTTAACAGATCACTTTGAACTTTGGCGATGGATAGATTCTCTACAAAACCGCATATGTTCAATGGACAAGACTATGCCTATTGGAAGAATCGTATCAGTATTCCTTGAGAGCGAGGACAAGCTATGTGGGGCGTTGTTCGATCCGCTCATTATTCCCGAGGTTGAAACTCACCTTCGTGGTTCTTTTGGCTAACAACAACAAGGCCAAGAATCTTTTATATGGTGCGCTTGGTAGACAAGAATATGATAGGATTTGCAATTTTGCATTGCATACGAGATTTGGAACATTCTCGAAACATATCATGAGGTTCGTCCCAAATTAAGAAAGTCGCCAAACAATCTATAAGCGTGGTTATAACAAATTTGAGATCGTCTGGAGAGAGCATCGATGACATTTTCGATCGTTTTAATAAAGTGATTAATCAAATGAAAGTCGTTGATATTGAATATTCTCAATCTGAAAATGCCACCCACCTCTTGGTCGCAATCAACACCAACGAGTGGGAGATGAAGGCTCTTGCTATAGAAGAGAATGTTGATCTTTCAAGTCTTACTTTAGAATTGCTTTATAGTAAACTCAAGACTCATGAAATTAAAAGAGTTGATCATCCCAAGAAAGATAATTTAGCTTTGGTAGCGATCCTCTCAAAAGGCTTTTGATGACTCTTTTGAATCTTCTTCTCGATTTTCATTTGCTTGTTTATCTCGCTATTCATGAAGAGGAGCTTGAGAATATCCACGAGGTTGAGTTAGCCCTTTTAGCTAAAAAATTCACACGGGCTTACAACAATGTGAGAAATAAAAGAGAGGTGGTCTGTTACTTGCTATGAGTGTGGAGAGCTTTACCACATCAGGACCAATTGCCCCAAGCTAAAAGGTAAGGGTAAGCACGGGGAGGAGAAGACGACTTGGAAGAAGCCTCATGAGAACAACTCTGAGTATGATCTTTGTCAAGCTCATAAAGGCCGCTCACGGGTCCTTGCCGCTTTTGGAGAGCAATCCGTTAGCGATGTGGACTCGGGGCGAGAGGATAAGAAAGGGAAGGCCAAAGACTTCACCGGCATGTGCTTCATGGTCGACAAGCGACATTGATAATGATGAGGTATCTTTTTCTTATGATGAGCTTTCTGCTAAATATAATTCTATAGTTGAGCAAGTGCTTAGTCAAGATGAAGCGCTAGAATTTGTCATGACTAAAAATAAGAAACTAGAGTCAAAAATTGGTAAACTAAAACTAGAACTTACAAATGTTAAGACTCTTGAACTCGATGAATGTTTATCTTGTCATGATATGCACTTCGAGAATTGGCTAAGCGCAATCTACTCACAATATTGCTTTACAACAACTTGAAAATGCTAGAACTGAGCTAATTGAAATTAAATCTGCTCCTTGTGAAAAATGTTTAGAGTCTAGCAAGTTGATTGCTTCTGATGTGATTGATTCTAGCCCTTGCACGTCATGCTTAGAAAAAGAACGTGAAATCAAAGATATCTTAGAAGCTGCTAGAGTCAAATATGCTAAGCTTAAGGACAATATTGAAAATACTACTTGTGCTTCTTGTTCCACTCTTAAGCTTGAAATTGCTTTATATAAAGAAAATCTATGGATAAAACTTGTGATGCTTGTGTTAGTTTAAGAAAAGAAAATGCTTACCTTCATGATACATTAGAAATTTTCTAAAGGTAAGAAACAATTAAACATGATTCTTGACAAGTCTAAAACTCCTTATAAGAAGCAAGGTTTAGGATTCAATTCTTTTCAAGACAATTCAAAGCCAAAAGTCATTCAAGTCTTGGAAAAGGTTTAATTGAATTCAAAACCCAACTTTGCAAAAACATCTTTTAAATCTGCAGTTTTGCCCAACCTTGTATTAATTCAAATGGTGCTTCTTCTAGTGGTACCAAGTACCATTGCACTTATTGCAAGAAAGGTGGGCATTTGATTGAATTCTATTTGGCGTAGGTTGAAAAATGATAGGAAAAATCTTGATAGAATCTCATTCGGGCAACCTAGAGCTTTTATGAGACATGGTAACACCGAAAGGAATAAACCTGGATTAGGATTTTTCTCATATGCTAATCATCATGCTTCTACATATCCTAATTCTCATGTTCTTCAGTCTGTCGGTCTGACCGCTGGTGGTCACCGGTCTGACCGATTTGGTCACCGGTCGACCTCCAAAGACTGTTGCCGGTCGATCACCGACGATTTAATTCCTATGTTAACTTAAACATTGCTCATAACAGAATTTTAGATGAAATCAAGGATAACACTTCTGCTTTGCATACTACTCGCAGACGTGTGTCTCAGTACTGGGTTCCCAAGTCTTGTTTAACTAACCCCAGTATCGAGACACATCGTTCTTCTGTGCCTTGATTTTTCGAGATTGCCGCGAAAGAGGAAGGGCACGTGCTTTGTCGACTCATTTATTCACATCATATTGCCGAAACTCAAGATGGTTCACCTCCTTCACGCGGTCGACGGGTTTCAAGCATCTCAGAGAACTTCCCATCGCCAGCCGTTAAGCTCTTATTCGTGTACTTACACTCTACTCTCTTTGTATGGCATTTGATATTCTGTTCTTTATCCTTGTCCATTCGGGGTTTTTCTTATTCGATTGTGCGGGTCATCGGCTAGATAGGAAGAGTACCTCGGCGCTTGTCACCCACTAGGCACTTCTTTTGTCTTTTGTTTTTATCCTCACCAAATCTTTAGAACCAACTAGGTTTGCCACCTTGAGAAGCAAGTTAGGGTTATTTATCCTTATGGGTTGGTTTGAGGGGAGTTCGATCTTTTGATCTTTCCTTGTTCTTTTGATCTTTTATTGTTCTTTTTCGGACTTAGTGATCTTTTGAACTTTTTAGGTTTTAGGCTTTTAATTGCATCTCATTGTGTCATATTGCATTCATATGAAAAATCCAATAAGTGGTATAACAACAAGTGGTAACAACAAGTGGTTACAACAAGTGGTATGAAAAATCCAAAAGATGCATTATAATATAAGTTTTTACCTTATCTTTTAAAATTGATGGAGCTTTGCCTATTACCCTTTGGAGATTTTGTATTTCAATTCTTGCTCAATGTCATGTCTAGTTCTTTGACTTGCTATAATTATCATGCTTTTACATGTGTAGCTAAGTCTTTGCTATATGAGCTAGAACCTTTAAACAACTCAAACTAAGAAATTGCAATTTGTGGATGTTTTAGCGAGTTGCGCAATTAGTGCTCCTCTTGTGACATTGGCCTGTCGAATTGCTTTGTTAGCTCTTTGATCTAAAATTGACCATTACTTGAGCTTTTGTGTTCTTGAGATTCTAAAAGCGCTCATGTGAAAAATGAAAATCAAGATTGTCTTATGCTTAAATTGTGCCAAACTATTCTTACGAGGCTGCTTGTCAAATGACATGAACTTGGAGATAGTTTGATGAACCGAACGATCTCATGGGGACCGCTTGTCGAAATGACATGAACCTCAAGATTTGTCGCCCGGTAGAAGCTTAGAAAGAGTTTGTGGATGGCTCCTAGTCCGGGATCTTCTTTACTAAGATATACCTTTAATCAACTTTTGGTGAAGCTTAGGATGAGTTTGTGGATGGCTCTAGTCCAGATCTTGTCACTAAGTTAGATCATTAGTCAACTTCAATATTCAATGCAAATGAGAAAATGTTGACAAATGGGCGTTTACAAAATATTGAGCAAAATGATTCAATACGGGACTTGATTGACTCTTAATGTGGTCTTTGTTAGATTTTTGATCTCATTTTGACATTTTGACATGGCCAATTTCACTTTAGGATCCCTGTTGATGAACTTGCTGAATTTGAAATGTTGCTTAAATTGATCAAATCTACTGCTTTACTTTTGAGCCTTTGTGCTTAGCTTTGATATATATGTCTTACCATGATCTTGCTATGTTTACGGGCTTGATATCTTGTTTGTGCAATATTAGAGATACTAGCTTGTTCTTTTGGGTAATCTCCAAAGCTTCTTGTAATCAAAAATTAAAAAATACAAAAAATGAAGCCACTCCATTGCACTTCATGCATATTTCTCTTTACGCTTCTTTTGTTTTTGCTTCTTTCTTTATTCTATATTTGTTATCTCTGGATGAGAGGAAGGCGTGATTCCTTGATGAATCCATTATCAAAGGGGGAGAAGATGTGTTAAATGAGAAGAGAAGATGTGTTAATGAGAATATATTTCTTTGTTGGGGAGAAGTTTTGTACAAAGGGAGAAACGAAAATTTAAAATTGAGGATCATAGTGAGGGGAGTTCTTGAGTTGCATTCTTATTGTCTTATTGAATATTCTGAACTTGAATTGCATTCTTTTATATACTCACAATGATCATAGGTCAATTGAACAATTGTTCTTTCATATGGACCTCATGTGAGAATTTTGACCCTTTTAAAATCAAAGTTTTATGCTTTCTTTTGCCTTGTCTCACATGCCTATACTATTCGATGCCACTTGGTCATGTTCATTGCTTTTTCTTGCTTATGGACCAAGTTGTGCCTTTGTCTGCTGCGAGTAAACTCGTTTTCAAACCTCTTACTTACATTTTACGGATAATTGCCAATGTGTTCATCAAGGGGAGATTGTGGATTTCATAGGTATATGTTCGGATCTTAGGATGATGTGACAATTGGCAATGGCGTTTACGGTTTGTAGTTTCACGTGTTTTCGACAAAGCTACTGTGTATTACAGTCAGGCGGTCCGACCGGTCCTTGCAATGATCCGACCGGTCCCAAATCGGTCGGACCAGGCCATGTGGGGCGATCGGACCGGCGGTGACCTAAAAGTGTTCAAAACGAGCCGGGCCAAAAATAGGTGTTGTAGGCAAGTGAGGGATCCCAATGCACTTGGTCTCATGATTTTGGAGTCTCGATAAAAAGTTCTATTGGTTTAAAGTTTCGAAGGTTTGGATTTTGGGGTTGAAATTCGGCTAAGTCCCAAAGGCGGTCCGACCGCTCACGAGGAGCGGTCCGACCGCCAAGCGATCGGTCCGACCGCTCACCCGGGCGGTCGGACCGGTTTACTTGAGCGTCGGCCAACCGTGGCGATGTTGTTTTGTTAGGTCAAAGTCATTGGTTTCATGGCATATGATTTGCATGATGCATGTTTTGACTAACATGGGTCAAGTTGTGAAGAACTTGTTCCCGAATTCGTGTTTGCTTGTCCGTGGTTGTGCGGTTGCTTGGTGGTCAACGACGGTCAACGGCGAGGAGAATCGGGACTAGACTTGAAGAGTTGAGGTCGAGCGATCGGCGATGCGGGTGAGTCAACGACTCAAGCGTGACACAAGATGGACAATGGTGACCTATTGGCATATCCATGACGCATGGTGAAGCGGTTTAGGTCAAAGGTTAAAGACGGCGCTTTGCGCAAGCGTGCGTGTGTGACCCGTTTGTTAGTGGGCCTTAACGGGGAGCCCAAGAGAGTCAAACCCTAAGAGTTTTAGGCCTCCACTATAAATAGGAGGAGATGGTGGTTGCACCTCCTCTCTCGCCTTTTATGTTTCAAAACCCTAATTGTCTTTAGGGAGTTGCGGTGGAGGCAAGGGCTCTTGATGGTTTGTGGTGAATTTCGTGATCTTTGATTGTCCACTGATCCATGATGGTGTGGATGTAATCCAAAGAACAATCACGAAATCAATCTATGCAAGGTTTGCTTGAGATAAGTCTCTTTTCGTTCTTGCTTTCAATTTCGTGTTTTTAGGGCTTTCTTTGACCCATGAGTTTGTGATTGATTCTTTCACGTGAATTAGCTTGCGTGATATGTGTGAATCTATCTAGCATCATCTTGATCATCAATCCTCACGAACAAGCTTTAGGATCAAGTTTTCGTTCTTGCCCTGCTTTTAGACCTTCGTTAATCAATTGGCAATTGCTCAAGATCGTTCCAAGAATTATCATAATATTCGATTGGAATAGGTCCTCAATAGCATATAGAAGGTGTGTGCAAAGTTTCATAAAGATTAGAGTTGAGAATCAAAAGTTTCACCTAATTGCAACTTCGTCATCGGGCCGATTTTCTTTGTTGCGATCGGTTACAGAGTCGGCCGGTCGGACGCCCCGTCATCACCGGCCGGACCGATTTTGAGCGGTCCGACAAAGACAACGCCGGTCGGACCGCCCGACAATCGGTCCGACCGATTGGGTCCAGTGATCGACCGCCCGTCTTGTGAGTCTTTGCAATCTTAGTTGATTTTGTAGCATTGCTTAGGGTTTAATTGGATTCAATACTAGTCTTCCATTGATCTTGGTATATTGATCTTCATAGCTTTCTAATAGCTCTTGGAGTGAAATTGTATTGAGTTCATAATTTGCAAACCAAGTGAGCGTGCTCCTATTCACCCCCTCTAGTCGCCTTTACGGTCCAACACAAACAACATATCAAGCCCGATAGTGCTAGCAAGATCATGGTAAGACATATATAACAAAGCTAAGCATAAAGGCTCAAAAGTAAAGCAATGGATTTGATCAATTTAAGCAAAGCTTCAAATTCAGAAGTTCATCAACAGGATCCTAAAATGAATTTGGCCATGTCAAAATGTCAAAGTGAGATCAAAAATCTAACAAAGACCACATTAAGAGTCAATCAGTCCTGTATTGAATCATTTTGCTCAAGATTTTTAAAAGCCCATTTGTCAACAGTTCACATATGCATTGAATATTTGAAGTTGACTAATGATCTAACTTAGTGACAAGATCCCTGGACTAGGAGCCATCCACAAACTCATCCTAAGCTTCACGTAAGTTGATTAAAGGTATATCTTAGTAAAGAAGATCCCGACTAGGAGCCATCCACAAACTCTTTCTAAGCTTCTAAGGGCGACAAATCTTGAGGTTCATGTCATTTCGACAAGCAATCCCCATGAGATCGCTTTTAGAATTCTAGCTCATACAGCAAAAACTTATCTGTATATGTGAAAACATGATAATTCTAGCAAGTCAATGAACTATACATGTCATTAAGCAAGTATTGAAATACTAAAGCTCCAAAGGGTAATAGGCAAAGCTTCATCAATTTTAAAAGATAAGCAGAAAATCTTATATTACAATGCATCTTGTTGGATTTTTCATACCACTTGTTGTATTTTTCATATGAATGCAATATGATACAATGAGATGTAATAAAAAGCCTAAAAACCTAAAAAGTTCAAAAATATCAATAAGTTCAGAAAAAGAACAATAAAAGATCAAAAGAACAAGGTAAGATCAGAAAAGATCGAACTCCCCCTCAAACCAACCCATAGGGATAAATTACCCCTAACTCACTTCTCAAGGTGGCAAACCTAGTTGGGTCTAAAGGCCTGGTGAGGATATCAGTCAGTTGAGCCTCGGACTCCACGAAGTGCAGCACAATATCACCCTTCTTGACATGGTCTCTAAGGAAGTGATAGCGAATGTCTATATGCTTGGTCCTAGAGTGTTGCACAGGGTTCTTAGCAATGTTAATAGCAGAAGTGTTATCACATAAAAGAGGAACACTAGCAAAATTTAACCCATAGTCCTTGAGAGTGGATACCATCCAAAAATCGACTACTGACAACTCGCGGCTGCCTACATATTCAAATTTTGTGATGGATTGTGCAACAGAGGACCGCTTCCTAGAAGACCAAGAAACAAGAGAAGTGCCTAGGAAGTGACAAGTGCGAGGTACTCTTCCTATCGGTAAACGACCCATAAAATCGAATAAGAAATCCCGATTGTACAAAGAAGAAGAGCGGAGTACCAAATGTCATCTTTGGAGGGTAGAGTGTAAATACGAATATGCGCTAACGACTTGGGGACGGAAGCTCTGGAGGCGCTGAAACCTCGCGTGAGAGCGGTGTGAAGTGGATGTCCTGGTCTTGAGGCCGTTAGTACAGGAGGAGAGCCGCCATCTTTGCGGTACTCGCGTTGATCCACGGATTCTCCTTCCTCATCTGGATCCAAAGAAGCCGAAGTTGCCATGGTTGTGGCGATCTGCTTGCAGTCACCCATGTCGAAGCGTTTGAGCAGGTCCTTAGTATACTTCGTCTGATGGATGAAGATCCCTTCCTTACATTGCTTGATTTGAAGCCCCAGATAGTAATTGAGCTCTCCCATCATGCCCATCTCAAATTCACTGGACATAGTCTCAGAAAAGCTGGAAACAAAAGCATGAGAAGAACCACGAAAGATAATATCATCAACGTAAATCTGAGCAAGCAGAAAATCATTGCCACACCTAAGAATGAACAATGTCTTGTCTACCTTACCCATCTTAAAATCATTCTTAAGCAAGAAGGTCTTAAGCCTATCATACCAGACTCTAGGGGCTTGTTTAACACCATACAAGGCTTTGGACACGGGTTTTCTACAAAACCAAGCTCATAAGGAGTCTTGTCCAAAGACGGTCTCAAAAAGACCGACGGTAATATGACAAGCAAGAGAAATAGCTCGCCCAAAACCTCCTGAGTGCTATACTCATCTAGCATCGCCTCTAGCCATCTCGACTAGGTCCTGTTCTTCCTTTCTACAACGCCATTTTGTTGAGGGACGTGGGAGAGGAGAATCAAGCTCAATTCCACGCTTAGCACAAAAGGAAGCAAAAAGGCATTCTTGAACTGTGCCATTGTCACCATAAAGGATCGCTCTCAAAGCACTCCTAAGTTCGTAAGCCAAACGAAGAACAAGATCATGATAATGATCAAAAGCTTCATCCTTCAAGCAAGAAAAACACCCAAGTTTATCTAGACAAATCATCAACTATGACAAGAATGTACCATTTTTCACCAATCGACCGAACCCTAGGGACCAACAAGATCCATTTGAAGCAACTCGTTCCTGTCACTACCATGACCATAGTCACTGGAAAGTGAGGCGGCAACTTGCTTGCCAACATATAAAGATCCTTGACGGCTTTGAGTTTAGGCAAACCTCTCATGAGCTCAAGGTTGCTAACTCGCTACGATGATCAACAAAACCAAATGCCCAAACGACGCGCCAAAGCCAAAACTCGTAAGAAGAAGATGAAATCAAGCACTTGAGAGAACCACCAGAGATTCGTAAAAATCACCCAAAGATCCTATCAACTCTAGTAATCCCAAAAACAAGCTCACCAGCTTGAATCAAGCACCCGACAAGCATTTTTCTCAAATCTAGTCTCATAGCCATCATCAAGAAGTTGAGAGACGTAAAGCAAATTAAACCTTAGCTTATCCACAAAGGCGACGCCCTGGGGGATGAACTTGTCGCTCACCCCGATCGATCCCGCTCTTTCAATCCGCCTGCTCTATCATCTCCAAAGGTGATGAAGTCATCACCCGCGACCAAGTGAAGGAGGTGAATCATCTTGAGTCTCCTCATATGTATGTGAGCAATGAGTCGATGAACCACGGGTCCTTCCTCTTCCGAGGTAATCTCGAAAATCAAGGCAGAGAGAATGATGTGTCTCAACATCGTTAGTTAAACAAGCCTTGGGAACCCAAAGATCAGACACACGCTCATGAAGTAGTATGCAAAGCGTAAGTGCTATCCTTGATTATGTTTAAAATTTGCTATGAGCAATGGTTACACTAATATGAGAGTTATCCTGCTTAGGAGCATGATGATGAGCATATGACACAAATCCTAAACCATGTTTCTTCTTTCTACGCTACCATGTCTCACACAAGCTCTAGGTTGATGAAATAAAGTTCTAGCATGATTAGCATTTTTCATCCTACGCCAAGTAACTCAACTAAATGTCCACTCTTCTCTAATAGGTGCAATGGTATTTTGTACCACTTGGGAGAAGCACCTTTTGTCTCAAAAGAAGGTTGGACAAAACCTGCAGTTTGAAAGCAATTTTTGCAAAGTTGGGTTTTGAATTCAACTAAGCCATTTTCCAAGACTCGAATGACCTTAGCTTTGGATTTGTTACAGCGAGTTGTATCCTAAACCTTGCTTCTTAGAAGGAGTTCTAGACTTGTCAAGAATCATGTTTAATTGTTTTTCTCCACTAGAGAATTTTTGCAGGTGTTCTCTAGATAAACATTATCTTTCCTAAGATCAACACATGATTGACAAATTTTAGGTTTAATAACCTTTGCAAGCCTCTCCTTATAATTAGCAATTTCAAGCTTAAGAGCGAGGACATAAAGTACAAGTAGCAAAATTAATACTCCCTTAAGCTTGGCATATTTCTCTTAGTCGCTTTTAAAATGTCTTTAATTTCACGCTTCATGTTCTAAGCAACGAGAGCAAGAGCGAGACTCCTCGGTTGAAACATCCAACTTGCTAGACTCTAAGCATTTAAGACATGGAGCGATTTGACCTCAACTAGCTCGGTTCTAGCATTTTCAAGTTGATGCAAAGCGATATAGAGCGAGTTGCGTTTAGATAGTTCGAGTGCAAAGCATGGCAAGATGAACATTCATCAACGTCTAGACTCTTAGCATTTACAAGTTCCAATGTCAAATTTTCAACTTGTGACTCTAGATCCTTGTTCTTAACCATGATGAACTTTAAAGCCTTATCTCGACTAAGCAATTGCTCATACATGTTCTCGCATCTAGCGAAAGGACATCATAAGATAGGGATACCTCATCATCATCATCGCGTCGACTGAGTCGACCATGAAGCACATGCCGTGAAGTCCTTGGCCTTCCCTTTCTTGTCTTGAGGTGGCTCCTCCTCCTCCTTGTCCTCCTCGCTCCCGAGTCCACATCGCTCAAGGATTGATCTCCAAAGCGCAAGGACCGGTGAGCGACCTTCATCGCTTAGCGACATCAAACCTTGATTTGTTCCTTGAGGCTTCTTCCAAGTCGGCTTTCCCTCCTTATGGTAAAGCTTAGGCTTAGCAATATGGTAAAGCTCACCACACTCGTAGCGACTTGAAGACATGATATGGGTTCTTGGGATTCTCAAAGCCTGGGGGTTGCCTAACATACACTTCCTCCTGTATGTAACCATTCAAAAAGGCACTCTTAACATCCATCTGATATAATTTAAAGCCCTTAGATGCAGCAAATGTAAGAAGAATACGAATGGCTTCTAGTCTAGCAACAGGAGCAAAGGTCTCATCAAAATCTAACCCCTCAACTTGGCTAAACTCCTGAACTACCAATCTAACATTGTTTCTAATCACAGAACCATCCTCATTTTGTTTGTTTTTGAAAACCCAGCGGGTTCCTATAACATTATGACCACTAGGAGGTTCTACTAGGTTCCAGACCATATTCCTCTCAAAATTCTCTAACTCCTCATGCATAGCATTGACCCAACTAGAATCAGATAAAGCATGTGATATATCGCGGGGTTCAAAAGAAGCTACAAAAGCAGAATGAGAATAGAGGTTTGGATCATGATACCTGGAGCGAGTGACTCGCTCATGGAGATTACCTATCATCTGATCCGGATGGTGCTGTCTTTGAATGTGAAGTGGCGCACCCGAGAGGAAAATACCTCTTCGACCTCCGCAGGTACTGCTGATGATGAAGATGCAGCAGATGCCTCAACTGAAGGCGAAATAGTCACAGCAAGTTCTTGTGCTGGAATAGGAGCGTCAACAGCAGCAGGTGGAAGAGCATCATCGACTCCATCATCATCTTCCTCTACAAATAAACTCTCTGTCACCTGTGCATCACCTGAAATATCTGATCTAGCTACAGGGCTAGTCTCATCAAAAGTGACATTGCATGTCTTCTCAAACAGGTTAGTTTCAACATTAAAAACTCGAAAACCCCTTGAATGCGCAGGATAACCCAGAAATAAACCATCAAAAGTTCTTGACTCAAATTTATCTAGGTTTCCTGTCTTGAGAATAAAACACTTGGATCCAAAGACTCGAAAGTGCGAGATGGAGGGTTTTCTACAAAACCGAAGCTCATAAGGAGTCTTGTCCAAAGACGGTCTCAAAAAGACCGATTTGCAATATGACAAGCAGTAGAAATAGCTTCGGCCCAAAACCTCCTCGGAGTGCTATACTCATCTAGCATCGTCCTAGCCATCTCGACTAGGGTCCTGTTCTTCCTTTTCACAACGCCATTTTGTTGAGGGACGTGTGGAGAGGAGAACTGAAGCTCAATTCCACGCTTAGCACAAAAGGAAGCAAAAAAGGCATTCTTGAAATCCGTGCCATTGTCACCGCGGATCGCTCTCAAAGCACTCGGAAGTTCAGAAGCCAAACGAAGAACAAGATCATGATAATGATCAAAAGCTTCATCCTTCGAAGCAAGAAAAACACCCAAGTTTATCTAGACAAATCATCAACTATGACAAGAATGTACCATTTTTCACCAACTGACCGAACCCTAGGGGACCAACAGTATCCATTTGAAGCAACTGTCCCGGTTCATCAGTCATGACCATAGTCACTGAAGGGTGTGAGGCGGCAACTTGCTTGCCAACATACAGCATCCTTGACGGCTTTGAGTTTAGGCAAACCTCTCATGAGCTCAAGGTTGCTAACTCGCGTCAGATGATCAAAACCAATGTGCCCCAAACGACGGTGCCAAAGCCAAAACTCAGAAGAAGAAGATGAAATCAAGCACTTGAGAGAACCAGCCAGAGATTCAGAAAAATCAGCTCCAAAGATCCTATCAACTCTAGTAATCCCAAAAACAAGCTCACCAGTTGAATCAAGCACCCGACAAGCATTTTTCTTAAATCTAGTCTCATAGCCATCATCAAGAAGTTGAGAGACAGAAAGCAAATTAAACCTTAGCTTATCCACAAAGGCGACGTCCTTGGGGATGAACTTGTCGTTCACCCTGATCGATCCCGTTCTTTCAATCCGCCCTTGCCTATCATCTCCAAAGGTGATGAAGTCATCACCCGTCGACCGCGTGAAGGAGGTGAATCATCTTGAGTCTCCGGTCATGTGGCGTGAACAGCCGGAGTCGATGAACCACGGGTCCTTCCTCTTTCCGAGGTAATCCTGAAAATCAAGGCACAGAAGAATGATGTGTCTCAATACTGGGGTTAGTTAAACAAGCCTTGGGAACCCAGTACTGAGACACACGTCTGCGAGTAGTATGCAAAGCAGAAGTGCTATCCTTGATTATGTTTAAAATTCTGTTATGAGCAATGGTTACACTAATATGAGAGTTATCCTGTCTAGGAGCATGATGATGAGCATATGACACAAATCCTAAACCATGTTTCTTCTTTTCTACGTTACCATGTCTCATAAAAGCTGTAGGTTGTTTGGATGAAATTCTCATATTGTTATAGGCCCGTGTGGCTTTTCTGACTATGAGGGCTAACTCGACTTCAGGGAGACTCTCAAACTCCTCTTCATGGATTGCAGATAGACCAGTAAGCGAAAATCCAGAAGATGACTCAGAAGACCCATGAGAAGCTCTTTTGAGCGGGTCTGCTACCAAGGCCATATTTTCCTTCTTGGGATGATCAATCCTCTTGATCTCATGAGTCTTGAGCTTGCTATAGAAGCGCTCAAAGTCGATCGAGAGAGGTTGACGTTCTCCTCAATGGCGGTAGCCTTTATCTCCCACTCCTTGGTGTTGATTGCAGCCAAGAGGTGGGTGGCATTTTCAGACTGAAAATATTCAATACCAACAGCTTTCATATGATTAATCACTTTGTTAAAGCGACTAAAAATGTCATCGATGCTCTCTCCAAGACGCATCTCAAATTTGTTATATTCACACTTATAGACTGTCTGGCATACTTTCTTGATTTGGGACAAACCCTCATGGTAGGTTTCGAGGGTGCTCCAAATCTCGTGCGCAGTCTCAAGATTACAAATCCGATCATACTCCTGTCTACCAAGCCCACCATATAAGAGGTTCTTTGCCTTATTGTTGTTAGCCAAGAGGGCTGTTGAAGCCGGCGTAACAACTTCTGGAAGAACGAGCGGGGCTCGAACAACCTCCCATATACCTTGTCTTTCGCTCTCAAGGAAGACTCGCATGCGATTCTTCCAATAGGCATAGTCGTGCCCATCGAAGATATGCGGCTTGGTGGAGTACTTATCCATCGCCAAGTTCAGTGACCGATTAAGATCAAGATTGAACTAACCGGGCTCTGATACCACTTGTTGGACCGAAAAGGCGATTAGAGGGGGTGAATAGGAGCACACTCACTTTTTCAACCAAGATCAGATTCAATACAAATTTCACTCTAATAGCTATGGAAACTATGAAGATCAATATACCAGTACAGCGGAAGACTAGTATTGAATCCAATCTAAACCCCGAAACAAAACAACCAAAATCAACACGGGCTAAAATTCTAAGTGTTGGGCGACCTTTTTCCGTTTGAGAGGAGGATAGTTCAAAACCGAGTCAAAACGAAAACTAGATCCAAAGACTTGCTCGTGGGTGATTGATGATCAAGATGATCCTAGATGTGTTCCCACATATCACAGCAAGCTAGATCACGTGAAGAAATCAATCAAAAACTCACGAATCAAAAAAGACCCAAAATCACCAAATAGAGAGAAAGAAGGCAAAGAGACACATCTTTAAGCAAACTTTCCTTAGATTGATTTGATAGGGTTTGGATTTACATCCACTCCATCAATGGAGGACAAAGCTCAATCCAAGAGCACGAAATCAAATCAAAACTCTCTAGAACTCTAACCTCCACTAATCCTCTCCCTAAGCAAAACTAGGGTATTAACAATAATGAAAGGGTTGAAGGGGGTGCAGCCACCTCCCTCCTCAATTTATAGTGGAGGCTTAGAACTTCTAGAAGATTAACTTAAATGGGCTCCCGTTAAGGCCCAACACAAACAGGTCACACACGCACGCATTTTAAAGCGCCGTCTTCAACACCTCTTGACCTAAACCGCTTCTCTTTGCGTCGTTTTGCATCGCGGGTTGGCAAAAGGTCTCCAAGGTGGTATTTGGTAAGATTACCAAAATACCCCCTCTCGGTCCTTCTCCGAAGACCGAGTCCATATCTTGTGCACTTCGCCGCCCATGCACGTGTAGGTTGATCAACGACTCTCTCCATGTCGGCAAGCCTCTCCCATCCGGCTCCCACCGAAACCACCATGGCACTTGCACCGACTCCGCGCCGCTTGATCAAACCAATCGCACCGAACTGTCCGTTCGATCCTCTTTGTCCATTCTGCACCATACTTGAGTTAATTGACCTTACCCGGCATTGTCGATCGTTCTGGACCTCAACTCTCTAAGTCTAGTCTCGATCATCCTCGCCGCTGACCGTCGTTGACCACCAAGCAACCTGCACAACAATAGACAAGCAAATCGAATCCGGGAATAAGTTCTTCACAACTTGACCCACGTTAGTCAAAAATATGCATCATGCAACACATATGCATTGAACCTCATGACTTTGACCTAACAACCGAACATCGCCGCCACAACGCGCGACGATCAAGTGACGACCGGTCAGACCGCCACCTATGGGCCGGTCAGACCGCCCGCAATGACTTAGCCGATTTTCAACCTCTGAAAACCGAAACCTACTGGAAATTTAAAACCAATAGAACTTTTGATTGGAGACTCCAAAAATTATGGGACCAAGAGCAATAGAATCCCCTCTCTTGCCTACACCATCTATTTTTGGCCCAGCTCAATTCCTACTTTCTGTAACTGGCCGGTCCAACTGCCACCAAGGCCGGTCAGACCGATTCTGGCCCGACAGCATGCCAACTTTGCCGAAAACTCGTGAAACGACAAACCGTTAACGCCATTGCCAATTGTCACATCATCCTAAGATCTGGAGCATATCCCCATGATATCCACACATATTACAACTACTTAACTTCTTCCAAAACATTTAAGTAGAGTAGAAAAATAAAAAATTACAATAACTACACTTTAGATTCTCTCAATGAACAAATATATCGAAACAAATATTCACAATGCCATGGACAAATCTTAACTAATAAAAGAAAGAGTTTATCCCCACGCAGCGGGATTATGTCCTTTCTCATGTGCACGCGCGTGGTTGGCCCCTTCCACCCCTCCCAAATTTCTCATCAAGGCGCATCAACATGTGGATCCAACCTGAAAGGGACAAGGTCTCGTCCCGCCATCCCCCTGTGACTCACGAATGTATCCATGCTCCTAGTTCTTCTGCAAACACCCAAACTGTCGCCATCCCACTTCTTCTTCACATGCACACACCGAAATTCATTGTCGTCCTATTCCTTCTTGTCTCACGCCGCGACTCGCCATGTGCGCCGTCCGGGCATTCGCTTCATGCCTTAGAGATCCTGATCCTCTCCGACACTCAGTCCGCGGGTTGCAACGACAATACGCATGAAGATGGGGGATCCGACAGCGTAGAAGGCGGTGGCGTGGGGGGGCAACGCCGACGACAGGAGGAGGTAGCGGGGACGGGAGGTGGTGTCGGTGATGGGAGAAGGCACCGGGAGGAAGGAGGGGAAAGGAGGAGGCAGTACATTGGAGGAGAAGCGGCAACGCTAGGGAAGGGAAGGGAGGCAGCGACAGAGCACGAGGAAGAGGCAGAGACGAAGACGCCCTTCCCTTGACACGCCATCATGTCAAGCTCACTACACCATGTCCTCTTCATCCTAATACTCCCCCGCGACACTGTCACCTCTTGCTGCACGTTGGTCGAGCAAGCATCACCACCTCCTCCCTACTTACCACCGCTCCACCGCCGCCACCTCCCCTAGCCTCCCATCTCCTTGCTGCAGTGTGCCTGATGAGGGCTGGAGAGGCTAATGGTCATGAGAATTGAGTCGTGACTTGGGTTCAACATGGAAGAATATGACCATTAACGCGTATCCCTCTTCCTTATCAGTCAACAATGCTGAAAATGGGCAGCACGTCGGGGAGGAAGTCGGCATCAACTTTAGTTTCCAAAGGTAAACAATCTATGAGCGCAAAATTTTGAGAAAATTGATTTTTATTATGCGGTTTAGGATCCTGTCTGCTGGTATGTATGAATCTCTTTTAGGGTTTTGTTTTAACGCACGACACCCTACTAGTATAGCGAAACAGGTAAGTATGTTCCAAATATATTGGTTAACATGTTTAAACGGCTTCCTACCATAATTATTAAGACACAAACTAAATTCAATATAGAAGCGCACCGAAAATAGCTGCCATTTTTAAAATACTTGTATTTTGCACTAACAACAACATTTTTGCGCTGCAAACATAACTTAACATGTTAACAGGGTATCAACACAATAAATCCATACCATAATTGTTTATGAACCAATGCAAGATGAGCTGAATTTTGAACTAAACCATGTACTAGTGCTGGCCAAATGGGCTGGGCCTATCAGGACGGCCCGAGGCACGACACTATAGGCCCGCCCCAGGTATGGCACGACCCACACTATTCATAGGCCGTGCCGCCCCGGTACGAGAGCTCGGGCCGTGCTTGGGTCGCAACCACAGCACGGTGGGCCAGCCCGGCATGGCACGAATAGTGTCGAGCCGTGCCGAGCACATCATGAACACGAAAGGCCCGGCACGACCCATGCGGCCTAGAGAGCGCGGCACCGCATGCCCGCGTCAGCGCGGAGGAAGAAGGGCGGTAGGTTGGGAGGAGTCCGGAGAGGAGAGAAAAGATAGGGCGTTGCGAACAAGGAGGCGTGTCGGCGTTGGGGATGAGGAGGCGGGGAGGTGGGTTGGCGTCAGCGTTGCAGACGAAGAGGCGGGGAGGCGCATTGGGCTGTCGGCGCTGCGGGCAAAGAGGCGAGGAGGTGGGGAGGCGCGTCGGCGTTGCGAACGAGGAGGCATTGCGGCTAGGAGGCAGCTCGGCGGTGAGGAGGCAGCGGGGCGGCGACCTCCGACCGGTGAGTAGGCGACGAGGCGCGAAGAGGCGACCGGCCGGCGGTGTGTCGTGCGGCACTACCGCGACACGCGTGCGGGCGAGGCCGGGGGAGACGAAAGTGAGGGGACAGGGCGGCCTAGTCGTGGCGTGGGCCGTGTCTAACCTAAAAAAATCCAACCATTGGTATTTGCCATTTTATTTTGACCATTTTTGACCGTCGGGCTCTTTAAAATATGATTTTTTTTCAAAAAATCTGAATTGTTTTTCTATAAATAGCCACCATACACCCCCTCATTCAACACTCTTTCATTCCACATTCTCTCTTTGAAATTTTGTTGTACAAATTTAAATTCGTGTTGAGCTAATTTGGCAAAATTTAAAAAAAGAGAGCCAAAATTTGGAAAATTCAATTTTCAGTAGCAAGTCGGCGAAAGAGACACAATACTATTTTTTGCATACTTTTATTGTTAGTGTTTGTTATGCTAAGATGAAAGTAGTAATAGTGTTAGTTTCGATTTTGTAGTTTTCGTTATGGACAGACCTTACGACAGCTTTTCTCTTGGTGATTACGGACTTTCACCGAAGGAAATTGCATTCATGGAGGCGGTTGCGGCTGCCTTAAGACATCCCGACGTTTCACCGAAAGTTCTATGATTAGGCTCCACGTCAGCATCAGGCTCCACGGCATCTGGAGCAAAGAGGTCGAGATCGTCTACATCGGGAGTGTGGGAGAATTTTGACAGGACTACCAAGCAAGACGCAGCGGGAAATAAGTTACCATATGATATTTGTAAATTTTGTCACATTGAATTATCTACAAAGTCTACAGTGGAACGAGACACTTGCAAAGACATGCTACAAGATGTAAGGCGAAGCAAGGATTGATGATGAGGCAAACGCGGCTGCAATACAATCCCGACGGTACGATACGTAACTGGGACTACGATCCTCAGGTAGCCCGCCAATCTCTCTGTCGTTTAACTACTTCCGATGATTTACCGTTAGGCTTTGGTGAGTCTGCTTCTTTCCAAACTTACATTAGGACTGCACATAATCCTATATTTTCTTTTGTTTCTAGACAGACAACAACTAGAGATATAATAAAATACTACAATGAACACCGTAATAAAATAAAGGGACTATTTACTACGTTCACATTTTCAGTGGTCCTGACCTAGGACATATGGAGTGGTCGGGCTAGGGAGATTACCTTAGTGTGGTTACGCATTATGTTAATGATGATTGAGTAATGGAGAAAAGGATTATAGGTTTTAAATTAATTATTGTGGCACACACGAGTGAGAATATTGCGAACTGTATTATCAAAGTCGTGGAAGACTTTGGTCTTACAGACAAAGTATTCTCAATTAATTTAGACAATGCCGCTTCAAACTCTAGGGCTATGGACATTCGTATTGCAGTGTTGAGTACATATGTCGATTCCTTCTTGCTACATCAAAGATGCGCTTGTCATATTATCAACCTTGCAGTCAAATGTGGTATGAAGAGGTTGAGTCCGTATATTAAAGCTTTTCACAATGCGATTTCTTTCTTGAATAATTTTAACATAAGAATAGCACAATATAAGAACTTCTGACAGGGCGATGGATGTACATCCAAGAAAGTTTGGTTTGAGCATGGAGGTAAGGTGGAACTCTACTTACCTCGTGCTTAAGAGTCTTTTACCATACAAGAGAATTTTTTCTGTTTTTTATTCAAACGCACTATCAGAGCGCTGATGGTAGTATACTATTGACTGAGCAACATTGGTTAGTTGCTGAGAAGATACTAGGGTTTTTAGAAAAAAAAATTATGAGGCTACTGTTGCTTTGTCTGCTGTGTACTATCTAACATCTCCTATAATCGTGCATACAATTTTACAGATTACAACTCAATTGAAAATGTATGAAAATAATATAGTTTTACGTGATGCTATTGTTTCCATGAAATCTAAATACCTTAAATATTGGAGAGAAATCCCTTACCTATATGCATTTGTATTTTATTTTAGATCCTAGGGGTAAACTTGATTCATTTGGTAGTGTACTTGAACTTCTTAGTGATGCTACAGGGCTAGACTATACTGACTATTTTACAGAAGTTCGTTCTCGGTTTACGAGGTTTACCAAAAGTATGAAAATAAGTTCCGGTGTCCGCTCGCAACGACCTCAAGTAGCCCTAGCCTCAAGTAGCAAGACAAATATGTAGGGCAAGATTTTCGGTGCATCTTCCTCTAAGTCCAGATCTTCTTCTTCTAGTACTTCCACATCGCAACCTGCTCAGCCAAGACCCACAAGGAGCGGTGAACTATCCACTTATCTGGGCAACGATACGGTGGATTTAAACTCAGAAAGCTTTAAAATCTTGTAATAGTGGCAAGCACATAAGTTAACATATCTCATACTATCTATACTTACACGTGATGTGTTAACTGTTCCTGTCTCGACGGTTTCCTCTGAGTCTGCTTTCAGTCTCTTTGAAAGAATATTGGAGGAAAGAAAAACAAGTCTCACAAGTGAGATGGTGGAGATACTTTTATCTGTGAAGGACTGAGAACAAACTGATTCACGAACACAACACTCCATGGAAAATCCAGAGTTATCGGAAGTGTTCAAAATTTGTATTTAGACAATAACACCGACACATAGAAAAAAGATGTATCATGTATGTAGAATTTTAGAGATATATGTTGTACTCCTTGGAAAATCCAGAGTTATCGGAAGTGTTCGAAAATTTGTATTTAGACAATAACACCGACACATAGAAAAAAGATGTATCATGTATGTAGAATTTTAGAGATATATGTTGTACTCCTTTTCTTTTACCAATGTTTTCTCAATTTGAATTTTTATTTGACGAAGGTTTTAACGGGGCAGTCAGTTGGACATTAATAAAGCTCTTTATTACATTTTCAATATGATTGTCTTATTTTTTTTTTCAATTTTTATGTCTACTTCTGAATTCTACGTATTTTTCTATTTTTTGGGTTTTTTGAATTTTTTGTTGTTCTAGCGGGTCAAATAGGCCAGACTTGGCCCAATAATCTAAACGTGCTTGTATCGACCCGGCACAGCACGGCACGAAGCTCTACTAGACTGTACTTGGATCGGCTCTTCAGCATATGAGCCAGTCCAATACAACTCATCTAATAGCCAAGCTGAAATGGATCATATCTAAATAAACCGTATCCAGTTAAGTCCGTACCGTACCGGACTGGGCGGCCATTCGGCCGGGTCTGCCACGTACTACCTCAGCGTAACCGAGTGTGGGGTAGATTTCCGAGCTATGTCGTAATTTCAGAATATCTCGCAGTTAAAGCCCGAAAAAATAGCCCTTAAGCCCGAGAGGCTTTCTAATAGGCAGCTCCGAAACGAACCCCACGACCCGTCCTCCCCCATCTCGCCGCCGCCTTCGACACCCGCCTCCCCCGATCTCGCCATCGCCATGGAGGACGATGATGAGTTCGGTGACCTCTACACCGACATCCTCCTCCCCGGCTCCGCACCCTCCAAGCCGCCGGCGGCCGAAACCCTAGCCCACGCAGCCCCCGCCCCAAACTCAAACCCTAACCCTACGCCCACCCCGACCTCAACCACAGCGGCCGCTGCGGACGACGATGAAGACTGGATTCTAGGCGGGAACGACCCCATAGTTGGGGTTGACCCGACCGCCGATTGGGCCGACGAGGACGACGATGACGGCGCTCCCCCCGCGAAGCGCGAGGTTGCTGCAAAGCCGTCCCCCGCGGCGGATGAGCCCGATCCGCTCATGGGCGGCGGCGTAGGCGACTCCGGGGCGGCTATACCGGGGCTCTCGTCGTCAGCGGCAGCCGGTGCGGCGGGGAGCGAGGATTGGGATAGCGACAGCGAGGACGACATCCAGATCGTTCTCAACGAGACGGACGGCCGCCGGAGGATCGGGGAGGACGAGGGCGACGACGAGGACGGTGAGGACCTCGTCATCGTCGCCGATGGCCCCCACATCCCCGGTATGGAGGAGCAGGATTGGGGGGAGGACGCGGCAGCGGTGGGGCCGGAGGGGGAGAGGAAGGAGGGCGGTGAGCCTGGGAAGGCCGCGGCGGCGCCCGGCGGGAGGATTGGGTACAGTGGTGGCGGCCAGGGGTTCCACCCGCAGCACCATTCCATGTTCAAGGTCAGTTATTTGGGCCAAGAAGCCGTACGATGCGCTCGGGCCACCCCCACAGAGGGAGACGGCGTAAACCCGGTTGCAACTCACCATGCTTTACGTTGTACTGTGTAAAGTTCTTGCCAAGTTTACTTTCCTTTTTTATATTCTTTTGCATTCTTGCTTACACTCCGAGAATGTAAACTGTAAATGCATTTATTAACATACAAAGGAAGAAAAGAAAGGAAATACAATGATTTTGCATGTGCTATTCCATGCTCCCATATAGCAACTTCGAAGATTTGAGCCTTCTTAATGTGTGATCTTCGTGCTGGAGTTATAATTCTTTGTGTAGCTGGCGAAGTTTTTATCAAGATGGTGGCGTTGGTGCTGATTGGTTACTAAACTTCAAGTCAGTAACTTCATTTCAGATGCAGATGTGATCTGGATGAAGCCAACCATTTTGAAGATATCATTTCTCGCTAGGAGATAGTGAGAAAGAGTGCAGCTGGTCCAATTTACCAATATCATTGTTGCCTAGAGAGAGACGGGCACAAATTAGTTGATATAATCTAGCTCAGAGCAGTCACTATGTGGTTCCTATGCTTGCCCATCAAGCCAAAGCTTCAGGCTGTGTCCTAAAGATGTTATCGCAATGGCTGTGCGCACTAGTTACAATACTCCTTGGCCATGCGTACTCAAGTCAATCTCCCTGGCTATAGGGTCAGATAGTCCAAGTTAATTTTGTTTGTGTTAAAGTAAACTTGACAGCAGAAGTCTCAGGCAAATTGGCAATCAATTGCTGATGGGCGTGTTTTCCTTCCCTTGCTACCAACAAAAATATGCACCCTACTTTTGGTGGGAGAAACAGGTTAACAATCCCATACTGAACCCATTAGAACTAATGGTCAGTTGAGAGAGGTTAGACCCTATATGATTGTAGAACTGTAACTGTAAGCAAGACTTTGATGATTCAGCCCCAGTTGTAACTACTGTGTTTGTTGCCAATGTAACAGCACATTTTATCACTGAGGAATTCTCTTCTATGGATCTCTGCCTGAATATCACTGTTCGTTTTGAGCTTTCACATAGCAAAATCAATGCTACACAATATACTCACGGCCTAATGACTTGGGCATTTTTGGATCAAACCCTATTTTGTTGTCTTGAGTTGTCTAGTAAACAATTTGCATTAACTTCTTTTTGCTTTAAAAAAAGGAAACTTGAGTTTCTACAGCGTGTGTATGTGAGATTAGATAGTACACATGCTGTTTATCTTGAAAATATAAATTGCTTATCAAACAACCTCTTATGTGGGATAAAAAAAACATTTTTATGCACACCACGCTTGTGTAAATCATTTCAAAATCTTACAGCAATGGACATCATGGAAGTTTCAATTTAATATTGATAACAATTCTAGTTCAAGTTTAATTCATGAGCTGCATATTTTTTTGCATTCTGCATTTATGATTATATTTTTATTTATCATGTCTTCTCATGGCTTGCTTGTTGGTAAATGGACGATGTTAAGTACTTGACACAGTTGTCTGTTGAGCCATGAATCGTTCACCCTTTTTTGGTTTCTGTTTTTTTGCTTGTTAAGCCCCCTTCTTATGCTTATGTTGTTGATTCCTGCCTTACTCTTGCAGTATGTACGCCCTGGCGCTACACCTGGGGCTCCAGTAGGTGGGCCTCCTGGTGCTCCTGGTCAGTTCCGTCCTCCTGGACCTCCAGGCCCTTTCTCTGGTCGAGGAAGAGGTGAATGGAGACCTGGTGCTGGTAGGGGCATGAATAAAGGTTTTCATTCAGGCTACGGAATGAATTCATGGGGTGGTTCAGGTCGTGGTTTTGGTGGTGGACTAGATTTCACACTTCCTCCCCACAAGTAAGTTAACTGCTAGACATGCTAATAATAATTGTTATATTTGTGGAATAATTTTTGTTCCCTTACTGGAAATTCTGTTGCATTTGTGAACATCCATCTATGTTACTGGCTGACCCATCTTTTAGTATAAATTCTGCTGGAGCGCTTAAGTCCATAACAGGCAGCTTATAGCACTAATCTTGAAACACACTGTCTTGAGAGTTGGGCATCCAGCTGCACAGTTGATCTTATGAAGTGCACTGAAACCAAGCCTTCTATGAATTGCATTATGCAAGAAGCCAATCACTGCTCATGCTGACTAGCATAATGTGTTCGCACCTGGCAGATAGTAAGAATTAAGAACTAATTTGCACCTTATGCTATAATGTACCTGGAGTTGGATTGGTGCTTCACATTATATGATAGTACTTCTATCTTTTAGGTCAACGCCACAAGTTTATTGGCTGTGTGACTAAGGCCCGTATGGGGATTATCTGATACTTTTATCAGTCTTAGACCCCCTTGTAATAAACTAATTACTAAGAAGAATCCACATGAAGCTGAGAAATAGCATGTCATACTAGAAAATAATATGGTGTATGTAGAATGAAATTCAAGGCATACAATATAAGCTACACTGCATCCCATGATTATTTTGGATGTATTACTATTTACTCGGAAGGTGGCATGCTTGGTGTATCAAATATCAACCTTAGGTCACTGAGTGTCTTGAGTGTACTGAAAACTACAAAAAAAAAAGAGTAATGCATGCACTCTATAGTTTGCCAAGCTTTTTCTGCACACTTAAATTCTCATCTTTTTAGAAACACGTTCAATTGAAATATATTCGCCAAATTGTAGATGTGCTTTTATCAATTCATTGCACACGAGCAGTCTTAAAGGCAAGAATTGGACGTTTGGAATATTATTTTAAAACTTGGTGCTGTGAATACACTTTCTCAACCCTCAAGCACGCAGAGTCAGTAGAATAATAGACTAGAATCAGAGGATGGTGTTCTAAGATGGAATCAAGGAGTCCTTGGTGTGCCTTCTATTGTTATTTTATTTACATATGGAGAACAATTCTATTTTATGCTCTTTTATTATTTTTCTTCTCCTAAAGTTAATTTATTTGATCCAGGTCAATTTTTGATATTGACACTGATACCACATTTGAGGAGAAGCCATGGAAATACCCTGGTGCTGATATTTCAGACTTCTTTAACTTTGGACTTGATGAAGAGAAGTGGAAAGACTATTGCAAGCAACTGGTGAGTCCAGTTTTAACATTTGGTAGCGTATTATATAGTTGTTGTTTCTTTTAGTTTTCCTTTGTAAACTATTAGTATATTTTGTCACCAGGATCAACTACGATTGGAGTCCACAATGCAATCTAGAATAAGGGTATACGAAAGTGGGCGCTCAGAGCAGGTTTTCTGTAATCCCATTTCACAAAACATCGATCCTATGCTATCTGTAGGCTCTTGTGGTGAACAATCTTTTATGGTTTGCCTTTTGCATTCAGGACTACGATCCAGATTTGCCACCGGAGCTAGCCGCTGCTACTGGTCATCATGACATTTCTGCTGAGAATCGTAATAAAGCAGACAATGGACATATGGATTTCAGTGCCCAGGGAAGAGTGCCTACAAACATGCGGCCGCCAGTGGTATAAAGCTCCCTCTCCCTCTGGTATTTATGTATCTGGTTCACATTTTCATAATCTTCCGTACCATGGATAATTCTCCCATGCTTTCTCAAGCTATGTTTTTACAAATTTTATAGATGGTTACTTCTGTGCACTCACACATCCTGTTGTGCACTTTTACATGTGCCACAAATCAATGTTGACACACTCAGCTGGGTGCTTCTTTTCAATAGTCGTGTGACTTTGACGGCTATCCATTCTGTAGTTTGAGTTATTTTTCTTTTTAGCGTTTACTTGAAGTGTTGGTTTGATCATGCAAAACCATTACAAATTCCATAGGTTTGTTTTTATTATTATTGCGTGTGGATGTTACCGTACACTCTTTTACGGATAGTGCATCCACCAATTTTTAGTACTTCTCAATTATAATGAAATACGGAGGTGTTCTGAGCCATGCAACTTCATACACTCACAGTGTTAATTTCCCTTCATTTTTCCGTATCAATCTGTTTAAATTATGTAGTGATGTGAATTTTCTCTCCAGATGACAGGGAGACCTATACAAGTTGAAACTGGTTACGGAGAACGTTTTCCATCTATTGATACACGTGTGCCTCGAATGCGTGAGTCAGATTCTGTTATAGAGGTAAACTGTTATCATGATTTGGCATATGTTATATTTCTTATCACTTGGAGCAACTTGTACTGTCCTTACTGCATGTCAGTTGATCAATATCTTATGCTCTTCAATTCTAAACATTGCCTCGCTTTTCAGATAGTGTGCCAGGGTCCATTGGATAATCCAATAGTTGATGATAGTTCACCGGACCAAACTGAGAAGGATTCTCATGGAGGTAATAAAAGAACCCATGGTGTTGAGGAAGGCAGGCCATATGCATCAGAGAAGATGAATAATTCTCCTCTTAATTCCACTTTGGGAAAGGCAGAACATACGGGACGTTTGCCTATTTCATCTGAAGGTGATATGTTCACCACAGATGTCCATCGCCGCTCCCCTCCCTGCTACAAAACAAGGGGTTCTCCTTCTCATGGAGTAAGGTACAACATATCTGCCAACCCATGCGCGGACTAGATAACTTGTTAATGTTAACTAAATTATTTAGTCAATGTTCCCGTGATCCCATCAATGTTACTTCCATGATGGATTGATGGGATCACAACACGTTCCTTGTTCAGCATACCTGGCCAGATTATGGCCAAGATGTTCTAACCTACAGGGCCAGGTAGTTAACAATTGACACCACTATGATAGTGTGATACCCCTTGAACCAGTATTCACATGCATGGTTACATCTAACTCGTCGATGATCATCCTATGATGCGATGGTCCATATTTTTTGCATACACAAATCCTGCAGTATTGCATTAGTTTCTTACCCAACTTGAGATGCTCAGGATCTGGATTCTGAAGATCTTGAAATGATATAGCTGTTCCTTTCTTCTTTGCCTATGCACTACTGTATTTCTTGTATCTTTTCTCATTGTTTCATTTACTTTATTTTGCACTTCGGTTCTCTTAAATAGCTCTCCACATTACTTCCTTCAACCCTTTGTTTTTGTTATAGCTATATTTCTAATACTTAACCCCAAATTGTTCTTTAAAGGTCATTGAAAGGAAGCTCACTGGGTGTAAACTCTAGCCTAGAAATTGAAACCTCCAATGAAGTATTACCTCACCAAACAACATCCTCAAAGAGACACTGTGATTCTCAGAGAGAGAACAACTCTGTTGAGGGCTCAGAAACTAAGGATGTCTCAGAAGGGTCGCCAGCTGCTGCTGATGAAGCAGCAGATAAGCAGAGCACAGAAGATCCGTTTGATGATAATGATGATAAGCTTGCTTTGGTTGATAGTGCTGAAGTGGATGGTGATGATGCTATCTCAGATCCTCACACAGTTAGTGAGACAAATGAGGGTGGTAACTTGGTTCATTCTGGTAAAGAACGGAAACTGATTTCTACGGTTGAGCAGCCCACTGGACACAATAATAGTGACCAGAACGAATTGAGGACACTGAATAGTGACAATAGTAGAGGGAGGTCTGTTAGCAGCAAAGATCATCAGAAACGCCTTGAATCTGGTGAAGAAGTTCTGCAAGATAGGCGGTTGAGGCGAGCAAATGATGTAAGAAAGCATCATGATGGAGAAGAACGCAATTCCCGTCGAAAGGATGAGTACCTTCGAGACGTCAAACCAGAAGTGGAAAGGTCACATTTGGCCTCCAGAGGTAGGGAAGATATCCATCACCCTTATGTGAACAGAGATCGGGACATACGTGGTAGAAGTTATGATAGAGTAAGAGACACTGAAATTTGGCAGAGGAGAGAAGACAGTGTCCACAACAGAAGAGCTAAAGAGGAAGATTTGAGGCTCGAGTACAATGCTGAAGTTGGTGCAAGGCATAGAAATAAGGTGAGGCCCATTGATAGGAATGACAGGGATGAAGATCCTCATGCAAGGAAACGGTTGGATGATGGTAACTGGAGGGGCTCTAGACAAGGAGAGCGTGGTGATATGGTTTTGAATCGTCGTGAAAGTATAGATGATTCTCATATCAAGAGAAAGAAGGATGAAGAGAACATGAGGAGATTGAAACCTGAGAATGAAGATATAATGCATGGTTATAGAGCAAGAGATGATCCGAACGGAAGGAAGAGAGAGCGGGATGACGGAATTGATCAGAAAAGAAGAGATGATAGTGTTAGGATGCGGGAGAAGGCTGATGATCGTTATTATGCCAAGCACAAAGAGGACAACTGGCGACAGAAAGAAAGAGAGGACAGGCAGGGGCCTAAGCATGAAAACACACTGATCCTTCAGAGAGAAGGAAGAGGAACTGGTCGGGGTGGACGGATTATAGATGATAAGTTAGTCAATAGTGGTAGGAAGAAGGATGAATCAAGATCTGCAGTATTAAGCAAAGAAACCCATGAGCGCAGCAGACAAAACGAGCCTGGGAGGAGAGATCAGGGTGCAGAAGAAAACAACTTGCAGAATAAAGGGCGTTCTGATGTACATCCACGTGATGACAATTCAAATAACAGTGGAAGGAACTCCAGGCAAGAAAAGCTAAATAATACTCATGACAATAATCGTCTATCTAGCAGTTCTGATGTCCGCCAGGCGAGTAGGGATAGGTACAGGGAAAGTACAAGAAAGGGCAGAAGTTCTGAGCCTAATGAGCAAGATCTTCACAGATCGAGCAAGAGGAGGCGTGATGACCATGAAAGCCATCGCAGCGGGAAGGTATGAAGTTCTTGTTGAAAGTAACTTTTGAAAGGCATAGACATTAGAAATTCAGTCAATTGGCTACCTAGTTACCAGAAAGGTGGTAATGAAAGTATGAGACAACTAACTTTGAAACAGATTAGTGTCTTTTTCAGTTTGAAGCTCTGCAGATTTTATACATACTGTTGTTACAAAAGATCTAGTGCAAAATACTATGTGCTTATGGTAGGATGTATACTTGATTCCTTAGGGCTTTTTCTTCAGTACTGCATGTGGTTGTTGTTTCAAGAGAAATCGTGTTACATCTTTGGTGACAAGTTTGGTATTTCCTGTAGTCATCTTGGTCTGGGTCAGTCAGTATATTTTGTTTATGTAACTCTTTTGTGGAGTGTTTTTATTTTTCGCCAAAGATGTTAGATATATTCTAATATCCAAGTACCAATTTTCTTTTTAGAGCATTTGTTAAGTTGAATATGGTTAGATTTGTTGGTATGCTTATATTACTGGTTGAGTGCCCACGCAATGCACTGCAATGGATCCTAAATAAACCATACCATATTTTCTAAAAACAAAATAAAGTAACATTTTTGTAAGTTTATTGCCTATGCTTTGCTATGCGGAACTTGATGTGGTAGTGTAATAAATCCAACAACAAAGACACCCAAAATGATCAAATAGCATGGTTGCACACCGAAGTGAAGTGGTGGATTGGTCTGACCAAAAATTAAAATATATGATGTTTACCATAGTCAAGAACAACACATATTTTGCCTGCAGCTTGCTGAGGTTGAGGTTGAGCTAGTGATCTCACAGCGGCACTGCAGTTGAAGAGCATGAGGGTATATTAGTGTTTAGTAGTACCATATAGATCAGCAAAAAAAACAAACAAATAAATACTAGTCAGATACTTACAAGATAGATTTCCCCCTTACGGGCATCAAGGCAGGATATCAATGACAGATTTGATCATTTGACAACCAAAAACACAATACAAGAAAAGGACTGACTATAATACATGTATTTGTATTTATGCACTAAACATACATTTTTTCCACCATCCATTGCTCATCCTAAAAGGGGGTAGTGGTGGAAAGTGGGAACAAATATAGGGGCAGGAAAAGTGGAGAAACTTTTTGTTGCTAAAGGTTGTTTGTACTTTGTACCATAGCCACCCCGAAATAAATTGTCATTAAGCATTCAATGTTTTGTACATTAACATTGGTCTGATACAATCGTACACTGTGGATGATATTCATCATTCATGGTGGTGGACGTCAAGTGTGGCAGTAGTTGATGGAGTGGTGCAGTGGTGGTCGTTGGACATGATACACAACGGTCACCTAGTCTGGATTCTGGAGCAAGCAGTTACAGACTGTTGTTGAGCTGCGGCTATTAGGGGAGCAACTGGTCTGTTGTCTGGCACTGACAGTCGCTGGGTGAGGTGGAGGATGCCTAGGGCTATGGCTTGAGGAGATGGTCGATACATTTGCTTGAGGAACCAGGATCGCATGGAGGTCGGACATTGAGGAAGGGGGGTGGTTACTGAATAGAAACAAGGGAGTGATCTGGGTCGCAATTGCGACCAGGTGAGTGCGCATAACAGTTTGAGCTTATGAGTGAGACCAGACCACACTTGGACGCATTTTTCTGGGTAGGATTTTGAGGTTGGAGAGGCAGACAAGTTTTTTAAATGATTATCTTTTTAGTAGTAGATATTACTACAACAGTAAGGGAGAGCCCTACTGAAAAAGTGTCATTAATTAAAAACAAAGTACATAAATACAAGCAGGATCACCAGATCCAGAAAACTTCTAGCATAAAAATAAGATTACATGATAAGCTGAAGAAAGAATATCAACATTAGCACTACAGGGCAAGAACCCAGTTAGTTGTCACCAATCCACTTCTCCAAAGCATCTGCCATCCTGGAGGAGGTTCTGATTTTCAACATTTCCAAATCCAATAACAGCAACCTTTTCCACCTATGCTTGTTAGGGGGGTTTATAAAGAAGTATTCCGGTGAAATTTCATATTGTTTACATAAGTTCAGTAAACAATATGAAATATCAGTTGCTGAGCCAGAATCTTGGGGGTTCTATACATTATATTTTTGCCAAAAATTATCCTTTTCCCTTTTTATGTACTAGCCAATTTAAAAAACCTGTATTCTGGTCCCTTGCCCCATCCGCCACTGCGAAAGATGTACCCCTTGATTTCTCGTGAATCGTGATGCATCTAAATCTGTTGTTGTGTGGGCATTTATTGATTGTACAATCGGCCACTAGAAACTTCATTTAAAATTAAACCAGTATCTATGTTTCCAATGACTGTGCATGGACTACACACTTTGTGATTTGTTTGGATAATTATCACATGTGCTAAGATTACTTGCTTTTGCACACCGCAGTTTTTTTTATATAGAACATTCATATGAAGGAACACTAATAGCTCTGGTTTTTAATGTGTTTAGTCCCATGGTTAAGAATCCTTGTAGTCTGGTAGATGTGATCCATGTGGACACTCATTTGGATTGATTTATGTGCTGACTGCAACATTTTGATATCTGCGACATCACTGACATGAAAACTATAAAGCACAACACTGGTAAAATCAAGGAGCATAGAATTTTGAGAAAGAATTTACTGCTACATGAAAACTGTAAAAGCATGACACTTGTAAAATTAATGAGCATAGCATTTTTTTAGAAAGAAAATTTACTGCTTGGTGGGTTCATGTTTTTAGATATTTCTACAACTCTTTGGATTATTCACTCCCCTCAACACAAATGCAAATAAAACTTTGTATAGGTTGAGATGAAAGGAGTGAGTGAGCAAGAAAATAGTAGGGATCACGCCACATCATCCAAAAAGAGCCAGAATCCTCAACCACATGATTCATTTGTGAAACAAGGGGAAGAAGATGCCATATCAGATGATGAAAACAACGAGGATTCAAGAAGAGGTCGCTCAAAGTTGGAGCGATGGACAAGCCACAAAGAGATAGATTATAGTAATATTGATAACAAAACTACAAAGACGTTTTATTCCATCAAAGCTGATGCTCAAGCCCCCACTGTTGATGAGTTAGGTAAATCTAAAGTTTCTGCTACAGTTGGTAATTCAGATATCAAGAGCAGTGGTGATAATGGACAAACATCTGACAAGATGACCGAGGAGCGTGACCGACATCTAGACACCGTTGAGAGGCTCAAGAGACGAAGTGAGCGTTTCAAACTTCCCATGCCTGGCGAGAAGGAGGTCCCACAAAGTAAAAAGGTGGATACTGAAGTGCAGCCTCCCCAGAATGAATCTTCTGCTGCTGATATGGAAGTGAAGCCAGAGCGGCCGGCTCGCAAGAGGCGGTGGACTGGGAGTTGATTGGAACTTGGAAGCACATCTTCATCTGAAGAAGTTACTGTAGATCTCATGGTAGATGGTCGCACTTCACACCATGCCTTTTCTGTTACACTTGAAAGTTGAATTGATGTATTATTTACTGTTTAACTTATACCTGTACGTGTAACAATAGACATGTTGATTTGTGGCTGCGAACTGGATACTGTATTTTTCCCCATTCCTTTCCCCCTTATGATTCAGGTGGCCTAAAATGTATGGCATTGGTGCCACCAAACTCCAGAGAGTTTTGAGGCTTTTATGGGAAGCAGTCGCCTTGGAGTTTCCCAGTTCAGTCACAGCTGCTTTGACAACAAATTTCTGGGTTTGCTGGGAGCTACATTTTGAAGAAGCTGGAGCGGCAATGCTGCAAGTTGCTTTCTTATGAACTGCCGCTGGCCTGGAAGCACTGGATTTTGTATCATTCCTGTATTTATGTTAGTTTAAAGCTATGGTGATTGGATGTTTGCAATGTGATGTTGGCTGCAGAAACAGCCGATTTCAGGAATGCGTTCTGTTCATGGATACAAGGTGATTTGAGGACCAAGAGCTAGAGAAGAACTGATATGACCACTAATTTGTATGCATAATATTATCATAGACATGTAAATTCTGACAGCTTATTACTGGCGCGCACAAGATGCAGCAAGAGAGCTTATAGTGTAGTGCTGCTGCATGCTGTACTGAATATTTTGAACGGAGGAATAATATACCTTAGGCAGTACTAGATAAAGGGGAATGATAGTTTACGTCTTGTAGATTAGCGATGTATGTAATTAGTTCTTATGGAATTTTGCTTATTATACTGACTATAAGATGGCAGTCTGTGACCTGATTGAATTTTGGCACTTCAAGTTGAATGCTTGGTATCTTAGTTTTGCTGGGAAGTGACTCGCACGTCCTATTAGTTATGATATGTTGAGAACGGGCCAGTAGCCCAGTGCCCTAGTGCTTGCCCTAGTGCTATGCTCGTGAGTTTGCACGCTGCAACTTTGCCAGCACTCTGTTGTTTTCTGTTTTCACGTCTTTATACCACTAATATTTAGTTCTAAACTATCTAAATTGGCTACATGAAAACTACTATAAATTTGTCAAAGTAAGACAAAAAAAGTAAAAAAAAAACGTTGAATAAAATGAGGGAGTACTACTTTTTGTAAGAAAGTGCCACGCTCTTGAATTCTGAAATCTTCGCACATCGAAGCACTCATAACTCCCACCAAGAAAACATGGGGTGTTTGGTACGACCGCAGCTTTTCTGAAAAGCGACTTTTGAATGAATTGAAACAACTGAGCTGAAGAAATTTATTATTTGGCTATCTGATTTTTAAGTAGTATGACGGCAGCTTCTAAGATGGGAAATGCTTGAAATGCCTTTGAGGCATGTAATGACATGTTTGATGTTGTTTAACAGTAATTAACGCAGTTGACGACATTTAACGACAGTTGACGACATTTAACGACAAACTAACGCAATTAATGCAATTGACAATTAACGCTCCAATTACTGCAATTAACGACATCTACCACAATTGACTGCAATTAACAATGACTACCACTATTAAGGACGACTACTGCAATTAACGCAATTGGTTGCATTTAACGATAATTAACGCAATAGACCACAATTAACGAAAATTGATGTAATTAACTACAACTATTACAATAAATAAATATTACATAAATAAATACAATAAATATTTATTTAAAACAATTAATTTACAAAAGGAAAAAAATGATTTTTTAAAGGTGAGGCCTAGGGTTCTGGCCGGCGGTGGAGGACGACGACGGCATTGGGTTGGGAGGAGGAGGACAGTGGCGGCTCGGGGGGAGGGGGGCACTACCGACTCAAGAGAAGGGGGGAAGGGCGGCGGCGGCCGGTGAGGATGATGATGGTGTGGGGTTGGGGAGGGCAACGACACATCGGGGAGGTGGCGACGGTGGAGCCGCGTCGGGGAAGAGGAGGGGAAGCGCGGCCTGGGCGGGGCTAGGGTTAGGACGCAGGAAGGAGGGGCACACAGGACGGATTTTTGTTCGGTGGCAAGACGTGGGTAAATACCACCCAACTTTTAGGGTAAATTCAGAAAGGGTGGTGGGAAGCGGTAGGAAACTACCTCGCGATGGCTTCCGACTTTTGATTTTATTTACATGTAAAGCTGGTGGGAAAAACCCTCCGTTTGAGCCAAACATGCCGAAAGCTTGTGGGGGAGGAAGCCATCTGATATGAGGTGGTTAACTGGTTACGTGCCCTAGTGGTTATGTGATTGCACGGATGGATCAAATTGTTAAGGATCCATCGCTGGTGAGTCAAATCCGATCGATCACCCCATAGACATGCGTAGAATCGCGCAGAACAATGTAAGAACAAATAGTAGATTGCACACACAAAGATACAAAGGTGTAGGGGGTATTCTTCCTTCTTTATTCCTTCATCAAGCGATCAGTCTTTTACAATGACTAGTACCCTCTATTTATAAGCTAGAAACACTGCTATGGTTTTGGATGGGGTGCCCACCCATGGGACGGCTGTTGGGCCAAGCCCATGGTTTCCTAACACTCCCCCTTGGGCACCCATCCTCACATGTTCATGCCTCGTTAAAACTCTATAAAAATTCAGTGGGAAGCATTTAGAGAAAAAGTACATGATACACGTTCTATTGCGTTGCACGAATTGCCTCATTAAAAACCTTAACCGGGAAACTTCAAGAAAACTCGTCAAGGGAAAAATAGTACAATCTGTTATGTATATGTGTATATGGCCCATATGTATTTATGGGCCATGAGGCCCATTAGCCCTTGTTAGGGTTTGTAATGTAGTATATATATATACTACAGTATTGATCTAATAGATTGGGAAGTTAAATTCTATCATGGTATCAGAGCAATTACCTCCTTCCCCGCCGTCTTATACTGAGACACCGTCTCCGTAGCGCCTCCTGCTGTCGCCTAGTAAAGACAAGAGGGGAGGAAGAACGGGTCGGATCGGCCGCCGCCTCGTCTCCAAGTCCCTCGATTGGGAAGCCCAGGCCGGACGCCAGGTCGGACGCCGAGCCGCCGCCGCCTTCCATGATGCCGCGACTTCCGCCGCTGCCTGGTTTTCTCCACCGCCGCCACTCCATCGTCGAGCCGCCGCCTCACTCCTCATCGCCACCTTCCACCGAAGTCGCGAGAGGGGAGATCGGCGTGGCTGGGGAGAAGGCCCGTGAAGTCGGCACTCGGGCGACTCGGGTTGTGTCGGCGCTCAGTCGGGGGGAGAAGGCTCGTGAAGTTGGCGCTCGGTCGGCCTGTGAAGTCGGCGCTCGGGTGAGAGATTTTATCTGGTGTTTTTTATGTGGTGTTCTTATCCCCGCGTGCTGCTGTGAGAGAGCTCGGTTCCGCAGTCTCCGTATCGCTACGCGCATCATTGATTGGCCATCTGGTCGTGTGCAATGGCTAATGGTAATTCAGTTTCTCTCGGGATGGGAGGTGCTCTTCTAGCTTCGGATATCAAGATGGATGGTCAAAATTATCGTGAGTGGTCGTCATCGGTCCGCGTGCTTCTTCGGTCCATTGGTCTTCTCTCGTATATTACGGCGGAGCCTCCGACTGAGAAGACTGATGTGAAGGAAGCTACTGCATAGCGAAGTGCTGATGATCATGTTATGTGTATCTTATGTCACAATGCTGAAATTTCAATCAGGATGGATTTCATTGATCTTCCAAGTTCTCGCAAGATGTGGGAGTATCTTCATCATCGTTATGAGCAGACCAGTGCAACAAGTCGTTTTTCTCTTTTACAAACTCTTCATGATTTGCGTCAGCAGGATATGTCTATTGAGGAGTACTACAGTTCTTTCACTCACATTTCGCGGCAGTTGACCTCCATGATTCCTTTCTCTTGTACTGGATGTACTGGCTGTGCAGGCAAGGCGGGTCATGATGCGCAGAATCTAATGTTCACTTTTGTTATACGCCTTCGCCCAGAATTTGAGTCTATTCGCGCTCAACTACTGGGACGTGCTATTCTTCCAACCATGGAGGAGGCTCTTACTGCGTTGATTGCGAGGAGACTCGACTTCGCTCTCTGTTATTCGGATTGACACCATCTCAGTCTGTTCTTGCGGTACCTCGTCAGGAGGTTTATCAGCCTATTCCACTTCCTGATGCTGCATCCAACCAGGTTATATGCTGTCAATGCAAGAAGCCTGGTCATCCTGTTCAGAGGTGCTACCGCCTTCATCCAGAGCTTCGACCTGCATCTCGTCATCGTCGTCGTGGTGTGGTTGCTGCCACCACTCCTACACCTGTTGGGGATTCAACTTTTGCCACTCATTTGAGTCAGCTTCAGTTCCAGCTTCAGGCTCTTCAGACTCAAACTCAACAGCGGCCTTCATCTGATGTTCCTCCTAGTGGGTCTGCCGGTATTGCTGTGACCTCTTCTTCTGTATCAGGTACTAGTCTTCCATGAGTTTTGGATTCTGGAGCTTCTTTTCATATGACATCGAATAAGTCTCACCTTGCTTCATGTCGACCTGTTATGGATGGTTCCTGTGTACAGACAGCTGATGGCACCTCATGTTCAGTCACTCATCAGGGCACCCTCTCTACTTCTCATTTTAATGTTCCAGAAGTGTCATTTGTACCTTAGCTTTCTATGAATCTTATGTCTGTTGGTCAGCTTGCTGATATGCACTATTTTGTTGGGTTTGATGACTCTACTTGCTATGTGCGGGATCGTCGGACAGGAGTTCTTGTTGGTACTGGCCATCTCCTTAGAGATTCTTAGGGTCTCCACTTCCTTGATCGCCTGAGTCTTCCATCTTCTTCCGTTCATGCATCTTCAGTCATTGCCTCATCTTCTGTTAGTTTTCCTTAGTGGCATCATCGACTTGGTCATTTGTGTGGATCTCGTCTTTCTACATTAGCTCGTCAGGGTGTCCTAGGTCGTGTCATTGTGGACACTAGTTATGATTGTAAGGGTTGCAAGCTTGGTAAACAGTTGCAACTCCCATATCCTACTAGTACATCGCGGTCTAGTCATCCTTTTGAGTTGGTTCACTCTGAGTTTGGGGTCCTGCTCCCTTTGCTTCTAAAGGTGGTCATATCTATTATATCATTTTTATTGATGATTATTCTCGATATACTTGGGTTTACTTTACGAAACATCGTTCTCAACTCCTGCCTATTTATTAATCTTTTGCTCGTATGGTTCACACTCAGTTTTCCACTCCTATTCAGACCTTTAGTTCTGATTCAGGGGGGAGTACTTGTCACATGTTTTTTGTCAATTTCTCTCCGCTGAGGGAACTCTTCCTCAGCTTTCCTGTCCTGGCGCCCATGCTCAGAATGGTGTCGCTGAACGTAAACACCGTCATCTTATTGAGACTGCTCGTACTCTTTTACTTGCATCTCATGTTCCACGATATTTTTGGGCTGATGCAGTTTCTACGACTGTCTATCTCATTAATATGCAGCCATCTTCTCGCCTTGAGGGAAAGTGTCCTGGAGAGCTCTTGTTTTCCACTCCCTCACGGTATGACCATCTTCGAGTTTTTGGTTGTACCTGCTATGTTCTGCTTCCGCCTCGTGAGCGCACCAAGTTAACAGCTCAGTCAGTTGAGTGTGTTTTTCTTGGATATAGTCTTGAGCATAAGGGCTATCGTTGTTATGATCCCTCTGCTCGGCGTATGCGTATTTCTCGTGATGTTTCTTTTGTTGAGGATCATCCTTACTTTTACTCTTCTGCTACTAGGTCCTCCTCTCCCGCTGAGTCTCTCTCTTTTCTTTATCTTCTGCCTATTGTTCCATCTGATACACTTTCTTCTGTGGAGTCTTCCTCTCCATCCTTAGTCAGATCATCGTTTCCTCTTCACTATACTCGTCGGTCTAGGGTTTCTCCTGATACTCAGCTTGCTACTTTTTCCTCCTTTGATGGCATGGCTAGTACTGATGAAACTCCTTTTGATGATCCTCCACCAGCACCGTCATCTAGGTATGAGCTTCGTGATCGTACTACTATTATCGATCCGATGATATGGTTTTCTTTCATCTTTGTTGTGCTCGAGCCTCACACTTATCAGGAGGCTGTTGTTCATCCTGAGTGGCAGTTAGCTATGGCTGAGAAGTTGGCTGCTTTGGATCGTACTCATACATGGGATCTTGTTCCTTTACCTGCTCATGTTGTTCCTATTACTTGCAAGTGGATTTTTAAAGTTAAGACGAAATCTGATGGTTCTGTTGAGAGATACAAGACTCGACTAGTTGCTCGTGGTTTTCAGCAGACATATGGTCGTGATTATGATGGGACATTTGCTCCTATTGCTCATATGGTAACGGTTCACACTCTTGTCGCTATGGCTGCTGTTCGCTTTTGGACTATCTCTCAGATGGATGTGAAGAATGCTTTTCTTCATGGTGATTTGCAGGAGGAAGTTTATATGGCTCCACCTTAGGGTGTTGTGGCTCCTGCTGGTCATGTTTGTCGCCTTCGTTGTGCTCTTTATGGTCTCAAACAGGCTCCTCGTGCTTGGTTTGAGAGGTTCAGTTCAGTTGTGTTAACTGCTGGTTTCTCCCCGAGTAATCATGATCCTGCATTGTTTATTCATACATCTCCACGTGGCCGTACCATACTCTTACTCTATGTTGATGACATGCTGATTACTGGAGATGACAAGGAGTATATTGCTTTTGTTAAGCAACGGCTCAGTGAGCAGTTTTTGATGTCACATTTGGGTCCTCTACATTATTTTCTGGGGATTGAGTTTACTCACACAGATGATGGCTACTATCTATCTCAGCAGCGCTATATTCAGGATCTACTTGCTCGTTCTGGTCTCACTGACAGTCCGACAGCTGCTACTCCTATGGAGTTTCATCTTCAGCTTCGTCCTACTGATGCACTTTGCTTGAAAATCCTTCTCGTTATCGTCATATTGTTGGGAGCCTTGTCTACCTTGCAGTCACACGCCCTGACATTGCTCATTCTGTTCATGTGCTCAGTCAGTTCGTTTCTGCTCCCACGTCTGTTCACTATGCTCACCTACTACGTGTGTTGCGCTACCTACGAGGGACTGTTGATCGTTGTCTCTTTTATTCTCGGTCGACTCAGCTTCAGCTTCATACTTACTCTGACTCGACTTGGGCGAGTGATCCTATTGATAGAAGATCTGTCTCAGGCTATTGCATATTTCTTGGGTCTTCACTTATTGCTTGGTAATCCAAGAAACAGACTACAGTTTCACGGTCTAGTCTTTGAGGCGAGCTTGAGCGTTAGCCACTACTACTTCAGAGATTGTTTGGCTTCGTTGGTTGTTAGCTGATCTTGGTGTATCATGCAGTACTTCTGCATCTCTCCTGTGTGACAACACTAGTGCTATACAGATTGCTACTGATCCAATGAAGCATGAGCTGACTAAACACATTGGTATGGATGCATCTTTTACACGTTCTCATTGTCAACAGAAGACTATTGCTCTTCAATATGTGCCTTCTGAGATTCAAGTCGCTGATTTCTTCACCAAAGGCTCAAACTCGAGAACAACATCGCTTCCATCTCTCCAAACTCAATGTTTCAGATCCTCCTGACCCATGTTGAGTTCGAAGGGGGTGTTATGTATATGTGTATATAGCCCATATGTATTTATGGGTCATGAGGTCCATTAGCCCTTGTTAGGGTTTGTAATGTGGTGTATATATATATACTGCAGCATTGATCTAATAGATTGGGAAGTTAAATTCTATCACAATCCACCGAATTTCATTTAATCTCCAGGATTTATTCTTTAGGCGCTCGATCTTTGTGATCAAGTTTCAATAATGAGTTCGTGAAGATTCCTCCTTAATTCTGCACTTCTCTAAGTCTCATCGGTCCAATTCCATGTATACATCTTTCAAAGTTAGACGTTGGAAGTGACTTAGTGAATAAATCTGTAAGATTTTTACATGACTTAGTATGCAGTACTTTAATTTCATCAATCTTTTGCAATTCATGAGCATAGAAGAACTTACGGTTGATATGCTTTGTGAGTTGACTCTTCACATAACCCATCTGCACTTGTGTAACACAAGCTGCATTATCTTCATAGATAATAGTGGTGGTTTGCACGGTATTCAATCCACACGACTGCTGAATGTGGTGAATCACCCGCCGAAGCCAAGCACATTCTCATGAGGCGTCGTACAGTGCTTTGTTTCCTAGTGGTTCATCGAAGTTGATACAAGACTTTGCTTAGACAATTTCTATGAAATTGCAGTTCCACCACATAGGAATACATAGCATATTTGTGACTTGGCTGCATGCGAGTCCGACAGGCACCCAACATCTGCACAGCCATTCATAAATATGTCTTGGTTCTTTTTATAGAATGGACCAAGGCATTTGCTTCCTTGGAGGTATCAGAAGATGTCCTGCTAATGCCTTTTGGTAGGCTCTGAACTATACCTTGCTAATATGTTCACGACAAATGCAATGTCTGGTCTAGTACAATTGGCTAAATACATTAGTGCTTTTATTGCACTTAATAAAGAGGATTCCGTTCCCAGGACTTCCCCCCCTCTTCTGTAGGTCTGTATGGATCCTTGTCTTGCTGCAAAGATCTCCCGACCATTGACATTTTCGAATGATATGTCCTTTCAAAGCCGAACCTTTCTAACACCTTTTGAGTGTAAGTTGACTGATGCACTAATATCCCTTCAGGAGTATGCTCAAGCTGCAAGCCTAGGCAATATTTGGTTTTACCCAAATCTTTCATTTCGAACTTCGACTCTAGGTAAATGCTTGCTTCCTTAATTTCTTCCAATGTTATGATGATATTCAGATCATCTTCATACTGTGATATTATACAAAAATTATTATGGGATCGTCGTATAAATACAAATGGATTATTCTCATTGTTCGTGTAACCTTTCTGCATAGAAAGTTGCTCAAGCGATTATACCACATCATACCTGATTGTTTAAGTCCGTACAGTGATTTTCTTAGTTTCACACTATACTAATTTCTATTTGTTCCGTCTTGGCTCGGGACAGGGATATATTCAGGTATCTTCGTATAAATGCACAAATCCCAAATTTCATCAAAGTATGCAGTTACCACATCCATCAATTTTATTTCTAAATTCAAGTTTACTACTATTGAGATTAAATATCTAAAGGTAGTTCCGTCCATGATTGGGGAATAAGTTTCTTCATAATCAACTCCTATACTTTGAGTGAAATCTTGTGCAACAAGTCTTGCTTACAACTTCATTATTTTTATTTTTCTTTCGAACAAATACCCACTTATGCTTTATGGGGTGCACATAAGGAGCCGTGCGGCTTAAAGGCCCAAACACCTTCTCCTTTATTCAGAGATAATAATTCAGTTGCTATTGCATTCTCACAATCTTCCCAATCTGATATTTCTTACATTCAACGAGCGATGCAGGCTCTGGATCAAGATCGATGATTATGGTAAAAAAATTTACAAAATAAATATCGACATTGGCTGTTGTCTTATTCATGAATTCTCTCGTGGTCAAATAGTTTATATCTATTTCTTCATAGGGCGATTCTTCTAATGCTTCTACTTGCCCACTCTGCTTCTAATTACGGGGGCAAGTCCCTTTAGCTTTTTTTAGCTCCAATGTGTGAGCACACATCCATGCTGATATCTCCCTTCGTAGAAATGTTCAAATCAGATATACCATTCCTAAAGGTTCCATACTGGTGTCAAGTCTCAACTGGCTCCCCCTTCTAGTTCTGGGAAACTTCGGTGATCGGCTATGTCAAGACCTTCTTTATCCTTTTTCACTAGGCGTCCCAGGTTACTTGGGATTCGAGGGGCCGAAGTTCTCGTCCTTTCTGAGGCCTCAGTATTTCAACCATCTCGAGTGCATTGCGTGTAGGCACATGCAACTTGGTCACACTCTTCAAATCACTAAAGTGGTTATGCAGTTTATTCGCTAATGCTTGCAAATCAATTATCTTTTGAACTTTAATTATATTCTGAACTTCAATTGTTTTCTGGACTTCTATATTTGCTTCACTAGTGCGCGGGTCATGTGCATGGATTCTCATTGTTTGCCACGTTTTTTTCTGATATTTTTCATCAAGGTGTTGATTTCCTCCCCCTAATAATGAGAAACAATCCTCATCAAATATATTATACAACAAGGCTTCTTAATGACCAAAGTTGTACCCATTGAGAGTATAATTGTGGTATTTTCTGATCCTATTATACAAGTATTGCTGCCCGCGATTGTCGTAAGACTACCAGCATTCTTGCTGATCGACTGAAAGAATTCCGTCTCTCTTAAGGTGGTATTCGTTGTGCCACTATCCGCTAAGCACACTTCCTACATAAGGCACCACACACATTCTAATATAAAGTATTTATTAATACGAGGTAGGAAGCAATCCACACATAAATAAAATACTTTAAAATTAGAACATAAATTGCTATTATAAATACAGGAAAAAATAAGCCTTGCAGGACTCATCATAACAATTTAATACTTTGCTCTTCTAGGGCTTACAACCATTATTCAAAGAATAAATTAATTTAATATTTTATCACAATCACAAACTGCAAGTGACTGTAAAAAGATCTAAGTGCAATGCGTGCACTAGATCGAATCAGTGATGTGTGTAGAAACTTCTGCTTGAAATTGCTCCATGGCGATCTTCTCCTCTTGGGCAGCTACGGCTGCGGCCACTGCGATGTCCAAAGGAGGGGTGATGGGGCTGCTATAGGGTTGTTCACATCCTTGAGTGCAACTAATGACTGTGGATCTTTCGTGCCTATAATGGCGAGATATGCCTCATGTTGTCCTTTACCCTTTTTCTTAGACTGAAAAGTATTAATAACGTGTGACCCACAATCTTACCCTTCTTGCCTCTCTCATTTGTGAGAGGCTTCCTGACCTTGTAGCTGTTAGCATTGGCTTCATGGCCAACAATGCTACTAGGCGATTGTGAGATGTAGTTCTTACTTAAAACATCATCTTGAGCTTCCGCAACTTGCATTATGTTAATTAATTCGGCATACTCCTTGTAGCCGTCTTGACGACAGTTGCGTGCGAATTGCACCGCATTCAGTGAAAGGTAGAGGGAGTCTTGTCAATCTTTTGCTTATCCGTGATTACCTTACCGCAGAGTTGAAGATGGGTACAAATTCTACACAAATTCTGGTCATGTTGTGCCAGCTCTTCGAACTCCTGGTTCACGATACCAGTCATCTTCATATTTATGCAAAAAGTTGACAAGATTATTGTTGGTAATTTGCATAAAATGGTTGCAAAAATCTCATAATGATTTCATATTTTTCTATGCATTTTTCATGATTTACTGCTATTTTTAATTATTAAAAGCAATATATACAATCATAAATAATCAAAACAGAAAATACAATACATAAATTGCATAGAAATAATAATGATAAAGTTAAACATGCTTTAAATGCTCAAAATTATTCAAAAATTGAATTCTTGGGGCTCTTTTCTGCTGGAATATGAACTTTTGACGAATTTTGCAATTTCCAAGGGTTAAACAAATAAATTTCGGCTTTTTGACGAATTTTGCAATTTCCAAGGGTTAAACAGCTAAATTTCAGTTCTGAGATTTTTTTTCTGCAATTTTTCAATCTATGAGGGATTATTTTGTAAGAATTTCTTTCCCAAAATATTTCCTCATATTTTTCAAAACTTCGAGGGTTTATTTGCAAAGTTTTTGTATTATTTCTTTCTCTCGATTTTTTCAAAATTTTGTTTGGCCGAGCCTACTTTCCTTGGCCCATTGTAGCCCATTTCCGGTGGCAATATCACGAGCGCTAGGGTTTCCCCTAGCGCAGTGCCACTACGGTTGTGGCGGCGCGTGATACGCTTGTGGAGGGTGTGCTGCCGACGACGCAAGGCGTGGACGATGAAAGCATCTAGGCCCCTAAAAATTGTATTTTGGTAATTAATGACATTATGTGAATATGGGACTAACATGTTTGTTGAAGTGATTACAAGGCATAGTCCCAAATGACAAAGTGAAACCAAGGAGCTGCATGTGAAAGAATGTTGAAAAGATGGAGTTGATCTCAAAGACAAGGTACAAATAGACTAGGACCCCTTTGAATTTTACCGGTCTTTGGAGTATGGAGGAAGACCGGATTATAGGATAAATGTCGTACTATTAAGGGAGAGCTTGTCTAGTAGCTTGAAAGCATCTCATTATGCCTTTGGATCAACTTAGGATCATGCATGTTCTTTTGGTTTGGTTTAAAAAGAAAATTCTTTTCTCGAACACAATCGGAAGTTCCAAGATGTGAATCGCGGAACTTCCACCAAGCGTTGCTCAAAAGATCTGCGGTTCGATTTTTCCAGAGAGCATCCGTTTTTGGGACTTAACCGATTTCTCGAAGTGCGGAAGTTCCGCAATGATATGAGCGGAAGTTCCGATTAATCGGTTGCTCCGAAATTTGTGCGGTCGGTTTTTTCCAGAGAGCACCCTTTTGGGGACTTAGCCGTTTTGAAAAGCGGTAGTTCCATTGGAAAAGCGGATCTTCCGATTAATCGGAAGAACCAAATCTATTTGACTAAGTTCCGCACATAAATCCAATGGCTAGTTCGAGCATTTAATGCTCATCAGAATGACCGCATAAAGGCACTCGAGTGAAGGCGGAAGTTCCGCACTTTGTACCGCGAAGTTCCGATTTCCGAGTTTTGCCTCGATTTTCGTGATAACGGTCATATTTGGTTGTGGGGTATAAATACACCCCCACCACCAAGGACGTGTTGTTGAGCATTCATTCAATTCATTTGAGCCTTGAGCACTCCTCTCACTCCTCATTTACTCTCTTTGCACACTTTTGTGAGGTAGTGAGTAAGAACAAGAGCATTGCATTATTAGTTGATCCTTTGGCTCTTGTTTGCCGTCAAGTGAAGGTCAAGTTCTATTCTCTTGGTGCTTGTCGGCACCTAGACGACTTGGCGGAGGTTGCTCGGTGATCTCTTCAAAGAAGCTTGTGAAGAGACCCGTTGCTGCTTGTGATTGGTCGGTGTTCACCAACTCCGAGAGGAGGAAGAACAACCAAGTGATCGAGGGTAGGCTTAATTTGTGGAGCCGGCTTGAGTGGATCAAGCTTCCTCAACGTGGACTAGTGAAGATCGACAAATCTTCGACCGGATCTCCATCTAGCAATGAGTTAGCTTAGGCATTCTCTTAGTAGTTTAGTCTGCAGGAAAATAATGCATACAATTGTAAAGACTTACCTTTCTCTCATCAAAATAGAAAAATTCTTTTATTTATCCTAATTCGACTTGTGAATTTATGTATTACCTAGCCCCCGACTTGTTATATAGTAGAAGATCTTTACTATATAATAGTGCTACCTGAGGCCAAGAATATAAATCCAAATTTCAACCATTACTTGTAAGTATGTACTGATCGGTAAAAAACTGATCGTGATAATACTAGGAAACCTTTATGGTCGGAACCGTGTAGGTTTCGGCTAGTTATAAATCTGTTTTTAATGATCGAAGTACTTTACTAAGACAACATATGGTCGGAAAAATAAAGAATTCTCCTTGATAAGAGGAAAAAACATGAAGAACATATGTTAAAAAGGAGACAAGTGGTTTTACTTCTATGCGATGCTCAATACTGGTCGGAATGAACCTAGCTAGGAAATAAAGGTATAAACTATATTTCGCAAGACGTGCTCATGCTCGTAGTTCGACTGGCAGCGAGGATCGTAGGAAAGAGACCGTCGCTAGGAAGCTCCTTCCAGTGGGCAGAACCACGTGCAAAAAAGGAGAGACTTCGACTAGAAGGTTTTCCGTGTCCCGACCAGTAGCCAAACAAGAGTAGAACAGAATTTTGAAACATAGACTATATACTTTATACTCCAGAGCATATGAACCGCAGTCGACCAGGATTAGGCAACGTCATATAAATAACATCACCCGCTACTCCAAAATTAATTATTCAATTTAGAGGAATTTAAATGAAATGAAAAGAAATAAAGAAAAGATTAAACAAAGAACTTACGCAATTGGTCAATGTTCTATGAATTTGACAAAACCCTGCCGTCTGACATGGCTAATCGTACTGAGCCTGGTCGGGTAACTTCGACCACAGTGTAAGGACCTTCCCATTTAGGGGAAAGCTTATTGCGCCCTGCTTGGCTCTGAATTTTTCTGAGAACCAGATCACCTACAGATAGGTTGCGAGGTTGCACCTTACGATTGTAGTACCTTCGCATGGCTTGTTGGTAGATTGCCGAACAAATCAAGGCTTGGTTCCGTCGTTCTTCAAGGAAATTGATATCGTCGAGTCGATGTTCTTCCTGATTGCTTAAGTTAAAACAATCAGTGCGAGCAGAGCCAATTTTCAATTCTGGAGGAAGCATAGCTTCGGCCCCATAAACCAAAAAGAAAGGTGTTTCACCGGTCGCACGACTGGTCGTGGTCCGGACAGCCCATAAAACAGAAGGAAGTTCTTGAACCCAAGCCCCTGACCGTTTTATTAACTGGTCGAATACTCGGCGTTTTATCCCCTGTATTAGGATACCATTGGCACGCTCGACTGCTCCATTGCTCTGTGGATGAGCCACAGAAGCGAAATGGATTTTGATTCCTAGTTCTTGCGAATTCACGAAATTGCCGCTGAGAACTGGTACAGATTATCGCGATGATACGACCGGTACACCAAATCGTGTAATCACATTTTTTGTTATGAACCTCTTAGCGGCTTCAGTTGTAACTTTTACAACTGGCTCGGCTTCGATCCATTTTGTAAACGTGTCAATCATGACGAACAGGAATTCGAAGCCCCCGGGTGCTCTTGGGAATGGTCCCAGAATGTCCAGTCCCCAGGTTGCAAAAGGCCAAGAAAGAGGGATTGTTTGCAAAGCTTGTGCCGGTTGATGTACTTGTCGGCTATGAAACTGACATTGTACGCACTTCGTCACGAGCTCTTTTGCATCATGAAGGGCAGTTGGCCAGTAGTATCCTTGCCTGAAGGCCTTACCGACCAGGGTTCTGTAGGAATGATGTGCTCCACAAACTCCTTCATGAATTTCAGTTAGCAACTTAATGCCAGCCGATTGAGATATGCATCTCATCAACACTCCATGAGATCCTCGTTTATACAAGGTACGTTCGATTAAAGTGTATGATTTGGCCTTTCGTGCTATACGATCAGCCTCTGCATCATCTTCAGGAATTAGGTCATGCTGAAGATAATTGTAGATCGACGTCATCCAATCTCTACCTTGATCGTCACCGATCTGTGGAGCATCTAAGTTATCAGAGTCAATAGGATTGACCTGATGTAAACTATCGATGTTCTCGGAATGCTCGACCACCGAGGTGAATCGAGTTGCTCGAGAAAACTCCTACGGACGGTTGACCTAGTAGAGGCCATCCGTGCTAACCGATCGCTAGAAAGTTCTCCTTTCTAGGAATATGTTGGATCCGAAACCGAAGAAGTGCTTTTCGAATTTCGCATTCCGCCAGATAGGAAGACATCTTGGTACTCGAGCATTGGTACTCTTTCCTACTTGATTCGCTACTAGTTGAGAATCGCCTTCACTAGCAATTTGCGAATCCCGAGCGAACGAGCTGCTCGAAGTCCTGCCAGCAAACCTTCATACTCTGCCACATTGTTTGTAGCGGGAAAGTTAAACTGGACGGCATACTTGATGTGTTCGCCGGTAGGGGATATCAAGACGACTCCAGCCCCCGATCCCTTAAGCATTAAGGAACCGTCGAAGTACATTGTCCACTCGTCGTGGTGCTCGTACTCAGGTCCTTGCTTAGATTCTGGGTTTGTCCACTCGGCAATGAATTCTGCTATTGCCTGAGACTTTATGGCTGTTCGTGAGATGAAATGAAGGTCGAACGTTCCTAGTTCCACCGCCCATTTTGCTATTCGTCCTGATGATTCCCTATTTCCAAGGACTTGACCTAAGGGATATCCAGTAGGCACGACCACTTTGTGGGCCTGAAAGTAATGCCTTAGTTTCCTTGAAGCCATAAGGAGACTATAAAGCAACTTTTGTACCTGTGGATATTTTTCCTTTGGCCCGTGCAAGACTTCGCTTACGTAATATACTGGTCGTTGGATGTTTTCACGGTCTACGACCAGTACACCGCTGACAGCTTGCGGCGTTGCAGCCACGTAAATCAACAGTGTTTCCGGTCTTGAGAGACTAGGACCGGGCACTCGTAAGGTACTCTTTGAGTTTTTCAAAGGCATTGTTCGCTTCTGTCGTCCACTCGAAACTTCCATGTTTCCGAAGAAGTTTAAAGAAAGGTAGTCCCTTTTCCCCTAACCTGGCTATGAAACGACTTAGCACTGCCATACAACCAGTTAGCTTCTGGACTTCCTTCTTCGTGGTCGGGGGGCACATCTGATGGATGGCCGATATCTTTCTTTGGGTTTGCCTCGATACCTCTAGCCAAAACTAGAAACCGAGCAGACTTTCCAAATGAAACCCCAACACACACTTCTCCTGATTCAACTTGAGGTTATGTCTTCTCAAGTTATTGAAAGTCTCTTTAAGGTCAAGCATATGATCGCGGAGTTGACACTTTTACTACCAAGTCATCAACGAGGCTTCCAAATTTCGACCTATTTGTGGGTCAAGGTTTTCTGCATTAATCTTTGAAAAGTGGCACCAAAGATTTTTGAGACCAAAGGGCATCTTTACATAACAAGAAGTGCCAAATGGAGTGATGAAGGAAGTTTTCTTCATCTTCTTTACTCATACTAACTGTGGTACGAGTAGGCATCTAAAAACTTAATAACTCACACCCGAGGTAGAGTCTACAAGTTGATCAATGCGAGGAAGGGAAAATCGTCCTTCTGACAAGCTTTATTAAGATCTGTGAAGTCTATACACATCCTCCATTTCCCATTACTCTTCCTAACCATTACAGATTAGTGAGCCACCGAGGGTGATGTACTTCACGAATAAATCCAGACTTTAAGAGCTTGTCAATCTCGGTCGGATGGCGCCCTTCCGGCCGGTGCGAAACGCCCGAGCTTCGCTGACCGGATGTTTGTCAGCCGAGCGCTAGCTTTGTGCTCGATCACCTCCTGGGACTCGGGCATGTCGATGGTTGCCATGCGAATACATCCTTGTTTGCTCGGAGGAAGGAGACGAGCGACTCTTCCTATTTAGGATTGAGTCCTCGCCCGATCAAGACCTTTGGTGAGGATCCACCATCATTGCTTGACATGGCGTTCCCTGAAGAAGCGCCTTTGTCGAGTAGAACCTCTTTGGTCTGGTCGGATGGTTTGGGCGTTATCTTGGGTCTGGAGTGCTTGACCCGGTCGAGTTGATGAGACGAGGCAATCTTCTTTCTTTGAAGGAGATCACGGTGATCCACCACCTTGATGGTTTGGTGATGATCGAAGGTTCCGATAGGTTGACCTCTCGCTCCATGGCTTTCAGATGACGGCGTGAGTCGTATGAAGAAGAACCTCCGAAGATCATTGTAGCGTCCCGTTTTTCGGAGTTTTTGAAAATTTTTAAAAGAGAACCATTTGTTTCAATTTGCCCAAAGCTTAATTTGGAATTTCAGAATTCAATTGCAGTTTAATATGAATTAATCAAACTTCAATTAAATTAAAGTTGGTTTAATTGAGTTTTCTGGAATTTAAAATCAAAATTATTATTTTGAGAATTTTCTTGGATTTATTGGATTTTAAAAAGGGTTTTTCCTTTTTCCCGAAATTAAAAATTAATTTATTTGTAAAAGAAAAAGAAAATTTAAAGTTAAAAGTATTTTTATTAAGTCTAGAATAATTCAAGGAATTTCTGTGAATTTTTCTAGAATTTTTGGAGTCTATTTGCTATTTTCTAAATTGCTTTTTGATTTGTGTGAATATCTAAAATAAAAATGCATTTTAATTCCTTTTCTGTCGTGGGCGAATCCTTCGCCCATCATCGCTTTCGACCCGGCCGCCTCCCGCCTCGCCTCCGCTCCGCCGGCCATTCACGTAGCGCTTCGCCTCGGCCGTCCGATCCTCATCGGACGACTCTCGCTCGCCGCTTCGCCCCTTCTTCGTTGGATCGAGATCCGGCCGCTCTGCTCGCCGCGTCCCCTTTTCATCGCGATCGTCCGACGCCATCGCACGGCCAGACGCTTCGCGCTTCTTCTTCCTCCCCACCGTCCGATCGAAATAGACGGCTCTCGTTCGCCGCGCCTCGCGCTCCCACCGTCCGACGAATCGGACGGCTCCCGCTGTCGCCTCCGCCGCCGCTTTCTCTCCCACGCCGCTGCGCAATCCCGCTGTCGCGAATCCGCGGCCGCCGCCTGCCCCGCCTGCGCCGCGTCCGCCGCCGCCCGCTCGTCCGCCTCCGCCGCGCCCGCCACGCCACGCCGTCGCCGCTGCGCGTCCCTGCCGCCGCGAGCTCTATAAAACCGCGCTTCGCCTCGCCTCTCTCTCTCTCTCTCCTCTCTCTCGCCGCTCTCGCCCGCCTCCTCCATTCTTCCCTCGCCGGCCGCCTCCATGCCGCCGTCTCCGTCAGCGTCGCCGCCGTTCCCGTTGCGCCGCTGCTCGTCTCCCCAGCTCACGCCGCCGCCCGCGCCTCTCTCTCTCTCTCTCTCTCTCTCTCTCGACCATGGGCCCGAGCCCACGTGGCCACCCACGTGGCGCCACGTCGGCGCCAGGCCGGCGGTTTTGCCGCGTGTCGCCACGTAGCGCGCACGCGCTTGCGCTTGCGCAACCGCTGACGTCAAAGTCGGATTTTTCAGTTGAAAAATAATTCCGAAAATCCGAAAAATCCAATTCTATCATTTTATGTGATTTGAAACTTCTTTTGGCTATAACTTTCACATCCGAACTCCGATTTGGGTGATCCAAATTTCTAAATTCATATAAACTCATCCTCTTTCATTTGGTACTGGTTTTGTAATTTTTGGAGTTCATTTGGTGCTGTTTTATTTATTTGTTGCTATTCTCGCACGTGTAGATTCCGGCGTTTCGGAAGATTTCTTCGACCCGACGACCGAAGAACCTCTCCTCGTCAACGAAGGCAAGTCGTAGGCATTTGACCTTGTTGAACCCATTTTACAAATGTATATTGCTTTAAATTATCATGCATGGCTAGTTTTATTAAAAATGGTTTTGGGAGTAGATAATTACCAAATTGCCATTATGCCTCCTTGATGAATTGAAAATGAAATGTCTCCTTGAATGACATATATCCTTGAACACCATAGGATGGTTAATACTAGTTGGACATAATTGTATTACCAACTTGGGAGCGTAGTATTGCTTAGACATGCTTTAGTTACCCGCGAGACTTTCGATCACATGTTCAATGATTATTGAAATTTGACTAATGGAACTATGGAACAGTGGTGTGAGGCCACTTTTATTAAAAGATGTTGTGCCATGGCAGGGATTGCCATTTGGTCGGGTATGAACAAAAATGATTTATGCTCGGGCTTGAGGTAGGAGCTAGAGTGGGTGCGTAATGCACATTGGGTTGTGGTAGACTTGTCCGAGCGACCAACTAAGGACTTAACTTTGCAAGTCATTGATCCGGTCACCTCGTGCAACCATAAGTCCCAGATGGGACGGACCGCCAATTAATTAGGAAAGTTTTGAGTCGGTTCTTGTGGTCATTATTGGCGCAAGAGGGGTCGTGATGGCGAAACCTTAGCGCGTAACCGAGGCAAAATGGAACTTTGTAAAAGCCTTGTCACGTGCTCTAGACTACTCACCTAAGGAAGTGAGGTGGTATCGACGGATGCCAAACAAACTAGAGAATTCGTGTCTTGTGGGTAAAGTCGCACAACCTCTGCAGAGTGTCAAAATCTATTCAATAGCCGTGTCCCCTGCTACTGGACATGCCCGGTGATTTCGCAAGGGTAGTATTTTCAAAAATGTGGTTTGGTTCGATGGAAACGTTTGGTTGGAATGGTTGGGAAGTGAACGGGATGTTCACTGTTTGATTCAAAAGAACTTGGTTATCTATGTATTATTCTTTTAAAATCCTGCTTTGCAATCTAATTATTGTATTTACTGTTAAACTTGCTTTCTGCAAATTAACCATAAAGCCATCCTTGTTTAAGCCTGGCATGAATACTATGTGCATACATTTCTCTACGACTTGCTGAGTACTTTATGTACTCACGGCTTTATGCCTTTGTTGATCATCCCACAGCAGAAGAACCAGGAAATGTTGAGTACTATGAAGAAGGCTACTTTGAAGACTTTGCGAACTAGGTCGCGTCCTCCACTCGATTGCCTGTGGGCATGTCGATTGGGCTCCACGTATTTTGAGATTTCCGCTGCCAGATACTCTGTTGTTGCTAAGCCCTGTGAGGCGACTTTTGTAAGAACCTTGACCATAAGGTCTTTGCTGTTTTAATTAATATTACTTTGTCTGCTTCATTAGTTCGTTGTTGAATGGTTATGATTACATCATTGTTGCAACTGTGCGAGCTAGCTACTGATCATGGGACTAGCTTGGTATGCACAGAGGGTCTCGGGGTTGTGTGAATCCCCGGGGTCCGACAATCATATTGACCGTGCGCTGAGGCTCCTGGTACTCCATCTCTTCGTCGCCATCCTTGTCCTTTTTGGAACTTGTTTCCCCCAACTCCTGGATTGCGGGAAGTGGGCCTTTACCTGCATAGAAATCCTCTAGCTTCTTTTGCCAAACACGACATGTGCGCAAGTCATGCCCTGCTTGTTGGTGAAGTGGACACCACTTCTTGCCTTTATTATGGCCATCGGTTTAACTTTGGTTTTGCCCGATCGGTATAGTCCTTCTTACCCTTGAACGGTTTATCCGGAACCGCTAGGACTTCTTTGGTTCCCGCTTTGCGGTGCTTCTTCTTCTTGAAACCTTCTTGGGATTCTTTTTCGACTTCTCAAGGCGAGTTGAGGCATTTTTTCTTTTCGATCAATGGCTTCAGTCCATTCAACCGCCTCACTAGCGCCGCATACTTATCACCATGTCAAAGAGTTCGGCGGTTGTTCGTGGAGGATTCATAGCGATGTCCTCCGTGAAACCGCCGATTCCTTAAACTCGCTTTGAATGCCCAATCACGTAAGATTCTCGCAATTTCGAATAGAATTTCAACTGGCCGAACCTCTTGATGTACCGACGAGAGTTTCATTTGGTTCTTGCCGAGTTCGATGGAGATCATCCTCCTTTCTGTATGCGATCGTGCGTACTCGAAATTCACAATCAACGATCGCAGAGTCGTTCCTAAGTATAAATAGATCCGATCGGTTGGTTAAGCAACCAAGACCGGCCGATCCTTCCGTAACTGGGCAAATAATTAGCCATCACGTTTTGATCACCACCAGCTGCTCTGATGGCAGTGGTGTATATCTGGAGAAACTATAATGGATTTTGAGATCCATCGAATTTATCCAAGTTGGCAGGTCGGAACCCATTAGGCCAACGCATGCCTTGGAGCCCCGCGAAAAGGCTCGACAACACAGAATCGATTCATAGCGCCTTCTTGGAAAAGGTGCGATTAGGATCGATGAGGAGATCGGTTTCTTCTATTTGAACGCCGAGGCTCCGTCGTCCCGATCCGGCCGTGGACGTTATCATGACACCTTTGACCATTAGCATGGTTCAGATGATGACGGAGATCATCTGGGCCAATCAGGTGCTCTCCTTGGCTAGGGGAAGAGGCCGTTGTTCGAAACAACCTTCTTCCTTCATGACCTACTGGTCGGAATCGCCGAGGAGGTCTAGGTACCGGTGGATGACCATGCTTCCTCTCTCGAGGAGGAGCGTTGAGATGAAGTCACCGTTAGACTTTGCGACATCCCTTGCCCCCTGCACGCTTCCGTGCGCTGCACGGTTCGTTGAAGAATTTCCGATACCTGCTCCACCAATTGGGTAAAGCCCGGAGCTTCACGAGCAGGTCGATATTTAAGAATATTTTGGATACGACACAAGTTACGAATCATTCAAAGGTCTCAGAGGATTCATCGAAGATGTTGGTGTTCGGAGACCCAAAGTTCCTCTGGACCTTTGGCCTAACCCCGTCATGCCTGTCATCCTTGGTGGGGCTGCACCACGCGTATTAGCTGATGGACGTCCATCAGCTCCGTTGCCTCCGGTAGGTGGTGCTTGATTGCCCGCGCCATCTCCATTAGCGGTGGTGGCGGCGGGGTGTGCAGGATCGCGAGTGGCATCACGATCAGCATTTTCGATCGTGTTGACCTCATGCTTCCAGCAACGATCTTCTGAGGAGCTTCCACTGTGACTAATAGAGAACTTCTCAGTGCTTCTACCAGAGACTTCCACGACGGAGACCGGTCGGAGATGAGAACCTCCGGAGGTCTTCGCAATGGCTCACCGATTCGCGGATTGCCGACGGATCTCGAGTCTTATCGTCCTCACTCGGCCCATTACGGTGAGGGTCTCATCGACACCGCTACGGATGCGGTTGGTCCTTGAATTTCCAGAGGCCGTTGGTGAATACACGCCGACCATGATTGTGTCAAGGGTATATTGACCCTCGGGTTGTGGGGCTGAGGTATTGTCACCTTTTTCGCCGGTCGGGGAAACCGGTCTTGGAAAAACATTCGGACGTCCCGAACTGATCGGAACAACCCGTTCCTCAGAAAGTGCCTCTTGGCGCAACGATGTATCTTCATCCATCCGCTCAAGTTCGTCGTCGCCGACGCATGAACCATCGGAGGAGGACGAAGATTCCCATGTTGCATGGCTTGGATGCAAGCTTCCATGTCAAGGTTGGAGTAGTCATCCAAGTCGAACCAGTTTTCCTCATCCCAAGTTCCTGCCATACTTGTAGTTACGAAAATGGAGAAAGCGGATGAGTTGAACAAAGAACCTTCTTCCGAAGTTTTGCACTATCTTCCCCACGGACGGCGCCAGCTGTCGACGATCAAATCGCCGATCTTATGAACATATAAATGAAAAGAGGAAAAATGTGCGTGACTTCAGGGAGTGGATCTGACTTGCTCTTTATTGCTATGAACTCACGATTACAAACACAGAGAGTATCTAAAAACACAACACTTTGCTAAGTCTTGCTTGATGTCTTCGTCTCTCTCGATGTTACGTGTTCTGTCTGTCTCGTTGTCCCTTCCTTCCAGCCTTCTATGGTCCCCCTTAAATACTTGATGAAGCGGTGGCAGTTATCCCACGAAGAGACATCCGTTGAGGAACGACGCGTCAGGTCGGGAAGAGATGGCAGTTTGACGGTTCTACTAACTGCAGAGGCAGTTGGTGAAGATGTCAACTGTTTGGCGGTTAATGATTTAGGAGACGTTAATTCATCAACCGTGATAGTGTTGTAATTATGTGGAATATGAAACACGTGATTCATTCATCACATAGTGAGTGGCGTGGTCGGAGACTCGACCCAGACGCCTGTTCATAGCTTCACGAGCACTTACCTGGTCGTGGACTAGGTTTGAGACTTAGTCCGACTAGGGTATTTATTATATAACTTCCGTAATACCTTCGACCAGTTAGGTCGGTGGTCTTAGAAGTTACGACCACGAAGACGTATGGTCTTTATCATATATTAGGATAATATATGAATATTTTAATCCTCAACAAGTTCCGTCCATGATTGGGGAATAAGTTTCTTCATAATCAACTCCTATACTTTGAGTGAAACCTTGTGCAACAAGTCTTGCTTACAACTTCATTATTTTCATTTTTCTTTCGAACAAATACCCACTTATGCTTTATGGGGTGCACATAAGGAGCCGTGCGGCTTAAAGGCCCAAACACCTTCTCCTTTATTCAGAGATAATAATTCAGTTGCTATTGCATTCTCACAATTTTCCCAATCTGATATTTCTTACATTCAACGAGCGATGCAGGCTCTGGATCAAGATCGATGATTATGGTAAAAAAATTTACAAAATAAATATCGACATTGGCTGTTGTCCTATTCATGAATTCTCTCGTGGTCAAATAGTTTATATCTATTTCTTCATAGGGCGATTCTTCTAATGCTTCTACTTGCCCACTCTGCTTCTAATTACGGGGGCAAGTCCCTTTAGCTTTTTTAGCTCCAATGTGTGAGCACACATCCATGCTGATATCTCCCTTCGTAGAAATGTTCAAATCAGATATACCATTCCTAAAGGTTCCATACTGGTGTCAAGTCTCAACTGGCCCCCCCTTCTAGTTCTGGAAAACTTCGGTGATCGGCTATGTCAAGACCTTCTTTATCCTTTTTCACTAGGCGTCCCAGGTTACTTGGGATTCGAGGGGCCGAAGTTCTCGTCCTTTCTGAGGCCTCAGTATTTCAACCATCTCGAGTGCATTGCGTGTAGGCACATGCAACTTGGTCACACTCTTCAAATCACTAAAGTGGTTATGCAGTTTATTCGCTAATGCTTGCAAATCAATTATCTTTTGAACTTCAATTATATTCTGAACTTCAATTGTTTTCTGGACTTCTATATTTGCTTCACTAGTGCGCGGGTCATGTGCATGGATTCTCATTGTTTGCCACGTTTTTTTTCTGATATTTTTCATCAAGGTGTTGATTTCCTCCCCCTAATAATGAGAAACAATCCTCATCAAATATATTATACAACAAGGCTTCTTAATGACCAAAGTTGTACCCATTGAGAGTATAATTGTGGCCTTTTCTGATCCTATTATACAAGTATTGCTGCCCGCAATTGTCGTAAGACTACCAGCATTCTTGCTGATCGACTGAAAGAATTCCGTCTCTCTTTAGGTGGTATTCGTTGTGCCACTATCCGCTAAGCACACTTCCTACATAAGGCACCACACACATTCTAATATAAAGTATTTATTAATACGAGGTAGGAAGCAATCCACACATAAATAAAATACTTTAAAATTAGAACATAAATTGCTATTATAAATACAGGAAAAAATAAGCCTTGCAGGACTCATCATAACAATTTAATACTTTGCTCTTCTAGGGCTTACAACCATTATTCAAAGAATAAATTAATTTAATATTTTATCAAAATCACAAACTGCAAGTGACTGTAAAAAGATCTAAGTGCAATGCGTGCACTAGATCGAATCAGTGATGTGTGTAGAAACTTCTGCTTGAAATTGCTCCATGGCGATCTTCTCCTCTTGGGCAGCTACGGCTGCGGCCACTGCGATGTCCAAAGGAGGGGTGATGGGGCTGCAATAAGAGGAGAAGATCGCCATGAAGCTTACCCCTGCCTCGGCCGCGGTCGCGCCACTTTTTACTCGAGAACCCGCACCGCGAAGCCCAATTCCTGGCTGCGCGGACGTACGTGGTAGGTACGCGTCGAGGCGGTACCCGTCACGGTTCGGCGGCATCTGATCCAACCATTCCGCACGGTCCGTCTCACCACGTTTTTGCGCGTAAAACATGGCTGTTTCGCCTGTGCTTGTCAGGGAGGGGAAGGCTGCCGGCTACGTGTCGGGTTCGGAGTGGGCATGTGCTCGGCACACGCCGGTGCTGGACCTCCCACGAGGAGGCGCGCCCCGGCCCGTGCTCGCGCGCGGCCCGCGCTCCCACGCTTCGCCCACCACAAGTAATTCGGCACCCTTTATCTCTTTTTTTTTTCCGGCTTCATTTCGTCGTATATCTTCCTATGGGCTAATGGGCAATGCCTCCCCTGGATTCTGCGTTGAAGCCAACCGATGGAGAATATGCACGCAAAAGCTTTCGCTACCATGGCCGCGTGCGCTGGCACGTGCCGGCACAAGAACGGCAACCGCTCTCAACTCATTTTTTTTTATCTCCTGTAAAATTGGGTACAGGACACTCCATTTTTGCAATATTTACTTCTGGGCGTTGCTTTTTTTTTTTCCAATGAAGGACACTGATCTTTGTGACTCTTTAACGTAGAACACTCCGTCTAATAAAATATAATATCTGATTGAGAGAGAAAAGATAATACAAGTGAAAAGTCATCCTCCTCTTCTATCCCTCCTATTCTCCTGTCGGGCCTCAAGCTCCAGCCATCTCGTGTTATACGTGGTAAAACTTATAGGCAACTGATATCACACTACTATATATATCCTAAGTAGCGCCTTTCCCATCTCTCACGTGGGTTATACAAAATACATTAAAGTAAATGGAAAAACAAAATCTTACACCACCCATTCTCTATTCGTACTCTCACGTGTTCCCAGTGTTCAGAAAATCGGTCAAGAATTAGCGATTTTGGTTTTATCGGTGGCGCCATTTAAAATATAACTCAGTTTAGAAAAAATTGGTTTAGATGAATTTTATCTAAAAAATCAAATTTGTTTGAATTTTACTTGAATTTATTTATTTTAATCCGTAACATTCAAATTTTGATTTGGAAAAGCCTTACAGGCCTTACCGCCCCGCCCCCACCCCCGGCGCAAAAAATTAATTCCGGTTTTGAAATCCCTGATATTCCCTCCCCAATCCATTCTCTCTTTCATTGTGCTTTGTTTATTGTGTTGGGTTCGACCCTTGAACATCCTGGACCCTAGGGAAAAAATGCTTAAATCCTAGATATGCTCTAATGGCTAGAACCGAGTTCAAGCTCTCAAAAAGTTTCTTAGCTCCGTCTTTTGGCCACGTTGCTCGTGCACTTAGCCACCTAAACGATGAGCAACTAAAAGTGCTTTTTTGAGACTGCAAGTAAAAATGCTTTGCTGGTCGTGATGTTTCAACCACAGCCTCCAGGAAAACCCAAAAAACGGGCGCCTGCGCAGCCCGTGTTTTCGGCCTCTCCCCACAGGTTTGCGAGTGGTACACACACGACGAGTCCCAAAACTCCAAAAGGATCCCAAGATAGCCCACTGGTTTTCCCCAAAACCTCGGCTCGGCACACCGCACCACCCACTGTATCCCGATCGTCACGCCCAACTCTGCACCCTCGCCTCGCCTGCATAAATAGCCTACCCGCCCAACGCCACCAAGAAGTGAGAAGTCCGAACTCGGAACCAATCCAGTTACACATCCAAGAGTGATCTTTTGCCGGACATCGAAGGCTCGAAGCAAGCAATGGCGCCGAGCGCTTCGATGCTGTTCCTGAGCTACCACCAGCTCCACAGGCCTGCGGAGGCGGCGACCAAGGAAGAGAACGGTGTCCGGCTCAGTCTGAGCAACGTTCTCTCCCTCGGCGTCTTCGCGCGGCGGCGTGAGGCGGCAGCGGCAGCGGCAGCGAAGGAGGTGGGCGCCGAGGGGAAGAGAGGGTGCGAGGCTGGCGACGAGGAGTCGGCGGCGTTGGAAGGCAAGTTTGAGGAGGCGATGCGGCTCAGCTGTTGGTCTTCTTGAAGGCATCTTGGAAGAGGAAAGAAGGGCGGCTTAAGCTCCTGCCTCTTGGTCTGGACATGTAAATCAACAAGAAGAGATGCATGTGCCGATCGATGCAAAGGCAGGGAGGGTATTATGTAGATAAAATGTTAACTCCTCCTACTCCATGTTGGTGCTCCGTGTCTGCGTGTGTACATGGATTCCTTTTTCCTTGTATAGATTAAAACTTGGTGCTGTTTTTGGTTTTTCGGAAGCGCTTGAATCATTGATGCTTTGATGGATTTACACAAACTCGTATCCTCGGTGTTTGCAGATTAGTCTCCCGTCCCATCTCGAATTCCAAGATAAAGTTTAGGCTAATGCTATGACGCATACGATGGGATTAAAAATCGGACGCCGCGCCACGGGCCACCTGTCTAGGCTGTCCTTTTCACCGCTAAATAACTCACCAGTTGCTTTAACCCTCGTCTCTTCCCACATCCTCTTGCTTTGCTTTTTTTTTTCCCAGCCCACTTCACCGAGCACCTGCTTACTCGGTGCTCTATTCCCAGACTCCATATTTGTTTGTAGTACTATCGGTGTTTCAAGACTGAAGTTATACAATGATTATTTAATTCAGGATCTTTAAAATTTAAATCACGTAAGGAGAACGGCGCAGAAATTTTTATACAGGTTTGAGTCTTTTCCGAAAAAAATAACAATCCTACTCATGCAGACTATATTCAGTATGTTGATTATAGATCAAGAGAAAAACTGAAAATGCAATATCTTGTTCTCCTGATCCTCCTCTCGATCCTTCCCGCCGCATGGTGATTCTTCCTTTTATACTGTGTTTGTGCGACAATCTCTCCAGCTCAAAGGGCGCATCAATGCTTCAGATGATGTCGCAGTTATTGAAGATTACTGTTGGAGAAGTAACATTCTCACATCGTCAGACAATTACCAGTAGGACAGAGAGATTAATCGTGCAGTTATTTTGAAGAATAATGGTATATACTGTCTGTTTAGATGTCTTAATCAATTGAGTCTACTTGTCTGTAAGCTCGATTGATTATAGAGTAGTCGTAACTGACATGGTCGTAGAAAGACTTACGATAATAAGGTGATAGTAGAAGAACTTACGATCAGGTGCTAGTCGTAGAAGGATTTACGACTATAGGGTGGTCGTAGCTGACCTGGTCATAAAAAGACTTACGATCGTAAAGTAGTCGTAGAAGATCTTACGACTCCAATTTCTCCCTTTCAAACATTAAAGGATATACTCAAAAATCATATAATAACATTATTATTTATAACAAAAATTATAAATAATTAATTAAACGATGAATTCTATATCCCCATCAAGTACTACTCCTCAAGGGTAGTTAGCTAGCTCCAACCATTTTCATTTCGTTCGTGTGCCATTGCCATCCCTCTGATCACTCCCTGTCTCCTTCCTCCAGTTTGCTGCCCCAACCAACCCAGAGTTGAAGTCTACTCCTGCAGGTAGCAACGTCTCCGCCGCTGCTGGTGAGTTGTTCTGCTTCGGTTCAACACCGTGCATATCTGATCGATGTAACCCGGCGCATGATTTTACGTGTTCTTTCAACTATTGTTTCTTATGTTGTATCCTCTCTATCACCTCTTATTTGATAAAAAAAATTACAATCGTCGGGAAAAAAATACTATATCATGTTTTTTTTGAAATGTTGCAACCTGTTAAAAAAATATTGCATTCTGTTCACAATGATGTTGTAAGATTTTTTCAAATGTTCAAACTATGCTTTACATTTTTTTATATGTTGGCACCCGTCGGAGAGAGAAGTTAATTGATATTTTTTTGGTTTGATACTAAGATTTTTAAGATAATATTGTATATTTTTTTTATATGTTGTAAGTGAAAAAATGTACTGTACGGCGCTAGTGGGACCCCTTAAGTTTATGGACTCGTCGGCGTCCGTTCGCGCAAAACATCGGATCGAATTAGCAACTCATCGGACGGCCCTGCACCAACTCGAGAATTAGCTCAGGGCATCGTACTCGCAGCACGTACCAAGGAGCCAAAGGCCACCGTGTTGACGATTCGATCGCTTTGTTTTCTTGTCCATTTTTTCCCTACCGTGCTGGGTTCTCGTCACGCAGGGACCAATTTTGATCCCAAAACTCGAGCCAGGCCCACATTACGGCCCGTCATTTGAGCAGCCTAATGGGTCCACAGCTAAAAATGGGTCTCAAGGTCCACCGAGACTCCCTCTCGCGCGGCGCCTTCAGCTCCCAATTTTTTAAAGGGAGCGTCTATATACTTTAGGTATGTTTGAGGTGACTAAATTTTCTTTATTTATAGATTATTTTTTTAGTTGTAGAATTTTTATTCAATTGATACTATAAGCTTTTGTGTTGAGATATTTTTTTTAATTAAACAAAAGTAAATATAGGTAAACTCTATACTTACAAAAAATTCTAAACTAGACAAGTAAATTTAGATGAACTATACAAATACAAAAATACAAAAATAAATAGAATTAAGAGTTATAGTAGAGCTGTACTAAAATTGTATACCACTTAGTACTGTAATTTTAGGTTTAGTACTATACAATTATACGTCATCAGTGGACAAGAAAATTTCAAAAAACTAAAATTAGCAAACCCGTTTTTCAAAAGGACCCTTGCTTTAAGTTTATGTTCAGAACACCCCCAATAGGATCGCACGGAAATGGCGCGATCCAAAACCGGTCGGCTTGAACTGTCCGATCGGAGTTGTGCGTCCCCGATCGATGAGGGGAAAACTAGCACAGGCATCTTTGCAAAAGACGCCCTAGTATGGAAGCCCGAGCTAGAAAATATCCCGAATTGGAGGCGGCTCGGATGGGGGTGGGAAGCGGCAGCGGCAATTGTATATCCCTTTTCTGTTGTCGTCTTCTCAATAATACCCCCGGACTCCGACTCGGCTGCTGCTTCCAGCGCTTGCTGATCGGCTGCTCCTTCCAAATCCGCCCGCGCACCCCACACGCCATGAAGGTGAGCGAGCAGGGCTCTGACGCTCTCCGTTTCCCCGGGTGCACCTGTGTTGCGAGCACCGGTCTTTCCGCTCCCGGTTCTGGGGTTTCTCTGGCCTGCTGGCAACGTGTTCGACATAATGCCTCGGCGAATGTCCTGTGCAGATCGCGGTGGAGGGGTGCATGCACGGGGAGCTGGACAAGGTCTACGACACGCTGCGCCAGCTCGAGGAGGCCGAGGGCGTTAAGATCGACCTCCTCCTCTGCTGCGGCGATTTCCAGGTGCGCAGTCTGCAGTCCGCTGCCCACACTTGCTGGGGGTTCTTTCTTGAAAATATTGCATTATTACAGGATTGGCCTGATGCGTGTGAGCAAAGGTTCATGTAGTTTTGCGTTTTGTTTTAATTGCCATTCGCCAATGCCCGCACCTGCCTGGGACGTGCGCGAAATAGCTGTTGGTTGGTTGTGTATTTGAACTGAATAATCAATCTAGGTGGACTTTGCGGGAACTCTGAATGAGGGAAATTACAGAATTTGCTAAGTGTACTATATACTTAAATAGGTAGCTTCTTAAGGTCCTTGAATCGAACGCTGCAATCTTTGGCTTGAGAATGGTGGACTATTTAGGAATTTAATGTGTGCTCATTGCATATTAAGAAGCTTTGCGATTGTCATTTCTTGGGGTATTAGGGGGTCCATTTGGGTCCCTATCGTAGGGAAGTTTATGCTGCTCTTACATGTCCTTAGGCAGGTCCTATTTGGTTCCATTCTCTACAGTCTAGACAAGCTACTGTTCACACTATGTTCTTTGTTCATGTTCGATAGCAATTCAACTATATGTTAATATACCTCACGTTTTGACATTCCACCTTTTCATGCAGGCTGTTAGGAACGAGAATGATTTACAGTGTGTTAATGTCAAACCAAAGTATCGTACCATGAACTCATTTTGGAAGTACTACTCTGGACAGGCAGTTGCTCCATACCCAACCATCTTCATCGGTGGAAATCACGAAGCTTCCAATTATTTATGGGAATTGTGAGTCTTTGTCATTTATGTTCGACACAACTTTCAAAATATAATTTTGTGGTCCTTCTTTGCTCTGGGCCCGTAATATATCTTCACATTCACTTTGAGGGCAAATAATTAGAATTGGCACTGGCGGAATTGAGCAAGCTGAGTCCACAGTATTATGATATTTTCCATAGCAATATAGCATATACTCGAATTTTGGTCCTGAGAAATTTCTAATCAGAATTATTGTCCAATGATCTATCTGTTAAGTGGTCTGTTCGTAGTTACCAGATTCGCTATAAAACCCCATGAATCGCGAACCGGATTCGTCGAACCCGAACCGGTTTAGGATACGGGGTTCGTGTTCGCAGTGGAAATTGGAAGAAAAAGTGACGAACTACAAACTCGAATCCCGTACCGCGACTCGGACGAACCACGTTTCTGGCAACTATGGTTTTGTTCAATAGCCACCTCTATAGTCCCGGTCTCCAGGGCACCTGTAATCATTGTTAATGTTATAAATAATATGTGTATATTCAAGAGGGCCCAATGGACAATATATATATGGAGTACAAAGGGGATTGTCATATACATATAAGGAAATACAAAAAGGTCATATTCTAACACCCCCTCAAACTCATGGTGGATCACACACACTGAGTTTGGAGAGAAAATACAAATGTTGTGCCCTAGTCTGTGGCTTCGTGAAGAAGTCAGCAACCTGTAACTCTGATGGCACAAATTGTAAAGCAAGTACTCCCTCCTTCACCTATGAGCGAGTCTATGAAGCATCCGCACCAATGTGCTTGGTGAGCTCATGCTTCACTGGGTCCCGGGCGATACTGATGGCACGTGTACTGTCAGACAAAAGAGTCGTAGGTCCCATCACAGGCACTCCAAGATCTGTAAGTAGCCACCTCAACCAAGTAACTTCTGTTGTCACTGCTGCCATGCTCTCAACTCAGAAGGATCACTAGCCCAAGTCGCATCGGAGTACGCCTGAAGTTGTAGTGAGGTAGAGCTAGGAAAAAATAAACGACGAGAGATAGTCCCACGCAAGTAGCTAAGAACACGAAGAAGGTGACTGTAGTACGTGTCCGAGCCGTATCGGAGCCGTGTCCGTGTCCGACACGGACACGCTGACTTCCAGGCGTGTCGTTGCACCGCAGCTTTTAATATATATCACTTAATATATATTAGATGATTCCTCAAATCCTATATTTTTAAATCCTACGTAGCCTCGCCTTAGGATGTGGTAAGGCGTCGCCTCGCCTCACGCCTTATCGCTTAAAAGGTGTGAAGGGGGTGAGTCGCCTCGCCTCGCCTTACCGCCTTAATAACCATGTTATGCACTTTATGACACTCCTGGCAGAGTGGAGAAGGCGGCTTGTCCAGTTGGCGCCAGAGACTGGACAGAGCTCAGAAGAAGTCGTCGACGGAGGAGTCCTCCTGATGAAGCATCTCCAACTCACGCTGAAGCGAAAAGAACTAAGCATCGCTGCTCTGCTGGTATCGCTCGCGTAAGTACTCCCAGATCTAACGAGTGACACGCAGACCAACAATGTCTGGCTGGATGGAGTTGTTGATGCTGACCATCAGGATAGCTCGAACACGGGCCTCATCAGCACACCAGCGCTCAAAATCGTTTATGGCATACTGAAAGACCTCATCATCAGCAGCAATAGCAGCCTCTGTCTCCTTCTTGGCGGCCTCATCTTTTGCAGGAGGTGTAGAAGTAGGGTATCTGAGAGAAGGCTGAACCGGCGACGACAGACAAGGTCGGGCACCAGTAAGCGTGATCTCCACGAGTGAAGACCACAACCTGTAGTTCGTCCTATTAAGCTTTGTTCCCGAGAATGGGATCGCAGCTGATGGAACGGAAGCCATTGGTAGGCGGCGCTGGACGACGCGGCGACCAAGACAATGAAGTCTAACAGGTGGCGCTTGATGGCGCGGCAGTTAGATCGATGTTTTTTTTTAATAAACTGGACTGTTGGACTCACATTAAATCGGCCTGCCGATTTGGTTGACCAAAAAGGCATGCGAAGGAAGCCCACCGAGAGAAGCTAAAGGCACGCAGGGGGAAGCTAGGGTTCCTCGCGGCTTGAGCTATGATCGAAACGACGGCTACTCCGTGACAACGGCAACGGCTCGGGCGGCGGCGTAGGTGGCCTAAGCGAGCGGCAAACGACGATGCGAGCGGCAATGTCGAAGCGGCGGCGGCGGCGGCGTCGAAGCGCGGCGGACGAGCGGTGCCGGTGGCCGGATGACCGCCGGTATCAAGAGGAGCGGGTCTCGCGCGTCTCAACATGCGACGAGGGTGACCCCCCGCGGTGGCGTCGGAAGACCCGCGAAGATGGCGAGCGCGACGGGGAGGACCTGCGAAGATGCCGACGACGCCAAGATGCCAAGATGCCTACGGTGCTGGCGACGACAGGGCACCGACGAGGGACCCGCGAAGGGGAAGTCCCACCAGAGGCGGCACAAGACGTCGCAGTCGGGAAGGACGACAGGGCGTCGGGATGGCAGCAGAAAGAGCTAGGTTAGAGCCCTAGCTCTAATACCATGTTATGAATATTGTGTGTATATTCAAGGGCCCAATGGGCAATATATATAGGGAGTATAAGGGGGGTTGCCATATGCAGATAAGGAAATACAAAAGGAGTTATATTCTAATATCTTTGACGAATCTCGACCTTACTTCTATCGAGATTCGGCTCCTTCTCCTGTTTCCCCCGTTGAGTTGATTTCATGTTTGTCTCTTTCTGACTCTTCAACCATTTCTCCACTACCACAGTCTTCCCTTGGTCTGTCTCAAGTGGTTCCTTCTATACCTCCGCCTCCGGTGCTGCCTCCTGAGCACCGCCTCTTGTTCCTACAGCACCACCGTCTCGTTTATCTGGTATTCACTACTCCAGGTGTCCTCGTCCTTCACCAGTATTATCTTATGGTATCTTACCGACACCCACATCTGATCCTCCTGATGATGCTCCTCGTTACGTCCTTCGTGACCGGACATCCTTCGACCTCCTGATCATCTTGGATTTGCTCCGATAGCTCATGCTCTCTCTGTCACTGAGCCTAGTTCTTATCGTGAGGCTCCTCCTTATTCTGAGTGGCAGCTTGCTATGGCAGAGGAGCTTGATGCTCTTCGACGTACAGAGACTTGGGATATTGTACCGACATCTGTGCATGCTCGTTCGATCATGTGCAAGTGGGTGTACAAGATTAAGACCCGGTCTGATTGTACTATCGAGCGCTACAAGGCTCGTCGTGTGGCTCGCGGCTTTCAGAAGGAGTACGGTCGTGACTGCGATGAGACTTTTGCCCCTGTTGCCCATATGACCACTGTTCGCACTCTTGTTGTGGTTGCTTCTGTTCGCCGGTGGTCTATCTCTTAGTTGGATGTTAATAATACTTTTCTTAATGGTGTTTTGCATGAGGGAGTCTACATGCAACCACCACCCGAGTATTCTGTTCCCGATGGGCACGTCTGTCGTTTTCGTCGTGCTCTTTATGGCCTTAAACATGTTCCTTGTGCCTGGTTTGCGCGTTTTACCTCAGTGATTACTGCTGTCGGTTTCACTGTCAGTTCCCATGATCCTGCTCTTTTTGTTCATGTCTCATCTCGGGGTAGCACACTGCTTCTTCTGTATGTTGATGGTATGCTCATCACTGGTGATGATTCCTCATTCATCACGTATGTGAAGCAGCATCTCAGTTAGCAGTTTTTGATGACTGATCTTGGTTCTCTTATGTACTTCCTTGGATTGATGTTTCTTCCTTGCATGAGGCTACCACCTCTCCCAGCAGAAGTATGTCTAGGATCCTCTTGATCGGTTTGGTCTGACTAACACTCGCACCGAGACTCACATGGAGCTATCCTTTCAGCTTCGTGCCACTGATGGTGATTTTCTTAAGGATCCTACTCGATATCACCATCTTGTTGAGAGTTTGGTGTATCTTATGAGCACTCGCTCTGATACCATGTTATGGATAATACGTGTATATTCAAGAGGGCCCAATGAGCAATATATAAAGAGAGTACAAGGGGGGTTGCCATATACAGATAATGAAATACAAAAAAGTCCTATTCTAACAGTTAAGAGTGTGGAGCACATAAAAACATTGGGATGTAAAAGAATGGAATTCTATGTTGAAAGAAGTTTTTTGAATTTCAAATTTTCTTTTGTTTGAACTAATATTTTGTTTAGAAATTAATTGCAAGGAGATTAACAGCTTCCCATCATTGGATATATTGAGCTACTCAATATATTATATATTTGAGTATAATTGTTCGGTACTGTATATATTGTTGATGTATTATTTTGCTCATTTTCAAATGTAATGCCTGTTATTCTTCGTTTTGGTCTAATGACTATTAGGTACTATGGAGGATGGGCAGCACCTAACATCTACTTTTTGGGGTTTGCTGGTGTTGTTAAGTTTGGAAACATTCGAATTGGTGGATTGTCAGGAATACATAACCAACGACATTACCACTTAGGCAAGTTTATTTATATTTTGCGTGGGATACATTGGAGATTTGTAAATTTTCAACCTTTGCATCTAGAAGATATTGTCTAAAGAGTGGAAGCCTAATGAAAAAGGGTTCTAAACCACAACTGTAAATGTCATTACACTCTGAATGGAGTATTCTAAACTTATTGCTACTTATGCAGGGCACCACGAAAGGCCTCCATACAATGAAGCCACTATACGGTCAGTGTACCATGTGAGGCATTACGATGTTCTCAAGCTAATGCACGTGAAGGAGCCTCTAGATATATTCATGTCACATGATTGGCCTCTGGGCATTACTGAGTATGGAAACTGGCAGAAGCTCATTCGGGAGAAAAGGTTCTTTGAAGAAGAGGTAATAGCACTATCTTAAGAGATTGCTTTAAATTAGAGATTCGAGCCATGTCAATAAAGTTTTTTCCCCGGTAACTTCATAGACCTTTCACAACTGTTCACCCACATTAACCTGGTGAAAATGCCTCAAGAGAGTGTAGTTTTTCACTTTTTTTTTGTGCCACAATGCCGCATGATGCATTTTGAGGAAAAACCAAGAATTAATGACATTAACAAGTGGTGTCACAATTTTCATTGTCATTACTGTGGTGAAACAATTTCTAAGGTCAGAATCCAAGTGGTACCAGCATATCTGATCATAAGCTAAGTGTTGGTTCTTGCTCTGTGCCGACTGGGCATGTTTGGTTTCTTTGGCTAGCCTTGCCTATCCTTGCTAGTGGCCCTCAAAAGCAAGGAAATCCTTGCCCACCTTGCCCAAAAGAAAGGCTAGGCAAGGGAACCAAACATACTTTCTGTGTACTAATCTTGTCAAGGCACACTAGGTGAACCTGGGACGATTCATCTAGCATTTTAGCTAAAAATGCTAATGCTATTCTTACATCCTTTCAGTATACTTCTTAAATGCATGATACAATGATATTACATTGGTCGATTCTATCCCGACCTTCCTTTCCTTCTGACTCTGATTTCCACCTCCGCTCTCATTCCGGCTGGAAGTTGCCCACCTCCTTTGAGTCCAATCTCGCTATCCGCGTTTACTCAGGGCCTAGAAAAATATCCCTGTTTGGAAAGCAATTCCCAGGGCACCAAAACTTGTATGATGACCGCTTTGTAGAGGTAGTGGTCACCTCGACTTGTTGGTCTGGCATGCATAGTGTTTGAGTGAAAGGAATTTCTCACAAAACACATGCTTCATGCTTCCTAACACATATATTTCAGGATTGCATCGCATTTGAATTTCATACTATTATTGATATTCTTTTATTATTTCAGGTCAATAAGAGAACACTAGGCAGCGAACCTGCAGCAAGATTACTGAACAAACTAAAACCACCATACTGGTTTTCAGCTCATCTTCATTGTAAATTTCCTGCTGTCATCCAACATGGAGAGGATGGACCTACGACTAAGTTTCTTGCACTTGATAAGTGCCTTCCTGGGCGGAATTTTTTGCAGGTACTCTTTTTTCCTGTTTCACGATCATTTTGATCCTTATGAATAAGTTTTGTTGTACACATTTGGTTCTGAGGCCATACCAATCCATTTTAGGTGATAGACATTCCATCCAATCCAGGACCATATGAAATCCAGTATGATGAAGAATGGCTTGCAATAACACGGAAATTCAACAGTATTTTCCCCATAACTCGGATGCCATTTACAATGTGGTTGGTGCATATAATGTCTTTTTTCGTTAGCAGGCAGTCAGTATTCCGAAAATATTTAGCAAATGCTAGATCTGGAGCAATTCAATTGTTTTATTCTACAGGGATGAACAGCTTGACACTCAAGATGACCGGCAGTGGGTTAGGAGCAAGTTAAATGCTAGAGGGGCTAAGCCTTTTGATTTTGTCCAGATTGCCCGGTCTTTTGATCCTTCCAATCCAATCCCTAATCCATCCATAACGGGTAAGCTTGAATATTCACATCTTAACATCGAGTCATAAATAAGCCAGCATCTACTCTCAAAGCGTTTCTTGAGGTCAAACTGTACAGTCCTCCTTTAGTCCCGTGTTACATTACAGTTCATTCCTTTCAACCAGTTGCTTAAAGATGCGAGCCGCATGAACAGTACCTGCTGCCGCAGAGGTGTGTGAACAGTACCCATCAGTACTGTTGCACCATTATTTTCCATACACTGATTGGTTTCTTAGGATAAAGAATAATATGTTAGGTAGGTTATTTTGGAATTCTTTATCTATCAAATTGTTGTATATGATCCTATCTATTAAGAAGATTATTTTTAATAGTTAGAAAAATTAGATTGAATTGATAGATTTTCTTATAGATTATTTCTTAGACGTTAAGTCTGATTGTCTCTATAAAAGGGATAGTATGTATCTATTATTAATCAAACAATGAATAAACAAAATTCTTAGTCTCTCCCCCTCCTCTTCAACTAAGTCTCAGTCTTGGTGGTGGTATGACCAACCGTTCAAAGGCAAGTACTCCTACCCTCGGTCCTCGGACCTATACCCAACCAACCTACGCCACAACAGATTCTAACCATTTGCTAATTCCATCTGTATTTTATTCCTAATATTTTCCTAGTAAAGATTTTAATAAGACCATATTTGACATCACGTTGATTTTATTCCCTTTCTCTTCTGAAATGTGCTCTAACCGGTTTTCCTGTGTTATACACAGCTCATTGCAGGAACCCACAAACCGAGTCTTTTCTTCAGCTTCTAGATCTCCCGTATCTGCTGGACTCGTCTAATTCTCAGGGTATGTCTCCGATGAATACTTATGGTTATATATCAATATCATTTCTCCTGATCTTTAAGCACTAGACTAGATTTCATACACGCAAAGCCTAGAACTGGTAAAACTTTGGCTATGGTTGGTTCGCGAGGGTCTGAGCTAGTCAGTTTAAAGTTAATTGTTACTTTATTTTATGCTTACTCGACAATGGTACTGTTTATAGATCTCACAATGGTTATACGTTGTGGTTATTTTTTATTCCTCAACTTTTGGTCGACAGGGGTTGATAGAAATGAGTCAAGCTCCCAGACAGGACATCCGCTTGACGACGATGACATAGAGCTCCCGGATGAAGTTGAAGACCCTGCGGAAGATGATGACTGAGAAAACTGAAAGTAGTGAATTCATTGGAGATTTCACCGGGACAACTTCCGTTGCAAACTTGCAATACCCCAGTCCCCAGGGTTTGCCAGATATCTTGATGGATGGTCTTTGCTCTGTAGAGCATAATAAGCTAGAGAGATCTTGACACGAGGAACTAACATGTAGATTGTACGATAAGGCTGCTTATGTGTAGAACAATGTCGTGTGGATTAATTTGCTTTACAGGCAAGCACAATGCAAGCTTTTTTCGGCGATAAATCGTTGATTCGTTGGTCTCCCCCCTCTTTTATTTTTCTGGAGAGGATGTTGAATTGTTTTTATTTTTTTGAACTCGAGGACGTTGAATTGTTGGTGTCAACTGTCAAGTACCTCCTGTTATGAAGCTAGCGAAATCGGCCGTCTTAAGTCGCTGAAACAAATGGGCCGATGCCACCAATAGATATTAAGCACAACCCATCTTTAACTACCGCGAACCTAGTAGGCCGGCCATGTTCAAAGCCCATAAAAACTCCCGTGCTTCCCCACGCTTCCGCAGTCACGCCACCACACCGCACCGCACCGCACCACCGTCTCGAAGAGGAGTTCCAACAAATTCCAAAACCCCAAACCCTTTCCGGTTGGCGGCAATGGCGGCGCCGGCGGCTGACGGCACCCCGGGCTACGCCCTCCGCGCGACGCTCTCCGGACACCGCCGCGCCGTCTCCGCCGTCAAGTTCTCCCCGGACGGCCGCCTCCTCGCCTCCGCTTCCGCCGACAAGCTCCTCCGCGTCTGGTCCTCCTCAGACCTTTCTCCCGTCGCCGAGCTCGCGGGACACAGCGAGGGCGTCTCTGACCTCTCCTTCTCCCCCGACGGCCGCCTCCTCGCCTCCGCCTCCGACGACCGCACCGTCCGCATCTGGGACCTTGGCGCTGGCGGCGGGCCCCGCCTCCTCAAGACGCTCTCCGCACACACCAACTATGCCTTCTGCGTCGCCTTCAGTCCCCACGGAAACGTGCTCGCCTCGGGCTCCTTCGACGAGACGGTGCGCGTGTGGGAGGTCAGGTCGGGCCGCTGCCTCCGCGTGCTGCCGGCCCACTCCGAGCCCGTCACCGCCGTAGACTTCGACAGTAACGGCGCCATGATCGTGTCGGGGAGCTACGACGGGCTCTGCCGCGTCTGGGACTCCACCACCGGCCACTGTGTCAAGACCCTCATCGACGACGAGAGCCCGCCCGTGTCCTTCGCCAAGTTCTCGCCCAACGGCAAGTTCGTGCTTGCCGCCACCCTTGATGGCACCCTGGTGAGTTGTTCAAGATTGCTCCTTTTCTTTTTCCCATTGTAGTGTTATTGTGTAGAGAACTGTCCGGTTCGTAGCATATGTGAAATTGCAGTTGTGCTGTTATGTGAATGTTTGATTGTTCTACGCTTAGTTAGATTATTGAACATTAGTAGCTGTTGTAGGAATCGAGTGCTAGAGCAGTAACTTTTTGTGGCTCTCAAGTGGAGTGTCATGAGGAGACGAAGGGGAGCTAAGAGCTTCGAGGTTGACAGCAGCATGGCTGGTGTTTATGTGTTGTCCAAAGAGCACGCTGCAAATGGAAGCTTTGGGCGGTATTTATAGGGATCTATGTCTGGTAGTATGTTCGGTACCCTTGTCGGTGCTAACTTGATGGGGCTAAAGATGACATTTCCATCTTAAGCTCTCCCTCAGCTAACGTCAGCCATAGCCTGATGCATAATTACTGGATTCGCTATACACCCCAAACCCAAACCGATTTAGGTTCGTGTTTACAATGGAAATTGGAAGAAAAAGTGGTGTGGCAAATTGTGAACCCGAATCCCGTACCGCGAGTCCGCGACTCAGATGAACCGCCTTTCTGGTAAGTGGTAACTATGGCATGATGCCCCGAGGCTAAAATTTTCTCTGTTACGTTAAGTTTAGCCTCAGGAGTATATTTGCTGCTTTGGGAACTCCTTGAGGTGCTAACAAAGCTATCTGATCTTATCTGGAGGTTATGGGACAATGTGATGCCTCATTGAACCGAGGCAACCCCATGGTCCTAGCTAATTGGAAAAAGTTTGTTATGTGGACATCAAATCTTCTTATAAGTAATCCAACAATGCCATCTTTGGGCGAGACGTGTTGTTAAGTGCGCGACTAGTCAATGATTAGTAGACAAGTCGGTACACAACCTCCGACTAGAGTCATCGATTCGACTAGGAGGGTTAGTCGTCCGACTTGTTGACTAGTCGTCCAGTGCTAGCCGGGCGACTTGTGGCCCACAGTCAATCAGGTTGAGAGAGAGGGGGAAAGCTTATACGAGAGGAACCCTAGCCAACCAGATCAGTCCCGTCTCCCCCGACTCCACGTCGCTGTCACCACTGATTCGAGGGCGAGGGGAACCCTAGCCCACCATTGCCAGTCACCAGCCATCTCCATCCCCCTCGGCCCTCCCCTGTCTCCCCCATCCCCCGTCCACAACGCCGCCGTCACCGTCCGTGCTGCAAGGGGCCGAGGGCGAGTGCCGAGCGGAGCGCAGCCCGCCACTGCTGCCAGTCACATCGACCATCTCCTCCTCGGCCCTCCCCCGTCGCCCGTCCACACTGCCGTCGCCCGTGCTGCGAGGGGAGTGGTACTCCTGGATACTGTAGCAGCCAGGCAGCAGCGAGGAAACTTCCTTGGCCGGTGCAATCAAGGATTAGATTAGGATTTCTTGGCTACCAAGTTATGGTTAGGATAGGATCTTATCTATTAGGCAGGTCATCCTATTAATAGGAAAGATTAGATTTAGTTGTTTGGGGCTCAACCTCTATATAAAGGAAGCCACATCCTACCATTAGAAACCAACTAAGAAATATATCAAGAGTTCCTAGTATCCCCTTCTCCCTACCCTTGTGGTGCGACGACCTCCATGGCTTCGTCGCACTGCTTGGGTCCAGGGACATCTAGTCTGTTACATCACTCATGCTCTGTTTTTCTATGTGGTAGAAGTAGTAGTAGTGAATAGCAGTAGTAGTAGTGAATAGCAGTAGTGGTATGAGTATTCCTAGTCTGGCAACTAGTCGACCAAGTTGTCCCTCTTGCGACTCAACTCGACTTTACGACCCGTGAGAAGGTAGCAGACCCACAACAGTAGTATTTTACAGCTACGACATGCACCTGCAGTATTGTGATCTTATAATTGTTTTTATGTGAGTGACCTGTATATTGTTTTGCTTTGCGCTATGCTAAATAGAGTTGCCAATCTTGCGATTGTGTTGGAGTTAGTGCTAGTATGCTTGGTATGCTCTAGTTGTGGGTGGGGGGGGATAACGGATTTTTAGTAGTTTAAAACTGCGTTCTTGTGTAGCGTTGTGTGCAATCTTGAGATAATGTAGGTGATAGTTCCCTTTTTTTGTTCTACACTAAGCCTCATTGGAATATGTTAATTGTTCCATATATATAGGTAATCTCGAAGTTTAACTTGCTGTCATGACTTATTTGTAATATGAATAATAAGAACAATTATTTGGCTGTTTGGGAAGTGCTAGATGGATTTGTCTTGGCAATATAGTTTTGCTAGTTATTTTACAGTATAATGAGGTGACATAATCGGGTCATCAACCAGTATTTCATTTGTTTTGGCTGTATGCTTCCTGTCTGCATGATTTTTGCAACTGCAGAACTAAGATCGTCATATGATTTTTCAAAAGTAATTAAATGTGTACAGTTGCACATAGTCAAGTGACTTTTCCTTTTTAGTATTAGCTACAGTTGCTAACTCTCTTTGTGGGATTTCAAGATAGTTAGGTTGGTTAGTCCTTCGATCATCACGTTATTTCCAAATGTGCTGGTTAGAAAAAACATTTTTGTTGTTCTTCCAAAAACTTTTCTCCACATAAAATGTGATGCTAACTATTTATGTTCTTGTTTTGCTAAAATATTATAATGTGTAATGTGATCCCATTACTTCATAACATGGCCAGCCAGCTGCAACAATTAAACAAATTATGTTTCTTGTTTGAAATAAGTAATTAATAAGAGGCCAGATCAAAATCTTTAGTTCCTTGAGAGACCATAAAAGCCAGGGGATCTCTTTTGCTGTTGTACATCCACCTATAAGTAGGAACTAACCATAGAACTCGAGGCAATCACCATTGATTACAATCTCCTTGAGGCAGGTGTTATAGATGCCTGCAATGATTGTGACATGGTGGTGCACATAGATATCAGGTGCCGCAGAGTTCCTGTGGTTTAGGGAGGAAAGACATTGAAGCACGTGAGACTAAGGGTATTTTGCGAATAGCTATATTAGAGGTCGTGTTAAATTCCCATGAGCCTGGGATGGGCTAGAAATATAGAATTTGAATTTTTAGGCAGAGGTGTGGGTTACTGGGTTTGTAAGTAACAAAGCCGAAGGGAGTCAGTATGTAATTGACAAATAATAGAGCGATAACTTGTTTTTTTGTGTTTGGTGGTAAATGCAACTACAATTTGAATGCCTACCTGCTAATTGCTGTTGGTATCAAATTCCCACTTATTTAGGCACTTTTGCTACCCAATTAATTCTGAGTTCTAATTACTAGCCATGTTGCCATTTTATAGTTACCGTCAATTAGAAACTGTTGTTATTTTTTACCTACCTTTTTTTTCCTCCACCAAGCATTGATGTTCAATACTTTTCTGTGTCGCGTGAAATGTTTGTGGGTGTGAGAGTGGTCCCTGTTGAAGTTTATTCCATTTATGCCTAAGTCGTAGTACAGTAGGCCTTTCCAGTAATCACACGGTGCCTAAGGCCCCAGAATTTCTGGAGAGACCTGACTGTCTAATAGTATCCATAATTCCTAGATACAGGTCCTTGCTATCATTTCTCCAGAAACTTAAGTTGGCCAATCAGCATGGACCTGTTCTTCACGGAGATCCTAAACTGTGTTTTTCTCCAAATGAATGGAAAGAAAGGAAAGAAACTAAACTAAGCTGTCACCTGTTAAAATTCTTATAAGATGCTTAAGTGTGATGCCGTTTTGCAAAGCACGTCACTCTACCTATATCCATTGTGTGCTGTTTAACTTAGCATATTCTCTCCCTTTACTTAGAGCATTATAATACTTTAGCTGTTTAGCATTACATGCTGGAGGTCGTTTACCCTAGACAATTTTTCCCTGCTGCATCATTCATTCTTTTATACTATTCCGTGCATATTGAGAATCATTTGGGATGTTTTAGATTTTACTTCAGCACATTGCCAAGCCATAGTTTTGATGTATTTTTGGGTGCCAAATGATGATATTGACATACTGTAAGTATGCTTGTTAGCTGAGAACATATTGCAACCACAACTATGTTTGGAGTTGCATCTATCTTAAGAAAACATTGTTCAGTCTTGTTTCACAAGTATCTTGAAACCTACCTTGATGAACTTGTTATCCCAAGATGACTGCTCACGTATTTTTTATTTATGCAGAGGCTCTGGAATTTCTCAGCTGGAAAGTTTCTAAAGACGTATACTGGCCATGTGAACACAAAATACTGCATTCCAGCAGCGTTTTCAATCACCAATGGCAAGTATATTGTCAGTGGCTCGGAAGACAAGTGCGTCTACCTGTGGGATCTTCAGTCAAGAAAGATTGTGCAGAAACTGGAAGGACATACTGGCGCAGTCATTGCAGTGTCGTGTCACCCCAAGGAGAACATGATTGCATCGGGAGCACTTGACAGCGACAAGACGGTGAAAGTCTGGGTTCAGAAGGAAGGAGATCAACAAGATGCCTAAGCGAGTTCTTACCGTCTCAGCTGTCATGTAACCCGACTGATTATGGTAGGTGAGCTACTTAGCTTCCGAGTAATTATACATTGGTGCGGTGGAGAATGTGATGCTCCTGGGCTGTGTAATTGAGTGTTGTGTTGCCTGCTTCACTGCTGGGCGATGAGTCGAGTAAACTTAAATTGTTCCGGAGAGCTGTTCATGGGATGGTTGTAAGAAAGCCTGAACAGAAACAATGCTTAAACTTAATTTGTTGTCTTCATAAGTTCTCCATCCAGAGATGTGAAGTTATTTTGTCATTTCATCCTATTGCAGGGAGTTTATACTGGGCATAGCTGCCTGCACATGTTGGACTTGGACACCTCTTCTCCTCGTTCCTATGGAAATAAGTTCCTTTGCTGGCACAAAGTACTCTCTCATTGGTTCCATTCGAAATTTAAAACTGTATTGAGGTTGTGCGTTCATAAGTTGGAGCTGCATTGGACATTGCCAAAACTCACAAATGCAAGTAGACCATGATTCTGCTGGGTAAACCGAATTTCGCCTGTAGAATTGCGGTATCAATTGTTGAGGCAGATTTGGGCTTTGTGGATCTCATTTTCATCTCGCCCATCACAAAAATGGGCTGTAGGCTACTTCATTTTTTCTGTATGGGCTTTGCAGTTGATTGAGCCCATTATTTTGAACTTGCCCCTGCATTGGTTGGGTAGTTCCATCTGCTTGCAACATAATATCATGCATGTGAACTGTTCTTGTAGGTTGTAGCCATGAATCGGGAAAAAATGTAAAATCTCACCATTTCTTTCAGTTTCTGATTTGCGATGGAACAACAATACAGCGTGCTAAACAAAGCTGCCCTGCTAAGCAGTCAATCTACTGTATTGTTGTTCCCAGATAATGACAATGTTCTTGCAACTGCCTTGCTGATTATTCAGTCTCATGCATGACTGCTCCTGCACAATGACATTGTTATTCTTTGTTTTTTTTTAAGAACGAACGACAGTATTATTCTCTCTCTCTCTCTCTCTTTTTGAGAAGGAACGACAATGTTATTCGATAAGCGAATCGTAACATTCACTTGGACACGTAGGATTCCTCCCTTTTTATTCTCGAGGCAGTGAAGTGAAGCATCTTACCTTTGTCTAAAGTCCATCCGTACGCTCTCGGGCTGGTTCCTGCACGCACACGCGTCGTAGTCTCGCGGTTTGGTCGCCTGACTCCTTCGTTCTGTGTCGCTCGGCCTGGCTCGTTGCGTGCCCTTGCACTGGCGGAACACACGAGGTTTCTGTAGGTTTTTAACCCCCATCGGCGCTGATTTTACTGCACTTCGGCAGGCTGTACCTTCTTTTCTTCTTACTGCGTAAGCGGATGCCGACCTCCACCCGCAGCGCCGAGCCCTACCACCGGCCCCCGCTCCATCGTCTAGTCACCGCGCGCTCGCGCCGCCCGCCGCCGCCGCAAAGCTAGAGAGCTAGGAGGCTCCGTTCGGTTGGGAAGACCATGCCGCGTGGGTGGCCTAGTCGCCATAGGGGAGCCTCAGCCGAGCAAGGAGCTCCTGGATCTCCCCTTCGAGCCCAAGCCACCCTCCTTCATCGATGCCGCCTCTCTCTCTCTCTCTCTCTCTCTCTCTCTCTCTCATCTTTTATTTGCCCTTGCAGCTTTGTCTCCCCGTGTTTGATTTCCTCTGTAATATTTGGGTTTGTACGATTTACAGAGTTGCTTCTCGCGGGCAGAGAGCAGCAGCAGCACAGGGAGGGCAATCGCAACGCCGGGCCTCCCACCGGACCACTCCCCAAGAGCCAAGGTAGAATATTCCCGTTGGTATTTTGTATAGTTAATAGTTTTCTTCCAGTTGTTGTATTTAGATAAATTAATAGATGGTCAAGGGTGTTCTTTATATTTTGCCTTTATATTGTTCTGTCACTAGGACCTATCTTAGACTAACACTTCGTTGATATAGAGATTAGAGACTATCAAATTTTCGCATCAATGCAAAACTTCGATGACCATCTCTGTGTGGAAGTGTCGGAGGCTTTTGCTCTTTGTGGGTGCCCTTGACTCTGGTATGATACTATTTAAATATCTAAAATATCAGTTGTTTTTTGTTACCTTGACTGATGGATCGTGTGCTTGTTTCCAGCTTTTTTAGGTCAGATGAATCTGGTTACCGAATAGTCTGATGTATTTCTTGTGTATAGCTCTTGATTGCCTTGTATATACTGCTTTCAGTGCCTTCCCTTTCACTTCTTCTGTCTCTGGAAAGTGATTGGTCGTCATGTCGTGTCGTGTGTCGTTTTCCCATCCCATTTCTTTGTGGACACATCTTCCAATTTGAAGAAGCAATTTGCACCAAGCGAGCAGAAAATTAGCTAGAGACATACGCACAGCTGTTAGTGTATAGTACATGGTATAGGTAAGCTGGTGTACATGGTAATTTTCTTACATATTTAATAACACAAACTTGTGATGTTTTATACTTATTATTTTAAGAGGTTTCTTTGTTTTGTATTTTCTGTTTATCTTTAATATGATGTGAGCTTACTCCTCTTCTCCATTATATTGATAGCGAACAATGAACAAGGAATTTCAAAATGGAAACATGAGGTAGACTGATTATTTCAGTCAGTGTGAAATTTGCAGTAACAAATTACAGAGGGCCATCTTTAAAGCATAAGAAGAAAGAAATTTTACTCTTCAAAACAGAGGAGCAATTTAGAGCTGGTTATAATCACTTTCAGCTTCAAGTTATAATCACTTCTAGCTTTAATTTGTCATTGCGTGTAAAATTTCTCATTTGATTAGTAGCCCAATTCTGATGGTATATCTTTTGCAGTCAGTCTGCCAGCATTCAACTGAAAATCCCTACTTCCGCAATCCTTTGTTTATGTTAGAATGCCATCATAGAAATGTGGCCAACCAAGCATTCCACTTTGTTCATATGTCTGTGTGTGTTTCAATAAGATATAAAGATAGGGTAGAAATTGTTAGCTCTGCTCCTTACCTATTTGATTCCTTAAAGTTGCATGACTATATAAACTTTATCCCATGATCTCTGCTCTCTGCAAAAAAATTTACTGTATGTTGATGAAAAATGGTTACTGTTGCAATAATAGATTAGCTTTTGAACCTGGGTGACATTCTCTTTTGTGTGTATTTCATTTGGTTGATGTGGATTTGAAACGTCAGGCTTCGCTGTTTATTGTTTGTGCTGCGTCCTGTCGTCATCCGTCTGGTCCTGTCTTCGCCTTCTATTTTCGGTTTGCACGCCCAAATCGGTCGTTTTTGCCGGTCCGAACGCCGCGTTGGGTTTATCCCCTTCTTCTCCGAGGAGTGTACCACTCTACGGTGCGTGCTTCCTCTTGATCCTTCATTTCTCTGTAAGATTTGCTCACACCTGCATTCGATTCGTCTTCACATAGGCTTTGTTGTTGCGTGTGCTTCATTTGGTTGATGAGGATTTGAAATGTTGGCCTTCGCTATTTATTGTTTGTGTTACGTCTTGCCGTCGTCCGTCTGGTTTGTCTTCACCTTCGATTTTAGGTTCCCTTGCCCAAATCGGTGGTTTTTGCTGGTACGAACGCTGTGGCCGTCTTACCTTGTTTTTTTCATCTTTCTTTGGGTTACAGTGTGGTTGGTTGTTCTTACCAAGGGCCGTCAGGCTCAGCAGGGCGTCGGCCGGTGTGCCGTAATCTGGTCGTCGGTCACTGCGATACGTAGGGTGAGATGGAGGTGTTGTTCTTGCCAAGCCGCTGTACTGCTCCTCCGTGTAGCGGCTACCACTGAGGTTCGCCGGTGAAGCTCTCGTGCCGGCCGGTGGCGACACTGCTGTGGATGGCTGCCCATGTGAGGCTAGATGGATTGTACCTCTGACGAGCCATGCAAACACATCCAGGAGGAATGCAAGCCCAAGATCTCCAAGCTCCACGCCGATGTCGTCCCATCGATCTCAGCTTGGTAATTAGTCAACCAACCAATCCTTGTTGTTCCATCGATCTTTGTTGTTCCAATGCTTATGGTTAAAGTACTAAACCGTACAATTGATCCTGCTCTGTTTGTTCTTTTCTTGCAGATAATTCCATCGCAGGCCATACAAAATGGATGATTCTTGCTCCTGCATAACCTTATACATATTTTAAGACATGTGACAGAATGCCTATCGAAACATGGAGCGTCAGTTGATTACTAAAAATTGAGGTAATTTTCTATTTTGCTTTTGTGTTTTGGCTGTTTAGAGACTAGCACCTACCAAAAAAAGGATAGTACCTTTGCTGCCTTGCAACCAATGAGAATGTCATACTTATTTTCTATGTATTTAGGCACATTATTTTTCCCCAGTCTTTATTAGTTCTGTTCAAAGTTGATTGCCTGCTTCAGATCATACATAGATAGATTTTGATCAATTTGATTGTGCATTTGAAATAGTTTGTCCTATTTCATTCTAGCCGGACTAAAGCGATTACTTCATGTTGCTTCTGAGTTGAGGTCAAATGCCATGCAAAAATTAAAATGTTATGTTGGCTCAGTTTTAGAGCATGTCATCAGTTATGCTTAATTGAGTACAACCTTTTGGTAAACATGCTCTTTGAGTGTAGGGAATATTTTTATGTATAGGCTAGCCTCCATGATATTCTCTTTGCATACACTCCTGGTGTAGTTATGGAGATTTATCATACATTTTACTTAGTGAGGTGTCTCTCATGTCTTTTCTTATGAACGAACAAAACGCGGGCTTAAACTTTTGGTTTTCTATAGATTTGGCTACTTAAATTGTCGTATCAATGTCCACCGCGAATTTAACAAACAACCTAATTTGTGGATTTACTATGTATGTTACATCCCACACACGTGTTTCGTCGACAAAAAAAGGCCTCACATACTAACATGTTCAACACGAGGGCAGCACATGCTTTCGTTGTGCTCTGTGCGGTTTGTTACATCGTACCTTTATGTTAGTGCAGCACATATACAACCTTCCTATCATACTCAATATGCTTTGCTCATTATGTTTGTGTTCTTCTCAGGTTACCCACGATTTGTGTTTGCATTTTTCTCAGCAGTGCAAAAAGCCCTCGCGTGATAGTATGCTCCAAACGGGGCGCAGCGAAGTGCGCCTATCATCCTAGTTAATTACTACTAGGCTACTACTAGCTAGCCTTGTGACACAGCAACAAGTAGATGGTCCATAGAGGAGGAGCATGGGCCATATTCAGATAACTAGATAAGGTTGTTGTTTGTCCATTTCATTCAGCAAAAGCTGTCCTTTCTGCTGCAATTTCAGGCCCTTCACATCTTGCAGTCTTGCAGCTACAAACCGGCACACACACACACACACGCACGCAAACACACCCTAGAAAGCTATCGGTCACCTTCAAATCACTTTCTTCTTGCCTTCATCTGCCTTGTCATCCTGCCTTTGGTCCCTCGTGACATTATTGTCTCTCACTTTCGCTGTGACATGTGTTGGTCCCGGTACTCGAAATGAGAACGTGAATGGAAACGTTGTCGTGTTTGGTGATATAAACAGCCTTCGGAAAGTTCAGATTATTTGATCCCGATTTCATCTCTTTCGGGCCAACATATAGAGTGCACGATATGGGACTAATTACCATCAGACTAACGCTTTATTACCCTTGACATCTAGTTTGTTAGGTTATAATAGTCGTTGCTAATACTTTCTGGTATGCTCGTCGCATTGTTCTCCACGACTTGTGCTTATGCTGCTCTGCTTAATCAGATGTTATTGTTGTCTATTTCACAGGGATGACGTGTCATTCTTTTCGGGGCAGGAATCCAGCTAGATGTCGTCGAGGCATTCTTGGTTTTGTCGTGATGCTTGGTGGCGCTAATTGCTTTCAAGTCTTAAGCATGCCTTTTAATCCTGGGAAGCAATGTTGACCGGCAACGCTTAGCTAACCATGCATGTGCTGCATACAAAACTAATAATCGACGCAAATCCGGTGTTATTTAAAGAGCCGCTCACTATTTATTTTAGGAAGAAGTCTATTTGACCCTGAATTATTGTTGTCCGAACGCACACTGGCTGAGTGCTTGGGCAAATCTACAAAAATCATCTCAGAAGGAGGCAATGATAGTTGGGCGACGGTTTAGTCACAGAATTTGTAATGGTTGTAATGTTTCAAACCACTTTTAAAATCATCTTTGGTCTTTGTGGTACATTACTTTTTAATAAAATGAGCTCTGTGATCCTTGATGTAGATGCCAGGAGAATTTTTTTCTCTTCCATTATCTAAAAAAACTTAGCCTCCTGATCTAAAAAGTCCCTTTGGCCCCCTTTACATTGTAAAACACTTAACCCTATAGTTATTTTTTCTCCATGGTGTTGCTTACATGGGTTTAGCCGATTTCGCCAAATGGGTGACTACGTGGCTGCGATGTGGCACTCAGTTAGCTCGGTTTTGCCACATGGGATGCTGAGGTGGCACATGCCATACTAGCATTAACCGGATTTAATTAGCAACTAAATATGTCATTAACTTAACTTAATTATATCATCAGCGCTAATGATAGGGCAATAGTGCTTCTCCCTCAAATCGAGTCAAACAGGAGAGGCGGCCACGACGCTCTAGCCGAGCACAGCGCCGACAAGCGGGACCACGACGATGACCTAAGAGCTCCAAAATGGAACCCTATGACCACGACGAACCTAATGGCGGCGACGGCGTGGGCGAAGGTGGCCTACAGTGGCGACGCGGCTGTGCAGAGCGGTGGCGGCGCTCCGACCTACAACAACAATGACAAACCGACATAGTCCTAACCTAAACGACGCGCGAATGAGCATCTACGAGCAAAGGGCGACTCACTGGTGTAGATAACATAGCCGAAGACGATGAGCCAGTGACAATGAACTAAGGCGGCGTGACGAGCTCGTTGGTGGTGGCATCCTGGGGCGAACGAAAGTCGAGATTAGCCGTTGGGGAATGGAAGGGGCTGGTGAGTAGGTGCTCTGCAGGGGTTAATTGGAGGGGGCCTGAACGTGGATTGACGAGGACAGAGTGGCAAGGAACTCACCAGTGCGACGGTGCGGCTCGACGGCCGGAAGCAGAGGAGCCCACACTCCTCTCGATATCTCCATCTCTCTGTTGCTCAACGGAGGGAAGGGAGGAGGGGAAGTGGGGTGGGCATGAGGGGAATGGCGCTCGGGCACTCCTTATAGCTGGAGAGGGCAGCCAACATCGGCGTACGTGCACGTGCACACGGTGGCCCCGCTACCATCCTTGTCACCCTGCGCAACCATCACCTCCACAACGTGCATCTCCACCACAATGCCAGCGGGGTACTTGGAAACGCATGATCACGAAGGACGCGTTAGAGACGCTGACGCCAGCTCTAGCAGGCCCACCGGGCCGAACATGTTGCCGAGTGGTTTTCCGTCTTTGGCGGTGCCATGGCGGAGGGCGAGGTGGGAAGGGAGCTCAAGTATATTTGGGGGAATGGCGCTCGGGCACTCCTTATAGCCGAGAGGCGACCAACATCGGCGGCGTACGCGCACACATGCACACGGTGGCCCCGCTACCATCCTTGTCACCCTGCGCAACCATCACCTCCACAACGCGCATCTCCACCACAATGCCAGCGGGGTACTTGGAAACGCATGATCACGAAGGACGCGTTAGAGACGCTGACGCCAGCTCTAGCAGGCCCACCGGGCCGAACATGTTGCCGAGTGGTTTTCCGTCTTTGGCGGTGCCATGGCGGAGGGCGAGGTGGGAAGGGAGCTCAAGTATATTCGTTGGTCTCCTTCCCTAATAAAGTGTCAGTGGAGAGCAGGGCAGTGCCGTGGCGGAGGCAGTCAGGAACATGTCAATGGGGAGTAGGGGAGAGAGAGAGATTTAGGAGGAAGAAGAAGGGGTAGATACTGACATGTGGGCCCATAGTGTAATAAAATTTTATAACTTTGATTTACCAAGTCATCGCTACGCAGCGGCCATGTCATCTGCCACAGTGATAAAACCGCCTCTAAACCACTTAGATAGGTTAATTACACTAATTTTACAACATGAGGATATCAAAGGACCTGTTTTTTTAGGTTAAATAATTAAGTGATCGGACATCAGGTCAAATGGACTCCTTCCTTTATTTTGTCGCCATGTGCCGTAATGAAATGAACTCGTGCACTTCTATTCAATGCATTTTATTCTTGTTTAAGTCGGTGAATTTGCTATTTTTGCTTGAGATATGTTTGATCTGTCACATCTTGCAGGTTTTCTAAAGCATCTAGCTTAAATCTTTAAGCGACTGAATACCAAGTATAATTTTTTTAGCAAATCCTCCAAAATAGGTATTTAATATCGATAAAATGCCCCTAAATAGTTCTTGAGAACTGTAGATCTATGTGCCGGTTGTACTGCTACCGGGCAGACTTGTTAGAACAGCTGTTTCTCTAAAATATGCTTTTCTGAATGATTTCCCCCACAAATTCCCATATAATGTAGGTTTATCTACAAAAACAATTGTGGTTGTTTTAGGCACCATTTGAAATAATTATTCCTGGAAAATCTTTGTAGAATTCTTGTATTTTGAATAGACTCTTACCCACATGCATTGGCATCTCACAGTATATATGTGTATTTGAATGAATCCAAAGAAGACAAGAACAGTGCAAGTTTACATAATATTTATGGTGCTTTTGAGTTTTTGGCTTATTTGGTGCGCCAATAGCAAATCTAGCCCCTCCGAAAATCAAAATAAAAAATAACACCGTGGATTCGCCGAAAGGCGAAACATACCCTCGTCCGCACGTGGGAGGCACGGACGAGTCTCAGTCCCGACGGTTAAGTAGGGTGAATAGTATCTATTTGACATTGTTTGAACACTATCTAATTTAACACTATTTGTAACTAGTAAATACTATTTATAACACTATTTACCACTATTTTCCCTTTTAAAAAATTAAGCTGAAAGTTTTTTTATTTTTTTACCTCGCACTCGTAGCTTTAAATTTGGGTGTTAACCACCGCTATCGCCACCCCTCGCTGCCCTTGGTGCCTCGGTGAGTTGATGGACGGTAGTGGCCTGGTGCCCTTACTACTAGGGTTAGGTTGTCGCTTACTTGCTCGCATCGTTGTCGCAGTCTCGCTCCCGTACACGATTTGAAAGGTATGGTTACTGTATTATATGATCCACATGCTAATTATTTCCCTCAGTTGGTTCATGGACAAGCTTATCTAGCATGTGGTGCAGTACATCATTAAAGAATGTCATCTACATTAAACCGATAAATTAACAAAGAATGTCCTATTTGATCGGGGTACATGTGATAATATCCCCCTGCTGTGCTGAACCGTCATTTCATGTGAAAAAATATGATTTATTTTGGTACATCCACTTCCAAAAAAAATTCGACAAATTTTCTGGTATGAAATCGCGGCGCAACACAGCCGAGGGTATTACCACATGTACCCCGATCAAATAAAATATTTTTTTGTTAATTTGTTAGTTTAATGTGGATGTCATTTTTTAATGTTGTACTGTACCACACGCTAGATAAACTTATCCATGAACCAACTGGGAAAAATGTTTGACATGTATATCATATAATACCGTATCCATGAACCAACTGAGGAAAATATTTGACATGCATATCATATAATACCGTAACCATACCTTTTGACTCATCTATGAATGTGTGAGAGCGAGACTGCGCGACAGCGACACGAGTAAGTAGGTGGCAACTTAACCTTAGCAGCAAAGGCACCAGGCTACCACTGTCTATTGACTCACCGAGCCACCGAGGGCAGCGAGGGGTGACGATTACGATGGTTGACACTCAAGTTTGAAGTTACGAGCGCGGGGCAAAAAAACAAGAAAAAAATTCAAAGCAAAAGGTTCTCGGATGAATTTTAAAAAAAGGAAAAATAGTATTGTACATAGTGTTTATGAATAGTATCAATTAGTATGTCAAATAGTGATAAATATCACTATTCACCCTACTTAATCACCGGCCGGGCCTAGTCTGTGCCTCCTGCGCGCGGAGGAGCTAACTTGGTGCGTCCCGTGTGCCGATGAGCAACTCCGTGCACTCCGCGTGCGGACGATGGCACGTCTTCTCCTGATGAGTTCACGGTACTATTTTTATAAATTGATTTTGCAGAGAAGAGTATATTTGCCATTGCCACGCCAAGGAGTGACAAATAAGCCAAAACTCCTTTTCTGCTGACTTGAAAATTGGGTTCTTGCTTTAAGGGCATATTCATGAGATATGCTATTATCCCATGCATTACCTCGGGAGATCTAAGCATAAACAGAGTCGCGTGCGGTCGCTCAGAGAGCAAGGAACACAGGGCTCGTACATTTTTACACAGGTGTACAGTATAGTTGGCCTTTCTCCTCACTGTTAATTTGCTGTTTCAGAAGGGTTGGTGTGCCAGCAAGTAGCAATTCCTGAGCTCCAGATGAGCTGATGCTTGCAACTCAGGTTAATTATGATCCACTATGCACAGCATCAGGAGCATTATAGTATGCTCTAGTGGTGACTGGTGAGCTATCAGCTGTAAAGTGAACTGTTTGTTTGCCTTTTGCTGCGTGAGACCCCTATTGCCTTCACCCAACTGGACCGGCCATATCTATTTCAACTTTCAGTACTTCTGTATTAGTGATACATGTCACTCAACTAGTGCAAATTGCCATGTTCACGCCATTTATGAGCTAGAGATGAGTACAGCTTAATTTTAACCCAAAACTTCCGGTAAGAGCGAGAGTGGATTCTTTTTTCTTTCCTCCAAACTTCCTACGGAATATCTGCATTCCAAAATAACCCCCACTTATTTGCTCCATTGGCCCCCAGCCCCACAATGATTTTCTCTATCACATTGTTTCTTGCCCACGACGGAGGATGCCAACGGTGACAGGCTGACAGCGCCATCCATCATCCTCAGGTGTACTGTTTTTTTTCGGCTTGATGAGCAGAGTTGTCGGAAGGAGACAGTGAAGATAAGCGGTCCATAGTGTCGAAGCTGTCGATTAGCCTGACGTCCAAGCAGGAAAGGTCCCCAACACCCAACCAGTCACCGGAAAATTCAGTGATCCCATGTAATATATACTTGGGACATGTCCATGTGAGAATGAACAACTGCTCACCTGCGATCTGGCCTGGGCTCCATGTTTGGTTAGCCTACTTATGCAGTTATGCTCCCTTCATTTCTCTCTTTAATTTCTGCATGTATGTATTGGTTTGATCAATAAATTCTGATGTGCATGCCATGATGCTGGATGTTTACTCTCAATTTATACTAGTCGTGCTCGTTGTATACGCAGGTGAAATTAATGGTAAATCTCAACTAGAATCTTACAAGTTAGTGGTAAGATGTTAGTACATGTCAACTGTCATATATTCGAGAACTAGTGCTACGTAAGAAACACAATTTAGGATAGGAAAAATCTAAACTCAGTTTTTCAAGTCACAATCGTTTGGTGCTAGTAACGCCAGCTTACCAATGGACTAATGTTAAGGCTATTTGGAACGCATGAAATGTACTTTTTCCGACCGGCCGACCGGCAAAATTGATGTGAAATCACTGTAAAAAAAATCTCCAGCCTAATTTCACTAAACGAAAATGAATTCTCCCTGCGATTAGCATATCAATTCACGAGTTCATGCTGTCTTGTTTGGGAGCTGTGGCCTGACACAGGTCCCATACATCTCGATCCATATTCACGGATGGAGTAACAAGGCAATGTGGGTCCTAGGACAACAGTTGCTTGATAATTTTTAATTGTACTTGTTGGACCGAAACGACGGTCAGAGAGGTTGAATAGGAGCTATTCTCTTTTTTTTTGGGACCTTCGACTGATTTCAATTTCTTCTTCTCCGCAATAGTTATGAAAACTATGAAGATCAGAGATTACAAACACAACGAAAATTTTGCGTTGAAACCGACCAATCCCGAGAAAACAACCAAGAACACCAAAAACCTCTCAAGGAGGGCGATCAAACCTATGCTCAACTGGTTTGACCTCTGGTCAATCGGTCTAACCTCTCGTCAGGATAAGCAATAAAATCAGCACGATATCAAGATCACAAATCGACTCAACTTTTGATCTGATGATCCAAATCTCATGTAATTTCAACCATAACTTATCAAGAATGTCAGGAACCTATTTGATGAGGTTCTAATAATCCTCAATTAATTAAATTATTTATTTGTAATTGTTATTATAGATAGCAATATCCTCATGATAGTCTTAAGTATACTCCTTATCATGCATAAGGGAAAAGCTTAAGATAATTAGTTGTAAACTATCCCACGACTACCCTGTATGGTCATAAGATGTTCTACGACTACCTCATGATTGTCAGATGTTCTACAACTACCTCACGATAGTAAGCCTTTCTACGACCACTTCATGGTCATGGGCTTGTCTACGACTTGGTCGATTACGATTGCCTGAGTCTACAAGCATGTGGGTCCAGTTAACTAGGGAATCTTATACGCTATGTTTAAAACACGGAGCGATCTGCATGCATTACGCCTATGTCTCTGACGATAAATGCCAGGCGACGTGGGGTGTTATCGCCCTGATAGTAACCTCTATCAACGTGTGCATTTCATCAAGTGTTAATGCGCCTCTTGGTCTGGAGTAACTACCACCCCTTCATGCGCTATATAAAAGCTAAAGTCGGTAGACATTGGGGAAAAGAAAGAAGGCAATCGGTGATTACAACAAGAAGACATTAAACATTAGTTTTAGTGATCTTCTTCCCGATTGTAAACAGTATAGTCAATACAACAACACATGAGTATGATTGTTATTCTCCCAAGAGAAGACCTAGACCTGTATAAATCCTTGTGTCTTTCTCTGCATGGTTCTAATTCTAGGAAACCCCCAAATATCCATTCGTAGGATCGATACTAGATCATCGACACTATTCCAATCGACGGTCGAGAAGATCGAGGTCAAGGTTCCATGAATTTATTAGATGAGAGCAATAGGGCACAAGAACCAAGCAAATTCAAACTTTGATCCAAAAACTTGCTCATGAGTGAATTAAGATCATGATGACCCTAGATAGATTTTCACATATCTCAGCAAGTAAGATCACAATAAAGAACCAAAAGAAAACCAAAATCCCAAAAGTCAACAAATAGAGGACAAGAACAAGAAGGGACTCATTTGTGAGGAAATCTTATTGGATTGATTTGATAATGATGTTAATTTACAGCCACTCCACCATAGAGGATGAAAAGCTCAACACTTGAACACACAATCAATCTATCTCTCACAAATCTTAGCCTCAACGACTCCACTTTTCTAAATCACAAATTAGGGTTTTTTACTTGAAGAGTTTGAAGACTCCACATCTGGACATCCCTTTCATAGTGGAGACTAGGTTTAGAAATAAGACCCTAATGTGCACCCGTTAAGTCCGCATACAAACTGGTCTGCACTCACGTACGTTTCCCAAAGTGGGTGACGAACCGGGCTTCCCCAATCCATCTCTTCATGAACTTTAACTTCACTTGACCTAGACCGCCTCTCCTTGGGCCGTCTTGCACTGTGGTTTTGCCAAAAGATCACCAAGGTGGTATTTTGGTGAACATACCAAAACACCTCTTATCGATCTGATGAAGCTATGGCCTGATCTTCCGAAAGGTACTGATAAGTCGATTGTGGAGAACTCGACGTTGATGATCCGGAGGCTCCGAACAGAACAGATCAAACCTCCCGCAATCACTACACGCGGTTGACCTCGCCAAGAAGGCTATGTCCTGCATGCGAATCGAGAACACAAGCAAGAAAGTAGAAGATGCAATCTGATATTGTATTGCGAATATAGATGAAGCTCACAATGTGGGGTTTCTCAATCGAACGTGCGGCGAGACTGCTAAGCAGAATAATCTCAAAGAAAAAACCAACCTTAAACTATGACAGCTACTGTATATATATAGGGGGACGTGAGGAGGTCGACTTATTAGGGTTGTGCGGCCGCGGGAAGAGGCGTACACTACCTGGACTCCGACCTCGACACGCTTACAAGACCATATTAGGCCAAAATGGTGATGCAGCACCTTATTCACTATTCAGGTCACGTATCTCTGGTCGAAGACTTGGTCGTAGGACTGGTCCTGTGGTGGTCTTGAGGAGTCCATGTTATCTCTGGTCGTAAGCCTTTTTGAAGTGGTCGTAGACCCTGTGGAACTGGTCGTAGACTTTCTTGAACTGGTCGTAGTCCTAGATTTCTAAGTACAAGTAAATCATCTCTGTTATGCAGCATCATAGAGTTCTCAAATAATACACTCAGCCCTAGAAACGAATTTACCTGATAAATAAGTTGACGAGCACGTGCTCGAGTAATTGGATCTTGCACATGAGTGTTCGTATCAGCAGGAGTGATGTCCTCATCACAATCCTTCTCTAAAGACTGAGTCCAATCATCATGAAGCAATCCCATACTTCGTCACGTGTAGGTTGATCAGTGACTCTCTTCATGTCGGTAAGCCTCTTTCTTTCGACTCCTACCAAAACTACCATGACACTTGCACCGACCCTGCGCTGCTTGATGCAACTCGTCGCACCGAATTCCTATTTGGTTATCCTTGTCCATCTTGCGCCATGCTTGAGTCCAATGACTTCATCCAACATTCTCGATCGTTCTAGACCTCAGCTCTCCTAGCCTAGTCCTGGTCATCCTCGTCACTGACCTCCAAGCCTCCTGCACAACAATAGACTAAGAAATTGATTCCGAGTACAAGTTCTTCGCAACTTGACTCACATTAGTTAAAACATGCATCATGCAACATATACGCATTGAAACCTATGAAATTAACATAACCCACGATCGTCGCCGCCTTGTCAGCCAATGATCAGAGCTATACCGGTCAGACCGCCACCAATGGCCGTTCTGATCACCCCCTGGCCGGTCTGACCTCTCAGTCACAAACTTGGCCAAAATTTGGCTTGAGGACTGAAAAAGTCGCTCTCTGGAAATTTCGGTAAAAATCTATCTAGTTTTACCCTGATGTTCTATTTTTCATGACACCTAGTGCAGACGTATCTCCTAACATTCTCACATAGATGTTTGACTAGATTTGCCAAAAATCCATTTTTTACTTTTCGGCCGGTCAAACTACTCATATGGTCGGTCAGACTACTCGACCAAGAGGCCGAACCTTTTGACTAGAGATCGTACCTCTCACCTTAGGCGGTCAGATCGTCTGACATGGCCGATCAAACCACTTGACAACAAGTGTTTTGATCTCGCTATCATTGTTAATTGTATCATCACCCAAACATTACGAGTATATCCACGACATCCACAGTACTACTACAAGCACACTTCAGCGCGATGGTATGCACGCAGATACTACGACGAACGATTTGGACCGTCGGTTCTGATCCGGTGGATTGAGACGTACGGCACCAAATGCACAGTATGTGCTTTAATTTTTGGAATCCAACTAATACTCAGCTTAAGTTTCTCTCATGGGGCGTATAATGGAAAATCCTAAAGAAGATAGTCTCTCGTAGAAACCGAATAAGGCGCCGTTTGGTAAGGACATCAACTTACAAGGAGGCTGGGGTTAGAGGTTGAGAAGCCACAAACCCACTCGATTGATCTCAAGTTCTCAACCCTTTTTGCCTTCAACTCTAGCCATCGATCATTCGCAAAGAAAAAAGGAAAAAAAAACTATAGCCATCGATCAAAGAAGGTGAAGCTGCATCCGATGTACGCGTGTGTGGGGACAATGTGAGTGTAGTGTTTGTTGGTATTGAAGTATAAGTAAATTGATTGTTTTTTTTATCAGTTTAAGTTTTTGGATAAATTGTTTGGTGCATGCAACTCGGCATGATATAATAACTAAGAGGTTTTAAATTCAAAACCTAGCTAGCATAATTAAGAAAATAATTGCAACTCATTTCTATTCCATATCTTAGACCTAAGGAAGCATACACGTGAGAGGGAGTATTGAAGTATAAGTAAATTATCTATCTTTTTTCGTTAACTTAAATTTTATGTGAATTAGTTGGTACATATAACTCAATAATTGAGTGTGTGTCTGCTTTGACCTCTTTGAAAAAAAAAGATGAAGGTAAAGCCGGGCCAAACAGTTTGTCCAACCATGCATTGTATTTCGTCGCCATCACCGCCATCATCAATTAATTAATTACCGGATCGAGTTCCTGATGCTAACCTCACCGGCCGATCGAACTTGAATATTTGATGTCTCGCTCGGTTGATCTTTTTCTTGTCTGTTGCATTGATCGCTGATGTTAACACCTTCTTGCTTTTCTCTCGAGCTAGCGGCAGCGCCATCGATCGATCGAGCTAGACGTTAACGTTTGGTTTGCTGCATTTATATGGAGTGGCCAACAGAGCTAAGTAGGGATCGAAATATCGAATCGATGCATGCACCATGCATTATTTTCGATAGGATTATATTTTAGAATTGAATAGTAGAATGTAATATTCTATCAAAATATATATATATATTTTCAATGTGATATGTATTCTAAGAGTGATATGAGTGTTTATTTGATCATTTTTTGTATCTAATTTAATTATTAAATGTCTAAATCGTAGTTTAGATTTTATGTCATTTAAAGCTACTGCTAGAATATTGATTTTAACAATTTTGTAATTACCTGAATATTTTACATAAAAAGTAAAATAAATAAATACATTTTATTATTCCAAACCTCCAAATCTTAATATATAACCTACTAATTACTTAATACTTATCATACAACTTGAATTTAGAGATATGACACAATCGAACGCCTAAATCTTTTATAATTTGAGATCATGCATGATTCTACGCGATTCTACCGTGATTCTATCGTATTCTACTACTAGGAGAGCGATTCTACAACAATCCTACTAGGTATAATTTTAAGGTATGATTTAGATTGTATTTATGTTGTGAGATCGTAGTAGATGCGTGGTAAGTTAGGGAAGCTAATTCTCCGGCCCTCCCCCCACCGTCCGATTCCCCACCCCATGGACGGCGGGGATGCGGGACCTCGCCGAGGCCCCAAAGATTTATTTCCGTAAGTTGGTAACTATGTAAGCGACACAAGTTAACAAACTACAATGGACGTCTGACTTCATCGATCCTCAGAAGTGTCTGAAACATCGAAATTAAGTACATTTATGTGGTGATTAGATAGTAAAGCAACTTGCAAACAAACCAGAAAGAGATGTGACACAGTTTACTAACCAGATCGATCGCCTGCAGGTCTCTGTGCGGGCCGGGTCACCTGCGACTGACTTGACGAGTTCTAGCTAGCGTACTACTGCTTATAATTGACCAAATTATTGAGCACATATGTCGACATACGTACGTGTATATCATGAAAATCCGTGTTATTTTTCATTTCACCATACAAATAAATGTGTATAAATAAACGAAGGCTAGCTTTCCAATACTAGCTAGCTAGCTAGCTAGGTAGTAGTAATTGTCACTTGTCAGCAAGAGTATCTCACTCAAAAGAGGAGAGAATTGTCACTTGTCAGCAAGAGTATCTTACTCTTTTGAGAATAATAATAATAATAATAATGCTAATTCAGCATATGCTAGTTTCTAGACCCGTATCTAATTTAGACCGTCCGATCATGCGCGCGTATCGGTTAGCTCGTATGTCAAATCCGTAGAAGAAGAAAAAAGGTCGCCCAAAATTTTCTCCATCGGTTAGCTCGTCCGGTGTGGCATCAGTTTTGTAGCTAAGGGCCAGAGTTCTATTCCTGCCAATCATGCATTGGATCAGGATTAATGTTTTTGTTGATTTTTCAAGATTCAATCCCATCACCTCCTATGTTGGGTAAATCAAATCTCAGGACAGCTGCCTGAAATTTGATTCGCAAGATCCCATTGCTTATACTTCTCAAATAGCTCCGGCAGCATCGTCTACCGTACAGTTTAAGATTTAAGAAAGATGCAAAATGGCAATATTTTGCTGTTTCAAAATTGCGCTGAATTTTTTCTGTTTTCCGCTAAATCTTCCGTCTTGGACCCTCGGGATCTTGTTTGTCGACAGTCGTCAGCTGCCTATCTTACTGATATTTTCGATCTTGTCGCTGTGATCGCACTACTGTCCTCTGCATCGTATCTACCAAATCGGATCCGATACTGTAGATGGATTTAGCGGCTCTGCTTCGGCCTTATCCTGTAGTAGATGATGCAGATTGGACTACAGGGGTGACAACCTCTGATTTTTTTTTAAAAAAAAAAATTATTTTAAAAGATAATTATAAAAACAAGTAGTTGTCCTAAAAAATTGTAAAACTAGCATTTTATCGCCGTTTGAACTAGTGACAGGGACTCTGTTTAGTCATTGTCGTTAGTCTAACTCCCTGTCGTCAGTTCAACTGGCGACAGAAGTGAACAGTATTCCTGTCGACAGTCCTGTTGCCAGTTGAACTGGCGACATGGTTCATCTCTATAAAAACCGCAAAACTCAGTCAAAATGTCATTTTAATTCCAAAAAAGAGAGAGGAGAGGGAGAGAAGAAATGTAGTGAAGCTCTGCCAGTTCGTCGCGGAGGAGGGAGAGACGGAGCATCAGACCCGGTCAGCCATCCTGCTCAGATCCGGTCGGCCATCTTGCAGGAACATATTTAAAAAAAAGAAAAGAGAGAGGAGATGGAGAGAAGAAAGGTAGCGAAGCTCTACTAGTTCGTCGCGGAGGAGAGAGAGAATGGGCATCAGATCCGGTCAGCTATTTTGCAGGTACATATTTTTGCAACTTTGTACATTATGTCAAAACCTTGTCAGTTAGCAAACAAAAATAACGATATAGAATTCAATATATTAGATAATTTTAGTCAAATTATGTAGTGCATCATTTGAGCTGTGTATAGTTTAGTTAATTCGTGCACATATTATGAATGTTTCAGCACTCGAACGATTTAGGATAAATCTACAGAAATAGGAAGACACCTATTACAAATCTATAAAAATTGTAGAGTAGCTAAGTAGGATAGGTAAAGCGTAATCAAAATAATCTCAGTTTTATTTAGCTTCCCTTTTTGTGCACGGTAATATATTGTTAATGTCGAAAATTAGGAAAATAGCATAACACATAGGAAAGTAGTAAAGAAAATTTGGAGTTGCTACATAGGTGACGTATAACCAAAATAGTTACGTATCGACGAAATAATTGTCTTGCCTTCCACAGGTACACTAGAAAGGGAGTACCTACTGCTACCTCCTGGGCGGATAGAATGTTCTCTTGGGTTCAGGGTTGACTTGACGCCTACGGCGACGTCGTCGAGGAGCATGCTCCGTATGACCCCGGGACGTACACGGAGTGCATGGAGTGGTATGCCAGTCGGACGAGGATTTGTTGCGTCTGGGTCGTTGACGACCCACCACGACATGAGGCTGTGACGTCCGACACGTATCCCACCCAGTCGAACTTCACATTCCACCGTGTGGTACGTATTGAACGGTATGTACTTCATATTTAATTTGCAAGATTTGGGGTTCTAACTTGTTGAGTATGTGTACAGGTGGATCTACAGTGGTAGACGCACAAGTTGGCAGCCTCCGTGCATCGGAGGATGCTCGGGGAGCGGTTCAGCATGACGTCGTTGGACATCAGAGCAGTCATGGAGCAGTTCCTCGAGAAGATAAGGCGAGGGATCCAGATCGCGACCTATCGCATGCTGAGGGACCCAGTGGACCCACCAGTGCGTGGACGAGGGGTGAGCCATGGTGGTTCACAGCCACAGGCTCCTCACTCGGACGTGGCGAGCGGGTCCTCGTAGCACCATAGTGCGAGTACCTCAGATACAGTGGGCAAGTGAGCATGACATATTCACTCCCGCTTCTTTTTTTGAACCCCACTAGTTACTAACGGTAATCTTCTCTTGCAGGTTTTGAGTTCCACCAGTACACGGGGCACAACTACTCAGAGCCGTCGTCAGCTTCCTTCGTGCTACCAGTTAAGACCTCCTTGCTTGCTTATGTAACGTCCTATTTCATGGTTTTCACCACGTTTACATGCCAAACGTAATATTTCACAGTTGTACACCGCTTTGGGACGAGGCAGACTTGTCGCGAGTCATGCTCTGGGGACTACTACTTGGACTAGTGTGGCACCCAGGTCTCCATGGGGGCTTCACAGCTGCAAGGTGCGCCCAGACCGACCTAACGGTCGTAGGACCCCCTTGCGACACCACCTCAGGCTACTCACGCCGGTTAGGTACCTCGGTAGCCTGACCCTCTGATGTCCTCGCACCAGCGCCTGCAGCTGCCCTAGACGAGGCCAGGGGCGACACACGGGGTACACCTCAAGAGGGGCCGCGAGTAGATATTTATTTCTCTAAATATCAGTCATGCCATGTAAATATTAATTTCTGTACAACCATTGTTATGCTAGTCTCGTATTTCAATATTTCTTTTTTGTGTGCACACCGTGACCACGTGAGGGAGTCCGCATTGGGACACCGCACACCACCCTCTTTCGAGCCCTGACTCCCCCACGCCACTTTTACAGACCAATACAGCAACACACTATGACACTTACTTTTCATAGTGACAAGACAACACTCCACCACGTGACATTTTCATAGTGACAAGACCACACTTTATCACGCGACCTTTTAAGAGTGACAAGACCACACATTGGGAGTTTATCACAGGATCAAGTCCTTAAAGTTATCTGGGTGGTTCATTCCACGTATCACCATATACCAACATATATTGGGCGACATTAGTACCCATCAACATACCCTCCAACATACCATCTACCCAGATGGGGTAATAGCAGTTTTTTAGGGTTTTAAGGAGTACAAAACAAATTATCTCAACCATACCAGTCTTTTTCCCAAATGACTGCCCAAAGCAATTTTTATGTTTAAAAGATAATGATTGGGGTATTTAATACCCCGGTACCTAAGGAATACTAGTATGACGCTTAAGTACATCTATAACTAGTAGGTTACCATATAACTATTAATGCGACAAGGATTAGGAAAATTCAATTATCAAGGAAATATCATAATAATTATTTAATCATCAAGTTGGCATTTAACTACCTTAGGATCATTTAACATACATTTGCATAAGAAATTAAAGCATGCAATTTGTTATTTTAAAAGAATATAATTCGCATAAAATATACGTTCAACATAATCAAAGTATTGACTCACCTAGGTCAAAGGCTAGAGGATCTTGGTCTTCTTAAGCTTGATCAAAATGGGGGTCTCCGGCTTCTTCGAACTCTACTCGGACGAACGTACCAGAAAAGAAAAGACAAGCAAACAACATAAATAAATACCAAATAGATGATAAATGAACTCCAAAATTAACCAAACCAGTACCAAAATGTAGAGCTTGAATTTACAATTTTTTATGCACAAATGTCATAATTTTTGGAGTTATCACGAAGGATATACGAATTTTTGAAGCTTTTCAAATGAATTTTTAATTGAAAAGAAGATCAGAAATGGGAGAAAAATTAGCGGCTGACATGTGGGTCCTAGCGCTCAGTGTCTCGGGGCGTACGTAATAGTGCGTGGACCTTCGGTCCACAGCAGGACACGCACGGTCCATGAGAACAGTGTCGCGTGGGGCCCACTTGTCAGTCTTAGAGAAGGAAAGCTGGGTTAATTAAATAGCCGCCACTGTTCATTGGGCCCACCCGGCAGCGGCACAACTGAGAATTAAAACACCATTAACTCCCAGCTAATCACTGATTAGCCCTTAAGTGCTACAGTGATTGCTGGCCTTAAATGCTACAGTGTCATCTCCTCCAGACAAAACAGAGCTGGGGAGGGGCGGCGGCATTGGGGCATGCCGCCGGCGGGGGAAAGGGTGGCGGCACTGGGGAAGGGTAAAAATGGAATGCCCTCGCCGAGGCGAAGCCGGTGGCGGCGGCGGCAGAGTTTCGCCGGAGCGGCGGTGCAACAGGGGCCAGCGACGACGGCGATGGCTCAGCCATGGCGGTTAGGGTGGCCCGACGGCGCTTTGAGCTGGGGAAGGCGGGCATGAGCACTGGAGGAAGCCTGGGAACTCACCGGAGGCGAGAGGGGCACCGGAGGCAGCCGGAGGAAGGCTGGCGATGGCGACCCGAGGCAGCGGTGAGGTGGGCGACGATGGAGGCTCGTTGGAGAGGAGGAGGAAGGCCGGAGAGGTAGGGGATGGCTTCAGGGCGTCCGGGCGATGCTCCAGGCGGCAGCAATCGGACGGAGAGGCACCGAAGGGGGAGAAGACGGCGGCGGCGCACGAGGGCGGGGGGACTTCGTCTAATCGGCGGTAGGAGGGGGAGAAGGAGCTGGGGAGGAAGGGGAGCGAGGCAGGGGAGCTTGGCTTTTAAAGCCGGGGCAAGGAAGGAAGAAGCGGCGAGAGGATCAGACGGGAAGACGGGGAGGAGAGCTGGGTGGCGCGGCGACGGGACGTCCGAGCGGCACTGGCAGTGGGGAATCAAGGCGGGAGTCTGCACTGGCGACGCTGATAGCTCTGGCAAAGTAGGGGCCGAGGCGCGGAACGAGGCGGCGGCGGCCAAAGCGGCCGGAAGAAACAGAGCCGGCGGGCGGCAAGCGAGTGGAGGGACGAGGGAGAGAGAGGGGGAAGAAGAAGTGGTCGGGAAGCGGTGGGGGGGGGAAGCAGTGTGGGGTGGGCAGTTGGGGGGGAGAGAGAGAGATGGGCCGGCCTAGGGGAGAGTTTGGGCTGAGCCCAGGGAAGAAGCGGAGGAATTTGATATTTTGGAAGCTTTCGCAATTTGAAACTTGCAGCAACTAAAATTTTGAAGTTTGAAGTTTGGAAATTGAAGAGCTTTTGAATTCAACAAAACCAATTCTGGGATTTACTATTCATTAACTGAAAAAGGATGTTACATTTTGGCAATTGATATAGCTTCATCTCCTCTAGGATAGTTCCTGGTGAATACTTCCTTGTTATTATATAGGAATATGAGAGAGAGATTATGGTATTTGCTATTACTAGGATTTTGACTTGCGTATAAACTAAGGAGATCTAAGAAAAAACTAATAGTATTGGAGTATAAATATACACATTTATTAAATAGCATACTACAGTCACTCATTCACTTTTATATCATTAAAGCATGCGTATAAAATAAAAACATTACAATAATTACACTCTTAATTTTCTCAATAGACTTACACCGTGAAATCAGGCATCTCATGACAATTGACTTACATCGTGGGATGGAGGATGTAGAACTCTTCAATTGTTGTTGATACCCTAATCAATTTCTCCAATTGTAACTATTTAAAAAAAAGGTGGCACCACGTGGCCGCATAGTAAATGTTTAGGTTTTTAATCAGTTAGCGATCTTTAAGATCTGTTGTAATCAACAGCCTTGATAATGCAACTTTGAAACTTATTAAGCTAATTTAGGTTGTATACAAGAGAGATCTGTTGGGTTATGCCTGATGTGGCATCATAGATTGGTTAGTTGGCTATTTTTAGATTGCTGGTTGCCATTGGAGGTACAAATGGAAGTACAATTATGCTGCTTATATATTAAGAAATTTGACTGATTAGAGTAAATGGCATGTTACATAGAGTGTAATGCTTTAAGCACACTTGCGGTTCGTCAAGATGCGCTCTCTTTTTTCACCTAATGGGTTATGGTTTTGTCACGTAGTATCCAGCTTGGATCATGAGCTTTCTTCACACCTTCACGAATCAACTTCAAAGGAAAGCCACCGTGAATCGTCCGATCAACATCGAAATTGATCACGTGTTTGTTGAATTGACCTTGATATGCTGCCGCTAGCACTATTGGCTTTCCACTATCAAATGGACAGCAATCCCTCCTCACTTTGATCAGATGACTCACGACATAGCTCACATGTTAGCACCCAAAATGGAGTTATCAATTAGGAATAAGTCTATTTTACAATATTAAACTATTATATTTGTTTAAAATTCAACCTTCGACTATAAAACCAGGTAACCGACATCTCTTAATTATCAATATAGAGTATTTTACTGCCCACCCCCACCCCCACCCGAGACGATTTCACCCCGATTTTGCTCTGACGTGGCGCTGAAATAGCAATGGTTTTGACACGTGATGGTTTTGGGATGGCATGGAAACTAATCAGCGGTATCAGAAGAAGAAAAAACATGATGGGACCCACATGTCACACTCTATTTTATTATCTCCATTCTCTCTCCTTCATCCTCTCCCCATGGCCGCCGGAGGGAGGGAGGCGCCGCGTGGACAAGGGAGGCGTGCGGCATGGCGTGGCCGAAGGAGGAGGGCAGCGCTTGGTGGACAAGAGGAACATAGTGAGAAGGGAGGAAGAAGAAGATAAGGAAGACGAATGTGATTCTTGAGTATGACATGTGGGTGTAACAACTTTTGTATTTTTTTTTCTGCTTCATTAAGATGCTTGTATAGCTAACTAGGAGGTGATTCGACGCTTACGTGTGAGCAAACCTGTCCATGCAGGTGCCACATAAGCTAAAACAAGGGTGGAATCATCTTGAGGGGGGGGGTTAAAATTCCTAGTATTAACAATTAAGGGGTGTCGGTTATCCGGTTTCATAGTTAAAAATTGGATTTTAGACAAATATGATAGTTCAAAGTTGTAAAATAGACTTATTCCTACCAATTAATACCTCCGCATTATACAATTTGTATGCATTTACCTATCATGTAAGCAAACTAGTACTTGTGTGATTTTCTTTCATGGGTTCTACTGACTCAAAGTAAAAACCCCAAGAGTTGGGAAACAGATCATAATTCATAAACAAGAAACTAGCCCAGTTCCATGTCAGTCGGCAGATATCCCCAACTTAATGCATCATTAAGCTATTTTAGAAGCAGATGCCAACATTATATTTGCAGTTTTCTTCCTCCAAAGTAGTATCTTCGTACGTGACCGCATTATACCGTAATCTCCCGTGTACTCAAGTAAAGTACTCAACTGAAGGACTCCAGTATTAAACTAAAAGATCTGTATGATTCTCTCATTTAAAAACGGGGCAGGATTAGCGCTGCAATATTCCCATCTTGGCTGTCTAAATCACTCTGATCCCTACTTGCATGTGTTATCTAAGCGATCGATCAAAGCACATGCTACAGATCGATCACCTCGAGGCAAAGTGTGCTGCGTACTCGTGTGTGTGCCATAAATTCGTCAATTCCTCATTGAAATGCCCATATTTCGTTGGAATGCATGGAAAAATTGTTTGATTCCTGAACATGGGAAAAATTCTCGTGCTCTAAACTGCCATTAACAGGTGGAGATCCAGAGTATAATCAAGTGTGGGTAATTGACTAATCACTTGTTTAACGTGTTGTTAGTACAAATAAATAAATAAAATCATTAATACACGAGACATATCCCTTTTCTGAGTGCTATTTGCGTATCTATCTATTATATATTTAAAGTCGACGACAAACCTTTTACAACCGCTAAGGAAAAAAAAAGTCTACTAGAAATTCTCAAAAAAATAAATAAAACATCTGACCCGTACATTTGCTTGATCGACGGGTCCACCTTCCAATCCTCTCTTTCGCACATACGCAGAGGGGTCTCAAAATAAAGTTTGTCAATTAAATATGAAATCAAATATTCTAAAAAAATCCAATTTAGATTGCAAAATATACATTGTGTAAAGTAATACTGTACTACACCATATCACGCAATTGTGCAGACCAATCGGCTAGTTTATAGTAAAAAAAAAGCTACTTGTCGACGATCGAGTCGTCGATCTTACGAAATAAAACAGAGAAAATGATAAAGAGTTCTTGGGAGATGATGGGACTACTCTTTATTGCTATAAACTGGATCCTTTACAAGGGGTGTCCTTGGCAAGGCAGTGGACTAATCCTAATTACACTCAGCGTAGTACTTGCTATGCTAATACTTCAAATGAAATCCAATCGTCTGTTGATTTTTCAAATTAGCTTCGATCCCTTTTCCGCCATTCGCGCCCTTCCTTAAATAGTGTCTTAGGATCATAAAACGTCGCGTGGTATGGAGCCAATATGACATGTGTTCTATTCATCACATGGTAAATAATATACTTAGAGTCGAATCAGATGCTAGTTCATTACTTGTACAAGCAATCATCTAGTCGGAAACTAGGTACAGGACCTCATCCAACCAGTGTACCTAGAAGTAACCTCTGGAACCCTAAAGTCGTTAGCTTCAGAGGTTACGACTCTTATGACCACGGGGGGTCGTTAGCCTTAGGGTTTACGACTCTTACCACCACGGGGGGTCGTTAGCCTTAGGGTTTACGACTCTTACCACCACGAGGTCGTTAGTCTTATGGTTTACGACCACGAAGACATCTGATCTTTTATTTATGTATTTAAAATAATATATAGAAATTTTAATCATTGTCACTACTGAAATGCATGAAAATCGGTATGAAAATGATATTAAGTTGGGGCATAGGTGAATTGAGTGGTGGTAATTGGGCCATAGAACGCTTAGATCATGATGCATGTGGGTGAACTTTTCTTCGGATACAGGTAGATCTTTCTTGTGGAGCAAAAAATACGTGCATATCTTCGTTGTTATATCACCCAATATTTCTTTCGGATAAGAACTGCAATTTGTTGGTGATATTTACTGGGGGGGTCTGCATCAATCATACTTGATATACTGGAAAAGGATATGGATCTATGAACTGCTGATTAAAGTACTAAAAGTTCCCCATATTGCATTTAGAAAGTAAGGGAAAGAAAAAAAGAACAATAGCATGTGGGAAAGATTAAAAGTGAAAGTGCCTATAGACTTTATTATCCAAACGACAATGTACCATATGTTGTTTCCTTCTCAAAATTTTAGTTAGACCCAGGAATCGAGTCTAAAATTCTGATTTTTTTTTGTCATGGATATGAATTCTACCTATTAATTAGATTTTAAGGCAATGTTTGGTATGCAAGAATTCAATACGAGCTTTTGTCGGAAGCAATACAATTTCTACAGGAATCATTCCGATCGTGGTCTTAATGGGCGAGAGGAACATTTTATTAAGCTTAAATCCGAATCTAGCGAGAGCGAGAGATCACCCGGTAATTTTGGCTTCATGTCTACTTGACGTTTTGGCTAGCTCCATTTCACCACCGGCCCCAAGTGGCACGCAGTTCATCCGCCCGCACATGCGCATCCGCCCAATGAACCGTCGTGTCAAGAGGCCAGAAGCAGGCAACTCTCGCGACAGGATGCAAAAGCCAAAAGGAGGCGGTTGGTAGCTAGTGTGGTGCGATGCAAGCCTGCAAGGCCAGTGGCAGAATTAGGAGATATGTGTTGGTACGAAGATACTTTTTATTAGTTTTATTTTTTTTTGCTGCTCCCATGTTTGATGTTGGTTCGTATGGTTTGGGTGTGCATTTCTCAACCGTGCGATTGGATAATTGAACAACAAAAGGGAAAATGGGAAACTATACCGAGATGTAGGGGATTTGGCTTGTTATCGCACACGTCCGATCGAATAATAGAGCAACAAAAAGGAAAATAGAGAAGCTATACCGAGATGTAGGGGATTTGGCTTGTTATCGCACAACAATGGTTGGTGGTGCATGGCCGCATGGGCAAGCACATACTTTTTTCTTGAGGTGATAGAATAGATAAGATTTGGTATTGGAGCATTGCTGTTTAATTTGGCAATGATTTCTGCAGAGAAAATCGGAAGTATAGCAACTTGATATTAGAAATCAACATGAGGCGAGACAACGAACGGCACAAAGTCTAGAAGATGTTTCGAGCCAACCCGATTCAAGCAACAGGCACCATTGTCGGAGATACCAATGTGGCTCGGTGGAAGAGGGCAAGGTTGGTGATAGTTGACGTAATGGGTGAAACCTACGCATTTTTAATGACTTTTACCGTTGGTCATAATTTTGTTAGATATTTTTCAGCTGCACATTTCCTTTCTAGCAACTCATATCTATAATTCGGCACATGTTGTGTACTTGTATTGTGTTGCACAAAACGCAACGAAAAAGAAAACAACCCTCACCACGCAACAATACGAGTTGTTAATGAGCATAGCTCCAGGGGTCTACCAGCGTGAACATAAAATTGCAGGCCAAACAGCAAAGTTCACTTTTTTTGTCGTTCCGTAACTTCCGTTCGTTCTTCCCAGCCCCAGCTCGCCCACCAATCCACCATGGCTTGCATTCAGCAGCGACCCGGTCTAAAGTTGCAGATGGCGACCGCGTACCAGCTGGATTCCCCCTGGGCGTACACGTGACACGGGCACACGGCGCCGGGTCGGCTCAGCCCAAGAATCCGGGAGAGCGAGGCTGTCAGACCGCGAGACACGGCACACGTATGAACCGTCCCGGGCTCCCACCAGCCGCTTCCCCCGCGACCGCGATGGCAAACGCCGCAAAGCGAGAGAAAAAACGTGCAACCGTGACCGTGGCTCCGTGCTGCCTCGCCCGCTCGACGAGCCCCCACCCAACGCCGTGTTGTGTTGGTCAAGGCCGAACGAACCGAACCGAACCGCCCGCGCGCGCGCGCGCAGAGCGAGTAGCCGACGCGCGTCCCGCGTCACGCGAGATTTTTCGCCGTTCGCCCGTACCCCGGCCGCAATCAGGGGAGGGAGCGCGCGTACGGGCGCGGTCCAAAGTCCAACGAGCCAGCGCTTCTCGGGCTCTCGGCACGGTAGAGTCGTCGTCGGGTTGGTGACTCGGCGCGCGCGCGTGCGTGCCCCCAAGATTCTCGCATGATATTGTGGCTACGGGCTTCGCTCCTAGCGTCCGGTTTTCCTCTGCTTTCGGCTCTGTCTGTCGTAGCCGAGCGCGTAGTCTTGCTGTTACTCCGTCCAGTAGGCTCGATCTGCTTGTCACATAATCCGGTATAACTCAACTTGGTTATTGTTGCTCTGTCATGAGAAAGTAGCAAGGAAAATTTGGAAGAAAGGGACAGTCACTACTCGCTATGTGGAAAATGGGAGTGATAGGTAGGAGCTAGGTAGCCAGCCTTCTAGATGATCCGGCCGTTTTGGTCATACCGTGCTATCACGTTATCATTGATGTGAAGGAATTTGGCCGTCGTTTAAGGTTCGCATGGTTGAAGAAGATCGTTCATCCATGGAGGTGGCTCAAGGCACCGGTGGTAGAGGACGAAAACCAAACAAAAATCAATGTTCTCTTACAATGGAGGACTAGAAAGAGATACAATGGAGAACATTGAGAAACCGTGAATAAGATGTTCACGTATTATGGACAGCATTTTTGGATGGAAAAAAAAATGACTGTGCTAAATCAAAAAGGGAAACAAGCGAAAATTCTCTAGAAAACGTAAATTGTATCATTGTTATTTAGTAAGGTCCATGTGATAACATGCAAAAGAACGGTATATAATTACTCACCTTTTTGCTTCCACGGCTTCTGGATTTCTTTGAAGACCCGGACCTACATGATTCCTGAATTATTTGATCTGTTAAATTATTAGCAAATAGAGCTGTGAAGGAATCAAATTACATTATCAGTTTCTTCCATTTCATACCAATCCCTTTGACGACTTGACCATTCACTCAGCTTTTTCCCTTAATTCCCCCCTTCCGTTTGGTGGATTAGTACTTGCATCTTCCTCTATAATCAAATATCTCTAATATATATCATAACATATCCACAACGTGATCGAATAAGTTTACTGTGCTGGCAGTGCAAGAGACGTTGTAGCCTAGGATGCCCGGACTGATACTGAAGAAGAAGAAAAATACTGCACTGCACAATCAAGAACCAGGTTGAGGCCTGGCCAAGCTCTAAGTGATCAGAGTTGGACAGCCAATTAATTAATTTCCCAGATTGATGATCAAAGCACTCAGACTTGAACACAAGATCAAACAGTTTTTTCTCCTCATCATCTCCAGCTTGCACAGGAGCCTATGCCAGGCAGTCTGGGTGATTTGTTTATTATTGGGGGATCCCAATTTACCTCTTTGTCATGTGCCTTGAAAAGAGAAGCAGCAAACAAGGCAGTACCAGAGCCCAAACCTTAAGGTTCCATCTAGAGATGGCCTCACTGAAAGGTGAGCCTCACATGCAATAATGTGAATATTTTATGCCCCCTTGCCCTTCAATTTTATCTTGGGGCAATTGAAGAGAGGTGGTTGGATCTCTGCAGGTCATGTAGATAGATGCAGGGAGGTATGGGGAGGCTTCATGGAAACTAGTTGGATTGCAGGTATGTTTTTTTTATCATCAAGAGGCATTGGCGTATTGCTGCGATGCTCTTGTGCGACACATAAAAAGCATCCATTTGACAAGTTGAGCTCCAGTGTAGTTGTCAGCTAGCAAGCAGCAAAATTTTAGGTTTTTTTTTGTATTGTTTGTATGTAAATATATTAATTATATTTACTGCATTCATGTCACATATGGATATGTGTAACATTCTGTTTTCAGATGGTGAATAGTAATTCTCCGATACCGTTTTGAAGTTCAAAACTAATTCAAATTAATTGTGTATTTTCAAAATCTCAAGCTTCTACCTCAATTCAAAACCCCTCTCTTCGGGCCCAGCCCATTTTCTCTCCCCCTTGGGCCGGCCGGCCTTCCTCCTGGGCTCAGCCAACCTCCTCCTCTCCCTTCCGGCCAGCTAGGCCAGTGCCCCTCCCCTGGCCCTCTGTTGCCCCGTACCATCGCCAGCCCCTGCGGCTCTGTCCCTTCCGCCACCTGCTCCACATGCCCGTGGACTCCGGCACCCCCTTCCTCATCGCCCGGCACCTGCGACGCCCACCTGCTCCAGTCGCCTCTGCCACATGCTTGGCCCCTGAAGTCGCCCCATCCCGTCGCATGTCTCACTGCCACGTCAGTGCCATGGCCGCGCGCCTGCGCCACGCACGCCGCCTTTTGGCCCTCTGCCGCCACCTACTCCCCTCCACCTCGTCGCCCAGTCCCGTCGCCAGCGCCTACTCGTGTCACCCCTACCACCTACTTCGCCCGCCCGAGTCGTTGCTCCCGTCCCCTCCCGCTGCGTGCGCGCCTACCCCGTCCTCTATGACCAGAGCGCCCATGCTTCCAGCTCCTCGAGACCGTGCGCCACCCCGAGCTCCTCGACGACTCCTTTACCCTCTCACTGGTTATAAAAGGGGCTCCGAGCTTTCCCTTGTCTCCCCTTCGTTTTGGTAAGTGCCACTAGAGAAGAGCCCGAGCAGCCCCCTTGCTTCTCCCAACTCCTCCGCTCTCTCTTGTGTTGTTGTAGGTTGCCGAAACCTCGAGCTCCGAGTTTAAGCCACCGCGCGCCTCCTTCCGGTTCTCGCCGCACCAGTGCAGCCCCTCTTCTAACCACGTCAATTCGTACCCCAGAGCTCCTTGAAGCGATCCCCTCACTTGATTTCAGTTTGTGTCGCAGAAATCGTCGTCTTTCCTCTTCTCCTTCAGTCCTGGTCGACCCCTTCACCGTCGTCTTTGTCTCCGACCACGAGCTCCCCCACCGTCGTTCATCGTCCGCCGACCTCCTCCGACCTCCCTCTCGGTCTTGGTAAGCCCCCTTTCCCCGTGCCCAGTTCTCCCCCTTGCCTTTCCGGCCACATCGACCGGTCGAAACTCCTTTACGGCCACATCTACCACTATGCCTACGACTACATCCACGACTAGGTAGTCGCGTTGTCGAAACTCCTTCAGACCACATTGTGTTGTCAAACTCCTTTCGACCACGCCGCGTTGTCGAACCTCCTTCAGACCTCACCGCGTTGTCGAACTCCTTCCGACCGTGTCGTGTAGTCGAAACTCCTTTCGACCACATGTAGTAAATACCCTTTACGACCACATGTAGTTGATACCCTTACGACCATATGTTGTCGATAGCCCTTCCGACTACGTGTAGTCAAAACTCTTTTCGACCATATGTAATCGAAACTCCTTCCGACCACGTCGTGTAGTCGAACCCCTTCCGACTACGTCGTGTAGTTGATACCTCTTTCCGACTACGTCATGTAGTCGAACCTCCCTCCGACCGCACCAACTCGAAGTGAGTAGTACTCGAAGCCCATAGTACTCGAAATGAACAGTACTCGAAACGAACAGCACTCGGAACCAGCAGTACTCGAAGCCAAAACTTCAGAAGCTCTGTTCTCCTCTGTTATAACTATGATTCTAGTGATTTTTATTTTTAAATTTGTCTAAATTCAAGACCTTGCTAAGGGCACTAGTCTTATTTAAATTGGAGTTCATTTGTTATTTCTTGTGTATTTATTTATTCTCTTTGCCTGTTTATTCTCTTTCTGGTGCGTTCGTCCGAATAGAGTTCGAAGACGCGGAAGATCTCCAGTTTGATCAAGCACAAGACTTTCAAGACTATCTCCCCTTCACTCCAAGCGAGTCAATACTTTGATCATTGTGAGACTACATTTTATGCAACTTATATTCTTTTAAATTACCAAAATTGCATGCTTTACTTCTTTAAGCAAATGTATGTTAAATATTAAGGTATTTAAATACCTATTTAATGATTAATTAATTATTATATCATCCTTTGGCAATTGAATCCATTATTCTATATCACCCTAGTAACTATGTGGTAATTATTAGTTATATGTTGTACTTAAGAGACATACTAGTCTTACTTAAGTACTGGGCATTAAATGCCCTACTCATCATCTTTTATCATGAAAGTGGTTCGAACAGTTATTGTGGGTAAATGACTAGAATGTTGTGGTAATGTATTTTGTTCCCCAAAGACCCTATTAAATTGTTGTTAACTCATCTGGGCGAATAGTATGGTGGTGGGTGCCGTCGAAGCATGAGAGTGGTTGGCATGTGGTATGAACCACCCGAATGGATTAAGAACTTAATCTTGTCACGACCTCCCGTGTAAAAACAAGTGCAACCCCAAGTCTGTAAAGTACAACTTGGCTTAGTAAACTTATTGGACCCTGAAAGTCATCTCACTGGTGGAGGTGCGAAGTCGTGCAAGCGTTGGGTATAGTTGAGCTTGAATGGGACACCAAGGGAGGGTGAAGTTGCCAGCTGTGCTAAACGTTGTGGAAGTCGTAGTCCATCTGCGTTAGCGTCTGTGGTGAACATCCCGCACAACTTATGGGGCCCACCGTAAGTGGGAGCGACACATATGGGTGAGATGGTGGAAGATGCGAGGTAATTTGAAAAATTACTGTGATGATCTCTCAACTACATGACTATGGAGTCATGTGGGGCAACAGGTATGATTATCTCTTGTGGGTATAGTGTACAACTTTTGTAGAGTCTAAACTGTTTAAACAGTCGTGCCTACGGTCAAAGGCGGACATGAGAACTTAACTTGAGTTAGTTCTATTTATAAAATCTTGTGGATGTGATGAAATACTGGTAGGGCTGATGTAACCCTGATTTTGATTTTGCATGGGTCGTCGTACTCAGTGGTGTTGGTAATGGTGGATAACCACAACCAAAATAAGCATAAGGTGGAGGTAACCTTCGCCGTTATAAATATTGCACAATATCTCTTGAATAATGTAGTTGAAAATATTACTTTAAGCAAATAAAAGAATATGAGCCATTCTTGTTAAGCCTTGCATGTATTATTACTGTATTCTGTGTGTTGACTCACGAGCACGGAAGTTGTGCTCATCCTCGCTCTTTCCCCCAAACCCTCGGAAGCAGGAACTCACGGAGACTACGCATACTACGAGGATTCCGAAGCTGGAGGCCTCGGAGATGACGAAGAGTAGTGTAGTTCGTTTAGTCCGAGTCTCGCTTCAGTCTAGCTGACTCCGTTGGTGCTTGGGTGTATCCAATATTGACCAAGTCTTTGGTTAATATCGGATGCACACGAGTTTCCCCAGTCACTTACCTGTGAAGAGGTGTGCTCTACTCCCCTTTTACTTCTTAATCGCTTCCACTACTTTTGTAATGTAACCATTTGGCCTATTTGGTCCTTAGTGTAAAACTCGACCTGACGTGATCTATGTGACTCTGATGTGTTGTAATTAATTAATGGTATGATTTTCATGTGTATGAAATGATTCAGTGATATATATATGAGTATTATCTACTGATCCAATGAATAGTACAGTGTTTTCACATAGGATTTGGATTTGAGAAATCCGGGTCCGACAACATGCATGTCTAGGCTAATGGATCAAATCGATTGTTTGGTTCAGCCACTTTGGAAAGACATGGAGCAATTCTACATGTTTTGATGTCAATCCCAAGATTTGAAGCTATCCATTCCAACATCATGTTGAAATACAAGTATATTGTCCCCACATTTCTCCAACAGAATAAACTTTTAGGTGAACGTACTGGTTGGTATATGAAACTGAGCATATCATACTACCCAAATCGTGTGTAATTGGCTAATTGCGTTGCTCCATTCATAGTTACTAAGTACAAGTAGAGCAGATCTTTCTGTATGACAAATTTTAAGGAAAGATTGGCCATTTAATCAGAGTTGTGGTAATGTAATTTTTTTTTTTGCTAGAAAATGTGTTTTGGTAACATGATTATGCACATGCACCAAAAGTTAAGCCTTTGCTTAACACGGCTAACTGTACAAATTGCCTGTTTAATATGCCAATTCGGCACCACTTGGTAATTATTTTCCCCACTTAGTATAGTTCATGTAACTCCTACCCAAAAGTTCGGAGCCAGATCATACTTTATCGAGAGGCTCCTTTTAAATTCAGCAAACCTCTTTCTCTCCCATGAAATGGCGCAACACACCTATGGTTGGGAGTCCACCTCTGAAAGGCTTGAAATAATACTGAGCAAATCTTGAAACGATCTTGAACAAATCCATCTTTGGATCATTTCATAAGCACAGCTTGCTTGCCTAATGATAATGGCTGGGGATTATTTTACTCGTATTGATTGCCCTTAATACGCTTGTCCCATGTGAGTCTGGACTACAGGTTGCACTGGCAATAGAATATTCAGGCATTAGTTTGCAAAGATTATTTGTCGCACCTTAATTGATCCGTTAATTCCCAGGTTTAATGTGCGGAACCACTTCTGATGGGTGCTCTGCTGTGTATTAGTCGGTTTAAAGCACGTATAGTGTAGATCGAGTTTGTCCAACACTCATCAGGACAAGATGGCATGGGGCTTGGGAGAACGATGAGAAAATACCCCCAACCAGCTAGCACTAGCACTAGCACTACAAAAGATTGTTCCGAAATTAGTTCATTTGTTGGTAGCAAATTTTAATTTATTAAGAAACATCTAATGAGTTCAGAAAAAAAAAACTGTGTGCTGATTTAATGCAAATTGCAATAGCAGTAGATGAAGTAGTTAAAATCGAGATGTGTAGTGTAAAATTTATCTTGTAGCTATAAGCATTTTGCTATTCAATATGGTGTAACAACTTCTCACTGTTAATCAAAGAGGAGAATCATCCTTCAAAAACAAAAACAAAACCAAAAAAAAAAAAACAGGAGAAGGAATGCGGAAGACTACAGCAACACAAGGTGAAAATGGATCAACTGATTGGTGCTCATCCACAATGTATACCCTGTTGTTTTTATTCGTATTGAAGAAATTACCTGTGATTTACCATCGCCAAGTTCAGCTCAGTGGATCAATTAATCAAGCCATTCCTGATCAACAACCCAAATGCCCATGTGAGGAAACAGCAACCAAAAACTACTAGAAACGACAAAACCAGTACTGCTAACTTAACATTTCACATAGCCTTTGGCCGATCTCCATTGACATCATCATGAAGTAATACAATGGATTAAATATCGCCTACTGGCCAATACAATACTCGTGTGAGAGAGATTACCATTATGACCCCCCAATCCTTTATAAAAAGGGGATTAAGGGAGAGGTGACTTAAGCCACCATTTGCACAGTCTGCAGCTGCAGCTCAAAGGAAGGAAGGAAGCGGTCGATTAGTTCACACCCAACAAAGAAGCCTTAAAATAGTCACCTAACCCCAAGGCCCCCAACCCAGAAAAGGTTATATAAGGTGGTGCAGCTCGTCTAGTCTCCATTGGTGGAAAGGAAAGGGACCTCACCCCTCTCTCCATAGGTTGGTCTCGCAGGCTCAGCTCACTCTTCCCTCCCCTGATTAACACACACACACATACATCATTCACAACAGCAACTCACACACAATTGCGCACTGAGACAAAATGCATTGTTCATTGCGTTTTGTGCCATCCTGGCTAGTTTACTTGCCCAATGCAGTGCAATCCTCTCTAACTGTTCTGTTCCTGTCTGCTTATGATCAGGGCTAGCTGATTGAGCTTAAGAAACAGTCTTTGATTTGGAGCTTGGAAGCAGAGGTGATCTAGAGCAATCTGCAAATGGCGACCCAGTGGTTCTCCAATATGGTATTTACTGATCATTTCAGTGTTAATAATCGCATGGACTGATGGACGTGTGTAGTAGTAGGCTTGTGTGCTGTACTAATCCTGCATGGTGTTTCTTGGTTCTTGGCATGCAGGTGATGGACGAGCCGAGCTTCTTCCACCAGTGGCAGTCAGACGCGCTGCTGGAGCAGTACACGGAGCAGCAGATCGCCGTCGCGTTCGGGCAGGGGGAGGTGGGACAGGCGGCCGCGGCGGCGCTGATGCAGCAGCAGCAGTACGCGGCGGGTGAGCACCGCCCGCGCAAGGCGGCCAAGGTCAACACCAGGTGGGATTCGTGCATCACGGAGCAAGGCTCCCCCGCGGACTCCTCCTCCCCGACCATCCTCTCCTTCGGCGGTCACGCCGACGCCGCTGCCGTGTTCGCTAAGGCGCAGGGGCGGGCTCCGAGCGCTGCCTATTGCGGCACCTCCGCGGCGGCCCCCGTGAAGCCCAAGCAGGAGGTGGACGCGGCCGTGCCGTTCCAGGTCAAGCGGAGCTACGACACCATGGTCGCCGGCGCCGATCCCGCGAAGGCGCCGCCGGCCTCCCAGAACCAAGACCACATCTTGGCCGAGCGGAAGCGCCGCGAGAAGCTCAGCCAGCGCTTCATCGCCCTCTCCAGGATTGTCCCTGACCTCAAGAAGGTACACACACATACGTGTATATCCATGGCTTCATGGGTTTAATTAGCTTAAGTGCGATGAACTGATTGGTGTGCATGGTGTTGCTTGCAGATGGACAAAGCGTCTGTGCTCGGCGACGCGATCAAGTACGTGAAGCAGCTGCAGGACCGGGTGACGGGCTTGGAGGAGGAGGCTCGGCGGCGGCCGGTCGAGACGGTGGTGCTGGTCAAGAAGTCCCAGCTGTCCGCCGACGACGACGACGGGTCGTCCTGCGACGAGAACTTCGAGGGCGGTGAGGGCAGGCTGCCGGAGATCGAGGTCCGGGTGTCGGAGCGCACGGTGCTGGTCAAGATCCACTGCGAGAACCGCAAGGGCGCGCTCATCACCGCTCTGTCCGGGGTCGAGAGCATCGGCCTCACCATCATGAACACCAATGTGCTCCCCTTCACCACCTCCTCCCTCGACATCACCATCATGGCCATGGTCGGCTTAACAACTCTCTTGTCATGCCATGCCATGTTATTTACTACATACATGTACATATGCATTAATTTGGATGGTGCTATTGATGTGTTAATTTGATGATGTTTAATCTTGCAGGCTGGGGAGGACTTCTCTTTGTCTGTCAAAGATATTGTCAAGAAGCTAAATCAAGCGTTCAAGTTATCCGTGTGAAGGACTTGCTCCTGATCAAGTCTAATTTAGATCTGAATTTGGCCTTTATTTTCATCCTCCTTTTTATCATTAGCCTCGAGGATTTGAGGCTAATGGTTCTAGGTTCTTCCCTGGTGGTGCTTCTGAAGAGAGTTGCTTGCAATCCCCCACAGAGCCCCTCAAAGATTAGCCATTTCCACCGGCTTTTGCTGCATGGGTGAAAATTACCTAGTTACCAACCCTCTTCTGTTTTCTCTCCCTTAACTTTTTTGCGTGGTTTGAGCTAGTCACTCCATGTTCTTGGGAGAGAGTAGAGTGTAAAAAAAAAGAACCTGTCTTTTTCTAGGGCTTGTTATCAAGGGGAGTTTGATTTTTACAAATACCTTATTTCCTTTCTCCCCTTCTCCAATGTTACCCTTTCACCTTGTTTTCCCATGAGAGGATTGAGTTTTTCTACCCCAAACACCTACCTTTGCCGTTCTCTCAATCCTACCACATATACTGTTCCCAAAAGGCTTCAAACATTATGGAGAAAATGGTGCCTTTTTTTTCCAGCTCTGAGGGGGACTTTTGCAAGCCTTGATTCAGAAGTACAGCAGGGTGTGCCTCTTTTTCTTATTGAGGGTCCTACAAGTTGACCCCAGCTTGATGAACCCTTAACTTGTAGTTTCCTTGTGGGTTCTGTTGTAACTGGGTCAAGATGTAGTTGTGCTCTCGTGTTCATTTGCATACAAGTATAAAAATAAATAAATGTGCTCGGTTGTTAAATTGATGGCTCTCTCTCTCTCTTGGTTACATGTCTTTTCAGCTAACTCAAGATATGTCTTTTCTTAGTACTGAAAAATATCTGCACAATTTATTGATGGACCAGAATCGTAAATCGATCTTTGTATACTTGTCTGGATAGAATTGTCATATGTATTATTTGTCCACAAAATCAATATAAAATTGTAAGAGCGGCGTTTATCTATCTATCCAGAAGGAAATCTGAAACAATTCAGCATTTAAAACTACGAAGTTGTATGTGTAAATTGATTACAGTACTCACTTCATTACATTCAGGCTCAATACAGTTTTCCCTAAGGGAGTATAGAAAACCTTCCTAAATACTAATTGTAAATACACTCCCGGAGAAACTGAGTTCCATGTGAACCTGTAATATTGTTCTTAGCTCTTCCCCCTATAATTCATCTCCTTGTTCTCCACGACTAATATGTTGGGAACTTAAAACTTTCACCCTTCAGCGTGACAACATGATGATTTTCCATGTGAACTCCCTCACAGTTCCCAACTTGAAAGGATACCACTATAGTACTCGTACAATCTTAACAATTCTTTTTGTGTCACATCACAACTAAGTGGCTTGACAACTAAGGTCTATCTCTCGTCTGGTCATTATTCAACTAATGCCTACTTTGCTCTGGTGGTAACAAGACTTATTTGTTAGCCAATGCATCTGATCTCCTGCAATTTGTTAAACAAAACAAATTTGTCTGATGTGAAATTTTCAGATGCATGGTTGAGGTGGCAGGATCCTATTATTCTTGGGCCAATGGGCTGGAAAAGATCTGACTGAAAGCTTGCCCTGGGATTTCTTTCATTAGATTACTGCAACAATCACTCTCAACCCCCCATCACAGATTGTGATGCTGTCCCCTAGAATTAGCCGCTCACCCAATGCTAAGCCCCCAATTATGTGGCCGGTAAGCAACATAATTCTCCCTGATGAAAAGTAGTAGAGATTCCTCCGCAGACACTCGTTCAAAATGTCGGGGAAACAAAGGGAGAAATCAGAAATGGCTTGGTTTGTCTTCAAAAAAATTGCGCAACCATCATGCTCTCCCGGTTCAAAAAGAATGGTTTTTTGAGCAGCGAGGAGGGCCTCCAGTAAGGTGTTCACGCGTAACCGGACGTTGGGAGCGTTCGTTCAGTCGTCGTACACACGGCGCGAAAAAGAGAGACATAGCAATTAGAACGCTCGAAACTCAAAAGAACGGCGTAAGAGCTTTTCAGATGTGTGTTTAGTTTGTGCAGGGCATAGCTTTGGGATAATTATCATCGTTATTGTCGGACTCGGATTTTGTAAATTCACATCTTTGGTAAAAATATTATGATATTCTCTAAATCAATAGATAGCACTTACAGGTGCATTATTGAATCATCTTATACATAGCGTAAATTAAAATATTTGAATATATTACAAATTTCAGAGTAATATAGACCGCGTCGTGCGAGTTTTACAAAAGGGCCGAACAGGCCAAATAGAATACATTACATAAAAGCAACGTAAGCTAAAGCGGAAGTAAAAGGGGTAGAGTTCATCTCTCCACAAGTAAGCGACTGGGGTAGCCTATATACGACGTATATTAACCAAGGGTGTGGGACCCCGGATTTCTGCATCCGGATCCTCTGTGAAATCACTGTGTTATTCCTTGGATCAGTAGATAGCACTTCACATACACATTGCTGAATCAAACCATACATGCCGTAAAATCATGTCATTCATTAATTTACACATCAGAGTTTACATAGACCGCTTCAGGCCAACTTTTTACAATAAGGGCCGAACATGCTAAATGAATACATTACAAAAGATAGCGGAAGCGACAATGGAAGCAAAGGGGGTGAGGGCACATCTTACCGCAGTCAAGTGATCGGGGAACCCGTGTACGCCCGATATTATCCGAAAACTTCAGACAATATAGAAGGTACACAAGAACCGACGGAGTCAGCTAGACTGGGTGAGACTAGAACAGCTAAAGACTAAACTACGCTTCAACGATTCCCTGGGTCTTCAGATATCTGGATCCTTGTAGTAGTCGACAACTCTAGGATTCCTGTTTCTGAGGGTTTGGGAAAGAGCGAGGATGAGCACAACTACCGTGCTCGTGAGCCAACACAACAGATGCAATAATATACATGCAAGGTGTAACAAGGATGGTTTGGGTTCTTTTATTTGCGTAAAGCAGTATTTATAAATATAGATATAAGAAAATCCTATCACTTAGCATTTTAACCAAATTGAATTTTTAAAGAGATTAATTGTGCAATAATTAATAAAAGCAGAGGCTACCTCCACCTTCATGCTTATATTTGATTGTGGTCATACTCACCTATTACCAACGCTGGGTAAGAATACACAGGAAAATCCAATTCAAGGGCTAGGTGAGCCCCGCACATTTTCCAACCCATCCACAAAAGTTTTTGAAATAGAACTTCTCAAGTTAAGTTCCTTTGACCGTAGGCGCGGCTGTTTAAACAGTTTTAACTCTGCAGATGTTGTACACTTTATCCACAAGAGACAATCATACTCGTTACCCCCACATGATTTCGTAGTCATGTAGTTGAGCGATCGTCACAGTAACCTTTCAATCTACCTCGCCCTTTCCATCATCTCAACCATATGGGGTTGCGCCCATAAGTTGTGCGGAATGTTCACCACTACGACGAGCGTAGCTGGCGACTTCACCCTCGGTGTCCCTTCCCAGCTCACGCCTGCACTACCTCTCCTCCACCAGTGAGATGACTTTCAGGGTTCGATAAATTTACTAAGCCAAGTTGCATTTTGTAGACTTGTGGTTGTACTTATTTTACACGTGAGGTCATGATAAGATTAAATCCTTAATCCATCCGGGCGGTTCATACCACATACCAATCGCTCTCGTGCACGACGACACCCACCATTCTCTCCATCCGCCCAGATGTGGTATTAGCAAGTTTTAGGGTTTTAGAGAAGCATAAAACAAATTATCCAACCAGTCCAGTCATTCTCCCCCAATGACTGCCCAAAACAATTGTCATGATTAAGGATGATGATTTGGGGTAGAAATACCCCGGTACTTAAACAAGTCTAGCATGGCGTTTAAGTATGACATATAACTAGTATGTTACCAGATATTTACTATTGTGACAAAGGTATTGGGAGTTCAATTTTCAAGGAAATGGTATAATAATTACTTAATAATCAAATAGGCATTTAACTATCTTAGGGTGTTTGACATACATTTGCATAAGAAATTAAAGCATGCAATTTGATATTTTTAAAAGAACATAAATTGGCATAAAATGTAGGATCAATATGATAAAAGTGTTGACTCGCTGGGTTATTTTACCGTGGCCTTGATCTTATTCAAAGCCTGATTAGACAGAGGTTGGAATTCTTGATCGGCGTCCTTGCTTGAATCTTGGATCTGCTTGAGCCGTCGATTCTTCTGGACTTCAATGTCTAATTACGCAGTAACGATTGAAAAACTAAATAAATCCAAAAATCCAAGAGACCAAATAAAACACAAGAGCCTCAGAAATATTGAGGAGGACGGGCTTGAGAGAAGGGTTTGAGCGACACCGGAATGTTTGACAGAGTCAAACGACAAGTTGGGCGAAAAGAGGAATGACAGAGAATTTCTGCCGGGAGGGGGATACAAAGGAGGTAAGGTCGAAGGAGTTTTTTCAAATGCTCTACTGCGGATTTGGAAGACTGCAAGACTATCCTTCGACAGGCGACAAGCAACTTAACTACCAGTTCTATACCAAATCTAGGATACCAGATCAACACAAAATCCAATGGTAATTCAATACCAAACTCAGCTGCCAGATAATACTCATTGATTCAAATGCTAGCTACTCAACTTACTACTACAACCTACTACCAACTATACAATTGCCAAAACACAAATTATTGCCAAACAATACAGATTGATAAAGAAATCAAAACAACACTTCCAGCTTTCACATAATATCATTACTTCCAACAATCATTGACCTACGGACGAAACACTAACCAACAACTAATAATTGATTAACAAATCCAATAGACAATATTGCTACTGAAGATCAAGCTATCCCTAATGATCAGGATCACAACCAATCATTCAAATTACTGCCAAAACACATATATTGATGATCGGTAATCATATGCAATTAATCAATAATCGATTTACTACTAGCACAACATTCTGCTATCCTTATTGCAACATTTCTTAATCGTTGGATCGATTGCAACCTTATCGCTACCGCTATGATCTGGGGAAGCAACTACGAATCAAACGTTGACAATCGAAACAGATGAATAACAATTAATCGCAACTTCTACGACACAACAATTCAATTGACCGGTTAAGGAGAATTTTTCCATTGCCAAGCCATTCAAACTATTAACCTAATGCATCAATTCACAATTACCAGATTAATCAATTTAATTCGTCAAATGACATAATATTCCACAAATGACTCCTTTGCCGGTTTACACACATAAATCCAACTATTAACGGATTATAAAGACATTGCAAGTTTTAACACACTATATACCATAACACACAATTTCAAATGACAGATATCAATCATAGGCTTCAAAAGCTATTACACAAATTGCTACCATTGCTAGTCGTAAGATCGAGGTGGCCGACTAGAGGGGGGTGAATAGGCGGTTTTAAAAAATCTTTCGCGCTAAACCAATATATAAATGCGTAAGCTAATAGCGAATTGGTTTTGCTCAATTAAAACCTAAATCAACTAGGCTCAACTAAGTGCACCAACAATATGAACACAACACAATATGAGCAATCATATAAGATATATAAGCAATTAAAGCAAGAATGTAAATTGCTCAAAGTAAAGCACAAGTAAAAACAAGATGACACGATTATGTTTTACCGTGGTGTTCGGAGACTTGCCGGTCTCCCCTAATCCACATTGAGGTAAGCCCAAACAAATTGGACCGGCTCCACTAATTAAGCCAACACCTTCGAGGTAAGTCCAAACACTTGGACCGGTTCCTAACCGAACCAACACCTCACTCAACTATGGTTGCTCTTCCTCCACTCCGGAGATGGTGAGCACCAAACCACTCACAAACCGTCGAGTCTTCTCACAAGCTTCTTGAGAAGATCACCGCGCACGATGCCTCCACACCGTCTAGGTGTCGGCAAACACCAAGAGTAACAAATCCGAACTTTCACTTGAACTAATCAAGTGTCAACGCTCACGTGGATACACAATCCACTACCTAAGGCAACACATGCACTTAGGGTTTACTCTCTAATCTCACCAAGTGCAACACATGCACAAAAGAGAATAGAGGCTTGCTCTTAGCTCAAAGAATGTGTATATCACTTAACAATAGCACCAGCAACCTCTCCCAACCGGCCAAGGTGGCTATATATAGCCCACACACAAAACTAACCGTTGGGAGAAGATTCCTCAAATCAGCCCGGTAGGTCGGCCGCCAACCAATGGCCGGTCGGACGCGCCTATCGCCAACGGCTAGAAAAATAGCCGTTGGGCCTTGGCCGATCGACCGCCATGCACCGGCGGTCGGACCGCCAAATCGGTCCGACCGCCGTCTTTGGCGGTCCGACCGCCCGTCGCAAAATGGCTAAGTCCCACAAAGGAGCTCTCGAAAAAAAGCGATCCGCTTGATCTCGGAACTTCCTCACAATGAAGTTCGATTTTTACAACGACGGAACTTCCGCACAGAAATCGGATAAAGTGAAATCAGTTCGACCGCCCGTAGCACACCGGTCAGACCGATTTGCCACCGGTCCAACCGGTGACCACTGCCGGTCCGACCGGCAGACTACATAGCCAAATCCAATTGCTCCACTTCAAATGGCAAAACACATTCGCTTATTTGAATGCAATTTTCGATAAGGTTTCAAAGATGATATTCTCAGTAGGTTACAAAACACATTTGCTAACCCTTAGAATACTCATCACAAGGAATAAGGTACATGGACTCACACCATTTGAAAAACGCATTTGCAAACTTAAGTCACATGCTACAAGGGTTATGCATGAGCCTCGATTATTTGCAAAACACATTCGTAAATAAATAGCATCATGCCTAGATGAGCTAGAGCAAACATAATGGGCTATCAACACATGGCTAACTCAAACTACTAGTTAAGACCCCTCTTAATAGTACGGCAACCTATACTAGCAATCCGGTCTTCCAACCAAACACCAAGACCGGTAAAAGACTAGGAACACATCCTTAGCCCTAGCTAGTCATACCTTTACCTTGCATCTTCTTGAAGCTTGATGACGCACATCAACACTTCAAGTCCGGGTCATTAACTTGCTAATCATCAACACATGATGATCCTTTGCTTGACCTCCATCAACACATGATGGGCCTTCTCTTGTCTTGACGATCAACTCATGATCATCTTTTCTTGATAAGCATCAACTCATGATGCATCCTTTACACCAAGCTTTTGACTTGATGATCAACTCATGATCATCCCAAGTCTTTATCATCCTGGAACACAACCTATACATCCAACTCATAGAAAATGTTAGTTCCATAATATGATTATCATTAATTACCACACCATACCATTAACTCATAATGGTGGGACAAGATACCTCAATCTTTCCCTCTTTAGCAATTGATGATAACCACTTAATTACTCATAAATTGAATGTTGATAAACGAGAGAACAAATTGAGTATATATCAACTACACAAGTTATATATACTCTAACTTGAGTATACAAGAACTACATAAGTTCTATATACTCATAATCATGAGTATACAAGAACTACGCAAGTTTTGTATACTCAAACGGATTTGTTTCAAAGTAAAGATCCCAAATATATGTGGAGAATGGAATATGTATCAATACTAACGAAACCACAGAATATAGAATAAAACTCCCCCTAAATGTGTGCATACACAAATATGTAATAAGATCATATGCACATATTCAAGGTCAACTTAAGGTTGAGTTCAATCCTATATTTTGAATCCGAGGAATGTAATATTATATAAAAGTACAAGTTGAAAGCATACCTTGTTGATTTTCACCTTTATATCCAAATGAGACTATACACTAGATATAACAAATAGAATTGTTAGTCTCACAATTGGATTTGTCATTAATCACCAAAACACTCCATTAACTCATAATGGCGGGTCTAGATCTTTCAATCTCTCCCTTTTTGGTGATTGATGACAAACCATTTATCAATAATAACATTTGGATATAAATAGACATAACAAAGGAATTTAAACAAATGAACTATGTCTATGTATACCATGAGGTGAAATTTTAAAGCAGTAAACAATATGCATATAAAAATATGCTTGTAAAACAATACATTGATCATCCAAATAAGGGGACATTTATATCACTTGAAATAATTCAAATACCAAACATTGATATCACTTGTAGGGCATTGATACCACTTGAATTTTTGTTCCCCTTTTTGTCAATAAAGATCCAAATAATAGAGATCCAAATGAGGGATATGTATTGATAACATAAAAATTCTCCCCCTTTTGGCATTAAACACCAAAAAGATCAAAAACAAGTTTAAAGCCAAGAAAGAAGTTTTTGCAAAGTAAAGAACTTGGCAATTGAAATTATTTTTCTTCTTTGAACACCACTTGAAATATTCTCTTCTTTTGATACCACTTGATCATGTAAGATCGACAAAAATGAGGTGAGTTCAAAAGAGAGATCTTTTCAATTTTGAAGAGCTTGGTCACAAAGAATATGAAACTGATACTTATGACCAAATGAGTTTTGTTCTCAAGAAGAGTAAGGAGAAACTGACATATGTTACAAACACATTCTCCCTTTTTGAAACAAAGTAATGAGAACCACTTGAAATGCTTATTTGAAAGAAATTTAGATAATCTCCCAATTTAACAATTTTCACAAACCAAGATGAGATGAACATTAAGATCTATGCTTGTGAGAGATTTTCATAAAATTTTGGCAGAGTTTCTCTTGTAAATAAGGAATCCACGACAGAAGATAAATAAGATATGATCAAACAATAATATAAAAGATCATTTAATCACAATCATATCTCATCCACACATCATACAAAGATAAATCATAACATAAAGATCCACATTCTCACACAGAGTAATAAGATAGCATAGCCAAGATTAAAGTCATACAACCAAGCATTCAGAAAGATATTACAATTGGTTTCCATTACAAGGTCTAATGACCTAAATAAAACTAGTGGCTACTGCTCGGCAGGTGGATCCTGAGATGAAGAAGGCTGATCTCTTCGCTGAAGGAAGGAGAGTAGGTGCGGTCCACGTCCAGATCGCTAATAATAAAGAGGCACCTGCTGCTGCTAGAAAGCAGTGAAGTCTGCTCGCAAATCTGTCATTTGAGCAGTCAGCGCATCAAACCTGGAGGTGGTAGCAGCCTCAAACGCATCCAACCGAGAGAATGCAGCCGCCTGAAAAGCTTCCTGAGAAGAACGAATCTGATCCACACTCAGCTGGAGATGAAGCATCGCTGCCAGGACATGGTCTTGTGCCTGAGGACCCTGAGAAGAAGAGCCCTGTCCCTGAGACTTTGGAGGTGGAGGAGGAGCCACTGGAGTAGGAGGAGCAGCTGGAGCAGGAGGAGCATCCCTGGGTCTGTATTCTTTATGCTCTATATCACAGGGAACTTTGAAAACAATTCTGCTTTTGATAAGCTTCATTATGTAGGGAGCATAATAAATGCTTTTGGTCTTATCTCCCTTGGAGGTGTCAATTTCTCTGAAAATAAGATCCATGACATCAAAGCGGGTGCCCTCCATTATGTATTGTATCACATTCCATGCCCTCCCATGGATTTCATCATTGTTCCCACTCCTAGGGAAGAATGATGATCTCATTATCCTGTTAATAATACTAGGGAGGGGAAGGAGTTCGGTTACCTTACCGCAAGAGTGATGATTATTCTGATCATAAAATTCATCTACTTGAGTAAGGTTTAGGGGTTCCTGCAGGTGGATCCTTATACCCCTTGACTCCTTCAATCCTAGGGCCTTCATGAACTGCTCTCTTGTAGCTTTTAACTTTCTATGCCCAGTCATCCAAGTTAGTTTGTCGTAATCCGGAGACACGAAAACCATTGCATAAAATTGTCTGATGACCTTGGAGTGAAAGCTGTAGTTCAGAGAAACCAAGGAATCCAAACCTACATGTTTAAAAAGTCTGAAAAGTCCATTGTAGGTTGGATTTTGTGCCAGGTAGTTCCATTTGACAAATCTGTGATTGGCAAATTTCTTCTTTGCATAGATAAAGCGGAAGACATCTTGCTGAAATTTGGTGTGGAACATACCCATTGTCGCAGCACTCGGAACCTGGCCTGATCAACATGTCTCAAAATAGTATATTGTTCACTCCTTAACCTTGAGACATCAAGTCCAATGAACTGAGACTCATCAGGTGCGTCCTCATTATCATCATCCTCCTCCTCAACGTCATTGCCAGCAGACTCTTCAAAGTCATTATCGCTGATGTTGTTATCTGAACTTGATTCCTCCACTTCTTCCATAGAAACGTCCTCAAGGTCGTCCTCAACTGGATCTTTCCCTCTGGATGGAGAAGGAGAAGGAGAAGGAGGGGGTCCACCCGAACGACTGGCCAAACGCTTGTTCGGCATAGCTCCTGGGAAGACAATCAAAGGACCAAACAAGGAATAATAGATAATAAACTTATGAATATACAATGGTGTCATTTTGACATGCTCTCGACACAAAGTGGTCGATCGCTGCCCACTCACGGCCTCGATCGCCACGAGGCCGGTCCGACTACCGTGTGGGCTTGGTTAGGCCATTGTTACCGTAACAAAGTGAACAAGAATTTTGTGATTATCACAAATTTTCATCATTCATACAATGGCATCAAGTACATTCATTTGTCTATTCACAAACTACTTGCAGGACAAAGCTTTGCCACAAAATCTAGTATACAAGGTAGGATTTTCGACAAACCCTAGAATTTGGGGCAAATCACAAAATGAGGATAATGCAAGTAGATTGAGGACGCCATCGCTCTAATGATGAGGAGTAACACAGGATGCCTCCTTGAAGAGAAAGGAGAGCCAAAAATCCGAAAGTTGCAAGTTCTTCCCTCACCTAGGGTTCCAAAATGTGGGAGAGATAGGCAATCAATCCACAAAGTAATTGGAGGGAATGGAAGAGGAGATGAGGGAGAGCAAAAAGATACCTTGAATCCCCAAATGGATGGCCGGAGGAGGAGATCCGAAGGGGAGGAGCTGCTGGCGGCCTGAGGAAGGAGAGAAGAAGAAGGGCTCGGTTTGGGGAGAAAGGTGAAGTGAGAGAAGAGCTCTGGGTGAAGGGTTTTATGCCTTTCACGCAAAATCGGTCTGACCACCAGCCAACGCCGGCCGGACCGGTGGGGTTCTGTCGGACCTCCGATGGAGGCCGGTCGGACCGGTTAGGTCTGAAGCTGACAAACAGTTTCAGAGAAGAGATGAGAAAAAGAGAAATTTGTTGTATTTTACTCCAAATCTTTGCACAATCAATCAAATAAACATCTTTGGAGTATTTCCAACTTATATATCCCATAAAAATAAAATTTGAAATAGTTTTTATAAATTAAGCTTTTGGTTTTCGGAAATGAAACATATTTCCAAGAAGTTTCAATCAAACATGCAAAATGAGCAAATGACGAAATTTAGAGCGTCCAATTGCATGTATGAGTCATAAATACCATTATGAACTTAATCATGTGCAGAATTTTGGTTTATGTGGCAAAACTCACTTAAGTGCTAGAAAGTGACCATTTAGGTCAAGGTAGTATTTTGGACGAGTTTGAAAATTAAATATCTTTTTCTTGGTTGGTCTTTTGAAAATCCTTTGAATACCAAAAATGTTTAGAATAACCAACTCTAGGATTTTCCTTTTGGCAAGATTTTCAAATTCCTTTTAGAATAGATTTTACATAAAAATCTAGTTTATGTCAAAAACAATATACTATAATGTAGGATTTTGGCTAGAAATGCATTTTTACTTAAAATAGGTTTTTCTAAAGCCAAAACTTTTGGTAAACCTTTGAAAAGCATTTGTATACCTTTTGCAACTAGTTTTTCAAAGAATTACTAATAATTATGAAATTTTTGACTTTTGGCTAAAAGGCTTATTTTTTGAAAAACAATACTAGCACTTAATTTATTTGGGCACACTTAGGGATGTGAAATACATGATAATGATTTAGCACTCCCCCTTAATGTGCCACTTCCATCTTGCTCAAGATATTAGTTATGAACATTAAGAACATAAAGCAAGAGCACCCCTTTTAAAATGATTTTCATGAAATGCAACCTACACAAGGCATAAGGGGCTAGATACTTCAATGTAAATACTTGTTACCGAGATGGCATTGGTTCTTGATGTGAAACGATTATTCTCGAACTTGGCTCCAATTTGATATATGATGAAATCCATCTTCATATGAATAAGCCAAGTCTCCAATGCCTCTCCAAGTACCTATTAAGCATTTAAGCGCATTTTGGTACCCAAAACTTGGTTGGGTACATGAATGTTAGTCACAATAGATTTGGGCACCCAAATGGCCCTCATAATAGTTTTAGGTGAACTAACATTCCTAGCAAACACATTGCCATTAATATCCTTCCTAAGCAAATAATGATCATTATAAATAACGGGCTTAGGAGTGATACCTTTGGGACAATCCTTACTAAGATGTCCCTTTTCTCGGCAATTGTAGCAAGTTCGATATTGATGTTCATCTTTTGCTTTCTTTACTTGCTTCTTGCCGGTTTGCCTCTTCTTTGAATGTCTAGTCTTGACATTCACTTGATTTGGGCACACCGAGGCAAAGTGGCCCTTCTTGTTGCAACCAAGGCACTTGACATTCTTTGTGTGTCTTGCATTGTGCCTTGTCTTGCTATTCTCCTTTTTCTTAGGAGTGAAGCCGATTCCACTCTTATCTTGCAAGCGTTTTTGCTTGCTCAATATTTCGTCAAGAGTGGTCTTCCCTTTTAGGCTTCTTTCCAAGTCATTCTTCAACCTTTTGACTTGGGCCTTGAGCTCTTTGGTTTCCTCTACAAAGTTAGTATTGACAAGCATAGAGGAAATGGGAGCATCTAATTTTGAGCAACAAGGCATATCAATTAAATCCTCACATGAGGTGGATACACTAACCTTAGATGAAATGCATGAGGTAGAAGCTATACATTGCAAATCATCTAATAAATTACATTCAATGCCTATATCCACCTTAGAGCTATTTAGATTATTTAGGAGGAGAGCTTCATGTTCACCTTTTAAAACATCATAATCATTTTGAAGCGAGACATACTCTTTCTTCAAAACTCTGAATTTTAATTTCTCCTTTCCTAAATATTCATTGAGCTCTTCTAGCATATCCATCAACTCATCATATGAAGGCTCATCGTTATCATTTACCTCATTATTACCTTTAGCCATAAAACATTGAGTTGATGAAGATGGAATTGAGGAGTCCTCATTTTCGTTGTCGAAGCTTGAAGTTGAGCATTCTTCTTCCGACATCCATTCTTGTGTGCAATCATCACTAGTGGAAGTGGACAATTCATATTGATCTTGAATATATGTCCACATCTCTTGAGCTCTCTTGAGATTGCATATCTTATCAAATATATCTACGCTCAAAGCACTAAATAAGGCGTTAGTAGCTTGAGCGTCGAGATGTAAGCATTTCTCTTCCTCAATGGTTGGAGCAATATAATCCAATGGAGGAGAAAAGCCTACATCTACAATCCGCCATATTTTTGGACTCATGACCCTAAAATAGCAAGACATGCGGATTTTCCATTGAGCATAATTTGTGCCATCAAATAGAGGTGCTTCACCTAGGTGCACTAAATCTCTAGTCGTCATCCTTTACTCTCTAGACGGTTAAATCTAATAAATGAGAGACCAAGCTCTGATACCACTTGTAAGATCGAGGTGGCCGACTAGAAGGGGGTGAATAGGCGGTTTTAAAAAATCTTTCGCGCTAAACTAATATATAAATGCGGAAGCTAATAGCGAATTGGTTTTGCTCAATTAAAACCTAAATCAACTAGGCTCAACTAAGTGCACCGACAATATAAACACAATACAATATGAGCAATCATACAAGATATATAAGCAATTAAAGCAAGAATGTAAATTGCTCAAAGTAAAGCACAAGTAAAAACAAGATGACACGATTATGTTTTACCGTGGTGTTCGGAGACTTGCCGGTCTCCCCTAATCCATGTTGAGGTAAGCCCAAACAAATTGGACCGGCTCCACTAATTAAGCCAACACCTCCGAGGTAAGTCCAAACACTTGGACCGGTTCCTAACCGAACCAACACCTCACTCAACTATGGTTTCTCTTCCTCCACTCCGGAGATGGTGAGCACCAAACCACTCACAAACCGTCGAGTCTTCTCACAAGCTTCTTGAGAAGATCACCGCGCACGACGCTTCCACGCCGTCTAGGTGTCGGCAAACACCAAGAGTAACAAATCCGAACTTTCACTTGAACTAATCAAGTGTCAACGCTCATGTGGATACACAATCCACTACCTAAGGCAACACATGCACTTAGGATTTACTCTCTAATATCACCAAGTGCAACATATGCACAAAAGAGAATAGAGTCTTGCTCTTAGCTCAAAGAATGAGTATATCACTTAACAATAGCACCAGCAACCTCTCCCAACCGGCCAAGGTGGCTATATATAGCCCACACACAAAAACTAGCCGTTGGGAGAAGATTCCCTCAAATCAGCCCAGGGCCGGTCTGACCGCCAACCAATGGCCGGTCGGACCGCCCCATGTGCCAACGGCTAGAAAAATAGCCGTTGGGCCTTCGGCCGGTCTGACCGCCATGCACTGGCCGGTCGGACCGCCGCCAAATCGGTCCGACCGCCCGTCTTTGCCGATCCGACCGCCGTCGCAAAAATGGCTAAGTCCCACAAAGGAGCTCGAAAAAAGCGATCCGCTCGATCACGGAACTTCCTCACGGCGAAGTTCCGATTTTTAACGGCGGAACTTCCGCACAGAGAAATCGGATAAAGTGAAATCGGTTCGACCGCCCGTAGCACACCGGTCAGACCGATTTGCCACCGGTCCAACCGGTGACCACTGCCGGTCCGACCGGCAGACTACATAGCCAAATCCAATTGCTCCACTTCAAATGGCAAAACACATTCACTCATTTGAATGCAATTTTCGACAAGGTTTCAAAGATGATATTCTCAGTAGGTTACAAAACACATTTGCTAACCCTTAGAATACTCATCACAAGGAATAAGGTACATGGACTTACACCATTTGCAAAACACATTTGCAAACTTAAGTCACATGCTACAAGGGTTATGCATGAGCCTCGATTATTTGCAAAACGCATTCGCAAATAAATAGCATCATGCCTAGATGAGCTAGAGCAAACATAATGGGCTATCAACACATGGCTAACTCAAACTACTAGTTAAGACCCCTCTTAATAGTACGGCAACCTATACTAGCAATCCGGTCTTCTAACCAAACACCAAGACCGGTAAAAGACTAGGAACACGTCATTAGCCCTAGCTAGTCATACCTTTGCCTTGCATCTTCTTGAAGCTTGATGACGCACATCAACACTTCAAGTCCGGGTCATTAACTTGCTAATCATCAACACATGATGATCCTTTGCTTGACCTCCATCAACACATGATGGGCCTTCTCTTGTCTTGACGATCAACTCATGATCATCTCTTCTTGATAAGCATCAACTCATGATGCATCCTTTACACCAAGCTTTTGACTTGATGATCAACTCATGATCATCCCAAGTCTTTATCATCCTGGAACACAACCTATACATCCAACTCATGGAAAATGTTAGTTCCATAATATGATTATCATTAATTACCACACCATACCATTAACTCATAATGGTGGGACAAGATACCTCAATCTTTCCCTCTTTGGTAATTGATGATAACCACTTAATTACTCATAAATTGAATGTTGATAAACGAGAGAACAAATTGAGTATATATCAACTACACAAGTTATATATACTCTAACTTGAGTATACAAGAACTACATAAGTTCTATATACTCATAATCATGAGTATACAAGAACTACGCAAGTTTTGTATACTCAAACGGATTTGTTTCAAAGTAAAGATCCCAAATATATGTGGAGAATGGAATATGGATCAATACTAACGAAACCACAGAATATAGAATAAAACTCCCCATAAATGTGTGCATACACAAATGTGTAATAAGATCATATGCACATATTCAAGTTCAACTTAAGGTTGAGTTCAATCCTATATTTTGGATCCGAGGAATGCAATATTATATAAAAGTACAAGTTGAAAGCATACCTCGTTGATTTTCACCTTTATATCCAAATGAGACTATACACTAGATATAACAAATAGAATTGTTAGTCTCACAATTGGATTTGTCATTAATCACCAAAACACTCCATTAACTCATAATAGCGGGTCTAGATCTTTCACTAGTATCTCTGAACACTGAAGATCATGCTACCTCCTGACAACCCAGATATGGTGAAACACTTAAATAGCAATCAACAATTCCATTCACTGCCATCAATCGAAGGTATGGAAAGAAAATAACTGACACAATCAGCCCAATGCTTAAACAACATTTGGCCTGAAGACCAATGCTTCGGCAACAAAGCTACACTTACCAACAACACATGATACTGATGAGCAACAACACACAATTCACTATCAATTGATCTGGGAGCAATAATTACATCAATCATCAACACAGCTCACCCATGACCAAAAACCACAGGGGAGTAGTCGGCAGAGATGAGCAGGGCAAGGGGGAGGCTCGGCCAAGGGCAGAGGGATGCACTGAGAGGGAGAGATAGCACAGAGAGCTGAGGGAGAAGGGGGAAGGAGCAGGGGCCCAGGCGGCGGCTGTTGACGGCAAGCAGCGGCCGAGGAGAGGGTCAAGGCACTCAAAATGGGTCGTTGTGCACGAGAAGAAGCTGAGGGAGGTGGTGGCACAATGGAGCGAGGCGAGGAGGGGTCAGGCGGCGGGGATGGTCGGGCTTGGCGGCCACACAGCGGAGACGATGACCGGAGGGAGGGGGAGGAAGGGGAGGGGCGCACGAGCACTAGGGAAGCGCAGGGAGTCTTACCGTGTTGTCGGCGAGGGCGGGGAAGCGGCGAAGCACGCCGGCGACAAGAGCCGAGGGTGGCGCAGGTGGGGATCTCGGTGGCGGCGGTCCACAGCGGCCGGGAGCGTCGACCAGCTGCTGGGGAAGGCTCAGGGTGTCGAGGACAAGCTCCAGGAGCCGACGGCTGGGCCAAGGCTGCGACGGGGCGGCCGGCGGTAGAAGGGGGGCCTTCGACCGGAGGGGAGAAGGAGGCCAAGCTCGGCTCTAGGGACTTACCCGGGAGAGGGGAGGGGATGGGGGAGAGGCAGAGGGGTGCCAGGCCTCTTTATAGCCGCTGGAGGGGGGAATGGAACCGGGTCTGACAGAGGCGGCATGGGCGATGGCGGTATGGGCGGCCATGGCGCCGATGGCACGCGGTATGGGCGACGGAGTCGGTGGAGCAGACGGCATGGCGCTGCAGAGGACGACGAGATGACGACGGGTCGGGCGGCGCACGGCTTGGTCCAGGGCTTCGCTGCTTGGACCGGGCGGAGACGTGCCTCGAGGACGGGGCTGTCGTCACGGAGGCATGGCGACGGCGGCAGGTGCGGCAGGGGATGGGGCGGCTCGGTGGGGCCCGTGAAGGTGACACGGGTGGGGTCGGCGCGGTAGGTGGAGGTGGAGTTGGTGGAGATGACGTGCTGGTGGGGGCGGCGCGGCATGGGAGGTGGGGGCGGCGCTTGAGGAGTAGGTGGAGGTGGGGGGAAATGGAGCCGGGCGGGGCGAAAGCAAAAGGCCGGGCACGGAGAGAGAGGAGAGGGGAGAAGGAGGGGTCGGCGGAGGCGACGCAGCCAGGGGAGACGAGGCGGCGACGGTGAGAGGAGATGGAGCGGAGCAGCCACGCGAGAGAGGAGAGAAGGGGAAGAAAGGCGGCGCGCTCGGGAGGAGAAGAAATGGGGAGGAGGCGGAACGGCCGAAGGAAATGGATAAGGGAGAGAGAGAGGAACGGGCGTGCGGTCATGGGCCGGGAGTTGGTTGGGCCGGCGGAAGAAAAGCGGCCGCGGGCTGGGCCGAGAAAACGGCAGACGGGCCGGGAAAAAGGGCAAGCCACAAAGGGGTTGGATAATATCGGTTGTACGCAAGTACCGAATGAGTCCACTAGAATGGGACGAGATCTAGACTACAGAATTAGACCACTCTTCATTGTTTCCTTGTCTGTCGACTTTCGGGTCTTCATAGTACGCATAGTCCCCTTGATCCATATTATCTGGAGGGTTTGTGGGAGAGCGAGAATGAACACAACTTCCATGCTCGCGAGCTAACACACAAGATGCAATAATAACATGTATGGTTTAACAAGGATGGTCCATATTGTTTTATTTGCTAAAGCAATATTTTCAATTATCATAAGTACAAATTCATATGATTTAGCATTTTAACCAGATTGCATTTTATTAACGAGAGTAATTGCAATATTAAATAACAGTAGAGGTTCCCTCCATCGAAACTCTACAAATACTTCATTTGATTGGAACTACCTCCAATCGTTAACACCACTGAGCTCGACAGCTTAGGAAAAATCTAATCTCAGGGCTAGGTGAGCCCGACCTGATTTTCATACCACCCACAAAGGTTTTTGAAATAGAACTAACTCTAGTAAGTTCATATGTCTGCCTTTGACCGTAGGCACGGCTGTTTAAACAGTTTAGACTCTGCAGACATTGTACATTGTACTCACAAGAGATAATCATACTCGTTGCCCCACATGATTCCTTAGTCATACAGTTGAGCGATCATCACAGTAGCCTTTCGAAATATTCTGCCCCTTCTGTTGTCTCATCCATATAGGCCACACCCACAAGTTGTGCGGGATGTTTGCCTCAGCAACTAGCGTAGCTGGATTACCCACAACGTCTAGCGCGACTGGCAACTTCACCTTGCATCAGTGTCCCCTTCAAGCCGGACCAGGTCCCGCGCTTGCATAATCCCGCTACCCCTCCAGTGAGATAACGTTCAGAGTTTAATAAATTTACTAAGCCAATTTGTATTTTACAGACTTGTGGTTGTATTTGTTTTACATGGGAGGTCATGACAAGATTAAGTCTTTAATCCTTCCGGGCGGTTCATACCACCTACCAACCACTCTCGTGCACGACGGCACCCACCACCCTTTCCATCTGCCCAGATGTGGTAATAGCAAATTGTTTAGGGTTTTGAGGAGTAAAACCAATTACCTAAACATTCCAGTCATTTACCCCGTAATGACTATCCAAAACCACTTTCATGTTTAAAAGATGATGATTAGAACATTTAATATCCCTGTGCTTAAGCCAAACTAGCATGTTGCTTAAGTACAACATATACTAGTATTCACCGCATAACTTCTAGGGTGACATGGAATAATAGATTCAATTATCAAAGGATGGCTTAATAACTAATTAATCATCAAATGGGTATTTAACTATCTTAAGCTTCAACATACATTTGATTAAAGAATTAAAGCATGCAATTTTAGTAATTTAAATGAATATAATTTACATAAAATGTAGGCTCAAAATGATCAAAGTGTCAACTCGCCTTGGTTATAGGCAAGATAGTCTTGATAGTCTTGTGCTTGCTCAATTTGGGGATCTCCCGCTTCTTCGAACCCTAATCGGACGAATGTACCGGAAAAAGGAACAACAAGCAAAGAGAGAAAATAAATGCTAATAACATAATAAATGAACTCCAAATTAAATAAGACCAGTGCCATTAGTAATATCTTGAATTTAGACAAATTTCATATTTTTTGGAGTTATAACGGAGGAGAACGGAGCTTCCAAAGTTTGAATTGGAATTAAATCGAAAAATAAAAGAGGAGAGAGAGAAAACATGAAAGGTTACGGGTAAGCTACGATAGCTCAAAACAAAAAATTTACCACGCAACCAAGGAACCTCCGCTAGTAATAGATCACGAGATTACCACTAGACGCACCAACTCGTAGATGAAGTAGAGTCGATGTAGCGAGTTGATGTAGTCATGGTCGTACTCGCCGTGCGTCTTCTTCTCCGAGTCTTGTGATCGTCACGAGTTGCGGATCGTCCTAGTGTTGATGCTTCGCAACAACACCTCCAAGGTATCCACACGTACGGGGCAGGGACACCACGCGCTGGAGTGCTAGCACCGGCGGCGTGGTTGAGGAAGGCGTGGCTGTTAGGGTTTCGAGAGTTCTTAAAAAAAATCGTCGCACCCCTTGCCACCGCCCCTCTATTTATAGGCATCCATAATGGATCTCGTACTTGAGGCCCATTAGGAACTTGTGGCCTACAATAATTCGGATCACCATCCAAATCAAATCCTAGCCCTTTAAGTGTGCGACCCTATAAGTTCATGTGCAATCGGTTGTGACTCAGAAACTCTTTTTCAACCACTAGTCGTTAGCGGTACCTAGCAACACATAACGATTCCCAAGCACACATAGAATATATCAGATGAACCTTAATGCAATATGATCTACGACCAGGTCCATATCACTAACGATCAACTCATATCTCTATACGACAAGTCCATATTCGGTATCGACCAATTCGTAACTCCTTACAACCAGGTTTTAACCACTTAGTGATATGTTCGACCAGCCTATGACCAGCTCGTATCTCCATACGACTAGTCCGTATCTGATCGAACTGAAAGACCTTCTTGTGTATTCTCTCTTTGCCTCACGATGTCTGGTTGAACTTCAGGTGAGATGTTGTATCATCCATGGACTGTTCAATACTTTCTCAATCAAGTTCGAATAACTTCATGTGGTCGACACTTCGACCACTAGTGGCATGATCATGCACTTTCTTTATCCGACCACAATGAGGGGCCCATAGACATCTATCCTGTTATGTTAGGAGGGGCAAATCCCATATCCAACCAGTCACATCCCTCCGTATATTTCATAGCATACTTGAAAGCTACCTTTATAACTAACCAGTTTTTAGTAGTATTTGGCAACCCCTAAGAGTGCTACCACATATGTAGAAAACCATACTGATCTCAAGTCTAAGGATTATACATCATCATTGCTTGAGACCAACTAATGATATATAGAATCATAACAATCTCAACAACGTCTCAAGGTGGGTCTTTTCCAACACCATGTTCTCTTACATGTATCCATACTATTGGTTTGATATCTCCATATCCATGACCTGTGAAACATAGTCATCAACCAATATATATGCTAGTCTATTCATATGTATTCTCATATGTTTCCGACTAGGGAACGTTTAAGAATAATCATCGCAGAAATATAGAGTTTCACAATCAAGTCGCATACTTGATAATAAATATTATTGATATTATTCTAGGAACAAGATAACATATTATCCAATGTTATGAATATAATGAAATATAATCATCTTTATGATTGCCTCTAGGGCATATTTCCAACAAAACAGTAGCCGACTGACATGTGAGGCCCATGAACAGTGTTTGGTCCACGTGAACAGTGAGTGGACCGGAGGGGGGATCATATCATGAACCATATCTTCTTGCAACCACCTGATGTCAAAGAAACTTTATTAACTCCCAAATAGTTTTGTTGTACATCAATCACTTAAGATGTTTCCATGCAGACGAATAAGGTAGCAAAGACCGAGGAGGACAAACTCGATAAGGCATTTAAGTTGGTGTCAACATAAGCCTTCTCCCTCTAAGTGTGTTGTATAGTCATATGAAAAGCATATTTCGATTTTGTTTGCAAAATTTCTTAGCATGAATCATGTTTTTGTCTACACATTTTATGTCTTTGCGTGCTAAAATATTCTAGCATTGGGCTCTTCAAACCTTGTCATTTGCTAGATTTAATGATTTTGTATATTCCAGGCTCAAGGACATGGAAGGACATTATGACCACTTGTTGTCGGGCTGTAGATATAGAACTGAAGCTTTTTTGTGAAACCTCGCACCTTTTGGTTTGACATCGTTGTAACTGATATAATGATCCTTGCCATGTTTTAAGATGATTGCAAATGGTTTTCTATGGGTTGTTATGGTTAGGCATCTAACTAAATAGAAATCAGTTAAATTTGTAGGCCAGTCTAATTAAATTCAAGAATACAAAAATGTTTTGTTATGAGTGTACAATGGCATAAAGTTTGAATTTCGGTTGAAACGTACATGCACTCAGCTAAGTACGATTTGGGAACAAGCTTGATATGCACATAAGAATTAATGTTCATGGTATGGTTTGGGATCACGTTTGATGAAATATATCACTCTTTTTTAGACTTCATTGTAACGCATGTGGTGACTTACTAGTCTTTAAAAAAATGGAGCCTCTGGGGAGCGAAATCTGCAGGTGATCGTAGTTCCTCGTTTATTCACGTTGACGATTAGTGGATGCTTGGCGTCGAGAATTCAAGAGGTTTGCGTTTCAGATGAACTCGAGTACACTACTGTGGAAGGGCCGGGAAGGGCCGGGAAGGCGGGAGCGCTGGCCCAATTTTGTCAGCCCAAATAATGAAGCCTGTATGGTGGTTCAGTTGCCGTTTTTAGCCAAGCCGGGCTGAAATCGTTGGCCCGTTATGAGTAGACTTTCAAAGTTGGGCACATGTTTTTCAAAGAGGAGGAGTGCCACGGCCAGGCCCAAGAGTTTAGGAGGGCTCCATTGGACAACGGTGTATCAGACTTGGTAGGTCAAGATGGGCTCTGTTCCTTATCCGCGCACAAAACCATAGGTGGGCACTGGGCAGTAGCCAGTAACAACTAACTCTGTTGCTAGTCTTCAACAACAACAACAACAACAAGTTGCGTTGCTTGAAAGACAAAACTAGCTTTCCTTCGATAGCAAGAACACAAATAGGTTTGGGGTTCATGCTACCTAGAAATCCACGTCCACGTTAAAGAATTTGTAGCACATTTTGTGTAACTGGTGTTTGTATGCTTGGTTTTTATAAGTAAATTGCACTGTTGGTTAGTATGTCTCCAACTCCCAAACTAAAGATCAAGATCAGTAAACTCGTTTAAGTTCATCACTCTAGTTCCTTACCACACTAGCCAGGTATGATCAATGACATGACATGGTTTTACTTGTGCTAAAGTGGCTTGGGGCACACATCTCTTATCTTAACTAATAAAAGAATTAGTTTATCCCTGCACAGCGGGACAATGTCATTTCTCTCTTGCGCGCGGTTGGCCTCTCCCACCTCTCGTAAATTCCACTTCTTCTTCTTCACATGCACACACCGAAATTCGTCGCCGTCCCACTCCTTCCTCAGAGATCCTGCCCCCTCGGACACTCAGTCTGCGGGTTGCAATGGCAGCGTGCGAAGATGAGGGGATCCGACGGTGTAGCAGGCGGCGGCGCAAGGAGGTAATGCTGATGGCAGGAGGAGGTAGCGGGAGGAGGCAACGTTGGGGATGGAAGGAGGTAGTGGCGTTGGGGGCGGGAGGAGGTAGCGGGGAGGGGAGGCGGTGTTGGGGACGGGATAAGGCATCTGGAGGAGAGGATGAGACGATACCTTGAATGAGAAGCAGCGGCGGAGGGGAAGAGGGGAGGAAACGACGATACACGAGGAAGAGGCAGAGGCGAAGACGTCCTTCCCTTGCCACGCCACCGTCTCGAGTTCACCGCACTGTGTCCTCTTCATTCTAATCCTCCCCTATGCCGTCGTCGCCTCCTGCTCTACGCTCGCCGAGCAAGCATCGCCTCCTCCTCCTTGCTTACCACCGCGATGCTGCCGCCACCTCCTCCTCCCCCAGCCTTCCACCTCCTCGTCGCAATGTGCTTGACGAGGGTGAAGAGATCAATGACCGTGAGAACCGAGTCGTGGCTTGGGTTCGGGGTGGAAGAAGGTGGCCATCGACGCATAGCTCTCTTCATTGTTAGCTGACAATGTCTGAAAATGGGCAGCACGTCGAAGAGGGAAATTGACCTCAACTACAACTTTCAAAGGTAAACAATCTAAGGGCTCAAAATTTTAATTTCCAGGTAGTAGTAGGTGATGCAATAGACAGAGTTAATGTTTATATTTTTATATGTGTGAAAGAAAAATAATATTTATTATACTGCTTAGGATCTCATATACTGATATATATTACTATCTTTTAAGGCTCTATTGCAACACATAAACACCCTACTAGTAGTCACGAAATAATTCACCGCAGACTAGAGGTTGCTTGCGCTCCTCTCACAATCACCCACAATCCGCGACCGAGTCTCTTATCACAGTTGTTGACTTCCCTTTACCTCAATTTCGTACTCCCAACAACAATCATTGTCGCGGGAAACAGACATGGCACGCAGTACCACCCTCACGATCTCCTCAATCACCATAACTCAAAGGAGTCTTGAACGGAGGTAGGGGTGCTAATGAGTTGGGTGATTGAGTTGGCTTTGGATGGGTGACACTGGTTGAAAGAGCCAATGGGTTGGGTTTCCTCGTGGAAAGGATCGGAGTGGAGTGGGGTGGGGTGGGTTCAGGAAATATAGGTTGAGAACAGATTGAAACCATGGGTGTTGCAATAGGGTTCGCACTATGGGTCGTAGCTGAGGCGATGAATAAATGGGCGGCATTGATCATTGTTAGCTTACATGTGCCAGAGCACGCCGTCGTGGGGGTAGGAGCGCGCGCCGTCAAGCGCCGACATCGTCTCCTTCGCCGCGTGTGACGCCTTCTACCTCCTCAGCAAGTCCAGAGTCAGCTTCCGGATGCCGGCGGGCCAGCTCCACGGGCGAAAGGTCCTCGCCAGCAACACCCTCCAGTTCCTGCCGGGGCCGTCCTCCAACCTGACCAGCCTCATCTCCGGCTTCGCCGCCAAGGGGCTCGGCGTCCAGGGCATGGTCGTGCTCTCCGGCGCGCATTCCATCGGCCGGTCCCACTGCTCGTCCTCCGTCCCGGACTGCCTCGCCGCCCCGTCCGACATCGGCGTGGCGCTGGCCAACTTCCTGAGGAGGCGGTGCCCGGCCAGCCCGGCCAGCGCCAACGACCCGACGGTGGTCCAGGACGTGGTCAAACCGAACGCGCTGGACAACCAGTACTACAAGAATGTGCTCGTGCACAGGGTGCTATTCACGTCGGACGCCGCGCTGCTGTCGGCGCCTGGGACGGGGAGGATGGTGCGCGCCAACGCGAAATTCCCCGCGTCGTGGGAGAAGAAGTTCGCCAAGGCGATGGTGAAGATGGCAGCATCGGCGTGAAGAGCAGCAACCTCGGTGAGATCAGGAAGCAGTGCCGGATCGTCAACTAGCAAGCTACGAAGCTAGAATTTCGAGCAACGTAGTGTTCATTTTTTGATTTCATTTGATCCCATTTCCGATTGCCATGTGAAGGATTTTAAATGCGGTTAGTAACGTCCCATCTGTAGTGGTGTCTGTCGGTTCTTCCCTTACGCTGCTTTTATTTCTTGAATCTTTTTTGTTTGCTATTGTTGTCTGGCATACACTGCCCTTCTTGAAGAAATGTAGCAATGCCTCTTTGCTATTCGATTTGCAATAACAATGCAGTACTAGTCGACACACAGTCAGGGGCAAATCCACCGGGTGGGCTTCGTCAGGCTGAAGCCCACCCTCCACCGGCGGCAGACTTCCAAGCATGCAACTCCAGACTCCAGTCTCACATCCATCCATCGGAAGTAGCACAATTAGCAGATTGAAGTGTGCATTTGATTTACTCAGTGAACATTTACAACTCAATCAGCAAATGCGTTGGGCCTGGCCCTTGCCGAAGCCGAAGCCCAGGCCCAACTCACATCCATCGGTTCCCCATCCACATTCAATCTTTCTCATTCAATCGATTCCCCAAATCCACAATCGAGTGTGAGACAAACCTGATCTAGAGGGAGCTGGGGAGGCCGACTGTCGGTGGCTCGGTCTCGGTGCCGCCGTGGCCCGTCTTGCCCGTCTTGAGGAGGCCGACTTCGGCGAGGACGAGGAGGAGGCCGTCGGGCGTCAGGCGTCGGGCCGAGGCTCGTGAGGCTGAGACGGCAGATCTGGCCGGCCCGGTTGGGAGGGCCGCCGGAGGTGGAGAGCCGACCGGAGGCCGAGGCGAGATCTTGAGATCCGCCATCTGGGACCGGGGACCACCGAAAAACGGAGGAGGGAGGAGCTGGACTGGACCGGAGGCTTTGACCGCCGTCTTGGAGAACGGGCGGAGCCGCGGAGGCGCGGAGCGGAGGGAGGAGGAGCCGGAGGACGGGAGGTCCGGCCGTCCGGGAGGAGGGAGGAGGAGCCGGAGGACGGAGGACGGGAGGAGTCTCTCGTCTGCTGGCTGCTGCTGAAGGACGGGAGGAGACGGAGGTCTCAGGAGTCAGGAGGAAGACTGAAGAACGGAGGGACCGAGGGAGGTAGGACCGTAGGAGAGTAGGGACGACTCAGTCGTCTGCTGCTTGTCGTGAGTCTGTGACTCTTGATTCTTTGCTTATGAACCGAGTTCTTGAGAACGGACGGACTCAAGGCGCTGGCGCTGGGCGCTGGCCTGCTTGAGCTTGACTTCTTGACTTCTTCATTGTATATCTGCCGAATCAAGAACGGGTTACGGGCTTACGGCCTTACGGGGGAACGGACGAACAGTGTCGAAGCCGATTGGAATTTGGGGTACAAAGATCAGTCGCTACAAGATATACTACTGGTTGATTGGGATTTACAGTCAAGATACTGCCGATTGAGCCTTGAGCTACAGTGCTAAGACTGAGCTACTAATATTTGAGAATTGGGCTGGTAATTTGGTATATATTCATTACTCATTGCTTAATTATCAATTAATTCGTAGGTTTACAATAATGGAGAAACAAACTTTGCGTAATTATTTTACAAGCAATTCAAGTAGTACTCCCCCAACTGATGAGAGCGCAACTCAACCAAAGAAACCTCGACTAGAATTTAATTCGGATGAAATTATTGCCGATCCGGCGCATCGCATACCAATAGAAGATTTTGCCAATAAAATTAGAGATGAAGTGAGGAGAGCATATTTGTTAAATGGTCCAACTCGAGCAATTGGACATGCCTTTCCAAAGACATTGGATGGCAAAGTGTGGAGATCCTTTCAAGAATCATGGTATAATAAGTTTGATTGGTTAGAATATAGTATGGAAAAAGATGCCGCTTTTTGTTTCTATTGTTTTCTTTTCAAGAAACCGTCACAACCCAACACATTTGGCAATGATGTATTTACAAAAGTTGGATTCTCTCGTTGGAAGACGGCTATAGATGCTTTCAATAAACATGTTGGTGGTCCAAATAGTTTTCACAACATCGTAAGGGGTGAGTGCGATGACTTCAAGAATCAACGGTCAAGTGTATCTAGTAAAATGAGCACTTCTCAGAAGGAGGCCAAATTGCATACAAAATTCGTTTGATGCATCTTTAGATTGTGCAAGATATCTCATAAGCGCAAGGTGAAGCTTTTCGTGGACATGACGAATCATCCACTTCCATCAACAAAGGTAATTTCAAAGAGTTGTTGGATTGGTACAAGGATAAGAAGGAGGAAGTGAAGTGTGCATTTGATATAGCTCTCGGGCATGCAGTTATGACTTGTGTAGATATTCAAAAAGAGCTTTCCAAAGCTTGCGCACAAGAGGTCACAAAAGTGATTAAGGGTGAGATTGGAGATAGAAATTTTGCAGTGCTTATTGATGAGTCTCGAGATGTATCAATAAAGGAGCAAATGGCTGTGATTGTGAGGTTTGTTGTATATGTTTTTTTAGTCGTACAATTTTTACATTGTTGTATTGTACTATTATTCTAACTTTGCAAAATTTATGGTATGCAGATTTGTGAACAATCAAGGGAAGGTCATGGAAATGTTTCTTGCTATTAAGCATATCACAAGTTGTACATCTGCGACATTGAAGGATGCTTTGGTTGGTTTGCTTGATCATCATGGTTTACCTATTTCTAGGCTTCGTGGGCAGGGTTACGATGGAGCTTCAAATATGAGAGGAGAATTTAATGGCTTGCAAAAACTTATTCGAGATGAGAATCCAAATGCTTTCTATGTCCATTGTTTCGCTCACCAGTTACAATTGGTGGTTGTAACTGTTGCAAGTTGTAGTAGGGCTATTGCTGATTTCTTCAACTATGTTCCCCTAATAGTTACAACTGTTAGTGCATCTTGCAAGAGAAAAGATGTGTTGATTGAAAAGCATCATGACATTTTGTTGGAGAAGTTGGAGAATGGTTTGATATCTGCTGGGAGAGGGTTGCATCAGGAATCTAGTCTAGCTAGACCTGGAGATACTCGGTGGGGCACACATCTCAAAACTTTGCTTCGTATATACCAAATGTGGGAGGCAGTTGTGGATGTGCTGGAACTTATAAGTGAAGATGCTTGTCAAAACACAAGTCATGGTGGAGCAAAGAGTTTAATGAAAATATGGAATCCTTTCAATTTGTATTCATCATGCATTTTTTGATAACATTGTTGAGCATAACAAATGAGCTATCACTTGCTTTACAAAGAAAGCATCAAGACATCGTTGAAGCTATAGGCTTGATACAGGATGTGAAAGAACGTTTGCAAGATATGAGGAATAATGGGTGGAACCATTGTTCACCAAGTCAAAAGCTTTGTGAGGCATATGGGATTTTTGTGCTAAATATGAATGATGTTATTGGGGTTATGGGTAAATCAGATGCGTCGGAAGCATACAAGAACTCAACATCACTATTACAAAGTTGACATTTTCAATGTCGCTCTTGATGCAACTATGAATGAGATGAATCATCGCTTCAACGAAGCTTCCTGAGTTATTGGTATGCATGTCTTGTCTTGATCCAAGCGACTCGTTCTCTAAATTTAATGTTGATAAGCTTATTCGACTTGTTTGAGATTTATCTTTGATGATTTCACGGTGGTGATCGATTCTTGTTAAGAAGTCAACTTCAAACTTTCATTCTCAACATTAGAGAAGTGAGGAATTTCATGGATGTCGTGATATTTCAAAACTTGCTCAATTGATGGTTGAAACAAAAAAAGATAGAACTTTTCCGTTGGTATATCGTCTCATCGAGCTGATATTGATCCTTCCAGTGGCAACGGCATCTGTTGAGAGAATATTTTCGGCAATGAATATTATCAAAGCAGATTTGCGCAACAAGGTATCGGATGAGTGGCTGAATGATTTGATGGTGTGCTATACCGAGCGAGACATATTTAAATCCATTGATGATGATAGAATCATAAGATCATTTCAAGGCATGAAATCTCGCAGAATGAATTTACCTCGTGAAAGTCGTGATTCAAGCTAGTGTCTTAATGGTATGGTTCTTTTATTTTGAATTTTCATGATCATTTTAAGTACAATTTGCTATTGCATTACTAATTTTTAAATATTAATGTACAGGTTGTTACCTACTGAAACCATATTTACATATTTTGGGATGTACTTTCCATCAGCGAGGTACATTAATTGTATTTTTTGTTTTCTCTGCTTTCATTTATGTGTGAATTTGATTGCGTAATAATATAATACTATATTTGTTACAAATTAGTTTAGCCATTTCAAACTTTAAGCCCACCCTTATTTTTCATCCTGGATTCACCACTGCACACAGTCACAGATCCAATAGAGTACTCTTGTCAAATCCAAAAGAAACATTTTGCCTCACCACTAAAAATTCCGTGTGTCCACTTAAACTAGTAATGGAACGAAGGTATTCGGTCTCTCGCCTCTATTTGGCCACATAATTCGTAGCGGAAGCAGCCTGAAAATTCGGCCACAGAATACAGGCGCGATGGAAGTCGTGGCGGCAGCGGAGCTCGCGCACCTCCTCGCCCTCGTCGACCCATGACAGGCAGAATGTGCAGTCCACGGCTGCGTCCGATTGGTCGTGCCCCGGCCCCTTGCTGTGGCGGTACAGCGCGACGGCGAGGCGGTCACAGCACTCGGGCAGCAACGGCGTCTCGTCCTGCTGAAGGCTGCCCGCGGAAGCGGAGGGAGAGGACAGGCGCCCGCCGCCGTCGCGCGCGATGTGGTAGCTGAGGAAGGCGGAGCGCGTGGGCCACGCGTACCTGCCGCCGCCGCCGAGCGCGAGCACAAGGAGGAGGAGGAGGAGGAGGCAGGGGGAGGGAGAAGGCGGCGACGAGGATAGACACGAGCAGGCAGCCGACCTCCGTGGCCTCTCCCTATCGGCTTCTTGAACACGAGGAGGACGGAGCGAAATGACAAAGCTTGTGGGGAGCTCGAGAGCGACTGAGTAAGCTGAGACATAGTTCATAGAGGACAAGAGACACGGGTTAGATGAGATCCGGGTGAGAAATTGGGTTGAACCCATATCGAGCAAATTGGGTTGAGTTGGATTGGGTTTTGGAGGTGGGATTGAGTTGATGTGCTGCAATAAAGAGGGTTAAGGTAGATTTGGGTTGGGTTTTAACCCATTAGCAGGCCTAAACAGAGGAAAAACTTGTGAAAGACCAACACTCCTTTGGGTTGAATGCAAATTATAGTGGATACGCCGGTTGTCATGTGCCGCTACCACAATATCTGAGTTGATATGCTAATGAACTAGAGTGGCCCACTCAAACAAATTTATTGACATATATTTGCAGTTTGGGAGTTTGCACGACCAACTTAAACAAATCGAGCAAGTTTGATGATCCACTTTGCAATCTATTTTTAGACGGTTTTATGCCTGTTCTCACTATTCGTATTTCTGATCTGGATTCTAACTGGACCAGTATCCCGTCGAGGAAAAGAATTCAGACGAAAATGAAATGCGGCCCAAGGCTAACCCGACCAAACGGGCAACTAAATCTCCAGGGCCGGCCCGTCAGCCCAACCGACCGAAACGCAGCAGAGTCAGGTCCGTAGGAGGGATCCCACAGAAGATCCGAGCAACGGTAGTGTTCTCCCGCTCTCGCATTTCAAAAATCGAAAATAACAGCACTGCCGCCGGGCGAAGGCAAAAATGGTGGAACCACCCGTCCAAATCACCCCCGCGACGGACAGCTCAACTCTCTCACCGAACCTTGGGTCCCACCTTGTAACACGGCTCACGTGCAAGCGAGATGTCGCTTCGTGGAGCAGCGATGGGGTTTCTTCTTGCACCTAGAATGAGGTGGCCAGGTCACCAACCGTTTTTTTCCTTTTGTTTTCGAACGCCAGTTTCTTAGAGCGACCCAAAAGTGTACATTCACAACCGCTCCAAAAGAACCCCCGGGCCCAGCTCTCAGAGGCACTATCATTGGTGGGTAAATCTTGTTCACGTGGACCCCTCAAACTTTTCAATTTTCCGAACGGTACATGAGCGCCCGACCCGACTCACCTGAGTCAGTGGAAGCACCCGACCGTTGCACGGAGCGGAAGTGACCGGAGAGCGAGAAGTGAACAGTTGCAACTTGCAAGGGCGTCGATGCAAAAACGCCCATCCCTTCGCCTACACTCCAGGCTGTCCCGCTCTATAAAATGAGACGAGTGGGCGAGCGGAAACCCTAAGCCGAGACAACGCAGAGTCAGGCGTCTTCGTACTCGCCTCTCTCCGCGCCTCCAAGCTTTCTCCCCCTCCCCATTTCTGTAGCCTCCCCCTCGCCGATTCGCCACCATGAGAGAGTGCATCTCGATCCACATCGGCCAGGCCGGTATCCAGGTCGGAAACGCGTGCTGGGAGCTCTACTGCCTCGAGCATGGCATTCAGGTACCGATCCGTCCGTTTCCCCCTTTCCACGCTTCGTTCTGGAGTTAGATCTGTGCTGGATCTGGGTGTTTATGCGGTTATTGGGTTTAACGCTGTTGGATCTGTGCGTGGATCTGGCTGTCTGCGAGAGTGGCTGTCTAGATCCGCGTTTGTGGGGGGAAATTCCTAGATCTGACGAAATGTATAGGTGTATGAGGTTGCTGTTGTGGGTAGATCTGGTCGTGGATAGGGCACAATTGGTTAATATTAGAGTATTAGAGATTTGCGGGTAAGTATTAGTTGGAATAGCCGTTTCATTCGCTGGGTCTGAGACCGGATGCAGCTTTGTATGCAATATGTGGTTTTTTTGGGTTGAATGCTTTTATCCTGTGGTAGATCTGATCAATGTAGGTCTTCATTTCAAAGGTGGTGTCTAGTTAAGTTATAAACGCAATGAATTGTTCTGAAATTCCCCTTGTTTGATAGATCACCATGTTTACTGCTATATGCCATAATTATATTTTATCTGTTACTGATTTGGTTAGATATAGACTTTTACCGTTGTAAATTACATTCGAGACTATTTGACGTAGACCCGTCATTATTTGTTGCTAACTTCACTGATCTGGTACGAATTGGGTTATATGATCGTATTAATGCTGTACCTTGTAGATCTGCTCGAATCGTGCTAGATCTAGTTGTCTTTGGTTTTGTAATATTTTTACTGTCTGGGTTATACTGTGATGTGTTGTTAGATCAATAGATTGGTTGCCTTTGTATCTGCTAACTTTGGTGATGGGTCTGTAGAATGCACATGAAGATGTTTAATTTAATTTGGATGCCTTACAGTGATAGTGATCTTTTAGTTTGAATCGTGCTCGAATCGTGCTAGATCTAGTTGTACTTGGTTACGTAGTCTTTTTTACTGTCTGGATTATACTGTGATAACAATAGATTGGTTGCCTTTATATCTGTTTACTTTGGTGACGGGTCTGTAGAATGCACATCGCACATTAAGATGTTTAATTTAATCTGGATGCCTTATAGTGATAGTGATCTTTTAGTGCCCTGATTACATAACATTTGTATATGGCATCTGTTGATCTTGTGCAGAATTTTCAATTAGGCCTGTTTAGATGTTGCATGGTCCTAGTAGTATGCTTTTTTTGTAATCCATCTGTCCGTTGATAGTGTGAATTGATCTGAAATGTTACGCTAATACATTTTTGAGTGCTTTTGGGATATAACATGGAATTCCTTGCTATGGAATCCTGTTAGGTTTATACTTTTTGTGTGACTGAATTGCTTATGTTTTACACTGCTTTATTTCTCCTATGTAGGCTGATGGACAGATGCCCGGTGACAAGACCATTGGTGGAGGTGATGATGCTTTCAACACCTTCTTCAGTGAGACTGGTGCTGGGAAGCATGTCCCCCGTGCTGTCTTTGTTGATCTTGAGCCTACTGTGATTGATGAGGTGAGGACTGGCACCTACCGCCAGCTGTTCCACCCTGAGCAGCTCATCAGTGGCAAGGAGGATGCAGCCAACAACTTTGCGCGTGGTCACTACACCAGTAAGTGATGTGCTCTTTGCTTGATGTTGTCAGTTTTTGGATATGCTGTTTATCAGATGTCTAACATTTGATGCAATTCTTGCAGTTGGCAAGGAAATTGTTGATCTGTGCCTTGACCGCATCAGGAAGCTTGCTGACAACTGCACTGGTCTCCAGGGTTTCCTTGTGTTCAACGCTGTTGGAGGAGGAACGGGCTCTGGCCTTGGTTCTCTTCTCCTTGAGCGTCTTTCTGTTGACTATGGCAAGAAGTCCAAGCTTGGGTTCACTGTGTACCCATCTCCTCAGGTCTCCACCTCTGTGGTTGAGCCATACAACAGTGTTCTGTCCACCCACTCTCTCCTTGAGCACACTGATGTGGCTGTCCTGCTTGACAACGAGGCCATCTATGACATCTGCCGCCGATCCCTTGACATTGAGCGCCCAACTTACACCAACCTCAACAGGCTTGTGTCTCAGGTATTAACTTCTTCTCAGTACAAGTTTTTCTATTTGCTGTACTACTGTTGTACTGTATTTACTTGTTGTGCTTGTCTAATCAGTTTTTGTTTAATCTAATGTGCAGGTCATATCCTCACTGACTGCTTCCCTGAGGTTTGATGGTGCTCTGAATGTGGATGTTAATGAGTTCCAGACAAACCTTGTGCCCTACCCAAGGATACATTTTATGCTTTCATCATATGCCCCAGTGATCTCTGCTGAGAAGGCCTACCACGAGCAGCTCTCTGTTGCTGAGATAACCAACAGTGCCTTTGAGCCTTCCTCTATGATGGCCAAGTGCGACCCTCGCCATGGCAAGTACATGGCCTGCTGCCTCATGTACCGTGGTGATGTTGTGCCCAAGGACGTTAACGCTGCTGTCGCCACCATTAAGACCAAGCGCACCATCCAGTTCGTCGACTGGTGCCCGACTGGCTTCAAGTGCGGTATCAACTACCAGCCGCCGAGCGTTGTTCCTGGTGGTGACCTTGCCAAGGTCCAGAGGGCCGTGTGCATGATCTCCAACTCCACCAGTGTTGTTGAGGTCTTCTCCCGCATCGACCACAAGTTTGACCTCATGTACGCCAAGCGTGCCTTTGTCCACTGGTACGTGGGTGAGGGCATGGAGGAGGGAGAGTTCTCTGAGGCCCGTGAGGACCTTGCTGCGCTGGAGAAGGACTACGAGGAGGTTGGTGCTGAGTTTGACGAGGGTGACGAAGGTGATGAGGGCGACGAGTACTAGCCTGCATCCTGGTCGGCTACTGCTATCCCATGATCTGCCCGTGTGGCCTTATCTGTTACCTGTCCGTTTGAACATTTGCTTTGTGATGTTTGGTTTGGTTTGCAACCTATGATGTTGCAAGACCTATGTTATGTTGAACATGCTTCGCAACTTGGTTATTATGCATGTTATGGTTTTGTCTACATTGAATTCTCCGTTGCTTTATATCTGTTTATTGGTTTTATTTACTCCGTTGGGTAGATGCCTCGCCTGCTTAAGCCGAGACGGGTTTGCAACAGTGCAAGTATGCCCGCGACTTCGATTTTTGACAATGGGTATCAAAGGGCTAGGCTGGTTTCATATCACTTGTCTGGGCGCTGTCAATTGTTTGGTGAACTGGTTGTTCAACTCTTCTTGGCTTGTTACTTTCTTTCGATATGCACCAGTACATTGTTTTATCTGTTGCGCATCGGTTTTCCAATCCTTGTAGATTCCCTTAGGGCGATAGTGACCCTAATCCTTTGTGTCCGTCCCTACTCTTCAGTGAGGGATTTCAGGCAAGGATCAGATGGCATATGATCGATCACCTTCCGATCCTGCAGGATTGTGCTGGCAATCACCTATGAGTGTTGGGCTAATAATTCTCGAATTTTCGCTTCGTCTTAGTCGGAGGTGCGGACAAGATTGCTCTCTGCAAACCAGTTGGAAAACGGATATTAGTTCATTGCCAGCCAAAGGCACCAGATGAAACATTTCTTCGAGCCAGACCCCAACAACCTCTTGTTCTCGCTTGATCAGACTGCCGCACCAAGCAGTAGTCATCTCCAAGCCACTTTCCTGTGTCTGTTGCTATCGCTGTAGGGGACAATTCTGTTTGTTTTTTTGCACGCGTAGAAAGAGAGGCCAGCTGAAGTGGGCACAACCGTATCCATTGGGGGACAAGCCAAAAACGCTCCTATCCATTGACCTTGCAGTCAGTCCTATTTTATTTCTCGTCGGAGAAAATGGTAGCGGAAAACATGTGCGGGTTCCGCTAATTGTGCTGCACTGCTGCTGCTGGGTTTCAAGTGTGAGAATGGGAATGACCTCCCCCATAAATAAAGAATTATATCCCTGACTTCTTGCGTTTGCACATTTCTCGAGATTCCGACATTTGCGCCGGGGTGGGGTGGGGTAATCGAGAAGCCGTGCGATTAAATGTGCAACCAATCCTACTATCCTCCCGTGGAATTATTGGGATATTTGGAGTCCGGTTACGTCGGTTCCAGTGGCAGTAATCACGCATGGACTTGGAGTGGACTAGGATGTATTGCCTCGGTCATGTACGCTATTGAAAATGCTGGACACGCGTGCTGTAGTTTTTAAATGTGTACTGCAGACGCAATTACTAATCAGTAAGGACTTGAGGAATAGCTCCGGTGACTTCATTTAAGTGTGTGCCCATTGCACTTATGAATATCAGCAAATTTGTCGAAAAGCATTCCATATCCATTCCAGATTTTCAGGAATGAATGTGTTAAATCAAAGCATTTTGGAATTTCAGCACTGACCAATATGTCTGCGGTTCTGCACCCTGTTCTGAAGCTTCATATAGGATGTCTTTCAGTCTATCAGAGCACACTGTTTCTACGACGGCCCCAAACAAATCAAGTGGGAATTTAGCATTTCCATGTTTTGTTTCAGCTATAGTTTTACAGAGTTTGAGAGTACTTCTTTAATCATTGGCGCGATTGACTCCATAATTGCATGCCTAGGAGTGACTAGGACATAATTCAAGTAAGCAACAAGCTTTGGCTCATCTTCATGTTCTTGACTTCTTTCCTATCCACAGGGAATGCCTATATGTAACTTTTTTGAGAGATGGATATGTATCTTTCTTGATAGCTCACTTCAACATAGAATGGATGGATAGCCATTCTGTGGGCAAGATGAGTTCAAGTCTGCCCTATGGTAGTGAGATATTTGCCGTGCAGCGTTTGTTCTTCCAGTCTCGACCTTTCTCTGCACACGGCAATACCATCTCATGAATGTTATGAACTGGTGTACATCCATCCTATGCTAAATTAAACTGCTTTAAGGTCTCAAGACAGTTGTCTTAGATCATCACAAAGAACTGGTTAACAACAACTGTAAGTCTGTAACAGTATAAGTATTAGCTGTTAAACATATAGCTAGTCTAGATACGATTCTATCTTGTCGGATCTGGATTTTTTTAATCTTGAATCCTCTATGAAAATACCGTGCTACTCTCTGGATTAGTAGGTAACACTCACAGGCTCAATCCTGAATCATTTCATACAAGGCGTGAATTAAGTCATCCAAATATAAACAGACATCAGAGCGACATAGACCATGTCGGATCGAGTTTTACATAAAGGCCACCAGGCCAAATTGATTACAACACACAAAAACACGTAGCTACAGCGAAAGCAAAAGAGAGAATATGACTCATCTCTTCACAGGCAAACGACTGGGGTGACCTACGTACGACTGATATTATCCCAGGATTTGGTAATATCGGTTGTACGCAAGTACCGACGAGTCCACTAGACTTGGGCAAGACCTAGACCACAGAATCTAGACTATTATTCACGGTTCCCTTGGCCATCGACTCCAGGATCCTCGTAGTACGCATAGTCTCCCTGATCCATATCATCTAGAGGGTTTGGGGGGGGGGACGAGAGGGAGCACAACCACTGTGCTCGCGAGCCAACACAAAGTATGCAATAGTATACATGCAAGGCTTAACAAGGACGGCTCATGTTTTTTTATTTGTTAAAGCAAAATTTTCAATTATCATAATTATAAAGTCTTATGACTTAGTATTTTAAACAAATTGTATTTTATTAAAGAGAGTAAGTGCAATATTTAAATAACAGTAGAGGTTCCCTCCATCAGAACTCTACACATGCATCATTTTGTTGGAGCTACCTCCGCTCCTTCACACCACTGAACTCGGCGGCTCATGGAAAATCCACCCACAAAGGTTTTTGAAATAGAACCAACTCAAGTTAAGATCCCATGTCCGTCTATGACCGTAGGCGCGGCTGTTTAAATAGTTTAGGCTCTACAAAGGTTGTACACTGTACCCACAAAAGACAATCATACTCGTTACCCCACATGATTCCTTAGTCATGTAGTTGAGTGATCGTCACAGTAACTTTTCAAACTACCTTGCCCCTTCCGCCATCTCACCCCTATGGCCAATGCCATAAGTTGTGCGGGATGTTTACCACAACGACTAGCGCAGCTAGCAACTTCACCCTCCTCGGTGTCCCTTTCAAGCCAGCATATATCCTGTTGCTTGCACACTTCTAAACACCAGTTGTGGGATGACATTTAGGGTTCAATAATTTTATTTAGCCAAGTTGCACTTTGCAGACTTGCGGTTGTATTTGTTTTACACAGGAGGTCATGACAAGATTAAGTCATTAATCCATCTGGATGGTTCATACCATATTCCACCCATTCTCGTGCTACATCCGCACTCACCACTCTTTCCATCCGCCCAAATGTGGTACTAGCAAGTTGTTAGAGTTTTAGGAGAAAAACAAATTAACACAACACACCAGTCATTTACATCCAATGACTGCCCAAAACCACTTTCATGATTAAAAGATGATAAACATGACATTTATTGTCCCGGTACTTAAGCAAGTCTAGCATGTCGCTTAAGTACAGCCTATACTAGTATTTACCACATAATTACTAGGGTGACATGGAATGAGGGTTCAATTTATCAAAGGATGGTTAATACTCAATTAATTATCAAATGGGTGTTTAACTACCTTAAGTTTTAACATACATTTGATTATAGAATTAAAGCATGCAACTTTGATATTTTAAATAGACATAATTTGCATAAAATGTAGGCTCAAAATGATCAAAGTATTGACTCACCTTGGTTAAAGGCAGTGGGGTCTTGGTACTCTTGAGATTGGTCGAAGGGGAGGTCTCCTGCATCTTCGAACCCTAATCGGACGGAAGTACCGGAAAAAAGGGACAACAGAAGAGAGAGCAAATAGATACCAAACTCAAAGTAAATGAACTCCAAATTGAACAAGACCAGTGCCATTAGCAAGATCTTGATTTTAGAAAATTTTAGAAACAAGTTTTCATAATTTTTGGAGTTATAATGAAAAAGATATGGATTTTTGAAGCTTTCCAATTGAATACTTAATTGGAAAGAAAAACAGAAAAGAGGAAAAACCGGGAGCCGACACGTGGCCCTAATGCATAGGGTTCTGGTCCCAGGGCGAGTGGTAGTACCGGAGGCGCGAGGTGGGCGGTAGTACCAGTGATGTGGAGGCGGTAGTACCGGGATTGCGAGATGGCGGTAGTACCGGCGTTGAAATGACGGTAGTACTGGAGGGGTGCGGTAGTATCGGGGGTTGAGAGGACGGTAGTACCGGGAGGTAGGAAAAGCGGAACTACCAGCGTTGAACTGACGGTAGTACCAGAGTGCGAAAAAATGCACCAGGAGCTTCGGCTCTTTGCTGGCACAGAGAGGGAGAGGGATCAATGGGGCACGGGGGAGCACAAGGGAGCTGGGAGAGAGCAATGGGGTGGCGGAGGAGAGCACAAGGGAGCTTGGAGCTCCTTTATAGGCGGCGAGGAGGGAGAGAGCCGTTGGAGGGGAGCTCGGCGATGCTCGGTCCCGAGGTGGCGTCGGTCATGAGTGCCTGCGCGCGGAGAGGACCGGGCAGGGGCAGGTGGTGGCAGAGGGGATTGGCGAGGATGGGTGGTGAGGGGACTAAGCGGGGAGAGGGGCGCTGTAGTCGACGGGAGCAGGGGTGGCAGAGGGAAGCCAGTGGCTGGTGGTGGCGTCGGTGCCACACACGGGAGAGAGAGAGAGAGAGAGTGGGGGCGCCTGGAGGAAGAAGGGGGAAAGGAAAACAAGAGGTGGGCCGGGGCGGGGGGGGGGAGGCGGGGGAAGCAGGCCGAGCCGGGGGGAGTGCAGGCGGACCGGGCCAGGAGAGAGGGAGGAGGGTGGGTCGACCAGGAGAGAGAAGGAAAAAAAATTATGAAGAAAAGCTAAATTTCAAAAAGCGAAATCAAAACCAAAATTTAAATTTTGAACTCGGTCGGGTGTTTGAAACACAAACCCGAGCTAGAAGGAAGTTTGAAAGATTTGCGAAAATACGGTAATTTGAAAATACGCAAAGAATCGAAAACCAAAAAGTAAACACTATTCACCATTTTGAAAACGGGAATGTTACATATCTGTAGTTTGAATCAATGTATTGCTATCTGTAAATTGTCGGTTACGTATTGTAGACCATAAGGCAATATTCAGTTAGTTAGTTGTAATCTAAACTGACATGTAATCTCCATTGTGGATGTAAATACACATGGCTACGGCCAAGCATTCTTGTGCCACACAGAGATTTTTACATGGTATCAGAGCTAACCGATCCGACCTCCATGGCTTCTGCCTCTTCCAATACAATCTCTACCATGAATTCGCCATCTTCCTCCACCGCAGTTCCTACCTTCAACTTCATCAACATCAAGCTGAACAAAGATAATCATCTGTTGTGGAAAGCACAATTTGAACCATATCTTCGTAGCCCGTATCTGCTAGGCTATGTAGATGGCTCTGTCAAGGTACTGGCGTCGTTCATCACGGCATTTACAGAAGATGGCTCTGGTCAGACAAATAATCCGGCATACCAAAACTGGTATTAGCAGGATCAACTGATGTTCAGTGCCCTCCTCTCATCGATGACAGAAGACATCTTGTCGCAAGTCCTCTTCCTCTCAACCTCTGCTCAAGTATGGGAGGCTCTTGAAAGTATGTTTTCCTCATGATCAAGAGCTCGTGTGATGCAGGTTCGCTTTCAACTAGCGAATCTCAAGAAGAAAGAAATGTCTACCACCGACTATTTGCGCAAGATGAAGGGGCTGGCTGATGTTATGGCATCCATTGGACAACCACTTTCTGATGAGGAGATTGTCTCCTATATGCTGAAGGGCTTGGGGCTAGACTATGATGCTCTCGTCACATCAGTGACAACCCGTACAGATTCATTCTCCCTAACAGAGATGTATGCTCACCTACTCAGTTATGAACTTCACTTGGATCACAACAATGCTCATCTATAGATTGGATCTTCGGCCAACAATGTGATGCGCAACAATAACCGTGACGAGAATGGGCAAACTGGTCCTCGTCCAAATGCATCCAAGCGTGGCCGTGGACGTGGCCAATCAGGCCGTGGTGGCAATGGTCAAGGAGGAGGAAACAAGCCAACTTGTCAGGTGTGCGGCAAGTATGGCCATGAAGCATTACGATTCTATCACCGTTTGGACCACTCATACCAGTCTGAAGATGGGCGAGTTGGTGCAGTAGCAACCACTAGATCATATGTTGTTGATACAAATTGGTACGCAGACACTAGTGCAACTGATCATCTGACTAGTAATCTTGATAGGCTCACAGTTAAGGAGCGCTACAATGGCAATGATCAAGTCCAGGTGGCAAATGGCTCAGATTTGGAATTTTCTCATGTTGGCCATTCTTCCATTACGGGCTTATCCAAACCTTTGACAGAAACATTCTGCATGTTCCTCAAATAAATAAACATCTCCTTTCTGTTCACAACTAGCTACTGGTAACAATGTCTTTGTTGAATTTCATCCTGATTCTTTCTTTGTTAAGGATGAAATCACAAAGAAAACTCTACTACATAGTAGAAGTAGAGGCGGCCTCTATCCTATTCCTTCCACAAGTCGGCGCAAGTCATGTCTTCAAGTCTACTATAGTGCCAAGATCTCTCAAGAACAATGGCACATGAGGCTTGGTCAGCCTTCATCTTCAAATAGATCAATCCATTCTTAGATCAAATAAGCTAGTTAGTGATTATGTCAAGGAATCTTTAGTGTGTGATGCTTGTCAACAAGGCAAAGTCCATCAGCTACCTTACAATAATTCTACTCATGTAACTACTTCTCCTTTGGAGCTTGTCCACTTAGTTGTTTGGGAACCTGCCATTAATTCAGTAGGAGGCTTCAAGCATTATGTGAGTTTCTTAGATGAATTCAGTAAAGTTCACGTGGATTTATCTATTAAAACATAAGTCTGATGTGCAACATGCATTATTCAAGTTTCATAATCATGTCGAGCGATTATTAAACACAAAAATTCACAACATGCAAACGGGCTTGGGGGATACCAAAAACTCCATCAGTTCTTTGACAAGATTGGGATCATGCATTGTGTCTCATGTCCTCACACTCACCAGCAACATGGTGTTGCTGAGAGAAAAAATCGACATATTGTAGAAACCAGATTAGCTCTCCTTGCTCAATCCCATGTACCCATCAGTTTCTGGGACGAGGTTTTCCTGATTGCATATTTTCTTATAAACTGCATGCCAACTTGTGTCATTGCAAATCAAACTCCTCTTGACCGCCTTCTCAATATATCCCCTGATTACAACATGCTCAGAACCTTCGGCTGCACTTGTTGGCTTAATCCCAGACCGTATAATACGTGCAAGCTTCAGTTTAGGTCTAAGCAGTGTGTTTTCTTGGGATATAGCAGTATGCAGCGGCGGAGCCATCGTCCGTGCTAGTGGGTGCTTGAGCATGGGCTCCGGCCGCCGAACCCTTTGTAACCCCTAGCACTGGCGGTAGACTTGGGGCGGTTGCAAACTACACAGGGATGTTGGGCGGCTGGTCCAACAGCTGGAGGAAGAAGGAGCTGCTTCAATTGTTGGTGGCCCATGGAAGGAGCTGCTTCACTTGCTGATCCAGCAGCAGCAGGAAGAAGCGGCAATCTGGGAGGATGTATGCTTGGCGACGGGAAGGGCCGCGACGCTGTGAGGGGTCAGGCGGTCGGTTGAGTAATCAAGCTGCAGAGGCCGCACAGGGTAGTGAACAAGCACACAATAGCAAATGGCAAGCTAATTCTAGTCAAACGTGATCTTATCTTCTTGATTTTCTCTTGTCAATGTTTCAATAGATAATTTGTTTGATTGTTTCTTATTATTGTGTTATAGATTTACAAAAAGTAGAGAAGCGAACTTTGCACAATTATGTTTCAAACAATGGAACTGATAAGAACACAAACCTACTACTATTCACAATTTACTCTTGTATCACAAGTTTTGCTAGTTTTGATCTACGAATTGCTAGTCACATATATTTATGGGCATTTGGAGCACACTATCCCACGAGATACCACCCTTATTGCATGGAACGTTTTTTCACTGTGTTTCTTTGTATTGTATGAACTTCAATGGCATAAGACTATAAAAATATTGTTAGATATATGTTTGGTACTCCTATCTTATGTTAGCTTAGAACAAATTACCGTTAGATATATTTAGTACCCCTATACCCAATAGAAGTAGAGCACCCCTCTATTTTGATCATGCCTTTGCCAAGGTTACAAGTGCCTTGATAAATCTACAGGAAGGATTTACTTATCTCGTGATGTGGACTTTGATGAGTCAGTCTTTCGCTTTGCATCTTTGTCGAGTACAGTCAATTGTGACAAAACCAACAATACCACGGGCACTATTTCTCTTCCAGCACTCTATATCACCTACTGACAATACTGAAATAGGAGCAGAAGTACTTACAGATGACAATAATGGTTCTGGAGGCAATATAGGAGGTGACTCAACAAACTCCAATTCTGAATCTACACATGCTATGCAGAACGAGCATCCTATGCAAACTAGATTGAGAAACAACAAGATCATGACCAAGCAGTACACAGATGGGACAATCAGATATCCTCTTAGAGGTAGAGCCTTCTTTGCTGAACTAGTCTCACATTTAGATTCATTGCCAATACCGTAGTGGAAAACTACAATGGACACAGAGTTTTTAGCATTACAAAAGAACAAGACTTGGCAGCTTGTACGAAGATCATGGGGTCAAAATATTGTAGGATGTAAATGAGTTTTCAAGCTCAAACAGAAGCTAGATGGTATTGTGGACAGATTCAAAGCCAGATTTGTGGGTAGATATTTTACACAAAGACTTGGCATAGATTATTCATAGACATTTAGTCATGTTGTCAAACCAGCAACGATCAGGCTAATACTCTCTATTGTTGTGTCGAAGGGTTGGCATCTACAACAGATTGATGTCCAAAATGCTTTCTTGCATGGAACATTGAAAGAGGAAGTATATATGCAGCAACCTCCTGGTTACGAAGATTCAGTACATCCAGGGTATGTTTGCAGATTACAGAAAGCCTTATATGGGTTGAAACAAGCACCACGTGCATGGTTCTCACGGCCGAGTGACAAGCTTCAAGAACTAGGATTTTGGCCTTCTAAAGTCGATCCTTCTCTGTTCATCTTCGGTCAATCAAGTATTACAATATATATGTTGATGCATGTGGATGATATCATCACAACTAGATCTTGTGTCAAAGCTACAAAGAAACTCATTAAAAAGTTGTCTCAAGACTTTGCAATCAAAGATCTTGCCCGACTTAGTTATTTTTCTTGGGATTGAAACTACCATGGCCAAAGGAACTTAGAAGAAGTATGCCACTGAACTTGTTCATTGCATAACATGCAAAATTGCAAGGCAATCTCAACCCCAATGTCCACAATAGACAAGTTGTCTAAAGTACAGGAGAAGTCCTTAGTGCGGATGATACATTCAGATATAGAAGTACTATCGGTGCATTACAGTATCTGACTTTGACACGACCAACCATTTCATATGCAGTCAATAAGGTGTGTCAATTTTTGCAAAGTCCTACTAATGTTCATTGGGAAGCAGTGAAACGAATTCTACAATATGTCAAAGGTACTCTGACCACTGGACTACATATACAAAAGTCCAAGTCTACACTGCTTAGTGTTTTCACTGATGCAGACTGGGCGGGCTCTCCAGATGATTGTCAGTCGACTCGAGGGTTTGTGGTCTATTTTGGCTCCAATCTCGTTTCATGGAGTTCTCGCAAACAACCGACATAATCTCGCTCTAGCACAGAGGCAGAGTACAAGGCGCTAGCAAATGGAGCTGTAGAGACGATTTGGGTACATACGCTTCTGAAGGCATTAAAGGTTATGCAGCTGAGAGCTCTGGTTCTTTGGTGTGATAACTTGGGAACAACCTATCTTACCTGCTAATCCTGTGTTTCATGCACGAACAAAGCACATCGAAGTGGATTTTCATTTTGAGAGAAAGAGTTGCGTTAGGAGCACTTGAAGTTAGGTTTGTTTCATCCGAAGATCAAGTGGAAGACGTGTTCACAAAACCCGTGATTAAATCAGTTTTGGATCATATTAGATAAAATTTCAATCTAGTTACTAATTGAGATCGAAGGGAGTTGTTAAACAAATAGCTAGTCTAGATACGGTTCTATCTGTAGTTCGAATCAATGTGTTGCTATCTGTAAATTGCCGGTATGTACTGTAGACCATACGGCAATATTCAGTTAGCTGTAATCTAAACTGGCATGTAATCTCCATTGTGGATATAAATACACATGGCTACGGCCAATCATTCTTGCGCCAAAGAGAGATTTTGACATTAGCTGCTACTCGCTACTTCCTTTTCTATTCTGGAATTTTTACCTATGACTTTAATAACTGAACACTTGTTGTAACATCCCGTTTTTCAGTTGATAAAGAGTAATTACCTCGATTTCTGATTTTCATTCGAATTTTCAAATTTTGGTTTAAATTTCAAAAAAAACTCCTAGCTTTCGTTAAGCTCGGATTTGTGTTTCAAACCTTTCTTTCAAACCCTGGATTCAAAATTTGATTTGAATTCTCTATTTTCAAATTCAAATTCCATTCTTTTCTTCTTGGGCCGGTTTTCTTCCACCACTCTCCTCCCGGGCCAATCGGCCGGCCGCTTTCCCCTCTCTCTTCGCTCCCGAGCCGGCCCATGTCACCCGGCCCAGCCTCTCTCCTCCCCTCCCCTTTTCTTCCCCTCGCTCCCACCGAACGCGCACGCCACTCTCGCTCGCCTCGTGCGCTCCGCCCTCCGCACCATTGCCGCCAGCCATGGCGCGTTGCCGTCACCCGTCAAGTCCCGCCTCCTCCGGATCCGCCCCCTCTGCCGCGCCCGCGCCAGACGACTCCCTGCCGTCCGCGACTCCCGCGACCGCGCCGCGGCTTTTCTTCTCCCCATCTCCGCGGCTCCCCTCCTCCGCGGTTTCCCCCTCTCCCGGCCATAAAGGCCGAGCTCGCCTCCCTCCTCTCCCCTCTTGGCTGCAGGCTCGGCGCCCTTCAACCGCCGGTGCCACCGTCGCCATCTCCTCCTCCGGCGCTCTCCGCCCACTCGCCGCCCCAGGAGCTCCGCCCGAGGCCCCTTGCTCCCGCCCGACGGCTAGGTTTCCCGTCGCCGCATTCGTCGCACCCATGCGCCCCCCAACACCGCCTCCACTCCCATCGCCGGCCGCCCACCGCTTCCCGCCTCGACCGATCGCGGTGAGCCTCCCCGCGCCGCCCGGTGCCCGTGGCGCTCCTCCTCTCACCTCTCCTCCTCCGGCCGCCATCGCCGCCGTTCACCTTCAGTCTTGTGGCGCTCTGCCGTCGCCGTCGCCTCTCGGTGTCGTCCCGCCACGCCGCCGCCTCCCTCGGCATCCCTCCTCACGGCACCCATTTTGCTCAGCCTGCGCCCCTCAGACCACCGACCACGGGCAGCATACGCCGCCGCCCTCCCTCTCTCTCTGTCTCTCTCCTCTCTCTCTGTCTCTCTCGCGGTGGCCCTCCTCGTGAGGCGATGAGTAGCAGCAGCGATTTTGTGTATGCAAGTGAGTTTTGTGTATTGAAGATTTGTGTATGCAATTGAATCGTCGTGGAGTTTGGCAATTGAAAAATCGGTGTACTAAATTTGGGTATTGATCTTGCGAATATTTGTTAACGCTGTGCAGGGTAGTCGTGGAGCAGTAGTGGAGATTTTGTGTATTGAGAAGTTGTGTATTGAAGTTTGTATGGCATTTGTGTGTTGTGTTGTTTTGTAATCATCGGTCGTCAGTAGCTTTCCATTTTGGCGAAAACATTTCCAAAATATTTATTATCGTATAATTGTGCTACGACTTGCGTTGATTCGATTAACCGTTGTTAATGGTTAACTCGCCGATTGTCAAGTGCTAGCAGAATTATCATTTTCGCTTTTAGTTGAGAGATATCGATTAAGAGCGTAATTTGTAAAATCTCGGGAAATCGAAGTTATGCAAATGACCTTCGTAATCGTCTCCGCAATCATATCTATTTTTGTTAAAACATATTTATTCAAATTTCCTACGTTGTGTAAAATGCTTTGAAATAAACTTGCATTTTCTCAAAATATTTTGGAGGGCTATTCGGGATTAACATGTTAATCTCGACAGCTTACCTTGAAAACCTGTAAATTAATCTTGTAATCCTATCTAGTATTCCTTGGTCTAAATATTGTTATCCCCTTTTTATCCCCGTTCAAAAGTCGTCTTTGATACCTCTTTCTCCGTCTTTTTTTTTGCTTAGGGTTTTCAACAAGTCGCGAATCAAGCAAAGTGTTCTCTCTTTTTTTGGTGCAGATTAGAGGAGTTCTAACCCACGAATTTTCTGCTTTTAGATGCAAAACTAAGAACCCTAAAAGAACGATTAGCGCAAAGGAAAAACACGAGAAGCAATCTAGACAACGACCAACTAGACAATAACTAGAACTAAAGATCGCAACTAGACACGACAATGTAACTAAATATTCAACAAGCAAACCGAAAAGAAAAAATTGCAAAGGCTCAAAGGGCTTGGTATGGATGATAGATGCGAATTTTTTCTTTTGGTAATTTTCTGACTCTAGGTATGAAAAACGAATCTCTGCTAGAAAATAGGAAACTCTCACCAAGAACCGTAGCTCGATACCACTTGATGAACCCTAAGGTTTGATTTGTTGGCCCGATCTTCGATGAGAACGATAAGTTCGTAGTCATCGCTCAACTCTCACGATCCGCTACGAACACGCAAGGCTCGAAACCACGCAATCGCCGAATCGCTCGACAAGTCGTTATCAACCGTGCACGAATACCCGATGACCGATCACGAAGATCAATTCTCGATACACCAAAGAAGCACGCAAGAACAAGGTAAAACGCAATCTCATGTATTGCAAATAGGATTGAAATATTTGATAAAGTTGGGATTCCGAAGCGGTATTCAGGGTTGGTCTAGTCGACACAAGCCAATACACGAAGTTGCAATGTAGCTAACTTTTAACTAAACAAAATCCAAGGAAACTAGAGGGGTGTGTCCTCCTTAAATAGGGGATGAGGAGCCACAAATCTAAAATAAATAGAGGGGTGGGACTAAAGGCATGAATTACTGTTTATGTGAACAGTAATCACGCCCCCAGGTGGGCCGGCGGCATATGGGCCAATTCCGGTACGATTACAAGGCCCAAATCGGCTCAAATTGGTGATATAGCACCTTCTTTTGACTATTCCGAAGTATACAGAAGGAATTTGGAGGTGAGGCTAGATCCGTTGGAAAGATATCGTCGTTAGCTTTCCAACAAGCCCAAGAACACCCGAATCGGACTCCGTTTACAAAAGTTATATCTATTTTAAGTTGGTACTATCAGTTGATTCCGAGGCCGAATGATTCGAACGGTCCAATCGAATCGCTTGCTTGTCTTGGACCAAAAGTGACATGGTGCTGCACATATACATATTTCATCATTAGGTAGCATCATATAGTCCATATAATATAAAGACACTCCTAAAAACAAACTCACCTGATAATTTAAGTGAAGCGTACTGATCTTTTACTTGGAACAAAAGCATATGAAATATGGTTGTATCCATAGGGTCAATCACTATCCCACTTAGATACCACCCTTATTGTATGGAACGTAAATTTTTCGGTCTTTGTAAATTGTATGAATTATTGCATAAGACTATAAAAAATTGTTAGATATATGTTTGGTATCCTCTTTGTAGTTAGATTGTTCAGATATTTTATCCCTATCCCATAGAAGTAGCACCGCTTATTTTGATCGCTTTCAAGTTCAAACCTTCGATAATCGCTAAATCTTTCTTATCTCGTGATGGGAAAACTTTTAAGTTTTTTTAATTTGGTCTTTTGGAAGTTCTTTGAATTTATTTGTTGACTCTGAACGTAATTACAGCATATTTCCTTAAGAAACTTCAAGTCTTGATACAGTTTCCTTCTAGCCAGTGTACGTAATTATACACGGAAATAGATATGTCGTAATCACTACGCGATAATCGATAAGGCAGTCAATACTTTGACATTACAGCCTAATTTTATGCAAACTAGTTTATTAAAATATCAAACTCATGCTTTAATTTAATCAATGTATGTTAGCTTAAGGATTAATACATTTGAGAAACAACAGTCTGAGCCAGCATTTGATAAATTGAATCAATATTCTTTGTAAGTAAAATGGTACATACTGTTAGGTATATTCACATTTGCTTCATTGCCATACTGGGACAATAAATGGACATCAATCTTTAAATTAAAAAGAATCAGGACGTCATTGGATGTAGATGATTGGGGTAAATATTGTAGGTTTCAATCAGAACCAAACAACTGCTGTACTCGGGAATGGACAAAGCGATGGTGGTAGAGTTTTACAAAGATTGGTATTGTATGAACGTGATATTTGTATTAATCAGTCATGACTCATCTTAAATTTGTCAAGGAAGTCTACAAAGTGCAACTTGGCTGTAAAATTATTGACCTAAATATCTCCCAAACTAGGTTTAGAAGTTGCAAGAACGGCGTATCTAGCTTGAATGGGACATCCAGGATGATTATCATTGCGTAGCTTTGGTGAAAAAGACAGTCGTTGTGTAACATCCCAAACTATTAATGGCAATAGGATTTTGGCTTCAAAGGACTTTTGAACTTCTGGTAATGTCAACTAATTAAGAATATGTGGATAATGGATGATTATCTTTTGTGGTAAAGTACAACCTCTTAAGTCTAAACTTGATTAAAGCCATTAGCTTTTGGTCAAAGCGGACATGAGAGGTTAACTTGAGTTAGTTCTATTTCAAAAATCTTTGTGGGTGGAATGAAAATGTGTTGGGCTCATCTAGCCCTTGTTTTAGATTTTCCTGGGTAACCTTACCAAGTGTTGATAATCGTGGATAACGCTATCAAAATTTAGCATGAGGTGGAGGTAACCTCTTGATTATTTAATATTGCACTTATTCTCTTTAATGAAAATGCAATCTGTTTAAAATGCTAAGTCATAGGACTTTGTAATTATGATAATTGAAAATGATGCTTTAGCAAACAAAAGAACCGAGACATCCTTGTTAAGCCTTGCATGTATACTATTGCATCTGTGTTTGGCTCGTGAGCACGGTAGTTGTGCTCATCTCGCTCTCCCAAACCCTCGGATGATGTGGATCAAGGGACTCACATACTCGAGGGCCCGAGGTCGATGGCCAAGAAAATATTGTTAGATATATGTTTGGTACTCCTATCTTATGTTAGCTTAGAACAAATTACCGTTAGATATATTTAGTACCCCTATACCCAATAGAAGTAGAGCACCCCTCTATTTTGATCATGCCTTTGCCAAGGTTACAAGTGCCTTGATAAATCTACAGGAAGGATTTACTTATCTCGTGATGTGGACTTTGATGAGTCAGTCTTTCGCTTTGCATCTTTGTCGAGTACAGTCAATTGTGACAAAACCAACAATACCACGGGCACTATTTCTCTTCCAGCACTCTATATCACCTACTGACAATACTGAAATAGGAGCAGAAGTACTTACAGATGACAATAATGGTTCTGGAGGCAATATAGGAGGTGACTCAACAAACTCCAATTCTGAATCTACACATGCTATGCAGAACGAGCATCCTATGCAAACTAGATTGAGAAACAACAAGATCATGACCAAGCAGTACACAGATGGGACAATCAGATATCCTCTTAGAGGTAGAGCCTTCTTTGCTGAACTAGTCTCACATTTAGATTCATTGCCAATACCGTAGTGGAAAACTACAATGGACACAGAGTTTTTAGCATTATAAAAGAACAAGATTTGGCAGCTTGTACGAAGATCAGGGGTCAAAATATTGTAGGATAAATGAGTTGCTCAAACAGAAGCTAGATGGTATTGTGGATAGATTCAAAGCCAGATTTGTGAGAGTAGATATGTTTTACACAAAGACTTACATATAGATTATTCATAGACATTTAGTCATGTTGTCAAACCAGCAACGATCAGGCTAATACTCTATTGTTGTGTCGAAGGGTTGGCATCTACAATAGATTGATGTCCAAAATGCTTTCTTGCATGGAACATTGAAAGAGGAAGTATATATGCAGCAAACCTCCTGGTTACGAAGATTCAGTACATCCAGGTATGTTTGCAGATTACAGAAAGCCTTATATGGGTTGGAAACAAGCACCACGTGCATGGTTCTCACGGCCGAGTGACAAGCTTCAAGAACTAGGATTTTGGCCTTCTAAAGTCGATCCTTCTGTTCATCTTCGGTCAATCAAGTATTACAATATATATGTTGATGCATGTGGATGATATCATCACAACTAGATCTTGTGTCAAAGCTACAAAGAAACTCATTAAAAGTTGTCTCAAGACTTTGCAATCAAAGATCTTGCCTGACTTAGTTATTTTCTTGGGATTGAAACTACATATGGCCAAAGGAACTTAGAAGAAGTATGCCACTGAACTTGTTCATTGCATAACATGCAAAATTGCAAGGCAATCTCAACCCTAATGTCCACAATAGACAAGTTGTCTAAAGTACAGGAGAAGTCCTTAGTGCGGATGATACATTCAGATATAGAAGTACTATCGGTGCATTACAGTATCTGACTTTGACACGACCAACCATTTCATATGCAGTCAATAAGGTGTGTCAATTTTGCAAAGTCCTACTAATGTTCATTGGGAAGCAGTGAACGAATTCTACAATATGTCAAAGGTACTCTGACCACTGGACTACATATACAAAAGTCCAAGTCTACACTGCTTAGTGTTTTCACTGATGCAGACTCTGCGGGCTCTCAGATGATTGTCAGTCGACTGAGGGTTTGTGGTCTATTTTTGGCTCCAATCGCTGCTTCATGGAGTTCTCGCAAACAACCGACATAATCTCTCCCCAGCACAGAGGCAGAGTACAAGGCGCCAGCAAATGGAGCTGTAGAGACGATTTGGGTACATACGCTCTGAAGGCATTAAAGGTTATGCAGCTGAGAGCTCTGGTTCTTTGGTGTGATAACTTGGGAACAACCTATCTTACCTCATAATCCTTGTTTCATGCACTAACAAAGCACATCGAAGTGGATTTTCATTTTGAGAGAAAGAGTTGCGTTAGGAGCACTTGAAGTTAGGTTTGTTTCATCCAAGATCAAGTGGAAGATGTGTTCACAAAACCCGTGATTAACTCAGTTTTGGATCATATTAGATAAAATTTCAATCTAGTTACTAATTGAGATCAAGGAGTTGTTAAACAAATAGCTAGTCTAGATACTGTTCTATCTCGTAGTTCGAATCAATGTGTTGTTATTCTCAGTAAATTGTCGGTATGTAATCGTAGACCATACGGCAATATTCAGTTAGTCAGTAATCTAAATCGCATGTAATCTCCATTGTGGATATAAATACACATGGCTACGCTAATCATTCTTACGCCAAAGAGAGATTTTGACATTAGTCGCTACTCGCTACTTCCTTTTCTATTCTGGATTTTTACCTATGACTTTAATAATCAACACTTGTTGTAACATCCCGCTTTTCGTTGATAAAGAGTAATTACCTCGATTGACATTTTCATTCGAATTTTCAAATTTAAATTTCAAAAAAAAAAAAACTCCTAGCTTTCATATTCTGATTTGTGTTTCAAACCTTTCTTTCAAACCTCTGATTCAAAATTTGATTTGAATTTCTATTTTCAAATTCAAATTCCATTCTTCTTTTCTGGGCCGCTTTCCTTCCTACCACTCTTTTTCTCCTCGGCCCACTGGCTCCGGCTGCTTTCCCACTCTTCTTCGCCTCCCGAGTCACCCACGTCACCAGGCCCACCTCTCCTCCTCCCCTTTCTTCCTCGCTCCCACCGAACGCTACGCTTACGTCTCTCGGCGCCCGCCGCCTGCATCACACCGCCATGGCGGTCGTTACCTCGCCAAGTCCCGCCTCCTGGATCCGGCCCTCTCTCACAGAGCCTTCGCCAAGACGCTGACTTCAAGGCCATCTGGCGACTGACTGGACTACCGGCGCATGCGGCTTTTCTTTCTCCCCATCTCCGCTGGCCTCGCCTCCGCTGCTTCTCCCCTCTCTGGCCATAAAGGCCGAAGCTCGCCCCTCCTCTCTCCTTCACGCAGCTGCAGCCGCCTCAACCGCTGGGTGCCACTGCTGCCATCTCCTCCTCTCGGGCGTCACGCTTCACTCGCTGCCTCGGGAGCTCCGCTCGAGGCTCCCTTGCTCTCCGCCTGGACGGTTTGCTTTCGGCAGCGCTTTTCTATTCTGGAATTTTTACCTATGACTTTAATAACTGAACACTTGTTCTGCCTCGCTGTTCATGCTTATCTGAAACTAAGATGATATTTCGTGTACCCAAGTTTCCCCCCATCTTTGATTCTTTATCCTTGATTTGATTGTGAAATGGTGTGCTACTGTATGCTACTGTCCCATTCTTTGAGACAACTTACGGTGGCCACACGCATTACAAAATTTTGTCATTCTGTGCTGTCATCTTCATCTTTCTGTAACACCGATTACTGTAACTTGCTACAAAATGCTCTCCCTCCCTCCTCTTTCTCCCAGCTGCAAATTGAGAGAAGGATAAATCCTTTACATATTGAACTTCGGTTTTTAATACTCATTCTTCGATAGCTCCTGCTTAACAACTCCTCATATCTTGTTGGTGGTATGCTAAGCCCTGAAGCTGTCCAACTCCATGTGGTGATGCCAAAGCACCCACGTCACATGCACATCACGAAAGGATAACTGATAGAGATTAGCACAATATGAGAGAGAGACTTGTAGCTGAATTCCAGGGATCGCAATCCTCTTGCAAGGACCATTCTGGTCAACTTCCACTAGCCGGCGGAGCCAACTAGTATAGCACTCTACAGAGTAGGATAGACCGATAGAAAACATCTCCATTGGATATGGATTTGCATGGGGGGCTATGCTTTGATAAATTTGCATTATAACTATGTATATTTTGAGAAATATTGCTGTAGTTAGTTTTATTTAGCTCTCCTCGTCAAATGAAATTACAATGTATAGTTTATTTGGCCCCCTTATTCTTAAATCCTGGCTCCGCCCCTGCACACTCGTGAAGAAGCATTGGCCATAGCTTCTAGAATATTCCATGGCAGCTTCCTTCCCGGTATTCATTGAACTCTCTTCCTCACCAGCTGGAGCACATCGTCCTGTGTGCCCAAGAAAGAACCATGCACACATTATACTGAAGTATTTATCAGAAGGCATGAAAACCAAAAGAATATTCCAAACAGGAAGAGACATCAATTTCTGTTGCATGTCAACAAATTCTTCTCGAACCAGACCACATGAAAAACCGAAAGTGCTTTATCGACCGAGAATTCGGATCCAGCCATCCAATCGATCGGTACGGAGTGAACTTCTGCCCATGCAAGGACTACAGAATTCTATTCAAAAGTTTTGTTTTACTCAAAATTTCTGAAAATTTATGCCGCTGCCTAAAATTTATTTTATCATGAACACAAGGTCGTGGAGTACGTAGGGGGCTTGATGATGACATTGTTTCGAAAATGAAAAAGGCTTGATAAGGACATAAATTTGATAAAGATATTGTTCACTAAGCTAATACTAGTGCAGTACATTTAATTATTAGTGTGTGCAAAGACAAGAGTCTTTCTCTTATTTGACTAAGCTAAACGCAGGGTTTGAAAGTGACATTTTTTGGTTTTTAATCCAGCCATCCAATCGATCGGTATGGAGTGAACTTCTGCATGAACTTCTGCCCATGCAAGGACTACAGAATTCTATTCAAAAGTTTTGTTTTACTCAAAAATTCTGAATTTTTTTTTGTCATGAACACAAGGTCGTGGAGTACGTAGGGGGCTTGATGATGACATTGTTTCGAAAATGAAAAAGGCTTGATAAGGACATAAATTTGATAAAGATATTGTTCACTAGGCTACTACTAGTGCAGTACATTTAATTATTAGTGTGTGCAAAGACAAGAGTATTTCTCTTATTTGACTAAGCTAAACGCAGGGTTTGTAAGTGACATTTTTTGGTTTTTAATCCAGCCATCCAATCGATCGGTATGGAGTGAACTTCTACATGAACTTCTGCCCATGCAAGGACTACAGAATTCTATTCAAAAGTTTTGTTTTACTCAAAATTTCTGAAATTTTTTATCATGAACACAAGGTCGTGGAGTACGTAGGGGGCTTGATGATGACATTGTTTCAAAAAAGAAAAAGGCTTGGTAAGGACATAAATTTGATAAAGATATTGTTCACTAGGCTACTACTAGCGCAGTACATTTAATTATTAGTGTGTGCAAATACAAGAGTCTTTCCCTTATTTGACTAAGCTAAACGCAGGGTTTGTAAGTGACATTTTTTGGTTTTTAATCCAGCTGCCTCCACCAACCAGCATCAGCAAACAAATCGGCCGCCGGGTAGATCGCTGGACACAACGATCAGCTAGCAAATTGCATGAAAAAAATAATCAATATTGGAGTATTACATGACTCAATGAAGGCAGGCGGTAGACCCCTTACTTTTTTCTGATTTATATGCATACATGTTTTCCATTTTCAAATCTATGGAACTTTTTTAATATGCTAAGCTATGTAAGGGTAATATTTGATTTGGTCTGTTTGTATTTTCCGGAAAGGCAGCTCCTTCACTAGCTACAATAACCCCGTATGCCCCCCTACTGTTGGGGAATGAATCAAAGGAAGCACAAGGCAAATGATTCCATGTGGAAGTAAATTGACGAGATATTAAAACATTTCGCCCGAGTAAATTGACAAACACACGGGGATACCTTGCCGGCAAGCACAAATTCCGGATATAACAAAGAAAAGGTACAATTTTTTGATATTCAAAAGAAGAAGAAATTTGGATCTGATTTTTTGGATATTCAAAAGAAGAAGAAATTTGGATGCATTTTTCGAATTACTTTAATCCAGAAATATACTAGATGAATCCTGAACAATACTGTAGCCTTTATCATAAAGCAAGTAATCATGAACACCATAGTCATACGAATTTCTAGAAGAACAAAAACTACTATTCCTATTTCAGTGTTCAAGACAACAAAAGATAATAAAACTAAACAAAGAACAAGTGTGAGATAGATATACCCAGAACCAATAGACGGAACAACAGCAGCAAGAGTGTTGGTGAGGTCGTCGTTCGCCATGGCGTAGCCGTGCAGTTGATGTAGACGTAACAGAGGATCGAATGAAAACGAAGCAGCAAGCAGTCGCGCGAACGCTCCCCAAAAACCTTATTCGTTCTCGCTCGTGCAAGCCTTCAAGAACGAGGGTTCCGGAGGCCTGCTCTCCCGGTTCGATCGTACATGCGCCTCGCCGGGATGGAGATCGCGAGATCTAGCAGCAACAAACTCGAGGATTTCTTTCTTAGTCTCTCGTGGAGTGAATTGCAAGCAAAAACTCACGAATCACTGGTAACTGAACCGTTACAGCCAGCCGTTCGTTAATGCTATTGCTTTGAGTTGGTGCGTTTCGATTTTCGAATAGATAAAGAAAAAACATGTCCGCACCCGACGTTCCTGCATGCACACGCATGACACGGCTCGGTGAGGCGGCGGCGCGACGCGCGCATGTTGGCTTTCTCCAATTCCACAAGGGGGGCTACCACGTTCCACCTTATAAAGTGGTGTAACTCCCCTTCAACTCTCCATGTGGGACTAAACAATTTTAGCATGTGCACATGGGCCTTTGAGATTTTCCAGAAATTAATTAGAATTAAAAACAGGGCCCAGCCCGTATTAATTCCTACAATCCCCTACCAGATCTTAAAGACACATGTCAAATGTCTTGATCCACATTATTATTTTAATATACTAGTGTTTCGATGGAGATCGATTAAGGTTGAACATCCATCTAGAACAGAAGCTACACTTATCCACAATTGCACAATGGACTAAGCCTTGAATTGGCAGTTTTGTGTGAATAAGTTTCACTTAAATCCTTAACTGATATTAGGCTGTCAGGCATCCCCGCGGGTTGGAGCATATAAGTCATACTCCTAGCCTATTCATGAGTTTCCTAGAGATTATCCTATCTCATAGACTGTGACTAGCAGTCGAGCTCATATAGGTGTGTTCTTTCAAGACTGCTCTGTAGGACAGTATCTTTGCTTAAATAAACCACAGAACACATTAAGATAAAAATCAACATGTCATATAGATTTAGGTGAGAATTACATCTCCAATGGAGTGGGTCTGTAAAAGTACTCTCCTCCTAGTTAACCAATAGCTTATTTCGCTAATCCTACTTCACGGGATCTCCGATCACATAGGATGGGTTACTACTATGGTATAACTCACGTGGGTCTCAAACCCATCTCCCTCGATGCATTGTCTATCACATTCCGTGATAAACCCTTTGTGAAGGGATTTGCCAGATTCTTAGCTGTTTGGATATAATCCAAAGCTATTACTCTGGAGTTTCTCATTTTCCTAACAGACTTTAGTCTCCTCTTCACATGTCTTGATGCTTTCATATTATCCTTAGAACTATTCACCTTGACAATCACAGTTTGATTGTCACAGTTCATTAGAATAGCCGGTACCGATTTTTCAACCACCGGCAAATCCATCAAGAGCTCATGAAGCCATTCGGCTTCAACAGTGGTAGTATCTAATGCTGTGAGTTCTGCTTCCATTGTTGACCTCGTTAAGATGGTCTGCTTGCAAGACTTCCATGAAACAGCGCCACCTCCAAGTGTGAAGACATATCCACTTGTGGCCTTAATCTCATAAGCATCAGATATCCAATTTGAATCGCTATAACCCTCCAGTACCTTGGGATACCCAGTATAGTGAATGCCATAGCTCATAGTACCCTTTAGATAGCGCATTACCCTCTCAAGAGCATGCAAATGATCATATCCCGGATTGGAAACAAAACGGCTTAGTTTGCTCACAACAAACGAGATGTCAGGCCTGGTACCGCTAGCTAAATACATGAGTGAACCAATTATCTGAGAATATCTCAATTGGTCTCTGGCTATTCTCCGATTCTTCCTAAGCAATATGCTAGGATCATAAGGTGTTGGAGATGATTTACAGTCGTTATAACCAAAACGACTCAGAACCTTTTCCACATAATGGGTTTGCAACAATGTAATCCCACCATCATCACCTCTCAACAGCTTGATGTTGAAGATAACATCAGCTACTCCCAGATCTTTCATCTCAAAATTCTGAGACAAGAAATCCTTGACCTCCTTAATCACATTAAGGCTGGTCCCAAAGATCAGTATGTCATCAACATACAGACATAGAATGACTCCCTCGCCCCCACCATGGCGATAATACACACATCTGTCAGCTTCATTCACAATAAAGCCTGCAGATGTTAAAATTCTGTCGAACTTTTCATGCCACTGCTTAGGTGCTTGTTAAAGACCATACAAAGATTTTAACAACTTACACACTTTCCTTCTTGACCATTTACTACAAATTCATCTGGCTGTTCCATGTAAATTTCCTCGTTCAACTCTCCATTTAGGAAAGCCGTCTTAACGTCCATCTGATGAACGAGAAGACCGTGTGAGGCAGCCAGAGATAGTAGCACTCAAATTGTGGTCAATCTAGCCACAGGTGAATAAGTATCAAAGAAATCTTCGTCTTCCTTTTGGGTATAACCCTTAGCCACAAGTCGTGCCTTGTACTTCTCGATAGTACCATTAGGCCTAAGCTTCTTTTTGAATACCCACTTACATCCTACAGGTTTACAACCATAAGGACGCTCAGTGATCTCCCAAGTTCCATTAGAGATAATGGAATCCATTTCACTACGTACTGCTTCCTTCCAGTATTCCGCATATGGAGAAGCATATGCTTCAAAAATGGTACTTGGAGTATCATCCACAAGGTACACAATGAAATCAGAACCAAAAGACTTTGCAGTCCTTTGACTTTTACTCTTCCTTAGAGTTTCATTGTTTTCCTCCTCAGGAATTTGCTCGGGGATTTGCTCAAAAATATTTCATTGGAATGGTAGGTTCAGGAGTAGTATCAGGCTCATGACTCGATGAACTAGGTATATCTTTCATCGGAAAAATATCCTCAAAGAGTGTAGCATCTCTAGACTCCATAATTGTACTGACAAGCACGTCATGTACTCCAGATTTCACCACTAGAATTCTATATCCAACGCTATGGTGAGCATAGCATAGAAAGACGCAATCTACGGTTTTTGGTCAAAGCTTACGTTTTTTGGAAATTGACACATTGACTTTCGCTAAATAATCCCAAGTGCGCAAGTATGAAAGTGATAGTATTTACTTTTCCCATTGTTCGTATGGGGTTATCTCTTTATTCTTTATGGGAACCCTGTTTAGGACATGACATGAAGTCAATATAGCCTCCCCCACCATGCTTTGGAAAGACCCGTTGTGTCTAATATGGCGTTAACCAAATCAGTTAGAGTGCGGTTCTTTCTTTCAGCAACCCTATTTGACTGGGGTGAATAGGGAGGCGTCCTCTCATGGATTATATCATGTTCCTCACAGAATAAATTGAACCCATTAGAAAAGTACTCGCCGCCACGATCAGACCTAACCCTTTTGATTTTCCTTTCAAGTTGGTTCTCAGCTTCTACCTTATAGATTTTAAAGTAGTGAAGAGGTTCATCTTTAGTTTAAAAAAGAAACACATAGTAGAACCTAGTGGAGTCATCAATCAAAGTCACAAAATATCTATTACCACCTTTTGTCAACACACCATTCATCTCACACATATTTGAATGTATGAGTTCTAATGGTGCCAAATTTCTTACCTCCGCGGCCTTATGAGGCTTACGAGGCTGCTTTGATTTCACACAAACTTGACATTTAGAACCTTTGGCAAGGGTGAATTTTGGGATTAACTCTAAACTGGCTAACCACGTCATGTAACCAAAATTTATGTGATAAAGTCGTGAATGCCAAATAGTAGTCTCATTACCACTGCAAACATGGTTCACAACATCACTACACAAATATGAAAGAGATAGGCGGAATAAGACTCCGCACATAGCCTTTACCAACAAATTGTCCACACTTGGACACTACAAATTTATTGGACTCAAATACCAGTCTAAAGCCATCTCTACACAGAAGAGATCCGCTGACGAGATTCTTATTGATTGATGGCACATGATGCACATTCTTCAGTTGCACAATCTTTCCCGAAGTAAACTTTAGATCGACCGTACCAACACCATGAAGAGTGACATGTGACCCGTTCCCCATTAGAACGGTTGAATACCGAGTGACCTTGTAAGAAGAGAATAATGAAATATCAACACACACATGTATATTAGCACCAGTGTCTATCCACCAATCGGTAGAATGACATACGGAAAGAACAGTAGGTAAATTACCATACCCTGAAGTTCCCGTCTCAGTGGTACCAACAACAACATTAGCAGACTTGGAATTCTACCCTTGATGATTCTTTCCACCCTTGCGTTTGCTGCAATCCTTGGCCCAATGACCAGATTTGCCACACACAAAGCAAAGGCCATCCTTTGTGTTCTTCTTCTTGAAGCTAGTTGTTTGTGCAGTCCTGTTCTTGCCTTTGAACTTTTGAGCTTGGCCATTCTTCTTCTGCACCACTTTGGCACTAGAATGTCCCTCATTACCTCTAGTGTATGTATCTTTTGCTCTCGCCTTCTCTTCAACATCAAGAGACCCAATGAGATTTTCAACAGAAAACTCTTGTCTCTTATGTTTCAGAGAAGTAGCAAAATTCCTCCAAGAAGAAGGAAGCTTGGCAATAATGCCTCCCACGACAAACTTGTCCGGTAACACACACTTGAAGTGCTCAAGTTCTATGACCATGGATTGTATCTCATGAGCCTGTTTAACTACAAAACGACCATCAACCATTCTATAGTCATGGTATTGCTCCATGAGATACAATTCACTGCCTGCATCTGAAACCCCAAACTTGGCCTCGAGTGCATCCCACATCTCTATCGCTGTTTTAATCACCATGTATGCATCGATTAACTTCTCACCAAGAACACTAACCACGACACCTTTAAAAAGGTTATCAGCAGCCTCGAACGCTTGCTCCTATTCAGGAGTAAGTGTTCCTTCAGGTTTGCTATTTGCCATATGTAAAACGTTCATAGCAGTTAGCCAAAGCACCATCTTGGTGCGCCACTACTTGTAATTTGCACCATCGAACTCAGAGGGTTTGAGCGCAGCAGCAAAGCTAGTTGACGAAAAATACATATAATAAGGTTTTTGGATTGATTAATATATGAGCATTTTTCGAATTACTTTAATATAGAAATATACTAGATGAATCATGGACAATACTGTAGCCTTTATCATTAAGCAAGTAATCATGAACACCATAGTCATACGAATTTCTAGAAGAACAGAAACTAGTATTCCTATCTCAGTGTTCAAGACAACAAAAGATAATAAAACTAAACAAAGAACAAGTGTGAGATAGATATACCCAGAACCAGTAGACGGAACAACAGCAGCACAAGTGTTGGTGAGGTCGTCGTTCGCCATGGCGTAGTCGTGTAGTTGATGTAGACGTAGCAGAGGATCGAATGAAAACGAAGTAGCAAGCAGTCGCGCGAACGCTCCCCAAAAACCTTATTCGTCCTCGCTCGTGCAAGCCTTCAAGGACGAGGGTTCCGGAGGCCTGCTCTCCCGGTTCGATCGTACACACGCCTCGCCGGGATGGAGATCACCAGAACCAGCAGCAACAAACTCAAGGATTTCTTTCTTAGTCTCTCGCGGAAAAAACGAAGAGGCAGAGGCCAGAGGAAACGGTCGTCATCAACCAGTGCTAACCGCAGCCATAACTCACTCGTAACTGAACCGTTACTAACAGTCCATTCGTTAATGCCATTACTACGAGTCGGTGCGTTTTGATTTTTGAATAGATAAAGAAAAACACGCCCGCACCCGACGCACGGACGCTCAGCTCGGCGAGGCGAGCGAGCGAGCGCGCGCGTGTGTAGGCTTTCTCTAATTCCACAAGGGGGGCTATCACGTTCCACCTTATAGAGTGGTGTAACTCCCCTTCAACTCTTTATGTGGGACTAAACAATTTTAGCACGTGCACATGTACCTTTGAGATTTTCCAGGAATTAATTAAAATTAAAAACAGGACCCAGCCCGTATTAATTCCTACAGGATCATGCTATACTTGATACTAGTTGATACAATGATGCTACTAGCAAATTGGAATCGTCCCGACTCGTGTTTCTGGTGTTGTTTCTATCTGAATTTGCCGACACGACCACACAAATGCTTGTCACTAGTTATATCTATCCATTTCCACACCGTGCACGCAAATGGAAATGCCACCCCCGCTTGAGCTCTCTAGTTCCAAAGTCCAAACACGTACCACAGTACTAGTAGTGTACATTAATGCCTTTCTTGATTCATTTCTTCACCGCGTCACGCAGCGTTGATCTGCCGCGCTAGTTTTAGCTCCTGAGCTACCTTGCACCGTATCATTCTTGAGCCGTTAATCATGATTGCTACTTCTTTTGCCTTGAATTGCTCGTGCAGTGCCAAAGAGAGAGACAGAGAGAAGAGAAGAGAGTGTATTTATGCAAAAGACGGTGTCATTTGTTAGGCGATAGCGTTTGTTGATTCTTCTACGCGTTGCTCGTTCGCTCCTAACGTACACTTTGCACGCCTAACAATGTTCAAAATCACATCCAAGGGACTCGACAATGGAATTTAAGAGGAGTGGAGGTCTAACAATCCTTTTAAGAAAAAAAGCATGCTTTCCACCGTTGCCAACTCAAGGATCGACCTTGGGTTAGACCCTACTTATATTCGTCATTCCACGAGTTTTTGGTTAAAATATTATATTTTTCAAACGTATTAGAAAAAATAGCCTCACGCGAATGAAATAGCACCCCTACCGCGCACCCAGATCGCGGCAGGCCATGTCTTACAGTTCGGGTGCGCGGTATGACATGTGCGCGAGCACACAACTAGTGGTAGTTGGCTTGCTGCGCACCCAGACTGCGACAGGCTACTTGCCACTAACCCAGGCCGCAGTAGTCCACTTGGCGCAGGTGGTCTGCCGCGGTCTGGGTGCGTGGCAGGCCAACTACCGCTGGCTGTACACTCGTCACTTGTCCTACCATGCACCCAGATCGCGGTACGTGGCCTGTCGTGGTCCGAGTGCTTGGTAGGAGTGTCATTTCTATCATTTCATTCACGCGAGCCTATTTTTGCTATTGCGCTTCAAAAATAGGCTAAATCAGCAAAAAAAACTCATGATTCCACCATTTCCACTGATAAAAACTTGTCCAGGTCCCTAGGAGGAAACCACGATATACATATGTGGCGTATAACCAACCTCTTTTGACTCTTTCAATTTCATACCATCATATGTAGGCCTCATAATGGTCTACAACCCAACCCACACCACAACAACTTCCATTATCCCAAAACATTCCAAACCAGTAATCATCCAGTAAGACCCAAACCAACCAAACCCACATGACACTTCAACTCAAACCAACCCAAACAATTTCCCTAATATGGGTTCAACCCATCCCCAACCCACCACTCTCACCCTGTATTGCATTCATGTTACACTAATTCACCGTACAAAGCTAGTGCTCATGTCTCCAACTAAGTTTTTTCTTTGACAACTAAATGCAATATAATCCAAAATAATTTACATACATATGAAAATCTGACAAAATATTCCATATAATTAAGGTATATATATCTACGGGATTACATCAAACTACATCTTCATAATTCATAACATCTGAAAGTTTTGAAATAACAACTACATTGTTGGAAATTCTTCTCAGTAATGCAACTTCTGCTTGACAATCTCAATATCAAGATAAAAAAAAAGCAATACTCTTAAACCATGGAAGATGGTAAGGATGCTCCAGTAACCAAGCATCATGGAACTTGGAAGCACAACAAACCAAATCTTTTACTACATCAAATTGGGCTATCCTGTAATTGGGATAACCAGCTCTGCTAAGCATTAAAGCTTAAAGCTGCCAGCATCACGAACTCCCAGATTTCTAGGATCTGAAGAACACTACACAAAGCTAACCATCCGGTTTGATTACCGATCCAAACCAGAAGTTGAAAGCCTGTAACATCTAGTAGCGCACAAATGGTGAAACAAGCAATGATGCGCACCCAGCTGCAGGAATTCCGGAAATAAAACATAAAAAAGATAATAAATTTAAGAGCAGAAAACACTCAAAAAACCAAACAGAACCGAGTACGCAGCTGCAAGAATCACTCAAAGAGCTCAATGAGTTACAGCTCACCTGAAGGTAGTGCCTACTGCAGCATATCGATGGTGCCAAAGGGTTCCTTGTACGATATCTACACCTTGTGATCGCGCTTCATTCTCACCTGCATAAGAAAATACAAGTTAGATCATAGAAATTTGTGATATATAGAACATCTATATAAAAATAACAATTATACCTTCGCTAATTGGAGCATTGGTTAGCCAATGTTTTCCGCAAACAAAAGCTTCAAGCATTCCAGGCGTTAATGAGCTTCTAGTGTCCCCGAGAATCCTACCACTACAACTGAACGTAGACTCGGAAGACACGGTGGACAGTGGTATTGCAAGGAAATCCCAGGTCATAGCTGATAACACTGGGCACTTTTCAGCATGTTGCTTCCACCAAGACAAAACATTAAACTTATCGGTGCTCTTCTCAAACTCATCTTCCAAGTATGTGTCAAGCTTTGACTTTGGCTCATGCCATCTTCTCCTTTGTGACCTATACTATGCAAACTCTTCTTCAATTTTTCTTTTCCCAAGAACCGGTGAACCAAAACTATGACCAGTATCGCTAGCACAAGACACTGAATGTTCACTATTTTGTGTGACAAGTTGTTCATATTTTTGGAAGTACTTCTTCATCCAATTCTTAGCAGATTCCGCATTTCTATCAATGTCATCTACGTTTTCATACACCTTCTCATAAAAGAAATCCAAGTATTCCAGTTTTTTTGATGGGTGTAATACGATGGTAATAACAAGGGCAATGTTGAAGTTGTTGTTCCAATACTTGACAAGTTTTGTATGCATAGCACCAGCCAGTGCCTTTAACGCATCATTGATCTGCCACTCCCTGTCTTCTAAAGCATGACTAATACATAAGACAATGTGCAAGAAGAGATGTGAAGTTAGTGTCCTATCAGATGATACTACCTTTGTAGCCTCTTCAAAAGCTTTAAGAAGGTCCCATATTGCCGTAGCGTTTGTCCACTCTTGATCATCCGGTGAAGGTTCAGATTTCTTGATGGTATATCTATTCACTACAACTATATACTCTAAAGCTTCTCCAATCATATGGAATGTGGAATTCTAACGATTTTGGACATCAAGAATTAGTCTAGATTTTGCGGAAGACCCATCCTAGCAGTAATCCCATTAAATGCTTGAAGTCGTGAGGGTGAAGACTCAATATGCCTAAGCAAGTGGCATATCTTTCCAATTGCCACATGAATTGGTTTCATCCCATCCTGAACCAAGATATTTAGTATGTGTGCACAACATTTGATATGAAAGTGCCGACCATCAAACAACAAGTCATGTTCTTGGTTCTCTTCTAATAATCTACACGCTGCATTGATGTTGCTTGCATTGTGTAGGGTTATAGTAAACAATTTACCCTTTATACCCCACTACGTGAGGCACTTGGTAATGGCCCCCTCGATGGCTAAACATGTATGTAGATACTTGGCATCCTTGAATGCTATTATTTTCTTCTTGATGTTGAAGTTGGCATCAATAAAATGGGCAGTGATGCACATGTAGCCTAAGTTTTGGACTAAGGTCCACAAGTCGGAGGCGAGGCAGATCTGAGGATCAAGGCTTTGAAGCTCAACGCATAACTCTTGCTTTATTCATTCATACAAACTAAAGCAATCATTACGAATTGTTTGATGCTAAAAGACTTTAAAGGTTGGTTGCATGGACGCCATCCAGTCCTTAAAGTATGGATCCCCATATATCTGAAACGGAACCTCCGCATGGATACAAAACTTAGTAATTAGCTCACGAGTTTTTTGGGCATCAAAGACAAAAGAACCATGTGGTTGTTGTTTCTTGATAGTTGCTAGAAACCTCTTTCTATCATAATTATCAATTGTTGGGCACGATTCAACAATATGATTTCTAAGACTACTTGTTCCAGATTGAGAGTTACATGTCAACCTCAATTGGTAGTATTTGCAGACAACTTTTGGGACACCATCAATAACTAACAAATTCTGTTCAAAGTGTTCCCAGACTTTTGCTCTCCTATGTGGATTTACTGGTGACAACTCATCTATGGAATCACCGGTACCCAAGCAGTCCAACACGTTTGCAGACATGTTTAGAATCTGTTAGTTACCCAACTTTAGCAAATTTCAACAAAGACAACTAGGACATACAAACTAGATAAGATGAATGAAGAAGACATAGTAGATGGGTCACTAAATAGTCCAAAAGTATGTCAGAAATCCTAAGTGTGATCCCACAAAGATTGCATGATAAGGAAAAAATCAGTACATTTACACTAAATGTCCTTTACAGTAGATATGCAAATCCATCAATAGAGTCAATTATCATAAATCAATTACTTGATATATCTATGAACTATAAAATATTAATTTCCCCTTTGGTGTATTTGCATAAAAGTTAATGATATGAAGAATAACAGGTACACCTGCCAAGTAACAGTTACCTACCCAACAAGAATCCTCAATATAAAGTCATTGAATGCCCAAGGATTAACACACATATAACTACCCAAGCTACAGATACTAACAACAGCTTTATGTCAAATCATAGTAAATAGGTCACTAAATTGTCCCAAAGTATCTCATAAATCCTCGTAATGGATAGAGGAAGCATGTTAACTTGTATAATCAAATAAAACCAGGCTGAGTGTTGCATGCATGCCTGATGCAGCTTTTCCTCTTGGGTCTCACCTCTCCCACCCATTCCAACCCACCAAGTCTAAACCATGGGTTGAAACCGTACCAATCCGATTTTTTTTTACCCAAACGAAACCAAACTAACCCATTTTTCTGTGCAAATCCAACCAGACAAAACCATTTGCTGCCTCAACCCATTAAAATACATTCAAAGCCAACCCGAATTAAAACCCAATCTGATTTGTTCATTCCAATCCAACCCATTAGTAGGGTTAATCGTATGCAAGTACCACAAACTATGCACTTTTGCTTATTCTAGTGCAGAAAAAACACTTTTCTATTTACAATGATATTGCAACTCTTTTTGCACCATTCTGTTGCCCTCTAGTGATTAAGGTGGTTTCAACTTGTATAGCATGCCTTGCATATTTATATATATATATATATAAAAGGGGGCGACTAGTATCTAGACGTACGATATGAGTGTTTTCATAATCCCATTGTACACCCACCCCACTCGTTAGATATCACTTAAGACATCGATCTGAGTTGTTCGATTCGATGAAACAAAAAAACCCAAAAGTCCAATGATTAGTTTATAAATTTGCAACAAATCTTGACCCGGATGCAACAAACACGAAATAAACAATCGACCTGCCAACAAAAAACCGCAACAAAAAATGGTAGCGAGCGCAACAATGATTACTAAGCGTGCAATAAAACACCATTTAGTGGTAAAAAAAACTATAGCAACAAAGTGTTGCAACAAATCACATCCCCCAATTGCAACAAAAAAAATTTGGTGCAACAAATCAACAAAATAATTGTAACAAAAACACTTGCTACAAGATTTGAAAAAGATACACTGCAATAAACAAAAACACTTGTTGCAATAATAGAGAAAAGGGGTTGCAATAATTCGATAAAATGCATGCAACACATCTACCTAGTAAGTGGAGGAGGCGTCTGACAGTGGCGAGGCGCAGAGCTTCTCAGGGTAGGTCGCTGTGACATCGACGAGGAGCTCATAGTGGCGGAGCACGGTTGGCACTTGCGGAGGCCACACCCTGGTGCGGCGGAGTTCGTCGTGAGGCTTTCAAGCGGTTACTCATGGTGATGGAGGTAGGGATGTCGCGGGAGCTCGTGGAGGCCACGGTCAGCGTCGGTGGAGCTCACTGAGTGTTGGAGGCGGACCTCACGGAGGCCACGGACGAGGCATCGTTGGAGCTCACGGATGCAACATTTGGGCGCCGTGTGGAGCTCACAGATGTCACTTTCAGTGTCGGTGAAGAGGCCATGGCTGCCTCGGCGACCTCCTCTCTGATTCACGAGAGTGAGTTTGGGAATGGTATGTGGCGAAAAAAGTCTTTACGTTCGGCTCGTGATCTTGCACTAGATGATGGGAATAGTTATAGTTAGATTGAGGAGACGGTTGATGGCCCGTCCGATACGAGTCGTTTTATCGGACGTCACGAGTAAATAGTAACAAGACTTCTGTGATAATAAAAAGGTCAAAAACTAACTCGGTAAAAAGGGTCTAAAGTAGAGAAAACCGTGGGGCTAGAACCGTAACTTGGCAAGCACTTCGGGTCCAAGGTCCGAAAGGCAAAGTTGCTCCCGTCCTTCGCCTACAAATACGCACGCGCCCCATCGGTGTCTCCCTCTCCCTCCTCTCTGCTCCCCTCTCTCTCCACCCGGCGCCCTCACGCGCACGCACGCATACACGGATACACCTGTCTCGTCTCTTCGTTCGCTCCCAAGGCCTAGGGCTCCGAGCGCGCTCTCCGCATTCCGATCTCGCCGCCGTCCGTGCGGCCTCGGTGTTGCGGTTTTGGGGCTGTGTTGGATAGGCTCGGTGTTGGTGGGGGGCGATGGTGTCAGGTGGGTGCGTGGGGGTGGAGGGGGAGGCAGAGCCGGAGGCGGCGGAGGCGGTGCTAGCGCTGGCCCCCGCGCCTACGAGGGAGTTGGTGGTGGGGTACGCGCTGACGTCGAAGAAGGCCAAGAGCTTCCTCCAGCCCAAGCTCCGGGGACTCGCCAGGTACTGATGAAATTTGTATGTAGATTTGTTGATCTACGTTTTGGTCTAGGTAACAGGAGTTGGATGGAAAAGTGCTGGTTGTTTGGGGATATTTTGGGGGGTTAAGATGCCGTGCATTGAGGGAGGGGAGATCGTTTTGTCTTTGGTGTGGCTGTCCTTGTTGTTGGTTTATGTGAATCGGATGGAACAGTAAAATCTTTATTTTCCAGTTCTTGCTTAAGATTTGAAAGATCAGTGGAAATTATAGATACACACACACACACACACATATATATATCGTTTCTTATTGTTACTGTGTTAGTAATACCTCGTTCATTGACCTCTTTCTGAGTTGAGTAGATTCTGGACATATTTTCTTCCTTTTTTTCTTATTAGGGGCGAAAAGGGCTTATGTGCTTGTCATTATTTTCACCGTAATTGTTTTTCTGAGTTGAAGAGGTTAGCAAGCTGTTGAGCCAAAGAAAATGGAAACACTTTAGCTTTATAGAATTAAAAGTGGGAAAAGGTGTGCTTTATTGTGGAATTGTAGTGCAAAAAGGTGGCGAAAAGGGTTTTTGACATTGAAACATCTGACCAAATATCTGCTTGTGATATGATTTGATTTGTCTATTTTTATGTACGGTGGTGCCTTTTAGTTCGCCTGCGAAAGTGGAGGCATTCCTGTCATCTGTTTCCAATAATTATTGAACAATTATTCAATGGGAAGAATTGGGATCGCTTCATTTTCTAGAATCATCGTCTGCACTGACTTAAATAATTACAAGCTATGACATTCCAGCAAATCTTTGTATTGCTGCTTTTTTTTGGGATAAGAAAGCGACATCGATGCATTCCTTATCGTATGGTAGTATTGTGTTCGCTTCTGATAGCAACCCTTTCTTATCCAATGAACTAGGTATATACCTAAACTAATCCCGGAAGCTGTATGATCACACTAAAATACCCTGTTTATTTTTCTTGTCTTGTAATTTGGTGAAACATTACTGCACAATGGTTATGTGTTGTGCTTGACTGCTTGTGCTGTCAACTGGTGGGACCAAACGTGGAAGCAAGTGCAGAAATCCAGACTGGAATAATACGTCAGAGATCTAAAACATAAAATCAGTTTATAAATTGCACTTACATGCTTATAGTGCAGTATGGCGAGTTTTTTTTTACTTGACAACTTGTGTTATCCTCTTAATGCAATTTTGTTGCTTCTGAAATCCCATGTTGCGGTTAGGAATATATTGCTGCACCACACATCACTAGGATCAGGACAGGATGTGGTATATGGAAATAGTATAGGTCCTGGATGATAAGATATGGTAATAGTTTACTCCACTCAAATTGAGAAATTTTGATGGATCCTATTGCTTAATTAAAGCTGTTCCTTTATTGCCTAATTAGATGATTATCTTCCATGCCACCCTTTCAAACTTTTGTGTTTTCTTTTTAACATTTCCATACAAGGCATGGATCAGGAACTGCATACCCTTGGTGCTCTATCCTCTATGGCAAGCAAACTTGCAAAACAGTACAGCGTTAGTGCTCTGTTCATTTAAATTTATTAAAAACCACACCTATGCTCATACTTGGAATTTTTGGCAAAAATATTTTCTCAGTATTCTTATTCCTACCAAGCATATATAAACTATATGAGCATCTGCAAAGGCTTATTTTTTTTCCTTGTTGGGCACTTCGAAATGCATGAGCATCTGATACTTGCATCTACGTTCAAGTTGCATTTGCTTGAAACTATGCTGTGTTCTTCACCATTTTTTAAGCTAAGCCATGAATTTGAAGTTTGAGTGGGTTCGTATTGAAATACTTGTGCCAGCTCGCAATCCTTTATTCATCATATTACAAAAATATAGTTCAGTTTCTTTATGTGGCAAATATTCAGCACTGTCCACCTTCATGATATTGTGAAATCTGGTTTCTCTTTCTTATCTACTTTTCGTTATAAAACAATATGTAAGCATTCATTTCAAGACAATTTACTCACTTTTACTGTCGTTTGGGTTCTTTCTTGGACACAAGAGGTTGGCAAACTTAATAGAATTGCGACTCTGGAGCTACTGCAGATAGGATAAAATGCTTTTAAGTTGCAATTTTGGATTATTTATGTCATGCTGTAGTTGAGATGTTGAAGCAATGTGTTGATTGGCTGCCAATTGCTTCTATTTGGCAACTGGTGCTGCAGACCAACTTATTTTCTGTTTAGCTTGCAAACTAAAGTTTGCATTTCTTTCCAGATTATCAGCTTCTCATCCTTCTAAAACGTGTTGCAGAAAGGAAGGCATTCTATTTGTTGCTATTGATCAAAAACGCCCACTGTCAGATCAAGGCCCTTTTGACGTTGTTTTGCATAAGGTTAGATATATGGAGTATATTTAATATCTTTATGTATTATATGTCTGGAATGTCAAATGTTTCCATACTTTGTTGTTGTCTGAGTTTTTCATTATTTCATTGACAATAAAATGATAGCATTGTATTTTCTACAGTTGACTGGAAAGGAGTGGCAACGATTATTGGAGGTCAGTTATACAAAATATGTTAAAACCACTGTTAAACCTCTTGTGAGAGATGCTCAATATATGATTTTTAAAATATTAGGTCCATTTTACCCTTTTATCTTTACAACTTTTATTGTCTATTTTGCCTCAATTTTTAATAGGAATACAGAGAGACACACCCAGAAGTTACTGTTCTTGATCCACCAGGTGCCATAGAACATTTGCTCAATCGCCAATCTATGCTTCAAGAAGTTTCTAAACTGGACCTCTCGGATTGTCACGGTAATTTCTATGAAATGTCTTTCTTAGTTCTGTTTTGGAAGATTCCCATAATCTTTATCGTGATGAAAGAGCAGTTGGTTTGATTTTACTGGTTTAATTAAACAGTTATCTTGGGATTAATGATTAATCACATGTTGTGTCTTGTACATGTTAGTTCAATTAGTGCAGTGGATATGATAAATAGTATTTTATAGGCTATGCTAAATGCAGTATTAAGTATTGAGTTCCACTCTACTGTTGTAACCTTGGCAGAAGAGCACCCTTTTAATTTCTTGTCACCTGAACATCATAATTGTTCTTACGGTTGAACCCTTTGGATGGAACTAGGTAATATATTTATTAATCACTTTTAACTGTGGCGATCAAAGCTTGTGAACATTTACTAATTGTTTTATGTAGTCTTCACGCGTTTAAATTGGAGATAGACTTTGGTCATCTGCTTGCATCTCAAATTTCCTCCATTGCTTAGGAGGATGGATATGGAGAGATGGTTCATGGAACCTTCCCAAAGGCTGATCTCATCATGATGGTGCAGTTGCTTTTTGCAGGTAAAGTTGGCGTTCCTAAGCAGCTATTTATTAACACTGACCCGTCATCAATACCAGATGCAGTTATGAGGGCTGGGCTATCTCTGCCATTAGGTAAGTCTGCTTATTAGATGTTTTACAATGACCTTTTTCTTGTACTTATGTTCGTAGTACTCATTTCTAAGTTGTATTTGACAGCATTTAGCATTTTACAAGCCACGATTTTACATTCCAGGTGTATAGGAGCAAGCATGAAAGGGTATATTTTCAATTCACCAAAGTAAAAAAAGTACTAACATTATAAATAGAAATACAAATTGTTAAGAATAGTCTCTCTATCTCCTTGTATAGCCCATGAGGCCTATAGCCATGTAGCCTTGTATAACTACTTCATGCTCCTGAGCAATACAGTTTACTCTGAATCCATTTTTCACTCACATGGTATCAGAGCCGCTGGCCAAATCCCTAACCCTATTCAGCAGCAGCCTCCAATTCCTCCTCGTCGGCCACTTCCCCGTCTCGCTCCGTCAAGGCTGGCCCTTCCTCGTCGCCAGGAGAGGAGACGCCGACCCCTTCTTCTTCTTCCTTGTCACCAGGTGTTGATTCGTCTACTCCCAGCACATTGGCACCGGCGCCCCCGTCTACCTTGTCGCCGTCCTCGAGTACCTCGCTGCCGAAGTCCTCGGCCGCGGCGGCGGCGGCCCGAAGAAGAAGCACGTTTCCCGCTCCATCAAGGCCGGCCTCCAGTTCCCGGCCCTTTCTCATCGCCAGGAGAGGAGACGCCGGCGCCTTCTTCTTCTTCCTTGTCACCTGGCATTGCCGAAGCCACAAGTGAGGAAGGATTCTTCGTCTCTGCCAAGCAGAGGATGGTCTTCTCTGCTGTGGTGGCCTTCCTCTGTTGTTCTCTACTGCTATGGCAAAGGATGGCTCCCTCTTGGCCACTGACATCAAGCTAGATGGCTCCAACTACAGGGAGTGGGCTTTCTCGGCCATGAAAATTGTGAGGGCCGTTGGTCTTGAGGAGGATCACCTGAACGATGATCCTCCCAATTCAAAGGCTGATGATGCCACCAAGAAGGCTTGGAAAAAAAGCTGATGCTAAGGTGGTGGGAGCTCTAGTTCTCAGTGTTGTTCCTTCACTTCGGATGAGCCTTAAGCATCACCACTCTGCCAAAGAGATGTGGAAATATCTTGAGCAACGATATCTTCAGCCTAGTGGAGCACTTTGTTTCTCCTTGTTGCAAAGCTTGCACAATCTTCAGCAGCAGGACATGTCTATAGAGGAGTACTATGGAGCCTTCACTCGCATCACCAGTCAGCTTGGCTCTATGACTCCAAAGAGACACTTTGGATATGAGTCTTGTATGGCTAAAGAAAAGCATGAGCAATAGACCTTCATGTTTCAGTTTGTGATGGGCCTTAGGCAAGAGTTTGAGTACAGTCGTACCCAGTTACTTGGCTGCCCAACTCTTCCTACCTTGGATGATGCACTTGCTCGTCTGATTGTTAAGGAGACACGTCTTCGCTCTCTTGTCACACCTACTGCACCGATGACTCACACCAATGTTCTTGCTTCTCAGCACCGAGGTTCTTCCTCAGGAGATGTAGTCTGTTCCTATTGCAAGAAGTCTGGACATACATCTGATCGCTACTTTGCCCTTCACCCTGAGATGTTGGCTGAGTATTGTAAGAGGTTTCCTTTGCAGCAACGTCGTGGATCTACTAGGAGGCCCCCCACCACTACAGTCTTGTCATGGCCTTCAACGAAGAGTGCCTCGCCACCGCTTCCCACCTTGCTTCCTAGAAGAGTGCCTCGGCCACCGCCTCCCTCCGGTCTTCTTACGTGTCGTTTTGACCTTGGGTACTTGATTCATGGACTTCTTTTCAGGTGACCTCTGATTGCTCTCAGCTTGTGTCTAGCCAGTGAAGGACGGTCCATCTGTTCAGAAAGCTGATGGTACACCTTGTTCTGTTACACATCAGGGTTCTCTTTCCACATCTAAGTTTTCTGTTCCTGCTATTTCTTTTGTTCCACAGTTTTCCATGAATCTTATGTCTGTTGGTCAGCTGGTTGATATGAATTATTTCATTGGTTTTGATGACCTCTTGTTATGTGCAGGATCGCAAAAGCAAAAGGGTGATTGGTACTGGCTGTCGCCATAGAGGATCTACGAGCCTCTACGTTCTTGATACCTTACACCTTCCAGCTTCCGCGTCATCTGTCACTTCCGCTGTTTCCTCTTTAGTGTCCTCTTTTGCCCAGTGGCATCATCACTTAGGCCATCTATGTGGTTTCCGTTTGTCCACTTTAACTCAACAGGGTGTTTTGGATCGTGTAACTGTAGATGCTGGTTTTCATTATAAAGGTTGCAAGTTAGGCAAACAAATACAGCTTTCGTACCCTTCAAGCACTACTTGTTCTAGTCATCCTTTTGATCTAGTGCACTTTGATGTGTGGGGTCCTTCTCCTTTTGTTTCGAAGGGTGGTCACAAACACTATGTTATATTTGTTGATGATTACTCTTGATATACTTGGTTCTATTTCATGAAGCATCGTTCTCAATTGATTTCTATATATCAAGCTTTTGTTCGCATGGTTCATACATAGTTTTCTAGTGCTATTCGTGGTTTCCGTTCTAACTCAGGAGGGGAGTGTCGATCCACAGCCTTTCGTGAGTTTCTCCCTTGTGAAGGCACTCTTCCACAACTTTCATATCCAGGTGCTTATGCTCAGAATAGTGTTGCTGGCCGTAAGCATCGTCATATTATTGAGACAACCTGTACTCATGATTTCCTCTTTTGTTCCTGCTCATTTCTGGGGTGAAGTTGTTTCAACAGCTGTCTATCTCATTAATCTCCAGCCTTCCTCTCGTCTTCAGGGCAAGTGCTCTAGTGAGATTCTGTTTGGTTCTCCTCCTAAGTATGATTATCTTTGTGTTTTTGGTTGTACCTGCTATGTTCTCTTAGCACCTCGTGAGCGTACTAAATTGACTGCTCAGTCTGTTGAATGTGTTTTTCTTGGGTACAGTCTTGAGCATAAGGTTATCGTTACTATGATCATTCTGCTCGTCGCATTCGGTTTTCTCAAGTTGTTACCTTTGCTGAGGATCTACCTTTCTTCTATTCTTCTTTCACTCAATCATCATCCTCAACTTCCTTAGGGTCTACCTTATTTGTTTCTCTTCCACCTATTTTCTCTCCAGATGAGTCAGTTTCTGATCTGCCATCATCATCTCTGCCATCAGAGCCACCTTCACAGGTTCCTTCCTCTCCCTCACCAGCTCTACCTTTAGATACACTTCCTTTCCATTATTGTCGTCGTCCTAGAGTTTCACCTGATTCTGAGCTTCCTATTCCTTCAACTTCTGCTCCTCTAAGTGTGGGCGTACATTGCTTCTGCTCTATGTGGATGACATGTTGATTACAGGAGATGATTCAGAATACATTACCTTTGTTAAGTAAAAATTAAGTGAGCAGTTCAAGATGTCAGATCTGGGGTCCCTCAGTTACTTTCTGGGAATTGAGGTTGATCATACTGATGATGACTACTATATCTCATCATCGGTACACTCAGGATTTGATCTCTCGCTCAGGTATTACTGACAAATACACTGCTGCTACACCTATGGAGCTCCATTTGCACTTGCGCCCTACTGATGGAACCCTCCTTGAGGATCCCTCTCGCTACAGGAATCTTGTAGGCAGTCTTGTGTATCTCACTGTGACTAGGCCTGATATTGCTCATGCAGTACATGATCCTACCCCAGTCCATTATAGTCACTTACTTCGTGTACTTCGGTACTTGAGGGGGATATCTCGTTGTTTGTTCTATGCTCACTCTAATCAGCTTCAGCTTCATGCTTACTCCGACTCCACCTGGGCCAGTGATCCTGTTGACCGTCGCTCAATTACTGGATATTGTCTTTTTCTTGGCACCTCTCTCATTGCCTGGAAATCCAAGAAACAGACTGCAGTATCCCGTTCCAGCGCTGAGGTTGAGCTTTGAGCCCTTGCCACTACCACCTCAGAGATCGTGTGGCTTCGGTGGCTTTTGGCTGATCTTGGTGTTCTGTGTGATGCACCCACATCCCTTCTTTGCGACAGTATCGCTGATATTCAAATTGCAAATGATCCTGTCAAGCATGAGCTAACTAAGCATATTAGTGTGGATGCTTCATTGACACGTTTTCATTGCCAACAATCAACTATTTGTCTCCAATATGTTCTTTCGGAGCTTCAAGTGGCAGACTTCTTCACGAATGCTCAAACTACAGAACAACATAGACTTCGTGTTCTCAAACTCAGTGTGTCAGATCCACCTTGAGTTTGGGGGGAGGGGGGTTAAGAATAGTCTCTCTATCTCCTTGTATAGCCCATGAGGCCCATAGCCCATGTAGCCTTGTATAACTACTTCATGCTCCTGAGCAATACTGTTTACTGTGAATCCATTTTTCACTCACAAATATGTTCTTACTAAATCAGCTGAGAAATTTTGATAGTTGCAATGACTTTTTCGAAGGTGGTGTACTAGTGTGGTTTCTCACTCTTCAACTATGACAAAGGACACTGTAACTATAAAAACAAAATATGAGTTGCCATCACTAAAAATTCTACTGATTGAATGGACATATTTTTTCTCTCTGACTTTTGTGAAGTTTTTACCTGCTAGAGCGAGTGTGCATCTTCCAGCATCTTTGTTCTTTCATTTGGTTGTCTGGTTGATCATTGCATATGGTTGTCTTGTTAGTCATGGTGCGTGCTTCGGTAGTCTGTACATTAGGTGGGTAGGGAGCATGTTAGAGATGACATGATAGATACAAAGCCAATCTCAATAGTACACTAAATAGATAAACCTAGGTCATCTCCATGTAAACTAAAAATTGACAAAAGTAAAATGAGGGTCCGTTTGTAACAACTTATCCATTGATCTGCTTTGTGTATATGACTTGATCAAAATAATGTGTGTCTCTTGGATATTCTGTACATTGGAGTGCTTCTGGTTCTGGATGAGCTATGAGCAAGCCTGGCATTTTCAATTTAAATAAATGGGAACGGTATACGTCGGTTGGAATGAAGCTGTCATAGTCTATAGCCGCCGGGCCAGGGCTTAGTCCCAGTTACATGGCAGCCAAATCCCTTAAGGATTCTAGTTCAGCTAAGCCAAATCCCTTAAGGATTCTAATTGATTAAACCGAATCCATTAGGATTCTATTTCCTTTGAGAGTAGGAATCGGACTACAAGTCCGTTTGGGACTCTACTTGTAATCAATGCTATATATATAGCTTGAGATCCAATATTTGGGGACAAGCAAGAATAATAAAGAGTTTTAGTATTAGTTTACCTTCCCTGTTACTCGCTCTTGTTTGGCGGCGCGCAAGTCGGGAGATCCTACCGACACGGGGCCCTGGTCGCCGCCGACGAGTCACGCCTACGACTTACGATCCAAGGGTCGTGACAACTTGGTATCGCTTATGACCGGTCCGATTCCGGCGAGGAGGCCACCACAGTTAGCGCAATACTCAAGGCGCTCCAGGAGCAGATGACCGAGATGCAAGCGACAATGGCAGATTTGAAGCGGCAGAGTCTCACCACCAACAAAGAAAATCGCAGCATTGAAACCGGGCGTTGCGCCTACGTCTGCGCCCGGCGTCATGCAAATCCCTCCAGGAACCATCGCCTCGGGCTTCATCGCCTCATCGGTTTCTCCAGGGGATTCGTTCACCAGCGGCTACAGACCACCAACCACGGTTTTTCCTAGCCTGGAGGACTCCATCAACTTTCCCATCTTTCACCAACCCTACCAAGCTCCATCCGCGCTTCCCATACTGCAATTCCGACAACAACCACCGACGCCATGTTCCGCCTGCCACCACCTATACCAAATTTTCTTCACCACCCGCCGGCAATTTCGCACAACCCTATGGGCCAGCGCCCACAATTGCCATCCAATTCATACTCCCATGCACCGAGATACCACCGGCTGGATTTTCCCACTTATGACGGCTCCGACGATCCCCTCTCTTGGTTAAACAGATGCGACCAATTCTTCAGTCACGACAGAGGAGGTTGACAAGGTATGGCTCGCCGCATACCACCTCACCGGACTCGCACAACAATGGTATTTCCAGCTGGAACGAGACGAGGGACAACCCAATTGGGAGCAATTTAAGGAACTCTGCCACATGCGGTTTGGACCGCCAGCCCGCAGTAATCCCTTGGGGGAATTGACGCAGTTGCGTCAGACTGGATCCGTCAGCGAGTATCAAAACAACTTTTTGGCTTTGCTTTGTCGAGCGGATCGTCTCCTTCCGCGACAGCAGGTCCAAATCTTCACCGCCGGGTTGGCTGAGCCTATTCGGACCGACGTTGAGCTTCAACAACCAGCTACTCTCCAGGTGGCAATGAGTCTCGCCGCGCTTACGAAGCGCGCGCGCGACTCGCCGTCAATACTACCACCACAGCTTCCGCACCGCGACCATGGCGTCCACAGCAACGACCTCTGTCTACATCAACTCCAGCCACAGGACAGACGCACAACACGCCACTGGCGGCATCATCTAGCGGGCGCCCAGCTAAACCGTTTCGCCGCCTTACGCCAACAGAATTGGCCGATCGCCGCGCAAAGGGTCTCTGCTACAACTGCGACGACAAATTCCTGCCGGGACATCGTTGCAAGCAACCCTTTCTAACCTACATTGATATGAATGAAGATGGCGACACGGAAGTGGATCAGCCCGGACTGCATGTCATTAACACCGAAGAACCCTCACCGGAGATATCCCTCCACGCTGTCACCGGAGCATCCAACGGGGGCACCATGCAACTAGCCGTGACAATTGGTACGCATTCTTTCATCGCCCTCGTCGACTCTGGTTCTACTCACAACTTTTTAAGTGCTCGGGCTGTCCAATTGGCCGCACTGCACTTACTTCCTCGCCAGAGCCTAAGCGTCAAGATAGCCAACGGCGCGAAGCTGGCATGTACTGGATTTTGCAGCAATCTCCAACTCATGGTGAATCAGACCCCGTTTCTCATTCAAGCTTATGGCATACCCTTGGATGGGTTTGATATCGTCCTGGGGGTTCAGTGGTTGAAGACGCTTGGCCCAATACTTTGGGATTTTGATGACCTGACCATGATGTTCTGGCTGGCCGGTCGCCGGGTGCAATGGCAAGGAATCTCACCAATCCCAACCGTGCATTCTCTAGTTCAGACCAGCCAGGATTCCTTGCAGCCTCTTCTGGAGGATTTTGATGACCTTTTTGAGCGAGCCACGGGATCGCCTCGGCCCACCACCAGGACCATCGCATCAGTCTTCGCCCGGGAGCACCTCCAGTATCCGTCCGGCCATACCGGTATCCACACCACCAGAAAGACGAATTGGAACGACAATGCAACGATATGCTCCAACGAGGTTTGATTCGGCACAGCCAATCTTGTTTTTCCTCGCCAGTCCTACTAGTTAAGAAACATGATGGTACTTGGCGTTTCTGTGTGGACTATCGAGCCCTGAATGAATTGACAGTCAAAGACAAATTCCCGATCCCTGTGGTGGATGAATTATTGGATGAACTCCGAGGAGCTCGGTTTTTCACAAAGCTTGACCTGCGCTCGGGATATCACCAAGTCCGCATGCATCCCGACGATATCTTCAAAACTGCATTCCGGACTCATGAAGGTCTTTTTGAGTTTTTGGTTATGCCCTTTGGATTAACCAACGCACCGGCCACATTCCAAGCTTTAATGCAGGCAATTCTACGACCCTATTTGCGTCTCTTCGTCCTTGTTTTTTTCGATGATATCTTGATCTACAGTTCATCTTGGTCTGAACATTTGCAACACATCCGCATGGTTTTCTTGCTTCTTCGCCACCATGCCTTATTCCTCAAGAAGTCTAAATGTTCCTTCGGGTCGTCTTCCGTTTCTTACTTGGGCCATATCCTATCCAACGGCCAAGTAGCCATGGATCCATCGAAGGTACAAGCTATTGCCGACTGGCCACAACCCAAGACAATTAAAGCACTCCGCGGGTTTTTGGGTCTTGCAGGCTATTATCGCAAATTTATCCAAGATTTTGGCAAAATTGCAGCACCATTGACAAATTTGCTTAAGAAAGAGGCATTTGGATGGTCACCAACCGCTCAGCAAGCCTTTGAAGCACTCAAGGCAGCTTTATCCTCCGCACCAGTCTTACATATGCCCGAGTTTACTCAGCAATTCATTGTGGAATGTGATGCTTCAGATCGTGCATTGGGGTCGTTTCTTCACCGTGTCGTGGACCCATCGCATTTTTAGTCGGCCGTTGTCCATTGTCCCACGCCATTCCAAGCTCCCGCTTTTAGCCGAATTAATTGGCTTGGTCCAAGTCATGCGCCATTGGAGACCATACCTTTGGGGCCGTCCTTTCATGATCCGCATGCACCACTACAGACTTGAAATTTTACTTGACCAAGCCTCTCCACAATTCCCCAACATCATTGGGTGAGCAAACTCTTTGGTTACGACTTTACGGTGGAATTCCTGCCGAGCCGCCAATACCGTGGTGGTGATGCTTTATCTCGGCGTGGATCGCTTCAAACCGCTTTATTGGCCATCTCATCACCGCTCTCTCAAATCGCGACATGAGACTCTACACAAACCCGACATCGCGAAGAATCGCAGCACGACATCACTTCGTGCAAGTTGAGTGGCCCGTGGTGATGCAGGATGGACTTATTCGCGCCAGTAGGGTCTATGTGCTAGCATCGTCGGTAGCCTTACAAAGCAGATCCTAACATCGGCTGACACGCAAAGACATGAAGGCATTCAAAACATTATGCCGTTTGCGGCAAGACTTCTTCCTCCTGTGCGCCAAACGCATTGTTCAGATTTCGTCCGACATCGCCAAGTCTGTCAACGCAACAAGATCGAAAGATTACAACGAGGGCCTTCTTGACCACTTGATGTTCCAACGCAACCTTGGTCCGACATTGCCATGGATTTCATTGAAGGGCTCCCTGGGTACATGGTAAATCGTGATCCTTTCCGTCATTGATCGCTTCTCGAAATCGCCCACTTCATCCCATTGGCCCACCCGTATTCCGCTACAACGGTGCGCGCCTTCTTTGATGAGATCGTCCGTCTTCATGGCATTCCCACATCTATTGTCGTGACCGCGATCGGTCTTCACAAGCCATTTTTGGCGGATCTTTTCCGCATGGCGTATTCACCTCAACCTTAGTTCAAAGATATCATCCTCAATCCGACGGCCGATCAAGCCGTTAACAAAGTAATCGCCATGTATTTGCGGTGTTTAACCGCGATCGATCATGGCAATGGTTGGATCGGCTACCTTGGGCGAATATTGCTACAACACTTTTTTTCTCTCGCCTCGTGAGACCCCTTCAAAGTCGTCTATGGCGTAGATCCACCTTCCTCCGCGACGTATGAAAAGGGTGAGGCCGTTGTTCAAGCCGTGGAAGTCTCACCGATCCGGGATCAACTCATTCGGATATCCGAGATCGCTCATGCAAGCTCAAGCCTATGCAAAAAAATACTACGATCAACATCACATGAGGTTTCCTTCAATGTCGGCGAATTGGTTTGGTTGCGCATTCTGCATCGACCAGCAGCATCCCTGGGCATCCCAGCCACTACTAAGCTTGGACCTAAGTATTTCGGTCCCTACAAGATCATGGAGCGGATTGGATCAGTTGCATACCGCTTGGAACTCCCTCCCAGCGCTAAACTTCATGATGTTTTTCATGTGGGATTGCTCAAAAAGTTCCAGGGGATTCCACCACCATCTCCACCACCGTTGCCGCAAGTCCACCATGGCCGGGTTCTGCCGACGCCACTGCGGGTGTTGAAATCAGCGCGCCGCAATGGACAGCCACACCTGTTGGTACAATGGACCGGCACTGCTTTGGCTGATGCTTCCTGGATGCCACTAGCTCAGTTTCAGGACTCTTATCCGGATTTTCACCGAGGACGAGCCGCTCATGAGGAGGAGGGAGAGATGTCATAGTCTATAGCAGCCGGCCGTGGCTTAGTCCCAGCATGGCAGCCAAATCCCTTAAGGATTCTAGTTCAGCTAAGCCAAATCCCTTAAGGATTCTAATTCAGTTAAACCGAATCCATTAGGGATTCTATTTCCTTTGAGAGTAGGAATCAGACTACAAGTCCGTTTGGGACTCTACTTGTAATCAGCGGCTATATATATAGCTTGAGATCCAATATTTGGGGACAAGCAAGAATTAATAAAGAGTTTTAGTATTAGTTTACCTTCCCCTGTTCTGCTCTTGCTGGCGGCGCGCAAGCTGGGGAGATCCGGCCGACACCAGGGCCCTGGGCTGCCGCCGACGAGTCACAGCTACGACTTACGATCCAAGGGCTGTGACAGAAGCTTAAAAGAAATCTGGGCATGCTTTGCGAATGACTGACTGCAGTGTTTAATTATTGACATTACCGAGTTCTGTTTTAAGGCTCCAAGCTGGTTTTGTTGTTCATATATTGCCTGTTAACCATTCATACTATATGCAGTGGCGAAGCCTTTGGTGGCAAAGTCCCACGAGTTATCTCTTGCTTATGACCCAACTTCCTTGACGAAGCTTGAGCCCCCCTTGGTTCTTCAGGAATTTGTTAACCATGGTACTTTGTTGGGTTTTGCCTGATATATTTCATTTGAATATATCCCAATTCCAGATTAACCTTTTGTTTTGGTTTTGGCATTTATAGATGGTGTCTTGTTTAAAGTCTACATTGTTGGGGATGCAATAAGGGTTGTACGGAGGTTTTCACTGCCTAATGTTGATGAAGGTGATCTATCAAATAATGCCGGGGTTTTTCGGTTTCCAAGGGTCTCTTGTGCTGCAGCTAATGCAGATGATGCAGATCTTGACCCTCATGTTGCTGGTAAACTTCCATGTCTTGGTTTCTCTAGCCTTGCAATAAGTGATGTTATCCACTATTGGTTTTAGAGAACAGTATTGTCAACTGATGCTCTTACATACTCCATCAGAACTTCCTCCAAGACCACTGCTCGAGATATTGGCAAGAGAACTGCGCAGACGACTGGTACCAGCAATTCTTGCACTTGTTTGTTCTTCATGAATCAATGCCATAGTAATTAATATCACCATTTTACCTTATTTACAGGGTCTTAGATTGTTCAACATTGATATGATCAGAGAACATGGGACAAGAGATCGGTTTTATGTCATAGACATGAACTATTTTCCTGGTATGTGATCTAAATTGTTTCAAGAGTATCCTTCTCCCACAAAAAAAACTTGTTTTGAGTATGTCTATTTTATCTTTTCGTTATTTTAAGCTAACTTCTGCTTATAGATTTTAAATAGTAGTTCCTAGAAAACTACCTGAGTTGTCAAAATCTTATTTTTGGTAGCTTGCTGTGGCGGTCTCGTGAAATGACAAGTCTAGGGTACGCATGGTGAAATGACAAGTCTAGGATACACTGAAAAAAGTGATGGTTACCTCCCATATCATCTCCTGTGTCAGCATAATTCAAACTTATGCCTGCTTGCACCATTGCTCTGTATCATGGATAGCTTCATTTGTTTGATGGCCAGTTTGCCATAAGCCCGTGACACATCCTTTCCTTTTCTGCATGTGGCCAATCACTTATATTTTTGTCTTTACAAAAGTGACCTTCCTTAATAAATCGATATTTTGAAGATGTCAAAGCTCATCACCATCTTTTGCGCTTGCAGGGTATGGTAAAATGCCTGGATATGAGCAAGTGTTCACCGACTTTCTGCTGAGTCTAGTTCAGAACGGGCACAAGCGACGGCCAAGCTATAGCTCAGGCGAGGGGTGAAAAGTTGCTAGTCGAGACCCTTTCCCTGTGTCAGTATGTCTCGCATTCGCTGTGTGTACAAATGTGCATGTCAGGGAGATGGATCATCTGTAGTAGAGTTGGGCACCAGTAGTTGCGACAAAGCAGCGAGGACTGTGTCAAGCTGTAAATTATTAATTCACATTTGCTAACTTGCCTTGCTCTCAAATAATTTTGTTCGCCTAATGCCTTCAAGACAATTGTTCGGCTAAGTAATGAAATTAAGTTGGTACCATCGTCAACAAATGTCCTGAAAAAAACTACGTAGGATTGTACTACGTGCGCTCAACTCTTTACGCGTGTTTGCATGAAATTGTCGGGGTGCTATCATTCTCGTCGCGTACGGAGGCAACGGCCAACTGAATGTGATCACCACGGTCGCATTTCTTTGTTGTTTTGAACTCATGGGACGTTGTTTGCAGTTGGTTAGTGTGGCTGCTGTGCTGCCGCACACGTTCACCCGTGCGCGTGGCCGTGTAACACCGTACGGTGGAATTGGTGCGCGGGCTCGGCGGGCTGATAGAACGGGACGGACGCGGCCCGTCGTGCGGTGCGATCGATTGCTTCGACCCATGACCGTGCGGTGCCCAAGTATGGCAGCCCGCTGCGCGGGCAAATCTTGGTCTTGGCTGGTTGGCTGCGCCGACGCGCGCCTGCTCGCCTCACCGGGACTGGATTTTGCTCTACACGTGTGCAACCGCATACTTGCCGCGCCCTCTGATTAAGGAGTTGGTTGCGTCACGGTTACAATTGAAGCTTGTGGCCACGACTTGAGAGAAGTGTACTTGTACTCTCACGTAAAACCCCGGTCAAAGTACGTAATCAGCACAGCACAGCACAGCGATATATGCCAAGTGTAAATATCTGATCTACGAGCTCGTTGCATATGCTACAAAACGTGTCAGGTTACACCATGTGTGATAATGCGAGAAAGGGAAAACGCCAGTCATTTCTAATCTGCACAGTTAGCTCCCTGCATCTACTACATTGAAGAAGCCGTCTCCAGATTAATTAGCAGCTACTTGGCCTAGGTGAGGACAAATTCTACACGTATAAGGCGATCGAAGCCTAGTTACAAATTGAAACCAAACCAGGCCGACATACCAGAAGGCAGCAGTACTGTCACTTCTGTTCAACCAGCTCCTGAATCGACTCCGACACTTCCTGCACCGTGTCACAGAGCTCCTGGCTTGAATTCGATGCTTCTTGCGCGGGATCGTCAAGAATCATTTCGATTGGAACTTCGTCGCCATTGTTGCGAGATTTGGAAGAGCCATTGTTCGAGGTGGACTGCCAGTAGGCGTCGAGAAGATGCTGGTGGATCTCCCGCATCCTCCCGGACTGCTCATCGTCTCTGTCCAACTCTATCAGGTCCTGCACAACAACAAAAACTTCAGTTCAGAGTGAACAATAGGAGAGGAGGATCCGATCTTAACATGAACATACTAACCTGGGCAGAAAAGGAGTGAAATATGCGAGAAAAACGGTGCCTGCAGTACTCGTTGAAGAGAATTGTGCCAATGACAAGTAGAATGGTGAAACCTGTAGCTACCGGAGAGTGCTTTATGCTGAACACACCGAGAGCTATGATCTGTGTCAGTACCAGGGAGAACACAATGGCGTTGTGCATGATCGGCCACAGTTTTCCTCCCATTTCGTACTTCGGGTAGTAGACATTTAGAATCTGCAAAAGATTTCAAGGTTTAAAGGATGAACAGACGAAATGGAAGTTCAATTCTATCTTCGGAAAAAAATATATATTAGGAAACATAATAGATTGACTTGCTCCTAATAATTTATGGTTGATATATGTCAAGTAAATAAGCTCGAAAGTAGAGGGAGAGGAGAGGCCAATCTGCTCACCTGATTGCGATATACCAAGTAGCCAAGGCAAAAGTATACAAGCAAGAAGGGTAGTATGAGAGGCGCCATTATCGAAAATGTGAAGCCAAGCAGGTTGAATAACAGGACTTTTGGAACTTCAGTATGATATGGGAACGAGAAAACATATTCTGGATCATCCTGATAACAAAATACGCATTTTCTAAAGAAGTTATATACTAAGTTGTACACTTGCAATATCTCGGAGCATAGGCTTGCCCAGCCTGATGTGAGAACATATGTGATGAAAAAAGTAGCCTGTCAAAAAAAATAAACAATCCATTAAAAATCAAAAGACAATTCTGCACTGGGATGGGCAGAAGAACGTGCCAGAGAGATTTCAAGCTATACGATAAAATGAAAAACGACAGCATTTCGGTTTCATCACCTGCTTTGGCACGAGTTCAGCTAGCATAGATGGCATATCCTTCGGTCTAGTGAAGACATTGAGCTGATTGAGTACGGATCCTGATAGTACATTGACAAAGAAGACATTCCAAATGCTGAAGAATAAAATTTTGCAGCATGCACTTGTTTTCCTGCCACTGCGAGAAATAGATCCTTCTATCGAAGAGAAGAGCATCATCAACGGGGGAACAGTGTACAAGGACAGCAACAGAACGACACTAGGGAGGTATCCCGTTATGATTCTGACGAACCAGGACCTAGACAAGAAGGCCAGGCAAGAGCTCAGTAACTGTAAACTTCAAATATAAACAGGTAACTAATGGTGATTTCTGAACTTACTTCTTCAGTACCCCTTTCAGGCTTGGAAACAGTTGCTGAAGCTGCTCCACTTGCATCATGCTTTGAACGAATGCGACGGGGACAAGAAACACAAACATGAAAACCACACTAGCTGCAAGTGTTGCTATTTTCCGAAGCCAGATTTGTCTGTAAGGGATCCAGACGTTTGACCAATAGACGTCACGCGGCTCGGGAGCCAAATCTGTGACCCATAGCATAGGATTTGAAGATTGAAGAACTCGTGAAGCAACAATCGCTGCATAGCGAGTCTTGAAGAATACTATAGCACCTGGACATTCCTGTTCAGTAATATGACAGGATTTATAATGATGCACAGAAATCAGAGTTATGACACTACCTTACTTAGATATGCTGACTGCTGAGACAAGACTGAATGAGATGATGTAATGTTCTGGTCAAAAGATGCAGTTTTGAAATCAAATGAAAATGTTATCAGGGGGAAGAAGACCTTTTGAGCTTCAACAACTTCTGGGTCACTGAGGTCTGACTTCTTGGCGTCAATGAACTTATTGCGGTAAAGCTGAAATGAGGAAGCTCGTACTCCGCAGAGACCACATCTAGACAAGCTAGATCTTCCATTCTGATCAAATACAGAAAGTTTTACCCTTACAAATTTCCTATAAGCCCTCTCTGCATTATCCTGCAGAAAGAAACTTAGAGGCCTCAGCAAATGATCTCAGTGCAAAGATAAGCATAGATGAACCTATTTGACGTCAACCTAAATTTAAATGACAAGTATAAAAATAGTTCGTTCACATGTTGCTGGGATAGCAAACTTAAATCAATGAATTACACTAAACTAACTCTGAATTGTGAACATCAACACTGTAAACTACTTTCAGAAGAATAAATATCATAGTGTAGATAAATTGTTAGAAAATAATTTGAGTTCTGATAATATTTGCAAAACAACATAATCTTTGTTGACGAAATGAATTCTTACCACAAAATTCTGCAGATTTCCTTTTCGATAGATCATTTGATGTGACAAGTAACTAGATCCATGATAGTTAACAAAAAAATTTCTGATCGTGTCATCAAGCAGCTCATTGTCTGACTTTGGAATTGAACGAACAAGCACAGAAAAATGACCCGGATTTGGTGGTGATCCAGTAATATGTGCTAATCTCTTTCTTGATATATACTTGTACTCCTGCGGCATGATGATGTACAATCAGCTGGAATAATAGTTGCTTAAACTCAGTAGAATTTTGAGGTAAAAGTCATTTGGTAACGAGAAAATTGTGGACAGGTCTTACATGGTAAAGAAGAATACAAGCCGACACTGTTATAACATATAAAGCAAAGCAATGCACCCAAAGCCTGCAGAGAGAACAAAAGATCTTTTTTTCAAATAGTCATATATTAGGCTTGGAGGACATGCATCATATCTTATAAGAATCGGGCAATAAAAAACCTTGAATTTACTAAAATGAAAGAACTAATAGAATATTGGGGTAAGAATAAAATGCCACTAGGATATCCAACAGATCAAACAAAGTTTTACACCATGGAAAAAGAAATTAAGAACCCTTGAAAATAACTTGTTGATGGGAATGAATAAAAGTATAGTGTGGCCAAAAGAAGAAAAATGTGGATATCGTGGGGATATGTGCATGATCTTAGAGTGATGAGTCAATTGGCAATGGCGTTGTTGGTTTGACGAATCTCGCGTTTTCGGAAAACTTCAGTGCTGTCAGGTCATTGGCGGTCCGACCGGCCACAGTTCAAAGTGGAGTTTGGGGCTAGGCCAAAAATAGGATGTGTAGGCATGAGATGGGAGTCTCCTGGATGTGGTCACATAATTTTTGGAGCTCCCAGTCAAAAGTTCTATCCATTGAAAAATTCCAGAGAGCTTGCGGATTTTCAAGTTGAAATTTGGCTAAGTCTTTTGGGGCGGTCCGACCGCCGTTATGGAATCGGTCCGACCGGTGTGTATGGCGGTCAGACCATCTTCCACTTCGACTTTGGCCATTTTGGCATTGTTGTGTTTTCGTTGTGTTTAATGCATGAGTTTCAATGTTTTATTGTTGCATATTGCATTGTTGAGCTAATATGGGTCAAGTTGTGAAGAACTTGTTCCCAGAGACGATTTCTTTGCCTATTGCTGTGCAGGTAGCTTGCAGGTCAACGACGTCAACGGTGAGAAGGATCGGGACTAAACTTGGAGAGCTGAGGTCCAGAACGATCATGGATGCCGGGTGAAGTCGTGTGACTCAAGCATGGTGCAGAATGGACAAGATGGATCGAATGGGCAGTTCGTTGCAGCTGGTTGGATCAAGCGGCGCGGGGGTCAGTGCAAGTGCCTTGGAGGTTCGATGGGATTCGGACGGGAGAGATTTGCCGACATGATGAGAGCCACTGATCAACCTACACGTGGTGAAGCAGGCAATTGCTTCAATAGATGTGTGTATCCCATTTGTGTTGGGCCTTAATGGGGTCCATGAGAGAAACCCTAGCCACTATATAAATAGAAGGGAGATGGAAAAAAACCCCCAAGCACTTAATTTGTAAAAACCCTAGTTAGGGTTAGGGTTTGGAGAGGAGAGGAGAGGAGAGGAAATTTGTGTGTGTGCTCTTGGATTGAGCTCTTGTCCTCCTTGAGGGAGTGGCTTTGTAAGTAACATCTTGAATCAATCAATGGATGTTTGTTCAAAGATGAGGTCTCATGTGTTTTCCTCTCTTTTGGTGATTTTGGTGCTTCCTTGATCCGGTTGTTTTTGGTTGGTCTTTTGACCTCTTTTACCTTGCTATGATGTGTGGAATACTCCTAGGACCATCTAAATCATCAATCCCTCACTAGCAAGTTTTGGATCAAGTTTTTCATTTTTCTAGATTTTGGACACTCCTTTGGTAAAACCTAAAAAGATCAATTCTTTGTTGTGGATCTGGACGATCGTCGCTAGCAATAGGTCCCAGATATCCTTAGGGAGGTGTGCTCCAAATTTGGTCAAGTTTCATTGGTTGAATCAAAAGTTGGACCAATTTTTGTTTTGGATTTGAGCATTGTGCATTGCCTCTGGACTAAATCGGTCCAACCAATTTTTCACCGCCGGTCCGACCGCCCGACAGTCAGACCGCCAATTGATCGCCGGTCCGATCGCCAGGCAATCAGACCGCCAGCTCTACACTGGTCCAACCGGCCCAGTGAGATCAGTTCTCCATTATTGAGTCTTGTTGTTAAGGGGGTAATCGGATTCAGCACAAGGCTTCCTCTGTGCATTTATTGATCTTCTTAGCTTTCATAGCTAAAGGAGAAAAATACGTGTTGAATTTGATTAAAGCGAAAAATTAAGAAAGCGCCTACTAACCCCCCTCTAGTCGCCTTTACGGTCCTACAAAAAATAAACAAATGGGGACAATATTGTTCATTGTTCCAATCAGAGAAAAACCGACCGCCATTACACGGTAACGGTTTACCAAATAGGTCCTTAGAAAAAAACCTGTTGGAAACTTTTAAATTCAAATTTGAAATTTTGACTCCATAATGTCTTTCCCCAATTGGTTTAGACATTGTTATGCTAGATTACGTATTGAAATATTAGTTTTTAGTATATTTAGCACTATTAAAACATAAAGTAGCCTTGGATGCTCTTTGGATGCTCAGACAGCACATAGAGGCAGTATCATCCTGTCTTTGACATCACATGGAGCCTGTCTCCCTCTTACCCCCCCTCTTGCTCTCCCCCTCTTGCCTCCCTCCCTCCCTCGATTTGCACCGAAGAAGTGCATAGCAAGAAATGAAATGGCAGAAGAAGAAGAAGACGAAAGCAAGCAAAGAATAAAGAATCGGCAGCAGCTAGACGCCGATGAGTTTCTCTCCATGAGCTAGAGTGTTATTTCCAACTACGAGTAGTGAACTAGTGATAGACATCCTAGGTAGATGAGTTGGTCTATTATTAAGATGTACCTCTAATAAGGTCCAACTATGAACAAGCATGTCTCTTAAACATGTATTCAGAATTAAACCTGAAGTATATATGTTTTGGGCAATCTGTAAGTACTTACACATGGAAACCAACAACCACCGGTGAACAATCTCAAAACAAAAGGGGCACTAACATCAGAAAAATTCCCATACTACCACTAGTCCACTAGCCTATTGAGGAACAACTAGCTGCGAGAGACCAGGATGCGCTGGATATAGTATCTTGTATAAATCAATCTTGACCTAACCAAACATAATGTGGTATGGATTATTGTAGGTGATGTCTCCTAAATCTATCAATGTTTGGGGGCATAGAGAGAGACTAAGAGGTGCTGGTTGTAAATGCAGATATTGTAACCTTACGAAATCAGGCGGAGGTGTCACCCGCCTAAAAGAACATCTTGCTGGGAAACAAGGGGATGTTATTGCTTGTAGTGGAGTTCCAGCAAAAGTTCGAAGGCTCATGCTGGCAAATCTTGAAGAAGCGAAGGCAAGAAAGAAATATATTAAAGATGAACGACTGCGAATGGAGCAAACCGCAAGAGAGCTCGTAGCTCGTGGTCCATCATCTCAAGATGTCTTCGATGATGAAGAGGAAATGCAGATGGAATGGTTCCATAGTAATGACATTGCTTGAGTTAAGGCACAGTGTCCTTATTTTCGTACTGCCATCATAGAGACACAAGAACTTGGTCGAGACGTTATGTCACCAAGAGGGCATGAAATCGATGGGACATATCTTGATGCTGACGAACAAGAGGTAAAGGAGTATGTAGCACAGTTCAAAGATGACTGGGATATATATGAAGTCTCTATCATATGTGATTCATGAATAGGACCTACACAAATGAGTATCATTAACTTCATGTTATACTGCAATGGAAGAATATTTTTTCATAAGTCAGTGAATGCAACTGGTGACATACAAAATGCAGACTTTTTGTATCGTGAGATCTGTAAAGTTGTGGAAGAAGTTAGAGTTAAACATATTATGCAGATTGTGACTGACAATAGTGCGAACTACAAGAAATCATGTCAACTGGTAATTGAAGAGTATACAACTTTAGTCTGGCATCCATGTGCAGTGCACACCGTAAACCTCATGTTGAAGGATATTAACCAGTTCGAGGAGGTTGATGCAGTTGTCAAGGCGGCCAAGAGGATTTGCCGGTTCCTATACAACCACAGTCGCCTTCGTAATGAAATACGCCAATAAATTGGGGGAGAGATAGTTCGTCCAAATGCCATAAGGTTTGAAACGATATTTATTTTCTTGAAAAGTTTTTGGGATAGAAAAACAAAGTTCATGAAGTGGATGGTATCAAATGTGTGGAGCTCCAACCATTTGAGCACGACCGAGGAAGAAGAATACATATATTCCTGTCTCACAAGTAGACAATGATGGTCCAATATATATTGGATCATTAAATTGGTAGAATTGATTTATTAACTACTAAGATATGTAGATCAGTAGAAACCAGCAACAGTGGCAGGAATGGTTGGAAAAACATATGATCTCAATTTCGAACTTCAAGACGTATTAAAAGAAGATAAGACTACCTATGATCGTGTTATAAAGCTTATTAATAGAAGAATTACAATGATGAAAGACCGCACATATATAGTTCCAGGCAAGTAGATAGTTTCCTAAATCCAAACACATAACATATGTTTGTTGTATTTTTTCTAACATTCTAAGTATGTTTGGTTGGACAACATCGTTGCTAAACCCGCAGAGCCACAACTTATATAGTTTGGAGAAGAATCCAGCCATCGTCGTTTCCCTGACAATGGCAATTCAAAGAATAGCCGATACACCCGATGAGGCAGTGCAGGCTCTAGGCGAGCTAGAATTATATCGTAATTGACGAGGTTTATTTGCTTCAAATGAGGTTTACATTAGTGCTAATCGTCATACTGCAGGTATGTTATTATGAACTTATATATACATAGAAAATGAACCATCACTACGAGTTTAATATAATTTTCATGTTACTTGTAGCTACATGGTGGATGACGTTTGGAGCGCAGACACCAACACTAACAAAATATGCCTTGCGGATTGTCTCATAATGTGTTTTCTCTAGTGGATGTGAACGTAATTGGAGCACATTTGCATTGGTGCAAACACAATTGAGGAACCGTCTTGGGTACAAGAAACTGCATAAGCTCGTATATATCCACTACAATCTGAGGCTACGATTGCAAAAACGTAAGACTAGAAATGAAGATAGGGCTGCAGATACTTTTGGTGATCTAATTAATATCACTATGTACGACAGAGAGAACATAATCCATGAGTGACTTGATAGCACTATGATACAATCGGAGCCCCTACTAGACGAGAAAGGTGAGCCCCCCCATGCTATCCACAATTATAGTTGATGTCATCCCTTAGAAGGAACTGGATAAAGCATTAGATGATGAACCGTTGAAGCAACGGACAAAGAAAAATATTGACAAGAGTCATCTTGGGAAAAAGAAATATTGTAGCCAACTAACTGAAAAATTGGCTACGGACTTTGCCTCACTTACACAAATAAAGAGACTAGTGTCTGATAAGAAGAAGAAAGCCATTGAGGAGGATATTGTGGGAAGCAATGAAGAAACGGAAAGTCCGCCATCTGGTGAAGTCCAGTACCAAGAGTCTGGTGATAGTAGCTCATCGTCGTCTGATGATGGTGTTGATGGTGGGACAGCTCATGATGCAGGACAAGATCAACCATTAGAATTCACTTGTAAGAAAAACTTCACGCATGCTACCCAGGATGAAGACCATGATTGTCATGCTTCAATAACAATTCATAAGACCTACTGAGGGCTAAGAGTCGCCAAAAAGATCAATCTCGGCCACATGACTCTTCTTCCTATGAATCCTATGCTAACTCAAGGTCTACTCGAACTTATGGACGTCGAGATACCAACCTATTATCTTCTGGTGATGATTCTCATTTGTCAGACATCTCTTCTGATCGTACTAGCCATTACGGTCTTGTATCCTTCGATAACAATGCTAGAATGGTTTACCATTGGGTGGGTGGAACTCGAATATTACCAATAAATTTATAATCATTGGCTACAATATGCCCATAAAACACGCACTTGGGATCAATACAAAACTCACCTAGCTAAATTTGAAGGACCACTTGGAGGAGAGAACTGCTCTAGAGAGTGAAGCTAGCAAGGAGAACTTTTTATGTACAACTTCAAACACTTTCTAATTAATATTTGCATTCTTCTAAATTTCAAATTGCTAACTACCCATTTTCTCTGTTTTCCGGTTTTCCAACCGGTTTTTCTGGTTCCCAACCAGTTACCGATTTTGGAAAAATCATAGTTCAAACAAACAAAATTTGATCGGGTTTCTTCTTGTTTTTCTGGTAACCGGCTGGTTACCGGTACCAGCCGCCGACCGGGAATTCCACCGGATCCGGTTTTTTGATCCCTGGTTCCAATATTTTTCTGTTGGCAACTTATTCGACTCCTAGTCTAAAAAAAACTTGTACATCTCTTTATTCATTGTTGCTGGTAACTTATTCAACTCTAGGGCCCGTTTGGAAGAGGGAGATTGCTCTAGATTTTTTTTATTTGAACTAAATCCTAAGGATTTGGGTCCAAACCCCCTTTCCAAACATGCCCTGAATCTAAAAAAACGACTTATTAAACTATTTGTTTACTTTTAAAGCAGCTACGCAGTTGCTGAAAAATGAATGTCATGATCTTACTCCGTTGAGTGTAACTAGAATAGTATTGGTTCACATCTGGTCATGTGGTCCACTAATGTTCTCCTTTATGTGTGTATCCAACTTTATGATCATGATCAGAGATTGAAATACCGTCCGGTAACTGGCGGTTACCGGCCGGTAACCGGTTTACCGGTTGGCTCCGAGAAAAAAATACCGGCCGGGATCTTTTAAATTCAAATTTGAAATTTTGACTCCATAATGTCCTTCCCTAGTTGGTTTAGGCATTGTTATGCTAGATTATGTATTGAAATATTAGTTTTTAGTATATTTAGCACTATTAAAACATAAAGGATGACTTTTTATGTACAACTTGAAACACTTTCTCATTAATATTTGCATTATTCCGAATTTAAATTTGCTAATTACCATTTTTCACCATATTTAGGTTACCGGCCGGTAACCGGTCCGGTAAAAAACCAAGTTTAAATTTTGAAATTCAAATTCGCCCGGTTTTTTTTTGAATTTTTCAGTAAACGGTACCGGTCATGCGCCGGGAATTTCCCCGGGACCGGGATTTCAATCCCTAGTCATGATATGTGGAAATATTATTTCACGGTGTAGGAAACAATAGCACTACTGGATTTCCTGACAGCGAATCTCAAGAGGCTGAGCTATAGCAAAAATGGAAAAGGACAGCACTGCGTTATCCAGTAAACGAGATAAAGATGAAGATCTTACATTCGTGATTCTTCCTTGACATTTGCAATCGTGAAAACATTCAGCGACTCCGCTGGAATATGCGTGTGAGTCATTTCTTGCCCATGGTAATTAACAGGAAGCACTCCAAATATACAGATAAGAGAAGTTATCGAGAAGATGCGTATGCTGCAGAACAAACGACATACTGATTATAAGTTGTCAATAGCAACAACAAAAGGGTGTATGGTGATGGGCATATGTACTAGAAGTCTAGAACTACAAAGAGATGTCCACGACATAGCGCGCTCATCATACAGGATAGAGTGGAGAGGTTGGAAAACATGAACATAATCCATTGATCAAATAACATGGCATAAGTCTATGAGACTAAATCAATTTCTAGGAGAGAAACCTGAAAATAAAGAGCCGGAGGAACACAACGGAGTCCAAGCCAGCGACTCGCCGAATCTCTTCTTCGGTGCACCAGTATGCTTTTACTATCCAGCCAGCAGTGGGCAGTATCCTCTCAAATGAGAAGTAATCGACCTGCTGCCGGAACTTCTCTTCGGCAAGCCGCCTTCCAAAGTAGACACTGAAGTTGTGAGGCTGCTTCCTGAGGACTGAGTAGAGGGACAGGAACAGCGCGCAGAAACCGATGTTTATGCCCGCCGAAGTCAGAAGGGCAGAAAATTCCATCCCCTGCCTCTACCAGTTGGAAATCCTGGGCATGTACCCATGAAAGAAACTGCAAATTCACAAGAGAATCGAAGATCCATATGACTGCACCTTTAATCAACGGGATAAAGGGCGCAATTGGTTAATAGTGTGCTAATACTTTCATAATGCGCGCACTACCATTACAAGGCAACACACATGGCTAGGGATATACGCATAATGCGTTGTTGCAATACAGCATAGAGCCTTGTTTGGTTCGAGGCCAACGAGTAACGATTGTCAATTTTGGTTGCCTGTCTGAATTAGTATACGCAATTATTCTCTTAAAAATATGGGATGCCCGATCCTTAGCAAATTTGACAGATTGGAATTCTAGTCCTAAATAACCCCCATCATCCTTAATTACCGACCTTACATTTGTATCGATAGACAACAACACAAGAACCGTATCTCCAATGAACCATGAACAATTTCAATCAAATATAATGCACCCTAAATACCGACAGTATTGAGACGTTAAGACCTCAAAAAAAAAAAATCGGGGGTGGGGGGGAGACCCATTTGGTTGGCCGGAATCGGGCAAGGTTAATTCGCCGGGAAGGCACATAACAAAACGTATTTACAGCCGCATGTCAACAGATTCGCCGGCCGGACCGGGCGCGAGCCCGGGGAGACGACCAAGGACGCGCACCAACCGGATCTTCCGGCCCGGCATTGCGTGCAGTCGGCCGCGCGCGCACCTCATGCAACGGGCTGGAGGAGATCGATCAGAGGGCGGTACGCGGTAGTGTCGGTTACAGAATTCATTCAACGAATACCTTGAAATGACCGCGTGGATGCGATGCAACGGCGGTCGGCCGCCGGCCGGCACCCCCCGTGGATGCTCGACGCCAACGGCAGCGCGCGCGCGCGGGAGTAGGCGGAGTTTTCGCCGAAGCAACCAACCGTTCACCCGTGGCCGTGGTGGTGGGGGCGTTGTGTTATGCTCTGCCTCTGCATGCAGATGCGGCGCACAGGGTCTATTTGGTTGCCTTCGCGACGCTTCAGATTGAATCTAGAGTGAATGTGTAGTAAATTATTTGGTTGTCTATTTCAGTTGAGTTAGATTGTAATGAGATATTGTTTAATTAGTTACATCAGGAGGGTGGATGTATGCTTAGATGCAATGTTTGATTGTTTGTTGCCTATATGTAGCAGAGTGAGCTCATATCTTTTAGTGGGTGATGAGAATAACTTTTAGTACTTAGATGGAAAAATAACTAAGGACATGACTTTACTCCAAACTATTGAGCAATGAACATAAGATATGACCACATTAATGTGTATTGTGCTTGCTCAAATAATTTTGATTGCAGAACTGCATGTGTGTATATATATATACACACACACTACTCAGTTGTCGTCCACTTAATTATAATGGTCTCCCTCGACTTTGCTCTAACAGAGAACGAAGATGTCAATAGAAAAATAACAGAATTACTAGTACTTTAACAAAAGTAAGTCCCAACCAGCAGATTGGCGTACATCTGATGTTTGTGGGAGCAGTCAGACGCACACAGGAATGCGTTGAGCACGACATACATGCAAATTCTTCCAACGAACCCACTTTATACTATTCATGAGATTATAACAATTTAACTATTCATGACAGTATGACAGAAATGTGTTCATGAGAGTATAATAATTTCACTATTCATGTGAGTATAACAACTTAACTATCCAGAAACAGCTTCCCGTCACAATTTCACTGCACATCATCTCAATTTTTGTTTTTGCATCCAGAAGTCTTCGCACTTGGGTCTAACAGAAATGTTTCCATCCAAAAACAATTTCACTATTCATAAGAGTATAACAGAAAATTACAATGTATGCTACCAAAAATTCAAATTCTTCGTCTATTTCTTGTTCCTGACAAATAATGGAGAGAGTCACAAATACCTTGGTCATTGATCCCAAAATGAAATATAAGCCATTAAACATCAATGTATTATTCAACTTTTGCCATAAACAAGAATGCTAAAGTGGAGCATACCTCACTTGATTCTCCCAACAAGCTCAAGGAATGTCAGACCCAAGGAATGACAAGGTAGACAAGCATGTCAATTAAACAGGGTAATAGATTCAAAAGGTAGAACTTGAAAATATACAAAATTAGCATAATGCTTTATTTTGGTTGTTTGTTTATTGCTCTCATATGTCGGGCTGCTCAAGATGAGATCTTATCCTCCTCGCCACTTGAGTCAAAATTTGATCACAAATTAAATATGACAATTAATCTGAAATAAATTAGGCCTTGAGCTTCTAAATAAAATCTTGCAGACAGAATGCATTACAGTGAACTAAATGCATTATAGTGAACTGAAAGCATTAATCAAACTGAATCACACTAAACTAAAGAACCACAGTGAACTGTAACAGACAACTAAAGAATCACAGTGAACTGTAATAGACAACCAAACAGTGCGGAAAATGCATGCATAGATGCGAGCCAGGCTTATGCAGGGAACCAAACACATCCTAACTTAACACAATAGAAAACAACAAGTAATCTACAAGCTCAAGACCAATTTATATCCAATTGTCGTATTCAATCTCAATTTAACATCAGTTCTTCATCGAGCATGTACCGAGCCCACAAACAATATTGAAGGATCCAATTGTGCAGGATAACACATGCAAGAACTAACTTGACTTGGGGTCTTGAATGGGTGGAAAGGTTTATTGTAAACAATCTTGAACCGGATCTTGAACGTGCCGAAGGCCTTTTCGACCGAGACCCTAATAGAGGAGTGTCGTAGGTTGAACAACTCCCTCTCGTAACGAGGGTAATTCCTTCCACCATACCCTCTCAAGTGGTACCGAGTGACTCGGTATGGTGGAAGGAAGCCCGGTCGAGCAACATATCCCGCATCCACAAGGTAGTATTTGCCTACCAAATGACAAAGTACCCTTAACATTACTACCATAAGTGTAAGAAAATTTTAACCAACATCAACTTCTACATAATTATCTAGTATACCTTGGGGGACCCTTAGGACATCGTCCCTCTCCAAAGCATCAAGAAGTATGAGAGCATCATGGGTTGGCTCTTCCCAACCAGCAAGGACATAAGTAAACTTAAGAACGAAGTCAACAATAGTTATGACATTCTGGGTAGTAGTGCCCTTCCTATCCCTAAAGGTTGTCGATACTTTTGTAGGAACCCTTGCGAGCACATGGGTGCCATCAATTGCACCAATGCAGTCCTAACACACATGGAAGCAATTTAGGCTAGCACATAGCTCTCTACAAGTTGAGTGTGAACTTAAGGTTAGTTAAGGGTGTAAAAGTATATTTTTACCTTGAAGTAGGGATTGATCCTCCTATTTGTTTGGATTTGAGGGGGGGTTCAGTGGAGGGTGGCTGAATCATCTTGTTGCGCAACTCCCCAACAGCAAAGAGAACCTCCTGAAAGTATTGGGTAATGGATTCAATGGATCTCCTAAATATTGGCTGCAAATCCCTAAACCTATGGTTATGGCCAACAACGAGGAGAAACATGGCCACTTGTTCCTCAACACAGGGTGGAATCAACTAAAACAACGACTATGCCTCAGATCTGGAACTAACAAGGGTAGAATCAACTAAAAAATTATAGATCTAGACATTCCAGCTTGCAAGAAGTATAGATCTAGAAAGTTCATGGTAGTCCAATGCATGATCTCAGTTAGATCTACAAGATTCCATACCCATCGAACAAAACTAAACCCTCTTGTTCATCATGAAACTGAGGAGGAAGAAAATCAGTGCCAGTTAGATCTACACGATTCCATGCCCATCGAACAAATCAAAGAAATAGAAGGAGGAAGAAAATCACAGTACCAACAATCTCCAACGAAAGCACACAACATAGGAGAGGGGGGCCGGGGCCTTGAAGCGTCAGGTACCACGCTGGACCACCATCCGCCGGTCTTACCTCCGGAGGCGAGAGCAGCGAGGATGAGTGTGGCCTTGCGCCTTGCCTTAGGACGGTGAGCCCAAGCGTCAAAGCGAGAGGACACGAGAGCAAATGAGGAGGCGGCTGGAGGTGGAGAGAGTAACCCTAGCGCTAAGACTGCACATGCATATGCAGCTGGTGGGGAGCGCAGCTGCATCCCACAGGCCTGGCTTGTGAGCGAAGATCGCAAGGCACGTTTCCGTCGGGCCAGGCTCAGGGGAGCCTTTTGCACGCAAGTGGCCTGGCCCGGACGACGGTGCAGACAACCAAACAGTGCGAAACATGCATGCACAGATGCGAGCCAGGCTGATGCAGGGAAGCAAACACACCCATAGGCGAGTGGCTCACAGGTGGCGCAGATAATCAAATCCTCTAGGATTTTGCTACGTAGAACCACCGATCTCAAAGCACATAAAAGCTCATCTCCAGGTTCTCTTCCCCTCCCTCGGGTCCTCGCATTCCTCGTCGCATCCTGTGCTACGCAGCAGCAGCCGCCTCCGTCGGCACCCAAAGCGCCCACGTCCGTGGTGTTGCGGAGGAGCTTGAGGCACAAGGGGCAGCAATGGCGAACAACGAAGCTGAGAGGATGAGAATGTAATATCCCAAAATTTGGTTTGTTTCTGAAGCTTTAAAAATAAAAGTAATCGTTTGAATTTTCTTGTTTAAGTCAACTTAATTTGAATTTTCATAAATCAAAACAACTTAACATGATCAATCTAAACTTCAATTAAATTCAAAGTTGTTTTATTTGGGTTCCTTGAGTTCCAAAGAATTTTATAGGAGTTTTCAGAATTTATTTGCTAATTCTTTGAGCTCGATTTTATTTAAATCAATTTCCTAAATTCGGGAAGTCTTTTATTTTCTGGATTTATCCGTTGGGCTCAATCTTTTTTCCTCCAGCCTTTTCCATTTTCCCCGCCGGCCTGGTTTTTTTTTCTTTCCAGCCCACTTCGCCTTGGCCCATTTTGCTTTTCCTTTGCGCCGAAGCATGTTCTCCTTTCTCTTTTTTTTCTCTCTTGTGTCATTGTTCCATGGTCCACCCTTGTCATCTCCTTCCTCTTGCGCCTGGACTCTTTGCGTCGTGTCCAGCTCGAGCATGCCAAGCCGTCGTGTCCCTCGCGAACACTCCCATACCGGTGCTATAAAAGTGCGCCCTTCCGCATCAATTTCTTTGCTTCGTTCACCTCTCCCAAAACCATAAAATCCTGGCCCTATTTTCATCTTCGTCACGCCACAACTCGTCGAAGGAAACCGAGTGCCGCCGTGGTCCTCTTCGCTGGAACTTTTCACCGTAGAAGCATCTCTGGCCACATAGTCACCTCCTGCAGTTTCATGCTTCCACGTTCTACGCCGTGCTCTCTTTCTCTTCGGTCGAAGATCACTCCTCCACCGCCATAGTCATCGCCGCCGTCGATCTTTCGATTTTCTCGCCGTGTCACCACCACCAAAAGAGTCGCCTCCTTCTCAGATTTCTGTTTTGCTACTTCACCGAACCTACCTCACCGTCGTTTGCCCTCGCCTCCATGAGCTAACTGCTGACCTGTCTCTGTTTCTCTCTCTGCCAACTCCTTAGCCACCTCATCCTAAACCCAAGTGCCACCTCGGCCTTTGCTTCCTTGTGTCATCTGCGTGTCAGTGCCATGTGGTGAGCCCAAACCCAAAGTTTGACCAAAGCCCATGAGCTTGTTCCATCATGAACCACACCTATGCCATGTGGGACCCTGCCGCCATTCTCTCTCTTTCTCTCTCCAGCAACCTTGGCCCACATGTCATTCTCTCTTTCATCCCTCTCTCACTTGTAGGTGGACCCCACTTGTAAGTTCTAGATTTCTTTTTATTTTATTTTCCTACCGAATGAATATTCCAGGAATATTCTTTTTTCTCTTCTTTTTCCCTTTCCGGCAAATCTTTCGAGAGCATGTTCTTCTTCGTTCGGACTGCGATTTAGTCCATTCAAATTTCTAAATTTATATAAAACTAAGATCTTTATTTTATAATTGGTTTGACAATTTTTTGGATTTCTTTTAAATTTATTTGTTCTTCGCCTGTTGTTTTCTCTCTCGTTAGACGATCTGTTTCACAGAGCAAGAGCAGAAGCAAGCTTTGAAGATCCAAGTGTGGTAATTGAGCAAAACCAAAGCCAAAGACAAGGAAAGTTGTAGTTCTTTGATCATATTGAATCTATGATTTTTAAAGTGTATTATTTTATATCAATTCCATGCTATCTTTATATCAACTGTCTTTATGCCTCCATTGAATATTTGAATGCTATGAATCAATTGTCACCATATAATGGTTAATTTTAGTTGGACATAATTGTATCAGCAACATGGGTATCTTATAGATGCTTAATCATGCTTAGTTACGATGGGCTCATGATCACATGTTCAGTAAATGTTAAATTTGACTTAATGATATATGAAATTATGACGGGTAGCCACTATTGTTAAAATTTGTGTACCTTGATAAGGTATGTCATTGGTCTTGGTTAAACAAAATAGTTTTTGCTCGGGTGAGCGGTTGTGAAGTGAGGGTGTGGTTATAATACGTTGTGGGTTTGTGGTAAACTTGCAGGTAACTTGTCAATGACTTAATCTTGTGCGTCATTGAACTGAGTCTTTTCATACAACCACATGCCTGGTATGGGACAGACCTAACTTAGTAAGTGTAGGGTTTTTGCATTGACTACTCAGGTAGTATATGGGTGGAGGTGTGTACCCTTTCTAAGGTCACATCTATGGCAGGGTTTATTGTCTCCAGGCCCAACGATGTGCGTTGAACCAACGGTGAGGTTGGGGTTAACAATATGCACAACAAGAGAGTCAATTGTTAAGATAAAACTTTTGAAAGGTTTGTGATTAGCTCCGTACAAGTTGATTGCATTTTGTGGGTAAAGTGCACAACCTCTGTAGAGTGTTAATTAAACTATTCGAATAGCCACGTCCTTAGTTATGGACATGTCCGGAGATTTCACATGAGAGGTAGAGTTTATTTTATAAAACGTGTCGGGGTATGAATGACAAGTTCGCTTGATGAATATAATATTCGTTTGGTGTCGACGATCAAATCGCCGATCTTATGAATATATAAATGAAAAGAGGAAAAGTGTGCGTGACTTCAGGGAATGGATCTGACTTGCTCTTTATTGCTATGAACTCACAATTACAAACACAGGGAGTATCTAAAAACACAACACTTTGCTATATCTTGCTTGATGTCTTCTGCTTGTGCTATCTGTGCTGTACCCCCTGTCCTCTGTCTTTTCTCCGTCCTTCCATGACCCTCCTTAAATAGTTGATGAAGCGATGGCAGTTATCCCATGAAGAGGCATCCGTTGGGGAGCGACGCGCCTGGTCGGGAAGAGACGGCAGTTTGGCGGTTCCACTAACTGTAAAGGCGGTTGGTGAAAACGTCAACTGTTCTGCGGTTAATGACTTAGGAGACGTTAAATCATTAGCCGTAATAGTGTTGTATTATGTGGAATATGAAACACGTGATTCATTCATCACATAGTGAGTGGCGTGGTCGGAGACTCGACCCAGATGCCTATTCATAGCTTCACGAGCACCTACCTGGTCGTGGACTATGTTGGAGACTTTGTCCGACCAGGGTATTTATTATATAACTTCCGTAATACCTACGACCAGTTAGGTTGGTAGTCTTAGAAGTTACGACCATGAAGACGTATGGTCTTTATTGGGATAACATATGAATATTTTAATCCTCAACAGCTAGCCCCCGAACTTTAAAATGAATGTTGGTCGTGCGGACACGTTTTTCGATGCAATCATATCGAACAGACCTCTCATTAAATGCCGTGAGACTCGAGGCGGCAGTATTCATTTTTAAAGTTGAGAAACTGCTTTGGAAAAAAGGAAAAAGCCTTTCTGTCCGCCAGTCAAAAAGGTGTTTGTCCGTTGGACTTCTCGCAGAGCCTATTCTGATGAAATGCCTATAAAATGACCCCTACCGAGTGCTTTAAACCTTTACGCTTCCATCTCCAAGAAAATCTTCCTTGAGTTCTTCACCCAAAAGGAAAGCATCATGTCGGACCTCATCATGAACCGGTCGATCTCCGATCCGAGCGAGAAAAGATTGAAGAGTTTGGAGAAGGTTGGGTTGTTACCCGACAGAGTTTGATCTTTTGGAGATCGGCTTTGGAGAACCATCGCCCAAGCGGCGAGGAGGAGAAATCCGGTGTTCCTCGCGTACGTTGAGTGCGGGCTCAAGCTTCCAGCACATCCTTTTCTTTCTCAAGTGCTGGAGTTTTATGAGGTTGAGTTGATCAACCTTGCTCCCAACGCCATTGCAAACCTAAGCATCTTCGTCTACCTCTGCGAAGCGTACTTGGGGATTCCACCATCGATGGAACTCTTCAAGTATTACTATCGGATGGCGAACACGAAGAAAACAACCAGCACTCCTGGGGAATGTACCTTAAGGCTTCACAACGGTAAGGCCGACGAGTATATTCGAATGTACTTGAAGTCCTCCTGGTCGTCATGGAAGAAAAGCTGGTTTTATATGAAGGTTACGCGAGAAGACTACCAGATTACGGTAAGAAGAAGGCGGTCGAAAATTACTACCGCGTTCCTCTTCGAAGAAGGAGGGAAATGTTGGGAGATGGATTGAGGCTATCCATCTCTTGAATGTCAAGGGTTTAACTTCCTGGCACGTTGTAAGGGACTTTTCCATTAGGAGGATTAGTCCTTTAAAGACCAGGGCACGCTCGATGCTCTGGTTCATTGGTGGCGATGATGCTACCAAAGATTCTGATCCGTAATTTTTAGAAAATCCCACCGCTTTATTTTGCGAGTTGATTATTTTCGCAAAACTAAGATCTTTCATTTGCATTTGCAGTCTTGTCTTCTGAGGACGTCAGAAATAGGATCAAAATGATCTGCGCTGGCGAACCTGATGACAAGGCTAGCTTTCCTTTAATCCTAGCACTTGTGAGTGCCGAGGAGAGGACCGAAAGACTTAGGGTAAGTGTATTAACTTCTTTCCACCTTTACAGTTATTTTCGATCAGTTTTAATCCTCTTCATGTGTAGTTGGTCGGACTTAAGATCGATGAGGCTACGGAGACGTGTGAGCCTATTGATTATCCAACCAGCCTTGTGATCGCTGAGGGCAGCGGTCATGCTGAGGTAAGCAACTGAAAGAAATAACTTCTGTAAGATGAGGTATATTCTTCACCTGATTAACTTTTGCTTGTTAAATCAGGCGGCAATCACTGAGTCTCGTATAGTTGTCCATGAGACAGCTGTTCCTGAGACCAGTGAAACCACACTTTCTGATCCAGGAGTTAGGGACCGTGTTCTCGACCAGATAGCCGAGGACATCGCTTCTGATCTTCTGATCGGGAATGTGGAAAATGTAATTGAACCTACCAGTCCGGGACTGGTGGGAACAAAGAGAAAAACAGGCGCAACGGACTTTAAACCAGCGCGCTATAAGATCAAGACTAAGAAAACCACCAGGTATGTACAATTTTATATGAAAAACATACCTCGTATATTCCAAGTAAAATTGAACTTTGTGTTTCTCTTGTGTAGATCTGCTGAATCCCTGGTCGCTTCCGACCAATCCCATTCAACAGATCAGGCGATCGGAGGTAGTCCTGGCCATTGTCTTCCTCAGGTAGGACATCTTGAGGATGATGTGGTTGGAGGAGCCCAGAGCCAACTCGGTTCTCGAAATCTGGGCTAGATCCCGTAATAGTCACTACGCAAGAACGGAGGTAGAGACCATTGTTGATCTTCCACAGGTTCCAGTACCTGAAGGTCATCCCTCCAAAACTAATAAGTTTCCTTTCTCAACTCGATTTGTCGCGAGTAAGGAACTTGATGATTATTGGGGGAGAATATCGGATCGCTCGACACAAAGGAGCCCGATAAAATTTATACCGATTACAACGATGTCGTAATTCGAGTAAGTGTCTTCAATCTCTTTCATAACCTTTCTTGAGGTTTTCAATAAGGTTTATGGAAGAAAATGCTTTATACAGCATATGATCGAAAACCTCGCTACGGTCGGAGGACTAACCAGACGAGTTAGGATTTTAGAAGAAAACATTCGAGATAGAAAGTAAGAGTTTCTCTTCTTTTTCCTCATTAAGACTTTCCTTTTATTCATTCTCCTTATCGTAGATTCTTTTGATAGATTTAGAGAAAATAAAGAAGATGCTTTAATGAAAAGGCCAAAAGAATAAAGCTTGAAGAAGATCTTCAGCTAAAACCGGTCGATCAAAGTCTTGACGACCAGTAATAAAGAGCTTCTGGATGATTCCAGGAAGAGAGAGGAAGGTAACTGGTCGTAGCCATAACTCAGTATGTTTTCCAATCTTTTTACTCAATACTTGTTTTGTCTATGCAGAACAAAAACAAGCATTGACCAGAGTGAAGAAAGCTCGAATTTGAGCAAGACAAAGGCGACTCGTGCTTAGCTTGGATGAGAAAATCACATCGCTAAACAAAATGCTCTTTGATATGGGCGCGGGATCAAGCTTGCCCTCTTTGAGCGATCCAGTAGAGAAGGTTAACTACCTAGGCTCTTTGTTGGAGGAACTCAAAGTTTTGCTCAAGACCACTAGGGAGAACTATGCCCACTCCGTTAAGGAGTCTATTGCTTGTGGAGTCAGTCTTGCTTTGGCAAAGCTGAAAGCTTCCGACCCATCAACTAACCTTCAAGCCATCGAAGAGGATTTCAACTGCTTACCCGCATAGGCAAATCAGATCCTCGCAGAGATGAAACCTCTAGGCGAAAAGGTCGCAGAAGAGATGGAAGTCGGATCCCCATCTAGCAGTAGTTAGCTTAGGCATTCTCTTAGTAGTTTAGCTGAAGAAAAAACAGTGCATACAAATGTAAAGACTTACCTTTCTCTTATCAAGAATAGAAAAAATTCTTTTATTCATCCGGTTAACTTGTGAATTTATGTATTACCTAGCCCCCGACTGTTATATAGTAGAAAATATTTACTATATAATAGTACGACCTAAGGCCAAGAATATAAATCCAAATTTCAACCATTACTTGTAAGTATGTACTGATCGGTAAAAAACTGATCGTGATAATACTAGGAAACCTTTATGGTCGGAACCGTGTAAGTTTCGACTAGTTGTAAATCTATTTTTAATGATCGAAGTACTTCACTAAGACAACGTATGGTCGGAAAAAATAAAGAATTCTCCTTGATAAGAGGAAAAAACATGAAGAACATATGTTAAAACGGACATAGAGGTGGTTTTACTTCTATGCGATGCTCAATCCTGGTCGGAATGAACCTAGCTAGGAAATAAAGGTATAAACTATATTTCGCAAGACGTGCTCATGCTCTTAGTTCGACCGGCAATGAGGATCGAGGAAAAAGGCCGTCGCTAGGAAGCTCCTTCCAGTTAAGGCGGAACCACGTGCGAAAAAAAGGAGAGACTTCGACTAGGAGGTTTTCGTGTCCCACCAAGAGCCAAACAAGAGTAGAAATGTAATTTTGAAACATAGACTATACACTTTATAATCCGAGCATACGAACCGCAATGATCGAGATTGGGCAACGTTATATAAGTAACATCACTCGCTACTCCGAAATTAATTATTCAATTTAGAGAAATTTAAATGAAATAAAATGAAATGAAGAAAATTAAACAAAGAACTTACGCAATTGGTCAATGTTCCAGAATTTGACAAAACCACCGTCATCGACATGGCTAATCGTACTGAGCCTGGTCGGGTAACTTCGACCACAGTGTAAGGACCCTCCCATTTAGGGGAAAGCTTATTGCGCCCTGCTTGGCTCTGAATTTTTCTGAGAACCAGATCACCTATAGCTAGGTTGCGAGGCCGCACCTTACGATTGTAGTACCATCGCATGGCTTGTTGGTAGATTGCCGAACGACAAAGCTTGGTTCCGTCGATCTTCGAGGAAATTGATATCGTCGAAGTCGATGTTCTTCCCGATTGCTTAAGTTAAAACAATCGGTCTGGCGCGAGCCAATTTTCAATTCGGAGGAAGCATAGCTTCGCTCCATAAACCAAAAGAAAGGTGTTTCACGGTCGCACGATCGATCGTGGTCCGGACGACCCATAAAATGTAGGAAGTTCTTGAACCCAAGCCCCGACCGCTTTATTAATCGGTCGAATACTCGGCGTTTTATCCTGTATTAGGATACCATTGGCACGCCGATCGCTTCCATTGCTCGTGGATGAGCCACGAAGCGAAATGGATTTTGATTCCTAGTTCTTCGAATTCTTGGAAATTGCCGCTGAGAACTGGTACCGCTATCGATGATGATACGACTGGGTACACCAAATCGTGTAATCACATTTTTTGTTATGAACCTCTTAGCGGCTTCAGTTGTAACTTTTACAACTGGCTCGGCTTCGATCCATTTTGTAAACGTGTCAATCATGACGAACAGAAATTCGAAGCCCCCGGGTGCTCTTGGGAATGGTCCCAGAATGTCTAGTCCCCAGGTTGCAAAAGGCCAAGAAAGAGGGATTGTTTGCAAAGCTTGTGCCGGCTGATGTACTTGTCGGCTATGAAACTGACATTGTACGCACTTCGTCACGAGCTCTTTTGCATCATGAAGGCGCTTGGCGAAGAGTATCCTTGCTCAAGGCTTTACCGCTGTGGTTCGAGGAATGATGTGCTCCACAGACTCCTTCATGAATTTCAGTTAGCAACTTAATGCCAGCTGATTGAGATATGCATCTCATCAACACTCCATGAGATCCTCGTTTATACAAGGTACGTTCGATTAGAGTGTATGATTTGGCCTTTCGTGCTATACGATCAGCCTCTACATCATCTTCAGGAATTAGGTCATGCTGAAGATAATTGTAGATCGACGTCATCTAGTCTCTACCTTGATCGTCACCGATCTGTGGAGCATCTAAGTTATCAGAGTCAATAGGATTGACCTGGTGTAAACTATCGATGTTCTCGGAATGCTCGACCACCGAGGGTGAATCGAGTTGCTCGAAAAAACTCCGGCGGACGGTTGACCTAGTAGAGGCCATCCGTGCCAACCGATCTGCTAGAAAGTTCTCCTTTCTAGGAATATGTTGATCCGGAAACCAAGAAGTGCTTTTCGAATTTCCGCACTTCGCCAGATAGGAAGACATATTGGTACTCGAGCATTGGTACTCTTTCCCTACTTGATTCGCTACTAGTTGAGAATCACCTTTCACTAGCAATTTACGAATCCCGAGCGAACGAGCCGTCAAGTCCCGCCAAAGAAACCTTCGTACTCGCCACATTGTTTGTAGCGGAAAGTTAAACCGACGGCATACTTGATGTGTTCGCGGTAGAGGATACCAATCGACTCGACCCCGATCCTTTAAGCATTAAGGAACCATCAAAGTACATTGTCCATTCATCGTGGCGCTCGTACTCGTGTCCTGCTAGATTCCGGTTTGTCCACTCGGCAATGAATTCTGCTATTGCCTGAGACTTTATAGCTGTTCGTGAGATAAAATGGAGGTCGAACGTCCCTAGTTCCACCGCCCATTTTGCTATTCGTCCTGATGATTCCCTATTTCCAAGGACTTAACATAAGGGATATCCAGTACGTACGACCACTTTGTGGGCCTGAAAGTAATGCCTTAGTTTCCTCGAAGCCATAAGGAGACTATAAAGCAACTTTTGTACCTGTGGATATTTTTCCTTTGGCCCATGTAAGACTTCGCTTACGTAATATACCGGTCGTTGGACGTTTTCACGGTCTACGACCAGTACACCGCTGACAGCTTGTGGTGTTGCAGCCACGTAAATCAGTAGTGTTTCCCCTGGTCTTGGAGAGACTAGGACCGGGGCACTCGTAAGGTACTCTTTGAGTTTTTCAAAGGCATCGTTAAACGTCGTCCACTCGAAACTTCCATGTTTTCAAGAAGTTTAAAGAAAGGTAGTCCTTTTCCCTAACACGCTATGAAACGACTTAGCGCGCCATACAACCGCTTAGCTTCGGACTTCCTTCTTCGTGGTCGGGCGATCGATTGATGGTCGATATCTTATTGGTTCGCTTCGATACCTCTAGCCGAAACTAGAAAACCGAGTAGCTTTCCAGCGGAAACCCCAAACACACACTTCTCCGGATTCAACTTGAGGTTATGTCTTCTCAAGTTATTGAAGGTCTCTTTAAGGTCAAGCATGTGATTGCCGGAGTTGACACTTTTCACTACCAAGTCATCAACGTAGGCTTCCAAATTTCGACCTATTTGTGGGCTGAAGGTTTTTTGCATTAATCTTTGAAAAGTGGCACCAGCATTTTTGAGACCAAAGGGCATCTTTACATAACAGTAAGTGCCAAATGGAGTGATGAAGGAAGTCTTCTCTTCATCTTCTTTACTCATGCTAATCTGGTGGTACCCTGAGTAGGCATCTAAAAAACTTAATAACTCACACCCGGAGGTAGAGTCTACAAGTTGATCAATACGAGGAAGGGAAAATCGTCCTTCGGACAAGCTTTATTAAGATCTGTGAAGTCTATACACATCCTCCATTTCCCATTACTCTTCCTAACCATTACAGGATTAGCGAGCCATTGAGGGTGATGTACTTCACGAATGAATCCAGCCTTTAAAAGCTTGTCAATCTCAGACTGGATGGCATCCTTCCGGTCGGGTGCGAACGTCCGAGTTCTTTGCGCTGACCGGATTTTTATCAGTGGAGCGCTAGCCTGTGCTCGATCATCTCCCTGGGGACTCCGGGCATGTCGGATGGTTGCCATGCGAATACATCCTTGTTTGCTCGGAGGAAGGAGACGAGCGACTCTTCCTATTTAGTATTGAGTCCTGCTCCGATCAGCACCTTTGGTGAGGATCCACCATTATTGCTTGACATGGCGTTTCCTAAAGAAGCGCCTTTGTCGAGTAGAACCTCCTTGGTCTGGTCGGATGGTTTGGGCGTTATCTTGGGTCTGGAGTGCTTGACCTGCATGATGATGAATCGAAATTTACGGTGGTAACTCATCGACCAGTTCTAAGGATCTTCGATCACATGCGTATGCCATTTTGCGATCTCCACGAACCATGATCACACCTTTCGGTCCTGGCATTTTCAAACTTTGATACCCGTAGTGCGTGGCTATCAAGAATTTTGCTAACGCCGGACGACCAAGAATTCCATTATATGCGGTTTCAAAATCAACCACGTCAAATGAAATTTTTTCCGTTCGGAAGTTATCAGGACTTCCAAACGTAACCGGTAAGGATACTTGTCCTATCGGTTTGGCAGTAGAACCAGGAACTATGCCATGGAAGGCGTATTTCACCGGTTTTACTTTTGATCTGGGAACCTGCATGTCTTCTAAAGCTCCCGAAAACAATATATTTAAAGAGCTACCACCATCTATCAAGACTCGATTGACTTTGCAATTATTAATAGTAGGTTCTACGATAATAGGAACCTACCCTCGAGTTGATGAGGCGAGGCAATCTTCTTTGCTGAAGGAGATTACGGTATCCGACCACCTTGATGGTTTGGTAATGGTCGAAGGTTCCGATAGGTTGACCTCTCGCTCCATGGCTTTCAGGTGACGGCGTGAGTCGTATGAAGAAGAACCTCCGAAGATCATATTGGCCGTGCGCTGAGGCTCCTGGTACTCCATCTCTTCGTCGCCATCCTTGTCCTTTTTGGAACTTGTTTCCCCCAACTCTTGGATTGCGGGGAGTGGGCCTTTACCTGCATAAAAATCTTCCAGCTTCTTTTGCCAAACACGGCAAGTGCGCAAGTCATGCCCTGCCTGTTGGTGAAGTGGACACCACTTCTTACCTTTATTATGGCCATCGGTCGGAACTTTGGCCTTACCCCGACCGGTATAGTCCTTCTTACCCTTGAACGGTTTATCTGGAACCGCTAGGACTTCCTTGGCGCCCATCTTGCGGTGCTTCTTCTTTTTGGAAACCTTCTTGGGATTCTTTTCTGACTTCTCAAGGCCAGGTTGAGGGATTTTATCTTTTCGATCAATGGCTTCAGTCCATTCAACCGCCTCACTAGCGGTCGCATACTTATCAGCCATATCAAAGAGTTCGGCGGTTGTTCGTGGAGGATTCATAGCGATGTCCTCCGTAAACCGCCGATTCCTTAAACCTGCCTTAAATGCCTGAATCACAGAAGATTCTGCAATCTCTGGAATAGAATTTCGAACCTGGCTAAACCTCTTGATGTACTGACGGAGAGTTTCCTTTGGTTCTTGCCGAGTTCGATGGAGATCATCCTCCTTTTCAGGGCGATCGTACGTACCTTGGAAATTCACAATCAACAAATCGCAGAGTTGTCCCCAAGTATAAATAGATCCGACCGGTTGGTTAAGCAACCAAGACCGGGCCGATCCTTCCAGCACCGTGGGCAAATAATTGGCCATCACGTTTTGATCACCACCAGCTGCTCTGATGGCAGTGGTGTATATCTGGAGAAACTCTAATGGATTTTGAGATCCATCAAATTTATCCAAGTTGGCAGGTCGGAACCCATTAGGCCAACGTCGCCTTGGAGCCCCGCGAGAAAGGCTCGACAACACAGAATCGATTCATAGCGCCTTCTTGGAAAAGGTGCCGGATTAGGATCAGTAGGAGATCGGTTTCTTCTAATTGAACGCCGAGGCTCCGTCGTCCCGATCTGGTCGCGGACGTTATCATGACGTCTTTGACCATTAGCATGGTTCAGATGATGACGGAGATCATCTGGACCGATCAGGTGCTCTCCTTGGCTGGGGGAAGAGGCCGTCGTTCGAAACAACCTTCTTCCTTCATGACCTACTGGTCGGAATCGCCGAGGAGGTCTAGGTATCGGTGGATGACCATGCTGCCCTCTACTGAGGGAGGAGCGTTGAGACGAAGTCACCGTTAGACTTTGGGATATCCCTTGCCCCCTGCACGCTTCCGTGCGCTGCACGGTTCGTTGAAGAATTTTCGATACCTGCTCCACCAATTGGGTAAAGCCCGAGCTTCACCGAGCAGTCGGTCGATATTAAGGATATTCGGATACGACACAAGTTACGAATCATACCAAGGTCTCAGAGGATTCATTGAAGATGTTGGTGTTCGGAGACCCGAAGTTCCTCTGGACCTTTGGCCTAACCCCGTCATGCCTGTCATCCTTGGTGGGGCTCTGCGCCACGCGTATTAGCTGATGGACGTCCATCAGCTCCGTTGCCTTCGGTAGGTGGTGCTTGATCGCTCGCGCCATCTCCATTAGCAGGTGGTGGCGAGGCGGTGTGCAGGATCGTGAGTGGCATCACGATCGAGATTTCGATTGCGTTGACCTCATGCTTCCAAAGAACGATCTTCGAGGAGCTTCACGTGATTAGTGGAGAACTTCTCGGTGCTCCTACCGAGACTTCCACGATGGAGACCGGTCGGAGATAAGAACCTCCCGAGGTCTTTGCGGCGGCTCGGCTGATTCTGCGGATTGTCGACCGGATATTGAGTCTTATCCTCCTTACTCGGCCCATTGCCGGTAAAGATCTCATCGACACCGTTACCAGATGCCGGTTGGTCCCTGGAATTTTCAGAGGCCGTTGGTGAATACCTGTCAGCCATGATTGTGTCAAGGGTATATTGACCCTCAGGTTGTGGGCCGAGGTATTGTCACCTTTTTGCGGTCGGGAAACTTGGAAGAACGTTCGACGTCCGAATCGACGGAACAACCGTTCCTCGAAAGCCTCTTGGCGCAGCGGTGTATCTTCATCCATCCGCTCAAGTTATTGCCGTCGCGGCGACTTACGAACCATCGGAGGAGGACGAAGATTCCCCATGTTGCATGGCTTGGATGCAGGCTTCCATGTCAAGGTTGGAGTAGTCTTCCAAGTCGAACCAGTTTTCCTCATCCCAAGTTCCTACCATACTCGCATTTACGAAAAATGGAGAAAGCGGATGAGTTGAACAGAGAACCTACTTTCGAAGTTTTGCACTATCTTCCCCACGGACGGCGCCAGCTGTCGACGATCAAATCGCCGATCTTATGAATATATAAATGAAAAGAGGAAAAGTGTGCGTGACTTCAGGGAATGGATCTGACTTGCTCTTTATTGCTATGAACTCACAATTACAAACACAGGGAGTATCTAAAAACACAACACTTTGCTATATCTTGCTTGATGTCTTCTGCTTGTGCTATCTGTGTTGTACCCCCTGTCCTCTGTCTTTTCTCCGTCCTTCCATGACCCTCCTTAAATAGTTGATGAAGCGATGGCAGTTATCCCATGAAGAGGCATCCGTTGGGGAGCGACGCTACTGGTCGGGAAGAGGCGGCGCCATGTTCCACTAATCAGTAAAGCGGTTGGTGAAAACGTCAATCGCTACTGCGTTAATGACTTAGGAGACATTAAATCATTAGCCGTAATAGTGTTGTATTATGTGGAATATGAAACACGTGATTCATTCATCACATAGTGAGTGGCGTGGTCGGAGACTCGACCCAGATGCCTATTCATAGCTTCACGAGCACCTACCTGGTCGTGGACTATGTTGGAGACTTTGTCCGACCAGGGTATTTATTATATAACTTCCGTAATACCAACGACCAGTTAGGTTGGTAGTCTTAGAAGTTACGACCATGAAGACGTATGGTCTTTATTGGGATAACATATGAATATTTTAATCCTCAACATTTGGTGAATGAATAATTTACTTGGTAGTTTGTGTCCATTGGTGAATGGGGAATTCACTTATTGGTTTGGTTGGGAAGTGAATGGGAAGTTCACTGGTTGTTTCAAAGTAATTGTTTGTTTATTTATTATTCTTTTCAAATTACACATTTCAATATATTTATTGAATTTATCGTCGATATTGTTTTCTGCAAAAGAACCATGCAGCTAATCATTTGTTCAAGCCTTGCATGAATATTATTTGTATACTATTTTCTTACGACTTGTTGAGTACTTTATATACTCACAACTTCAAACTTTGCTACTCGGTTGAAGAATATCAAGCAGCTCAAGGGTTTTACGAACATGAGTTTTGTGCAGGCTTCGCGAATTAGGATGTGTTTTCCACTCGATTGCCTATGACCATGTTGATTAGCCTTTTCAACTTTTTCTATTTTGCTGCAAGAGTTTATTTGTTTCTTTAGCCTTGTGTAGCAAGTTGTAACATCCCAAATTTCTAAGCTCTAAAAATATTTTGAATAATTACTTGTTGGAAACTACATTATTTGAATTTCTATTAATCTTTAGTATTTTTATTTAAAACTTAATATAGACCTTGATGTCAAAATTATTTAATGTGATTAATCCCAACATCAACAATTGTCAAAACTATTTTATTTGGATTCTATGTGCTTAGATATATTTTCTAGAATTTTTCAGAATTTTTCTGAGTTCATTTGCTATTTGCATTTTCTGGAATTTCTAAAAAGAAAAATCATTTAAAAACCCTTCAGAACAGTGTTGGGCCAAAGCCCAACACTATTCCCACCAGGCTGCACTGTGCGACCCAGCACTCCGCGCGCCAGCCCGCTCGCCCTCGCCTGCCTTCCTCCGCTGGATTGCCGTTGCGTGGCCTCCGCTCTGATCTCGCCCGCTCGCGCCTCGCTCTTTGCCGCTGCCAGGTGGGGCCATCGTCTCCCTCGAGCCTCTCTTCTTCCCCGCACGTGCGCTCACCCTCTCCCGCCATTACCGTTTCTCCCGAGCTCGTCCGACAAAACAGATTCTGTTGCAATTTCCTTGCACCGACCCCACCAAATCAAATCCCCAATTCTCCCGCATCCATATCTGCAGTCAAACGGAATTCAAACAAACTCTATCCTCGTTTTCAAACCGGAGTCTGATTCGACCCCGATTTTGGGGTTTCCAATCTCGTGTCTCCCCGGCCCTATGAAAGCCACCCCTAGGTTCGCCTCTGCCTCCTAAACATAGAGCCGCCACCCTTGTCGTCTAAAAAGCCCTAGCGCCGCCACATTTGTTGATTTTTGATTATCGCCGTCGTCTGGTTTCCTTCGTTTGTGCCGCCGCCGTTGGCGCCCTGTCACCTCCGACCTCACCGTCGTGATCATCAGGACATGAGCCACCTCAGGCACACCTCCTCGTCGCCGGAGCACCGCCGGAGCGCCCGTCCGACAAAAGCCGAGCCATCGCCACCGCTCCAATCTCACTGCCAGCCGCCACTGTGGTTTCTGAGCGTCGGTATGGGTGTCATCAGCTGCGCAATAATGTGGGCTATCCTCCTGTACTCTCCACCACCGGCGAGTCGTCGCCGATCGCCGGCTACCCTCGGGCCCAGAGCACCGCTCTCCTCCGCCGTGCCCCGTCAGCGCCACCTCGCAGCCAGCGTCAGCAGCAGCGCCGAGGTGTCGTCTGCGTGTTGCCGCGTCAGCGCCAGTGCATCGCCGCGTGGCCTAGTCCACCAACCCCAGCTTCCTCGGCTCGGTGAACCCAGTTCACCGTGAGCCATCTCACTGACATGTGAGCCCACATGTCAGATTTCTTTTATTTATTCTTTTTCTGGTAATTCCTTCGCTGATGTCAGCATTGTGCAATAATCTGATTTTTCTTTATAAAAATAATTCAAAATTTTTAGAAATTCCAATTTAGGGTATTTTCTTGAATTTAAATCTTCCAAAGCCGATATCTTTTTCATTCGAACTCCGATTGAGCCCATTAAATTTTCTAAATTTATATAAATTTGAGATCTATTATTTATTATTTTTATTTAATTTTTGGAGTTCATTTTTTCCTTTGTTATTTATTTTATTTATTTATTTATTTTGTTTACGCATAGATGTTAATACTTCGGGAACTTTTGATGAAGAAGGGGTGCCTCAAGACCAAGATCAATACCTAGACCTATTCCAAGGCAAGTTATTCCTTTGGTCATATTGAACCTAGTTTTCAAAACACATTATTTCAATGTATTACATTCTATTTCAAGTATTTATTTAAATACTTTTGGGTTAGTTATTAATCCAATTTGTTATATCCACCTTGTCTATTTTATGACATGATCTTTTGTCACCCTAGGATTGGTTAATTATTAGTTGGTATTATCGTAGCACCAACGTGGGTTGGTTAGATACGAGTAGATTGCTTAGCCATGCCACGAGTCATCATTTCATGTGAGTTGTAAATATAAATTTGACTAAGTGATTATGGAACTGTGTGATGAAACTATATGTGTTGTGTGCTATTACTTGTTGATGGCATGTGTTGCACCTAATCAACAGGGTGGGAAAAGACTTAGACTGAGACAAGTGGTGGATTCTGTGTGATATAGTGGAGCTGTGTGCTGTGAATGATAAACTGTGTGACTTAGTTAGAAATTGAAAGTCTTGCCTTGATCAATTAAGGACTTAACTTTGTGCGATATTGAACTAAGCCTTACTGTACAACCATATGTGTCGTGTGGGACGGGCCGAACTTAGTAGGTTATGGAGTCTTGCCATTAACAACTCGGGTTGTAGGTTAAGCTGTGTGATGGGCTGGAGGTGTGTTTATCACATCACGGGATGGTGCACCGTATCCCTGTCCAACGGTGTGTGTCGTACCCAAACGCTGTGTGTATCGCTTGGATGACAAGAAAGCACATCGGGAGTGTCAATGTTGAGATGAAGTTTCTGAAAGATTTTGTTATGGTCAGTGCTAGCTACACTGATTGTATCTTGTGGGTGAAGTGTGCAACCTCTGCAGAGTGTAATTAATCTATTCGAATAGCCGCGTCCGTGGTCATGGACATGCTCGGGGATTTCATACGAGGGGTAGATTTTCATAAAATATTTGGGAAGAGAGCCGTGTGATCTAAGTCATATAGCTGTGTGAATAACTTGTTTAGACTGTGTGTCTTTGTGAAATCAAATGATAACTTAATATTGTTTATTTCTTTTGAATTATATTTTCAATCTATTATTTGTATTCAAGTGCAAATGTTGCATTTCTGCAAAATAACCACATAAGTCATTCCTTTGGAATAAGCCATCATCTATAAATTGCATTCTGTGGTATGACTTGCGAGTACGGTTGTGTACTCATACTTGCTTCAAACAATCAACAGAAGTGGAGGAGTCATCACCTGCTTTTGAAGATGAGTTCTAAGAAGGTGTTGATCGTTAGGGTCTTGATCCCAGTCAGTTGTCTGTGGTGAATTGATGGGATTCCGCTGAAGTTTATTTCTATTTCGCTGCTACTTTTTTATCTATTGGCAGCCCTGCGTGGCTTAATAAATGTAAACTTGACCATAAGGTCAAAACCATTATTTGCTATTCAAATTAGCCGTTTATTCTATTAATCATCTTATGTGGATCGATATTTACCTATGTTGATACTGTGTGCACTAGCGTGATCCTGGACTAGTGTAGAATACACAAAGGGTTCGGAATTGCATTTTTGGGTTCCGACAGAGGTGGTATCAGAGCCATACTGACTGTAGATCTTGACCTTAGTTAGATCAGCCATCTTAGAGTGTCCAAACTATTTTCTAAAGTAAAAATTAACTTGCAAGATCAATTGAATTGCTTAACTCTCCTCATATCTCTCTTGACTCAACTATTGCTGGAATTTCTCCTCTTCCTGCTGTTTTTTTAAGTTGTTCTTACTCGCTTGTCTGTCTTGTCAGATGCCTCGTCTTCAGAACTATGGAGAGCGCAAGGGAGGACTTGCCGCTGAACTTTGGAAGTTTTTACAAGTACTTGGAGGATTTGACCGCCCGATATACCGTGGCAGCACTTGGGTCATGAACGGCCGGGAGCGTAGAGTGATCTGTCGCTTAACCATCTACGTCCGGAAGAACACCAAAGCAAGTCAACCCCTGAACATCTTCGCAAGAAGGATGATTTAGAATGAAGCGATTCAAGAGTCTTCACGCCTCGCCATCCTCAGGATCTGCAATATCTACGCTCGCGAGCTTCGAGACACTGTCTTTCGCTACCACCCTCGCACCTTTGCGTTGGATGTTCCTGCACATTACACGTCTACAGATGGAGATAGCAACGCCACCGTCGTGTATCTTTCCCAGTTTACCGCTGTCCAGGAGGAATCACTGGAGTTGACCGCCACAGAGCTGGAGTGCGCCTACGAGACCCTGCAAAGAGCAGAAAAAAGGATCGTCGTTCTGGAAGAGACTCTCTATGGTCAGCACGAGCATGAGGAACACCCTGAAGAGGAAGATCCTGAAGAAGTAGAGCCAGAGAAGCCGAGGAACCGGAGGAGCCAGTGGAGCCAGCGGAGCCGGAGGTGCCAGCTGTGCCTGCACCAGGGACGCCTGTTCCTGTGGCACCAATCCCGGGGCATCAAGATCAGTTTGCAAAGATGCCAGCTCACTTCCAGGTCTACAGCAAACGGGAGCACTATCAGGGCTATGGAGGCTATCTTATCGAGTAGTATGTTCGAGTCCTTAGGCTTAGCCAGTTTAAGGTTAGGTGAGTTGCCCTTTAGACGGTAGTTTGTGTGTTTAGATTCGTTCTTATTTTCTTGTATGCAAGAATGAGCTGCAAAGGTCCTTAGGCATTGTTGCAGCCATGCTAAGACCTTAATTAATATAAGTATTTTCTGAAGGGAGGAATGTCAGTGACTGACTACCTCAATAAATTCTCTCAACTTGCCCGCTTTGCTGCAAAAGATGCCGCTACGGACAAGACTCATCAGAGTCATTTTCTGAAGGGATTGAACAATGGACCGCAAGTCAACTTGATTGCCCATACCTTTCCGCATTTTCGAGTTAATCAACAAAGCTTTGATTACGGAAGATAAGCGCAAGGAATTGAAAGATAACCGCAAGCTTGCAAATGGCCCAAAAGGAAGTCACCAATCCAATGAAAGCAAGAACGGTTCCACCGCAGTTTAACCGTTTTCCACCGCAAAATTATCTCAGAACGCCTGCACCAACCTCAGCACCTCGTCCAATTGCCATAACTTCCGTAGTTCCGTACCAATCAACCCCAATCCTAGAAGCAACCCACAGAATGGACTCAGAGTTTGTTTTACCAGCCGTCAGCTAGGCACTTCGCCAATCGATGCCCTCGTAATGGAACGATAACTCCAAGACGCTTCAACCTTGGAACTACACCGGCCAAGACACCAGCGCAAAGCAACCCTCAAAGGACTTCTCAAGCCACCGGTCAAACCGGAGGAGCACCGCAATCGGTAGTAAGAGGCCGTGTCAACCACGTCACTCTAGAAGGAGCTTAGGAAGCACCCGACGTCGATCGGGTAAGTTTCGTAAATTCAAGACTGTGATCGCTTCTGTTTAATTATGGAGCCAGATTCGCTTGTTTCGGAGTTTTGCAACTAAAAGTAATTTGGAAGTTATACATCTTAAGCATACTCTGTTAGTCCAAATCTCTTGGAGCAGAGCTAAGTTCTAAGTATAATTTTTATATGAATTTTTAAATATAACAAATGAGCTCTAAAAATTATGAAATGTTTTGTGGAGCCCTCTAAAAGTGTACTTGCTTGTGTAGGTTTTTCAAAATTTATATGTTTGAATTTTTTTCAAAATTCATTTAATTATACTTGCTTATAGGAATCTTGTAATATAGAAAACGAGGTCCAACATTATGAATTTTTAAAGGCTCCTTTCAGAGTGGACTTGATTGTGTAATATTTTCTAGAATTTCATATGTTCTTAAACGCCTCAAAAATTAAGTGTTTAGGTCTCCAAAATTAGGGTTTTAGGTTTCAAAATTCTACTCAGAGCGAAAAAGAAAGATTAGTATCTTTGCTATGAGAGTTCAAATTCTACTCGGAGAGAAAAAAAAATGATATCGAAAATCTAAATAATAGTAGTATGTCAACATGGCTGCACCTTCATGGCAAACTTGTGGCTTTTATAAGGTGTGTACAAAATAATAGTATGGTACCGACAATATTTACATTGTGTCTTTTATCAGGTGTGTACAAAATTACAGTAAAAAATCAGGTGTGTCCCATTGTGGCTTTTATTATCAACTGCATTGTGGCTTTTCAGCTACATTATCATAAAATGAATCCACAAAGATGCTTCAGATTACAGTCAAATATAGTTTGCCATGAAGGTGCAGTCTAATTTCCGAAACCTAAAATCGTAATTTTCGAAACCTAAACCCTTAATTTTTGAGATATTTTCAGAACATATGAAATTCTACAAAACATTACACAATCAAGTCAACTGTATAAGGAGCCTTTAAAAAATAATTCATAATGTTTAAACCTTATTTTCTATATTATAATATTCCTACAAACAGTATACTTAAAAGATTTTTTGAGAAAAATTCAGAACATATAAATTTTAAAAATGTTACACAAGCAAGTACACTTTGTGAGGGGGCTCCACAAACAATTTTATAATTTTGGAGCCCATTTGCTAAATTAAAAAATTTCGTACATAAATTATAAATAAATAATTTTCTTAAAAAAAGAAGAATTTTTTTTGCTACAATGGTTGCCGGACGGCAACCACATCAGAGTGCATGGTTGCCGACGACCACCGCTCTAAAACCACCTTTGTAGCAATTTTTTTTTCTTTTTCGAGAAATTTTTTGAGTGGATTAAATTAAAAAAAATACAAAAATAAGTACACTGGGTGAAGAGGCTCCACAAAAAATTCATATTTTTTAAGTTTATTTGCTATATTTAGAAATTTCTACAAAAATTATGTATAAATAATTTTTTTAAAAAGAAAAACTGACGTGGCGACGGGGCTAGTTGGGGTAGGCCACGTGGCAACGGCTGACATAGCGTGCGGGAAAATTTTGCCACACGTTGGTCGTATGACAACAATACTATATGTACAAATACAGCTCGTGTATAATTAATTTTACAAATACATATTCATGCTATATCTGCCAAAAGTTGGCCGGCTCAACATACGTGGCGACCTAGAGCTTAGAGTCGGCCCTGTCAACAACTGACGTTTGGACTTTGGACACTGACCAAACAAAATACATACAGTCTATTACCACTGTTTAATGTGAACGAATGAAGCTTTTAACTCATAAATAATAAAATTATTTATATAATGTGTCCATACATAACGAGACATTGGAAACAGGTCGATACACGACAACTACTGCGATTTGTTCCAGTTGACCGTAGTTTAGTTTAAGTTCCTTTCATCTTTATCTCGAATCCTACCTTCCCAGCTTGTGCGTGTCATCACCAAGCGATCTGGCTTTTAGGACCAGGCCGTGACGCGGTTTCGTGTGCGCATGGGATAAGACTCTAGCTAGCATTGTGCAAGGCTCGACTAAATCGGTCCGACCGATTTTTTCATCACGGCCGATCGCCTGACAATGATCACATTGATCGCCGGTCCGACCGCCAGTAATCAGATCGCAATTTACACCGGTCCGACCGCCCAAAGGAGATCAATTCTCCATTGTTGAGTCTTGTGGTTAAGAGGGTAATCGAATTCAGCATAAGGCTTCCTCTGTGCATTTACTGATCTTCTTAGCTTTCATAGCTAAAGGAGAAAAGTGTGTGTTGAATTTGATTAAGGCGAAAAATCAAGAATGCATATTCACCCCTCTAGTCGCCTTTACGGTCCTACACCTACCCCTACCTAGTTCCTAACTCATATTATGCTTGCTACCTTATCTAACCCATGGAGTTTCATCAGATGGTTCAAACTCGTCAAGCTGCTGCAAGTGGTTCTGGCACCCCTGCGTCAGAGGAAAATGAGCAGACCTCCGTAGGAGCAGTTCCGCCACAAGCACCTTCAGTGGACCTACAGAACTTTGGAGCTTTCATAGCAGCTCAAACTCAGCTGATGTATACAATGATGAATCAGATACAGACTATGAACAACCAGAACAATAACAACCATCATCACAATGAAACCCAAGTCGCTCATGGTCACCACGGGCCATCCAAGCTAGCCGAGTTCATGAGGACTCGTCCACCAATTTTTTCTGGACATGTCTCACCAGTGGAAGCTGATGACTGGCTTCGTGTTATTGAGAGGAAGCTGTGATCACCCAATGCAACGATCATGAAAAAGTCCAGTACGTCACTCACCAGATGGACGGCATAGCTGTCGAATGATGGGAAAACTTCTGTGCAGCGCATGAGACGCCGCAAAACATCACCTAGGAAGAGTTCTCAACTGCTTTTCGCCAGTACCATGTACCGAAAGGAATCATGGATTTGAAAAAGATGAGTTTCGTGCTCTCAAGCAGGGAGGAATGTCAGTGACTGACTACCTCAATAAATTCTCTCAACTTGCCCGCTTTGCTGCAAAAGATGCCGCTACGGACAAGACTCATCAGAGTCATTTTCTGAAGGGATTGAACAATGGACTGCAAGTCAACTTGATTGCCCATACCTTTCCAGATTTTCGGGAGTTAATCAACAAAGCTTTGATTCTGGAAGATAAGCGCAAGGAATTGAAAGATAACCGCAAGCGCAGAATGGCCCAGTAAGGAAGTCACCAGTCACAGCTGAAAGCAAGAACGGTTCCACCGCAGTTTAACCGTTTTCCACCGCAAAATTATCTCAGAACGCCTGCACCAACCTCAGCACCTCGTCCAATTGCCATAACTTCCGTAGTTCCGTACCAATCAACCCCAATCCCAGAAGCAACCCACAGAATGGACTCAGAGTTTGTTTTACCAGCCGTCAGCTAGGGCACTTCGCCAATCGATGCCCTCAGAATGGAACGATAACTCCAGTACGCTTCAACCTTGGAACTACACCGGCCAAGACACCAGCGCAAAGCAACCCTCAAAGGACTTCTCAAGCCACCGGTCAAACCGGAGGAGCACCGCAATCAGTAGTAAGAGGCCGTGTCAACCACGTCACTCTAGAAGGAGCTTAGGAAGCACCCGACGTCGTACTGGGTAAGTTTCTGGTAAATTCAGTACCTGCATCAGTTCTGTTTAATTATGGAGCTTCGCATTCGTTTGTTTCGGGAGTTTTTGCAACTAAAAGTAATTTGGAAGTTATACATCTTAAGCATACTCTGTTAGTCCAGTCTCTTGGAGCAGAGCTAAGTTCTAAGTATAATTTTTATATGAATTTTTAAATATAACAAATGAGCTCTAAAAATTATGAAATGTTTTGTGGAGCCCTCTAAAAAGTGTACTTGCTTGTGTAGGTTTTTCAAAAATTTATATGTTTGAATTTTTTTTTCAAAAATTCATTTAATTATACTGTTTATAGGAATCTTGTAATATAGAAAACGAGGTCCAACATTATGAATTTTTTAAAGGCTCCTTTCAGAGTGGACTTGATTGTGTAATATTTTCTAGAATTTCATATGTTCTTAAAACGTCTCAAAAATTAAGTGTTTAGGTCTCCAAAATTAGGGTTTTAGGTTTCAAAATTCTACTCGGAGCGAAAAAGAAAGATTAGTACTGCTATGAGAGTTCAAATTCTACTCGGAGAGAAAAAAAAATGATATCGAAAATCTAAATAATAGTAGTATGTCAACATGGCTGCACCTTCATGGCAAACTTGTGGCTTTTATAAGGTGTGTACAAAATAATAGTATGGTACCGACAATATTTACATTGTGTCTTTTATCAGGTGTGTACAAAATTACAGTAAAAAATCAGGTGTGTCCCATTGTGGCTTTTATTATCAACTGCATTGTGGCTTTTCAGCTACATTATCATAAAATGAATCCACAAAGATGCTTCAGATTACAGTCAAATATAGTTTGCCATGAAGGTGCAGTCTAATTTCCGAAACCTAAAATCGTAATTTTCGAAACCTAAACCCTTAATTTTTGAGATATTTTCAGAACATATGAAATTCTACAAAACATTACACAATCAAGTCAACTGTATAAGGAGCCTTTAAAAAATAATTCATAATGTTTAAACCTTATTTTCTATATTATAATATTCCTACAAACAGTATACTTAAAAGATTTTTTGAGAAAAATTCAGAACATATAAATTTTAAAAATGTTACACAAGCAAGTACACTTTGTGAGGGGGCTCCACAAACAATTTTATAATTTTGGAGCCCATTTGCTAAATTAAAAATTTCGTACATAAATTATAAATAAATAATTTTCTTAAAAAAAGAAGAATTTTTTTTGCTACAATGGTTGCCGGACGGCAACCACACTGTAGTGCATGGTTGCCGCACAGCCACCGTTCGGCAACCACTGTAGCAATTTTTTTTTTTTTAGAAATTTTTTGAGTGGATTAAATTAAAAAAAAATACAAAAATATGTACACTGGGTGAAGAGGCTCCACAAAAAATTCATATTTTTTAAGTTTATTTGCTATATTTAGAAATTTCTACAAAAATTATGTATAAATAATTTTTTTAAAAAGAAAACCGACGTGGCGACGGGGCTAGTTGGGGTAGGCCACGTGGCAACGGCTGACATAGCGTGCGGGAAAATTTTGCCACACGTTGGTCGTATGACAATAATACTATATGTACAAATACAGCTCGTGTATAATTAATTTTACAAATACATATTCATGCTATATCTGCCAAAAGTTGGCCGGCTCAACATACGTGGCGACCTAGAGCTTAGAGTCGGCCCTGTCAACAACTGACGTTTGGACTTTGGACACTGACCAAACAAAATACATACAGTCTATTACCACTGTTTAATGTGAACGAATGAAGCTTTTAACTCATAAATAATAAAATTATTTATATAATGTGTCCATACATAACGAGACATTGGAAACAGGTCGATACACGACAACTACTGCGATTTGTTCCAGTTGACCGTAGTTTAGTTTAAGTTCCTTTCATCTTTATCTCGAATCCTACCTTCCCAGCTTGTGCGTGTCATCACCAAGCGATCTGGCTTTTAGGACCAGGCCGTGACGCGGTTTCGTGTGCGCATGGGATAAGACTCCTAGCTAGTAGCCTGGTACTATAAAATTTTGATTATGTTGATATGCCCAAATTAAAGCTAAACCAATTCGGAGACATGCTGTTATTAGCCAGGCTTGTTTGGAATTTTGGAAGGATTGTACTGTTCATACACGTAAAACTTATGTGAAATCCTAAATGTTAGGTATACAATTTTTGTTCTGCTATATTGGTTGATACGATCGGTGAATTATATGTTCTACGTTTTTTAAATAATTCTTTTGGGATAGAATTTCGAACCGGACGGACGATGGTACCAGTCGTGAATTGTTGCGCAGATGTGAGGCCAAGTTGGCTGACATGCACTGGATGGAGTCAACCGGGCCATATCTAGGTTGGAATCAACTACCGCTAGTCCACTGCTACGCATCACTGCGCCTCTCTATCTATCCATTGGATGAATCGTACCGCGCGTGATGCATCAGACAATCAGTATATCACTGAAAAAAGTTGGTCATTTTGCGAGTTCTAGTGGCGCCACTGTCGACCGGGTATCTCTGCTAGATCCATGCACACGGTGGCTCTTCCACGCTTTTCTTTTTTTGCACGTCAGAATCGTTTGGGATTCACAGCAAACTGTTCAATTTGTCACAGGAATCAAGTTTTTTTTCCCGTTTCAAACGGGGCCTCGGCAATGAACCAAGCAGGACAAGAGAGAGATTGCAAATTGCAAAGACACTACTACGATGCAAACATCCTATGCGAAATTGGCTGCATGTCACCTGATTTTGTGTCATTGACCGATAGACATCAAAATTTTATATTTTTGTCAAAAGATACTAAAATTTTATGATTCTTTACCAAAAGACACTAATACCAATATAATAATAATAATATTGGGCTGAAGAGGAGAGAGAAGGCTAGTGAAAAGTCTGTTATACCCACTTCGGTCTCCTTCCTTCTCCTCCCGCGCCACGCTCGACCTCGTCGTTTTCGCCGGCCTCCTAGTCCCCCCTCATCATACGCTCTACCGCTCTTCTACCGTCTCGTCCGCCGCCTAGGCTTCCTCAGCCCAATTCCTCTACCTCTGCACCAGTGGTGGCAAACTACTCCTCTTCTCCCTCGCGCCCCTCCCCTGAGCTCCTCCGCCTACTCCCCGACGGCCCCACCCCGCCTCGTCTCCGCCATCCTCCTCCTCCCCTTCATCACCTGTATCCTCCGCCTTGGCTCCCTCCGCAACGTCGCCGCCTGTGCCTCTTCCCCGGCCACGACATCCTCCTCCTCGCCGACCTACTACTCTCCCGTCCCGCCCGCCGCCTCGGCTCCCTCCGCAACGTCGTCGCCCGCGCCTTTTCCCTGGCAATGACGCCCTCCTCCTCGCCGACCCGCTCCACTACCATCCCGTCTCCGCCTAGGCTCCCTCCACAACGTCGCCGCCGTGCCTTTCCTAGGCCATGGCACCCTCCTCCTCGTCGACCCACTCCTATCCCGCCCCGTCCGTTGTCTCCACTCCCTCCGCAACATCGTCGCCCACACCTCTTCCTCGGCAACGAGCCTGCACCACCCCTCCCCTTCCCCGGCCATGAGCCCACACGGCCGCCGCCACCTTAGGTCCTCTTCCCGAGCCACGACATCGGCTTTCCCAGCGCTCCCCGCCAACCTAGGCCACCAAAATGAAACCCCCAATTCCACGAACATGTCATGCACACATTACTTCTGTCGATTTCTGTCGCCGACCATGAGGGGATTACCGGAGAAGGATCACATAGGAAGAAGAAGAGGATAAGGGCATGAAGGTTATTTTGAACTGCTTCTCTCTCCAAAACAACGAATAACATTAATTATTATATTTGCCTCGGTGTCTTTTAACAAAAAAAAAACCATAAAATTTTAATGTCTTTTGGTAAAGATGCGAAATTTACGTATCTACCAGCCAATGACACAAAAGTTAGGCGCCCTTTGACCAATTTTGCCAACATGCTACTACGAATAATATTATTATATTTGCATTGGTGTCTTTTGATAAATAATCATAAAATTTTAGTGTTTTTTTTGGCAAAAATACAAAATTTACGTATCTACCGGCTAATGACACAAAAGTTAGGTGCTCTGTGATCAATTTTGCCAACATGCTACTAGTACTGTCGCACCGTGTAAATAATTTTGTCCGTCCATACAATTTGCAATGCTCCGTCATTTCATCATATGGCACTATCATGCCACTGAGTTTTAGACAAGGATAGATGATGCCAGTCATGACACAACCGCGCAAGTAGGACATGTTAATTTGCTTTTCGGGAAAAGAAGTTGATAATTCGGTCCATTTTGGATTAATAAACCCAAACGCGGCAGTCGACCAGACATCATGCGGCTATATCTTTGCTATGCCCAGACCATAAACATATGAGATGACCTCAATTAGCTAGCTTCTTGTTCTTTTTGCGTCAAAAAAACGACTTGTTGCTCAGTTTTTTGTATGGCCAAATCTCTGTCATGCTGATGCATGGCAGCATACTAGTCTCTCTCACCCTAGTTCTTCTTAATGCTTCAATAAAAACCGGCCAGGCCAGCTTAATTAGTAACGGGTCCACCCTGCTCCTAACACACTGTGACACTTCATTGCAAGCTCAACTCCTTAAGACTAAACACGAGAGCATGTGTTGTTGGCAGCAAGGTCAGGAGAAGTTTGCACACAACATAAGCTGTACACTGAAAAAACCGACCTGGAAACTAGTACTGCTGCTCTTCCTGGGTTCTAAGAGTGACACAAGCTTCAGATTTAAGTTCAGCCCATAAATTGTAGTAGGCGATTTGGGAGAACATTTTCCATCTAGTCCTTCTGCAGGTATGACTATGAATTGCACGGGCGTCAGGAGCTTCTTTTCTTCTTCTTCTTTTTTCGAAGAAACAGGAACTTGTTTTCTTCTTTCCGCGAGGTTGTCAAGGTTAGGATACCAACCATGAAGACACGCAGTTTACTCATAGTGGAATGCTAATTTCGTCTTGTGTAGGTAACACAGCACTCTTGCTTTTCACATTTTGTTTACTGTTCTGTAGCCATGGATTACATGAAACAAAATTTCCCAACTCTGTGTCTGTTGGGTGGATGTCGAGATCATTGCAAAGACCTCGTGATCCAACTCTACGTCAAACTTGTTGAATTACTCCTGCCTAGCCAACTATAGCATAGAGCGGCACCATGTTTCTCTACCCGGTGACTGCAGTTTGATTTATGTGAATTTTCCGATATAATTATTCGGTATTTAAATACGTAACTTATATGATGTAAGCTTTAAAACTACTACACTACCAGTTATTTCCGCTATTTCAAAAAAAATCTCATGCCTAAAGATAAATAAATAATAGATTTGAAAAATTAAACTGTACTGGCAACTGCTAGTTCTTTTTGCACTATAATAAAAACAAAAATGAAAATAAATACATGGGAGTACATGAAAATCACCGTCGTCTCTGTTACAGCAAGATATACAAAATCTTTTTTTAAGAGGTAGGCAACAAAATCCTGGGGCAAACCGGCTCGGTGTGACGAGTCTTCCAAAGCTCACTGCTCCAAACCTCCAACCATACAGTGCCTTGATCGCAAAAAATAAAATAAAAAATAATACAGTGCCAAAGCCCCAAGCCCAAACACGAGATGGTCTCTCTCTCTCTCTCTCAAAAGGAAAGAAAAAACATGTAAAAACTCACCATTTCCATCTTTACTTTTTTTTCGCCCCCTTGTGGGCATGTGGCTCTGAAGCTGCCTCTCCATCCACATCGCATCATAAATCCCCTTCTCCGAACCCAGCACCTAACACCATTCCCCAATCACCATATGCACAAGCCCCAAATCCACTATTGCATTTGTTTACGAGCTCCCTTCCCTTCCGGTTCAGAGAAACAATCCGAGTACATATACCTGTATTTAGATCCGACCTTAAACTAGTGGGGGAGAAGATTTAGGTGAACAAGCATCTTGATTTTTGACCAATATCAGTTCTACCCACCCTGTGTATTCTCTTTTAAATCTTCTGCGCTGGGAAGAGGAGGCAGAGCCCAAGCAAGAACGGCTGCTTCGAACGTTTTGCTGGTACCCAAAGGTGAGCTATTCCTGGCCTTCTTGTTCTGTTGTAAAGATTGATTTTCTTTTGTATACCGTGGCCATCTCCAGCAGGTTCTTGCGCTCCTTGAAGTGCCCCAAGGGTGTGGGTTTCTTGGGACAAAACATTTGGGTGTTGTTTTATGCTGGTTGGTGGTTGTTTAGCTGGGGTTTGATGTTTCTTGCTTGGATTTGGCAAGAAATCCCAACAATTAAGATATGCTTATTTCGGATTGTTTCCTCCCCAAAGTTCAAATCTTCCCTTTGATAATGGTGTGTTTGCAGCATAATTAGGTGTTTTTGGTGTTTGCTGTTGGGTGATTGGATTCCGCACATGTTTAGGCCATCTCGAGCTAAGTCTGGTTACCTCGCTCCCCGCTTTGGTGACCCTTTCCTGCATCTATTTCCGATGTCAAATATGGTGTTTCCTTTGGTTTAGCTAATGTGTTTGGAGTTGGAGGTGGTCTGCTCGTTGCTTCGCGGAAAGGTTGGATTTTTACTTGTTTCATAGGCTTCTCACTTCTCAGCCTTGGTTTGTGCTTGTGTGTTTTTGTGGGGAGTTGTAATGTCGCGCACGTTTCATTCTTGCTCCTTTTGCAGTTGTCCTAAGTAATTGGTTTTCTATTTAAAAAATATATTCTATAGTTGTTTGGCACACATGCGTTGATTAAAGGTACACCTATTATGAAATGCTAAAGCGTTGTAGGTAGTTCAGATCTCAAATTCATAGTTTGTTTCATGTGACTATGTGACTAAATATTGTCTCTACTAGTGTTCATGTGCTATAATACAGTTTCTTTGCTTGTGATATGATTGGAAGGATTTCATTTTACAAGTATGCATTTTGCCTCTTTTTTTTCTCCAAGATGACTTAGGCAATTAGAAATGAAAGAGCAAACGAATATATTGTCCATTCATCCAAGTATTTCATAGGCTTATTTACCCTCCTATGTCTTACAAATCAAGAATGATGCTTATCAGTTGTTAACTTCTCAATGTAGGAACCATCAAGGTGTTAAGTGGAGATACTGGGAGCAAAGTTTTGATTTTTGAGGTTGTTGCTTTACCTCTATAGACAACAATGTTGAGGCAGAGCTCTAGTAGAAACCACAGATCCAAAGGTCTGAAGCTAAAGAAAGCCCTTCAGATAAGTCTCCTGGTTCTGGTTTCTGTTTGGTTGCTCTACCAAGTTAAGCATTCTTATGAGAAGAAGGCATATAATGAAAATGAGACCAATGCCATGCATAAAGATGATCAGAGCCAGGGGGAGATGATTAGATTAGGCAGGAAGGATCTACCTGCGAAGATGGAGGCTGATTCATCAACGCTGGATGAACGGCTCGAGGATGAAGAGAATGAAGAAATAGAGCAAGAAATGAAGCACGGTGAGAATGACGATGATCCCATTGACGAGCCAGACCTGGACAAGGATGATGATCTTCCTGAACCTGGTGAGCACTCTGCTGATAAGGATGAAGGAGCTGATGATGTGGGTGTGTTTGAGGACGAAGAGCGGAAGGAGCGGTCTCAGGAGGATCAAGAGAAGACTTTCCATGGTGATAATGTATCTAGTGCTGTTACTCATGATCCTCCTTCATCGGAGCGAGATGAGCTGTCGCATCATGACCAAGAGAAAATCTTGTACGTAGACGATGCTTCGACCGCAGTGCCTCATGAAAACCAGGATGCTGAACACAAGGAGGAGGAAGCTCGCAAGGCTAGGGAGAAGAGTTTTAGAGGCGACGACGTGTCAAGTTCTGTTGATCATGATGCCCAAGTGACAAAACCTCTCCCAGAGGAACAATTGAAGAGCATGGACAGGATATTTGAAGGCACCACAAATTTGTCAAATGGAATATCATTTCGAGGCCCTGGAGTGAATGGATCAAATGCTGCTGGGGAACATGGGGCTACAACAAATGCATCTTCTGATCCAAATATGAGCACAGCTAGCACGGTCTCAGAAAGCAAGACTGATCCAGCTCCAGTAAATTTGACCAGCAACCATACTGGATCAGAGCAAACTACTTCAACTTATGTGAAAGGTCATCCAGAGCAGCAAGTAAATTCAACGGCGGTGTTGAACAACCAAATACAGCTCTTCACTGACCTGACATCAGCTTTCGAGTTGAATTCTCCACCAAATGGAACCGTTGCTTTGGTTTCAACTGATGCCCGAAAGACCACATCCACAGATGGAAATAATGATGGTAATACTGGCACATCCTCATCCACTCCATTGAACAATAAGATTTTGGACGGAGATACTCACAAAGAAGACCTAGATGTATCAGTGAAAATCATGAACAAAGCAGTGAGTGAAGACGTCCTTCTGGAATGATAAGGAGATTCCCCTTGTTAGCGTCTGGTGTAACCTGTAAGTTTGTAGGACTTCAAAGAGACTTGCTTTCTTCCTCTCCTAGACTTGGAGATGCAATACATGCAAACTATCTCTATTGCCCCCTTTTTTTGTGTAAGTTTGATAGGGATCTGCTTTGTATTGCCTAGTACATCATGATCAGGGGCAAGTGATGAAGAAGTCTGTATGACAGAAATATACCCCCATTCGGCAGCTCTGAAGCTTTGCTGCTGGAATGCCAACTATTAATGAGATACCGATCTTGTCTATATCTGTGTGCTTATATTCTGTAGTGATGTTTGCAAAGTTGTAGCCTGTTGCTGAGTTTTGTTTATTAAAGCCTGTGTGTTGGGAATTAGCAAAAACTTTGTAAGTACTTCAGAGTTCAGACAGCAACATTCATATGTGCTCTTGGTGCAGCCTATGTTCTGTTCCATTTGTAGGTATTGCAGATTCCCTGGGCTTGTAGAAGTCATAATTCGCCACAAGACAAAATGCGCTAGATCTAGACTATAGAACTGGATATATATTTTTCTTGTTTTGAAAAAATATTAAATAATGTTGACAGCGTTTCATTTCTACTATTTCATGAATAATGACGTATTGACGTGGCCATTGGTATGGGCAACTTGGCATGCGACATAGACACATAGTTGATGATGTGACGGTGCCGTCCAATATCGCTGGTTGTGTTCATGGTTCTGAAGATAGCATTCAATCCTCTTCTTGTCTCGCCTTCATAAAAAAAGGAAAAATATATCATTTTAATATTTTCTTTGAGGAAGTGAGGTTGACCGAAGATTGCCTTGTGTGCGGTATCCTTTTGGTTGGGAAATACACAAAGCTAGAGTACATGTAGTACTCCTAGTATTACTCTCTACAAGCATGTCTCGTATATAATAAGGTAGTAACGAACTGTCAGAAAATTTAAGGCAAGGGATCATGTGTTATGAATATTATGTGTATATTGAAAAGGTTTAATAGACAATATATATAGGAGTACAAAAAATGTATACCATATACAGATAAGGTAATACAAAAGACAGATAAGAAAATATAAAAGAGTCCATATTCTAACTCCTATTCTAACACTCCCCTCAAATGCAAAGCGTATGCAATACCATTGCATTTAGAAAGGGTTAGCACAAAAATATAGAAAATTCAAAGTCCGAGTTTTGATAATATCGTCGTAGTATGCAACTCTTGAAAAATATATCGAGTATCAAAAGATCTCCTCTCATCTGGTGTCGTGCGACAGCTCATAAAGCACAAGGTGCGGGGACAAAGTCAACCACGACAACACACCGAAGAAGATGATGAAAACGATAAAAAATAGAGAAGGCTGTCAAGTCAAGCTGAATAGGAATAGGTGGAAGCATGACAGCGCAGATCGAAGCCCAAGACGGCGGCGGCGCGAAAGAAGCGCGACGACCTAAAAAAGCTCGGGGCGGATGCTAAAAGAAGCTGCGGCATCATAACGACTTCTACGATCTCCACGTGGCTCAGAAAGAAGAGAGGGAGCGGCGGCTGCTGCCATGCATAAGGCAATTCCTATATTTTTACGACTGACAATAAATTTATAGACTCGTATAACTTAGACAAACTCAAAGATTGAGTGGTACGGACTTGGATGGACGCAACAGAAGAAACGACACGAAAGAGAAAACACATAAGGATGATTAGCAGCAGCAGATCACTTATTAAACCATCTCAGAGCAGTAGGCATCAACTAATGCAGCAAAACCAGCACATTGCGCCTCTCGAAGCAGAGGATGGAGAGACTGCTCACACGCCAGCGCCTCAGAATATGTCGCTTTCCGTAGACATCCCCATGAATGTACGCTCACTTCCTGCCAGATCAACAAAATTCACACTAGCCACGCTCGGCCACCTCCTCGCCCGTGTGCTGCCGTGGCGCAAGTTCAAGGCCTCCGCGCTCCTCGGCGGCGGGGAGTTCTCCCTCAACCCGGGGCCCTTCAACATGAAGGAGCACGTGCTCATCTCCATCTTCGCCAACACCGTGTGCGCCTTCGGCAACGGGTCCCGCCTACGATGTCATGATCGTCGACATCATCCGCGTGTTCTACCGGCGGTCCATCTCGTTGTTCACGGCGTGGATGCTCGTGACCACAACATAGGTGATCGGGTACGGGTGAGCAGAACTGCCTGAGATGCACCAAGCAGTGCTGCCGTCGGTGCAATAGCTGGTTGCGGCACGAGTCGGAGGCGGCAGTAGGTCGGAACGGCCGGGCGAAGCTCGAGCTCAAGGTCGGCGTGGATCCAGCTGGTAGTCGGCCCACTGACGCCAGATCTGGCCAGGAGACGACCTGGCGCCGATGGAGAGAATCCGGAGAGACCCAGATCTCTTTGGATCCGGTTGATGAAGTGCTCGGAGATGGTGCCGGAGGTGATGTAGCCGAAGAAGCCCAGATGTTGTGGTGAGGTGGCGGCCGGAGCAGCCGCCGAAGAGCAAGAAGCAGCAACGAAGAGGGGGAGTCCCCGAGCGATAGCGATTCCGGATCGGGAGGACTCCTTCGGCGGAAGACGAAGCGGCTCGGGAGGCGACGTTCGATGGAAGACGAAGCGGCCACAGCGATCTCACAGCAGCAGAATCACGGCGGAAAAGGAGGTGGCCTCACTCCAGAGCGAGGCGACGACCGTCGGGGCGCTAGGGGGCGACGGCGAGCAGAAAGCGGCACTGGAGGTAGAAGACGTTGGGTGGCCCGAGCGGCAGCACGGGGAGGGAGAAGGCCGCCCCCGGGAGTAGAGATTGGTCCTCCCGGGGGCAGCGACAACGGAAGATGATGCGATGATCTGCGGCGTCAGCTGTAAGAAATCCTAACCCTAACCTTGCTCTGATACTATGTTATGAATATTGTGTGCATATTGAAAAGGTTTAATGAGCAATATATATAGAAGTATAAGAAGTATATGCCATATACAGATAAGACAATACAAAAGACAGATAAAAAAATATAAAAAAATCTCTATTCTAACTCCTATTCTAACGGAACATTGAAATTGCTTCGGTTGGTTCGCTGCCATCAATACCGCCCACTTAAGTAGGACCATAATAATACGCGGCCTTGTGACTAAAATTCAGAAGCAACAAGCAAACAACCTATAAACTGATGCTGGTTTTCAAGTCAAGATCAGCACTGGTATATTTCTCTCTGAAAGTTGCCGGTCTCTGCCGACTGCCGTAGCCGTAGCCAATAGTTTGGTGTAACGCCTGGAGCTCCTCCTGATTAGCTTCAGTAGGCACGGTCAGGGGGGAATCCCGGTCGGTTACCGCTGCTAATCGGATTTATCGGCCAAGATCAAATGAACAGTAACCGATCGGAAAATTTAAATTTAAAATTTAAAATTTTGAATGCATAATGCACTTCTTATGTTGGTTTATGTCTATTTTGTGCTAAAGTACGTATTGTATGAGCTAAATATACTAAATTATTGTTTCTGACCGGTTTGCACTTCATATGTGATAAATATGCTAGATTACGTATTATATGTGATAAATATGCTAGATTATGTATTGTATTAGTTAAATATATAATATATTAAACATTTTCTAATTCAAAATTTGTCAATTCAAAATTTCAACCGGTTTTTCTGGGGTTTTTTTACCAGTTTTTTCAGTAACCAGCCAATAACCGGTCTGATAACTGATTTTCAAAATCGACAATTCAAATTTCAGTTTTTTTTGGAATTTCCGGTTATCGTTATCTACCGCCGACCGGGATTTCAACGAGTAGCGGTTTTGGATACTTGGACACCGTGATTATCTAGTATTTTGATCTGCCTGAAGTTGAACATTTGTCTGCAGCCTATTTACCCACACATCGCAGCCACCAAACAGGAGCCGGGATATTGCACGCCACCGTAATAATACGATCATCGAACAGTGCAAACAATCTGAGCTGCAGCAAATGCAATCACAGTTATCGCAATTCAGCGTGACTAAAAAATGCAACAAGCTATATTGACAAACAAGCAATTGGCTGATATTTACCATGTTCCATACAATAAACACCTGCAGGCTAGCTAGCGAGCATGAATGAATGACATAACCGCAACCTTTCCTAGGACAAAACGCTTGCTGGTTAGCGAGGAGCTAACACACGCATGACAAACCAAAAAAAAACTTGAGGCCTCTCACAAGACACGTACAGTTGCAGGTTAGCCAGGAGCTAACACGTGCTTCAATGCTACTATTATTTGTCGGACAGATGCTTGCAAGGTTAGCGAGGAGCTAACGAGTGCACGCACGTTTCACGACTTTATTTTCCACTTAAATTTGGGAGAGGCGAGGTCAATTAGGCATTGAACGGGATTCTCCCAGAGATATCAACAATTTGATGTGTTCTTCGGTTACTTGCACAAGTCGAGGAACCCCATGTATTCGTGGTGGTTGATCATTGAGATGCTCTTCTTGGTTCCAACAACACCTGAAATTTGAGGAAAAAGCAAATCTTACGAAAACAGCGGAAAATTGGTACTTTCCATTTCAGATAATCATATATAAGTTATTAAAGCTAACCAAGGAGGAATAACTTTGCAGGTAAAATTCATTTGAGCATGTTGAAACTCTACTTCCAAAGATGCTTGTTACTCACGGCCTAATGAATTGTTTGTTTAGATGTTTTTAGGTAAAACCTCTGATACGCTACCTAATGTGTTTGTTGGCTGAATTTTAATTAAATTGATCAGCAATGAACGATTTGTTTAATTGAAGTAAAAGTAATGATCGATGAGTTTTTGTCGATACCCATGGTAAGAGCACTGGCGAAGATGACCGAGGAGAGGATGAAGACAATCAGGGATGCTCTCTTGAGCGCATGTACGAGCTTCCGGACCAAGCACTGACCCCAGAATCCAGCCAATATGGAAACGCAGATTAGGTAGACAGCTGCAGAAGGAAACAGGGCACGTTGTTCTAAAACAGTTACTTTGGTAATGTTTGCTAAATTTATAAACAGAGTTTGGCATCCATGGATTACCAAAAGGGATCGGGAATCTGTGCAGGAAGTAGAACTCCACCACGGAGAGGGATGAGGAGAACATCATCACGAATGTTGCTGTTGCACTCGCAACCTGCCAGACACAAACAACAGTTGTTCTTTAGCGTTATTTCCCCCAAAAAAACATAGAATTCCAAATATTCATGAGATAGTGGTAAAATCACACTTCTAGATATCAAGGAATATAGTTCTTGTTCTTCTTTACAATGTTTTTTTCTGTTTTCTATTGGACATCAAAGTGCTCAGAAACACATGAATTTTGTGCACCAATAGATTAAAATATAGATGAAACAACTGGGCGTTTTTTAGCTTGGCCCAAGTCTGGCCTATCACAGCCGAGTGCAAAATCAATGATGAGGAAACAAAATATTTAAATTTTCTAAAGATAACAAAAAAACTCAGTAATTGCCCTATTCAACTTGATTATCCAATTTCTGCTCAAATGATCTGTATGCCACATTCAGTTGGCTTATACCACTAAAGCAAATCCAAAGAAACAGGATACATCTAAGATCTAGGCAAAATTTTAGTCAATAGTGCTAAAAATGGCATTCACTTGCATGTAGGCCACTAAACAATAAACATCACATGGGGTTGGTACGACTCCCTAGCCCCTACTGTCAAGCCAAGTATCTTATGCTGTCTGATTCCTTTCAATGCTATATTGCTATCCATGTCCTTTCTGGATAATACAAGGCAGTGTTGTCATGCAAATAATAGGGGGGAACAATGAGGACCAGTCCAATGAGCTAACTCTAGTAGTTAGGTCATTAGGACATCAATGTAAGAATACTTGTTTGCTCAGAAAATGCATTTTGGAGAGGCTTTTGCATGAGATCCAAGTCTAGATGAGAAAAAAAAATAACCAAATGGGCCTTCATCACAAAAATAAGGGCGGCCATAAAGTATGAGAGTTAGTAGTGTCATCATAATATACATGGAATGCATTATGTCAAAATGTCAAGCCTACTTAGGCATCAATACACAAATCTAAACAATATTCCTACATCAGTAGGGCGCACCCAATGCATATCTTATCTGAAATCAATCTCTTATATTTGAATATATAGTAATCCATATAACCCTGTCAATGATTCATATAGTAGTTAACCAAAGATTTCTAACAAACACACTGATGGAGACATCTACGACTTATTTTAGGATGGTATGATGCTTCTTAAAAAAAAGAAAAGTTATAGTTTTTTTTTGAACGAATAAAAAAAGTTACAGTTGCAACAAAGAAATATGGGATTGATAAAATATATTTGAGGAATTAAAGAAAATATGTGATAACTGTCACACTATCACTACTTACATAAGAGAAAAACCAATGTGATATATCACAAGCATATAGTTTTCTTTAGCCTTCTAAAATAATTCTTTGTAAATAATGCAATATTTTATTTAACATGACCTAAGCCTCTAATACTGTGATCAGCTTAAGAATTTGAAGATGCTCAAGAATGTGGTTTTGATGCTAGCAGACTTCCTTCGGTACATGTATTCGAAGTGGAGATTGTATTCGTATAATGGGATGCTTACACAAATAGAGCTGCCTATACATGGACAACGACAAGAATCTTTCGCCCCTGATCTTGTTCACTGAAATACCAAACCCTTGCCTCAGGCTCAAATGCGTTGCAATGGTCCATACAATAGGACACGAAACATGCAGCTGCAGTGCCTGTTTGGAGTTCCTCAGTATCGTTGTGCTACTATTGGTAATGAAATGTACGCTCATGTCACTAGTTATGTGCCTCATGGGGAGGCTAGCTACGCTCTCTCGTGTCCAAGGATCCAATTACCGGTCCTGGGGCATTTCCCGCCGGCCGGCCAAGAACGGTAACCGGCCGGTTACCGTTCAAACCGGAAAAATTTTGGATAAAATTTGTTTGAATTTGATTAAAAACCAACCGAATTTCAAAAATTAAAATTTAAACTTGCAAAACCCGAGAAAACCGGACGGGATTTTGGATCCCGGACCCCGGCCGGTAACCGGCCGGGATTTTTTTCCCTACTCGTGTCACATTTGCACAAGGCAATAGCACCACTACGATCATATGAATGTACAACAACATGATTGCGCCCAGTAACATTTAAAAATGAACTGCAATAGATAAAAATTTGAGACAAAAATAATTCAAATACCTGAGGGATGCACCCAAGCTCAAGAAGAAGTGGGCCGAGGATGAAACCACCACCAGATCCGAGAAGACCACCTACGGTACCACCGAGCAGACCGCAGAAGGCGCAGAAGATGAGCTGTGTTGGTGACCACTCGATAGAGGCCTCACAGACACACTCCCAGTTCCCGTTCATGCGTCGAGCACGACTCTCTCTGCACAGCTGCACGGCCTCCCACAGGAATACACTTACTGCAACTGGCACCTAAATCGATCAAGACACATAGATAGTATGAGAAGAAAAAGGTTGCAATGCAAGCGCCTAATTTGTACGATGTGAAAGGTTTGGTGAAAGTTGGGATGTGCTCAAAAAGTGACTGATGGATGGTCCAAACATGTAGGCCTAACGAAGCCTTTTACATGTTCTGAAAAGACATACGTGGGTACGAGGCAATGATATTTGCTCAAACATAGACAACGATAACTTGAGAGGGTTACTGTGACAACTTAAAAGAAAGGGTCAGGCAGAATGTAACTGGATTAATCAAAAGCACTCTTAACAGATCAAATATCAGTTTAGATAAAATGGTAGCAGGTGGCAGTGTGATTTCTCACCTGCAGAATGTTGATCACCCAGTAGAAAGTGCTGCATGATTTTGAGTTATTCTGCATGGAAATGACAACTTACAGCAGTTAGTCACAACTTTCAGCCAAAGGAGGCCAGGAAGGGCCTATGTGTAAAGATAGAATTGTCAATAAAAGGGGAGGAACCACGATGGACCATGAGGTAGTAATAAACACTGACAAATAGACTCACATATGCACATGTGCTCAAGAATTATTGACCCATGAACAGTCAGCATATGTAAACTTATTCAATGTGCATCGCTACTATACTTATGGAGAAGTGGTTAAAGGTTTTCGAATAGACAAGATAAAAAGTACAGAACTATGGTTGTCACATGTGAAAGATAAGAGACCTTGAGGACTTGCAGCACCACGAAACAAGACCAGACAGCCATTAGCACTAGGAAATTCTTCCACCTCAAATTGAACAAAAAAGTTTCCTGGAATAAAAGAAGCAGGTAATCAGTGATTAGGGTACATATGGAGAAACCATACTTTGGTTTTTATTTGTTTTCTTGCATGTTCGGAGCATCTACCAACTTCCCTAAACCATGAATATATAAACAAAAAAAATCATTGAATGGACTTAACTAACATTCCTGGACCAATAATGTCATTGCTTCAAAAGGTAGGTCTAACAGTTCGTTCTTATTATATGATCAGGTCGTAAGCACTGCTGTTGCTTAACAAATCACAATATAAACCGACAGGTATTTGTGGCTTACAAGGGCAGACTTATCCTTGGGCTGAGGATGAGGCAGGAGGGGCTCTTCATAACTAGGGTCAAGAAACACTGCAGAAATTGAATCGGAACATGTTATAAATGAGAAAATGACTATTGACTCTAAGTAGAGTTAATTTGGATGACTTTTTACCGTCGCCCGCGGCATAGGCAAAGTTGGATTGCTCTTCTCGCTCCCGCGTCTCGATCTGCAATCATTCCCGCGAGGTGAACAAAAATGAGATTATCAATATACAGTAATTAGACAGAGAACAGGGCAAATATGACAAGAACCAACCAGGATCCTGCTCTCCTCCCTCCACATGAGAATTCCTTTGTAGAACGACCGCGAGGAAGTACCTGCAAGGAATCGATCACACCAAACACACGTCCATCTCAGTGATCTCGCGAGACACACAAAGGAGGACAACACAGAAGTGCAAGGCTTGCTTAACAGCATGCAAGCGCCAACACACAAACCTATGAAGAGGATTATGATGAGGACGGTGATGAGCCAGTAAGGGAAGATGACGCTCAGCTCGACGCCGATGGTGATCCCGAGCATGAGCATGGGCTGGAAGAGCAGCGCGAGCTTGTAGTCGATGACGGGCGCCTCCTTGGTCGGGTGCGACACCTGCAGGTTGTACCACACCGACGACGCCGACGCCCCCATTATCATGCCTGCGCCCAAACCAAACGTGTAATCACGCGTCTCAGCAAATCGATCCCTCTCGGATGCATCGGCATCGCTAGGCGTTGGAGTGGGCGAGCGGGAGCTTACATTTGGAGAGCGCGGCGGCGGACTTGGTGTCGAATCCGACGACGAGGTTGAGCATGGGCACGAAGATGCCGCCGCCCCCGACGCCGCCGACGGTGCCGAAAGCCGAGCCGAGGAACCCGACGACGGTGGCCACCACCACCCGCCAGTTGAACGCGAGATCCTGAAAGTCACACCGATCCGAGGGGTCAGCACCAGGCAGAGCAACACGAGCGTGGGGTGGGGCGGCAAAAGAGCGAACGGCTTACGGGCCAGACGCGCGTCGAGCGCGAGGACAGGCGGAGGACGCCATTCGGTGCGTCGACGGCGGCCGGCTCCGCGGAGGAGATGACGAAGCAGGCGAGGACCGCAGCGCAGGCGGCGCCAGCGGCGACGTAGGCGAGGAACCCCCGCGCGCTGCTCCTGTTGAGGGGACCGTATAAGCCCGCGGCGGTGGAAGTGGCCGCCGCCGCCGCCATGCAAAAAGCGTGCGCTCTTTCTAACAGCAGTATACTGCTACTCTTATCTCTGCTACACTAGGAGCGGGGAGGAAATGGCGTGCGCTCGCCTCGGCCCCGCGTTTTATAGGCGGAGGAGGGGAAGTCGAAGAGGGACGCGGATGCGGATGAGATCGGGATGGAGGTCGAGGAGCGGGGAGGGAATTGAAGGAGACCTGTTTGGTAACGCCTCCCTTCGCGAGGCGTGAACGTGGCTGACCGCAACGGGGAGGGGAATAATACCACAAACGTGGTGGAATATTTTTGGACTGGGCTCCGTTATCGTTACGTGGATGCATGGCCTACCTGCGGCATCCAGTCAATTTCTCCAGCTTGCTAAATCACCGCGCGGTAATTAAGGCCGGGTTGTGGTTACTGCTGGCTCAGCGGCCCAATGCATGCGTGGACAGCTTTATAAATGGATGGAAATTTGTTCAAAAGAAGAAAGAAGGCCGTGGCTGTAAACTTGGAATTCATGCGTTTCCGCGCATGTTTTGCACCACCTTTTTTTAGAGCAAGGAGAGGATAGTTGGCTGCAACAGCCATTTTAAAGCTCACATCCCGTTTAAATTCTAGGAAATCGTGATGGAAAATTCATATAAATAAACCATCCGGCGAGTGGTCAGCGGGAATAGAACATTGGAGGCGCCATTTGTCAGTACTACTACCATTGTTTGGAGACAAATATTTGTAGAGAAGACTTAGGGTATTTTTAATAGTATTTTTATTATTATATCTTAGTTATGTCAAGTTAATAAAATTCTACGTAGAGAAGAGATAGCACAAGTCGTCTCTTACTGAAGAGACTGTCGTGCACGCGAAATAAGATATGATATATTAAGCTACTCTAGTTAACATATAAGCCCATTTCAAAGGAAAATTATAAAATCTAAATGTTGAAGAGTGTTCTAGAGACTATTTATTAGAGATGTGTCTTTAAAGATAATATAGTATATGTTAAAAATAAAATTATTTTTAACTATTAAAGATACCCTTAACGTATTTCGGGAACCAGCTGATTCGGTTCTTTCCTGGAAATGGTCAAGAGTTTAATATGATTGTGTCCATCGCAACGACTATGGTCGGCCCGGGGTAGATTTGCGAAAAATTAAGAAATGAAGACATTGCACATGTGAATAAACTAGTGCAAATTACTATTGGTGATTGGTGAACACTGGCCTGGACTATTTTATGAAAATGTCTGTCGTGTACGGTACACTAACCTTGATTACTATACTGCAAATGAGCAATAGTTAGCCCTTGTCTTACTCTAGATAAAGAATCATCACACATGGGTTACATGAGGGCTACTCCTATTTTGTATGGGAGATGACAGAACTGCTCTTTACAGTATTGAACTCGGTAAATTAACTGATGCACATCTATCAACTCGATTGACTCTGGTAGTTGGTGCTTGAGCGTCCTTACCATTTCCACCAACAAGTGGTAGTGAGTTAACCCGTGAAGGATTGTGCATAGCATTCGGATTGGTATATCTTATTGTGTTAACTTTGTAGCGCCAGCAGTGATCTTTCGATGAACTTCCGTCGTAGCTAAGGGAGAGCCTTCTAGTGCTTCTGCAAGGAGCCTCCATGACGGTAGCGGTCGAAAATTATCGCCTCTGGTGGGCTTTGTGGTGGACTTAGCCTGATTCGGAGGATTATCGATTGTATGCTAAGTTTCATTGTGCCCACTTGGCCTACGATCAATGATAACTTCATCGATACCCTTACCAGATGTCGGTTGTCCCCCAGAATACGTAGGAGTCGTTGGCGAATACTGGTCGCCTATGACAATATCAAGAGTGCATGGACTCTCTGATTGCAGGGCTGAGCTTCGTTGTCGTTTTTGCTGGTCGGGTTGACCGGGCTTATAGAGGCGTTCAGACGTTCCGAACTGGTTGGAACGAGCGGTTCCTCTGAGAGCGTCCTTGATGGTGGCGGTGTATCCTCATCCATCCGGTCGATTTCGCTAATCTCTGCTACTAGCGAGCCGATGGACGAGAAGGATGATGACATCCTATTTTCTTCCATGACGCGGATGTATGCGTCCAGGTCGAGGTCAAAGTAGTCCAGCATGTTGAACCTGTTTTCCTCATCCCAAGTTCGTGTCATGTTCACATGAGTGATGATGAGGCAAAGGGAGTGCATGGGAAATGCTTGAACGAAGTGAACTTCAAGAACTCAACGCCTTCTTCCCCACGGTCGGCGCCAGCTGTCGACGATTGAATCGTCAATCTTACAAAATAAAACATAGGAAAATGGCAAAGAGTTCTCGAGAGATGACGGAACTGCTCTTTATTGCTATGAACTGGATCCTTTACAGGGGTTGTCCTTGATAAGACAATGAACTAATCCTAATTACACTAAGTGTAGTGCTTGCTAGGCTAATACTTCAGATGAAATCCAATCGTTTCTTGGTCTTCCGAATTGGATTCCCCTTGGACAGGATTGGACTGGATTGCCTTATGTCGTTCGCGTTCTTCTTTTAAGTAGTTAATGAAGTGACGACAGTTAATCCTGGAAGATACGCATGTTGGAAGTGTCGTGATTGGTCAGAGCGAGGCAACGGTTGATGAAGTATCAACTGTTCAACAGTTGATATCCGTGAGACACACGGTAGTTTGTTGCTAATGTCTTAGGATCACGAAGCGTCGCGTGGTATGGAGCCAATATGATATGTGCTCCATTCATCACACGGTAAGGAGTATACTTAGAGCAAAATCCATATGTCAGTTCATTGCTTGTACGAGCAGTTATCTGGTCGAGGACTAGGTACAGGACCTAGCCCGACCAGGGTACCTATAAGTAACCTCTGAAATCCTTACGACCTCAAAGGTCGTTAGCCTTAGGGTTTATAACTCTTACGACCATGGGGGTTGTAGACTTAGGGTTTACGACTCTTACGACCATAGGGGTCGTAGGCTTAGGGGTTACGACCACGAAAACATATGATATTTTAATTATGTATTAAAGTAACATATATAGATTTTAATCCTCATCAAATTGCCCCCTCTCCCCAACTCCGGTGTCTCCTCTTGAGGCCTCTTTCTCTCTCCCTGGCTGCATTGCTCCTCCTCCGACCATTCCGACACCACTACAACGCTCTAATGGAATATTCCATCAAAAAATTTCAAAAAGACAAAATTGGCCCCGGGTCCCCCAACTCCGGTGCCTCCTCTTGAGGTCTCCCCCCTCCCGGCTATGCCATGCCTCCTTCGGCTACACCGACATCGCCACGATGTTATTTGGAGACCGACGGCGGCGACGCGGACCGTCAGTGACATCGCGCTTGGAGAGCGGCGGTGGCGGTAGCACAACTCAAGGGAAGCGGCATGGCTTGGCTAGAGAGAGAGAGAGAGAGAGAGAGAGAGGCGGCGCTGCTTGGAGACTGACAGCGGCGCGGACCGGCAGTGACGTCGTGCTTGGAGAGCGGCGGTGCCGGTAGCACAGCTCAGGGGAAGCGGCATGGCTCTGCTGGAGGAGAAAGTGAGAGAGAGAGGGGGGCTGCTTGGAGACTGATAGCGGTGCGGACCGGCGGTGGCAACGACGCAGCTCGGGGGAGGTGGCGCATCTTAGCCGGAGAAGAGGGAGGATGCAAGAGAGAGGGTAAAGACGTCATTCTACTCCACGGGTGTTATTTTCCTAATATTTGACTATTCGTGGTGTTATCAGGCAGTCATCTACGAATGCAATGCCATTTCTCTAAATTCCGACATTTGGGATGTTACTAACCTAATTTTCCTTGTTTGTATCGTGTAGGTTTGTGTTTTGTGCCTTGCTCCTATCAAGGAAAAAAAGATCAGATGTGTTTAAGTAATTCGTGACTAGAGTCTACAAAACATTTCCACGCACATAGTCAAAGGGGGTCAGGACGGCCCCGGCTAGAGCAGGCCCCGTCGACCCAAGCAAGAGGGGTCTAGCACCATCGGTCCAAGCGAAGAGTGCCACCACTGGCGGCTCAACCCCCACGCACATAGTCAAAGGGGGTCAGGACGACCCCGGTTGGGTCCAGCCCCCCCTGGGCCCATGCGAGGGGGTCCATCCGCACAAAACCCCTTGCATCTGCATGTAGCGAAGGGGGATCGGTTCGTCCGGCGAAGGGCATCAAGATGGCTGAAGACCGAAGGGTGACTAACCACACAATAACAAGTTAGGGGCTAGAAGATCCTGCAGTCAAAAGTGATGCACGGATAGAAAAAACATTCGGTAACAGTCGAGTACAGCCGCGAGTTGGTGGCCGGTAGGCGGTAGGGAAAAGGCGTGTTTGGGAGTCGTCTACCAACCGTGCATATAGGCACGAGCGGCACGAACTAGCTTAACAAACATACAAAACACATCGAAATTATTGCTTTTGTGTCACCTTGTGAGTCTCCACTCTTATCATGTCACTTTTTAAAATCAGCAGTGCCACGGACGAATTACGTTGATCTCAGGAAATAAGAGGCGGACGTCGTTGATTTGTCCTCCGAACGCTTGTTTGCCATGTGATTCACAAGAAAGGGAGTCGAAGTATCATAACCAAATTGGAAAGCTGGTTGGCCTAAATGATTCGAGCGAACGCTATTGATCGCGTCATTTTTTCCCTCGTGATTCCAAGTTGTTCTAGCTAGGTCGATGCTTCAAAGGAAAAAAAAAGATATTGCTACTATCTGTCGTTTGAATGTATCGGACGCCTCACTACAGTACTACACTACACACCCATCTCTAGGTAGCACCATCCATGGCTATCAAACCGGAGAAGCCACGCGACTCTGCTAGACGAACCCCACCCCCGCTCTGAAAAGAATATTGCTCTCTTTACGCTAGGTCTCTCGTATTTCTTTTAATGCGGTATCAAGTTCAGAGTACAGAATATTTTTCTAATTACGTGATTAAGTATCTGCCCATCTATTTTTCGTCGGTGTCTTGGGACACTCACCCAGTCCTCCACCGAGTTCCAATGGTATTGGTTGGGCCGGTTATCCCTTCACCCAACTCTCCACCTACGCTAATATATGCGCCTTGGATCCCCACTTCCGGACTTGCGAACCGATCTAGAGTTCCTCCATCACTCACGCATTATAATACTTACCCGATGTGGAGAGTTTAATAGCGTAATAAGGTAGCATTTTCTTCCCGCCGAAGACGGAAAAATGGTTGGTACTTAAATACAACCCCTAATCCGAGAGAGAATTTTGTTGGTCCTTATATATTATCTGCATGTAAATGGTTCCACCTATTCCCTCTCTTTCCTACCAAGGGGCCCCTTATCATAATAATAGTTCTCTTACAACATAACTGCTCATCTCACTTGTACTGCTATTTTCTCATGCTTCATCTCTTTTCTCTTTATCTCTTTTATCCAATTTGATTTTTGAGAGATAGTTTTAATGCGCGCGCGCACACACACACACACACACATATATATATATATATATGGAAAGGCATCTTTTACATTTAATATAATTAGGTTGATGTTCAAGAGAATATACTTGCCTTCGTATCGTAGTAAAGCTCTGCGTCAACGGATCCCGGATCAGTTACTCCTGCTTGAGCTGGTTCATCTTCTGTAATTATACGACAGACGCGTATAGCAGAAATACTTAGTTGTTTGGGTGATACTATGCTTACATTAACTCGTTGCTTACTTTTTTGGCATATTTTAATTTAATTAAATTTTTCGGATCCTTGTTATGTTAGTGTTGGTGATATGCCCTATAGGCAATCATAGAGATGATTGTATCACATCTATGTTTATGAGTTAAATAAATGTTATTCTGTTCCTTGAATGAATCATCAGTTATAAAGATTAATGAGTATGTGACTTGCTGCTGAAGCTCTTTTAACTTATGACGATATCGTTCTAAATGTATCTTTGGTCGAAAGTCACTAGTCGGAACACTAGTGACTCTGTGGATATCATGGGGATATGCTCCAGATCTTAGGATGATGTGACAATTGGCAATGGCATTAACGGTTTGTCGTTTCACGTGTTTTCGGTAAAGTTTCAGATCGTCGGTCTCACGGTCGATCGGCCAGTAGCGGGCGTGATCGACCGATCCAAGATTGGTCTGACCGGCCCTAGCGGCGGTCGGACCGGCAATGTCAGAAAGTGGTGGATTGAGCTGGGCCAAAAATAGAGGGTGTAGGCAAGAGGAGATTCTATTGCACTTGGTCCCATAATTTTTGGAGTCTCCAGTCAAAAGTTCTATTGGTTTGAAAATTCCAGTAGGTTTCGGTTTTCAGAGGTTGAAAATCGGCTAAGTCATTACTGGCGGTCTGACCGACCAATAGCTGGCGCTCAGACCGGTTTCACTTGATTCGTCGCCCGTCGTGGCGGCGATATTCGGTTGTTAGGTCAAAGTCATGAGTTTCAGGCATATATGTTGCATGATGCATGTTTTGACTAACATGGGTCAAGTTGTGAAGAACTTGTTCCTAAATTCGGTTTACTTGTCTATTGTTGTGCGGGTTGCTTGGTGGTCAATGACGGTCAACGGCGAGGATGATCGGGACTAGGTTTGGAGAGCTGAGGTCCAGAACGATCGACGATGCCGGGTGAGGTCAATGTACTCAAGCGTGGTGCAAGATAGACAAGGGTGACCTATTGGCTAATCCGAGGCGTAAGATGACGCATGATGTAGCTAGTTAGGTCAAGAGGTGTTAAAGATGGCGCATTAAAATACATGCATATGTGTCACGTTTGTTTTGGGTCTTAACGGGAGCCCAATTGAGTCAAACTTCTAGAAGGTATAACCCTCCACTATAAATAGGAGAGGGAGGTGGTTGCACATTCTCTTCGTCTCTTGTGCTATTTTTGTAAACCCTAATTTTCTTAGAAAGAGTTTTTGTGGAGGCTAGGGTTCTCGATAGTTTGATGTGTTTTTCGTGCTCTTGGATTGAGCATTGTCCTTCATTGATGGAGAGGTTGTAAGCCCATATTGTGGATATCATGGGGATATGCTCCAGATCTTAGGATGATGTGACAATTGGCAATGGCGTTAATGGTTTGTCGTTTCACGGGTTTTCGACAAAGTTTCAAAGACTGCTCGCACTTTACGGATAGGGCGGTCTGACCGCCATAGCACGGCGGTCCGACCGGTCCCAAATCGGTCGGACCGGCCATGTGCGCCGGCTGGACCGGCCGTGACAAAAGTGGTCAAACAGTCGGGCCAAAAATAGAGGTGTAGGCAAGTGAGGGATCCCATTGTTCTTGCTCCCATAATTTTTGGAGTCTCCAGAAAAGTTCTATTGGTTTAAAGTTTCCAGAGGTTTGGATTTTCGGGGTTGAAAATTGGCTAAGTCCTTCGGCGGTCGACCGCCTTTGGTCGGCGGGTCCGACCGGCAGGTCGGGCGGTCGACCGCCCGAGAGGCTGCCTGACCGGTTGTTACTTGAACGTCGCTGTCGTGGCGGCGTTGTTCGCTGGTTAGGTCAAAGTCATGAGTTTCAGCATATGTGTTGCATGATGCATGTTTTGACTAACGGGGTCAAGTTGCGAAGAACTTGTTCCCGGTTTCGATTTGCTTGTCTATTGTTGTGCAAAGTTGCTTGGTGGTCAACGACGGTCAACGGCGAGGATGATCGGACGAGGCTTGGAGAGCTTAGGTCCGTAACGATCGACGATGCCGGTGAGGTCAATGAAATCAAGTATGGTGCGAATGGACAAGGATGACCGAACAGACAGATTCGGTCGATCGGGTTTGATCAAGCGGCGCGGAGTCGGTGCAAGTGCCATGGTGGTTTCGGTGGGGCCGGATGGGAGAGACTTGCCGACATGGAGAGAGCCGTGATCAACCTACACGTGGCGGAGCATGCGAAGTGCTTCATGAAGATGGACTCGGTCTTGGAGAAGGACCGAGAAGGGTATTTTGGTAATCTTACCAAATATCACCTTGGTGACCTTTTGCCTACCCACGGCGCAAGACGGCGCAAGAGAAGCGGTTTAGGTTAAGAGGTGTTGTAGACGGCGCTTTAAAATGCGTGCGCAGTGTGACCCGCTTGTGTTGGGCCTTAACGGAGCCCATTTGAGTTAATTTTCTAGAAGGTCTAAGTCTCCACTATAAATAGAGGAGGAGGTGGCTGCACCCTTCAACCCTTTAATCATTATTGAAACCCTAGTTTTGGCTTAGGGAGAGGATTAGTGGAGGTTAGGGTTCTAGAGAGTTTTGATTTGATCTTGTGCTCTTGGATTGAGCTTTGTCCTCCATTGATGGAGTGGTCAGTAAACCCAAACCCTATCAATCAATCCAAAGAAAGCTTTGATCAAAGATGTGTCTCTTTGCCCTTCTTCTCTCTATTTGGTGATTTTGAGTCTTTCTTTGATTCGCATGTTTTTGATTGATTTCTTTACATGATATAGCTTGTCGTGACATGTGGGAACACATCTAAGATCATCTTGATCATCAATCACCCACGAGCAAGTTTTTGGGTCACGTTGCTTTGACTCGGTTTTGAACCATCCATCTCTCAAACTGAAAATGTCGTAACTTCTCCATGGATCTCCATGATCTTCGATTGGAATAGGTTCCTGACATCCTAGAGAAGGTGTGTTCCAAGTTTCATGAAGTTTGGAGTTGTAGATCAAAAGTTAGACCTATTTGCAACTTCGTTTTTCGGGCTGATTTCACTGTTCATCTACTGGAGGTCGACCGCCTAGCTAGAGGTCGGACCGCCCCTTGAGAGGTCGACCGACCGCCGAGTAGAGGTCGACCGCCCTTCTCTTAGGAAATTAAGTTTCATTGTTTTTGGTTGTTTTGCTTCGGGTTTTGATTGATTCAATCCTAGTCTTCCACAGATCGGTATATCGATCTTCATAGCTTCTATAGCTATTGGAGTGAAATTTGTGTTGAATCTAATCGAGGTTGAAAAAGTGAGCGTGCTCCTATTCACCCCCTCTAGTCGCCTTTTCGGTCCAACAAGTGGTATCAGAGCCCGGTTAGTTCAATCTTGATCTTAACCGGTCACTGAACTTGGCGATGGATAAGTACTCCACCAAGCCGCATATCTTCGATGGGCACGACTATGCCTATTGGAAGAATCGCATGCGAGTCTTCCTTGAGAGCGAAGGACAAGCTATATGGGAGGTTGTTCGAGCCCCGCTCGTTCTTCCCGGTTGTTACGGGCTTCAACAAATTTCCCTCTTGGCTAACAACAATAAGGCAAAGAACCTCTTGTATGGTGGGCTTGGTAGACAGGAGTATGATCGAATTTGCAATCTTGAGATCAAGCACGAGATTTGGAACACCTCGAAACCTACCATGAGGGTTCGCCTCAAATCAAGAAAGTACGCTGCATACCTATAAGCGTGAATATAACAAATTCGAGATGCGCCTGGAGAGAGCATCGATGACATTTTCGATCGCTTCAACAAAGTGATTAATCGATGAAGGTCATGGAATTGAATATTCTCGATCTGAATGCCACCCACCTCTTGGCCGCAATCAACACCAAGGAGTGGGAGATAAAGGCTACCGCCATTGAGGAGAACGCCAACCTCTCGATCCGACTTTGAGCTGCTCTATAGCAAGCTTAAGACTCATGAGATCAAGAGGATTGATCATCCCAAGAAGGAAAATATGGCCTTGGTAGCGCAGACCGCCAAGAGAGCTTCGATGGGTCTTCCGAGTCTTCTTCGGATTTTCGCTTCGGTTTATCGCAATCCATGAAGAAGAGTTTGAGAGTCTTCCCGAGGCCGAGTTAGCCCTCATAGTCGTAAAAGCCACACGGCCTATAACAATATGAGAAACAAAAGAGAGGAGGTCCGTGACTTGCTATGAGTGTGGTGAGCGACCACATCCGCAAACCGCCCCAAGTTGAAAGGAAAGAGCAACCACAAGGAAGGAAAGCCACTTGGAAGAAGCCTCAATGGAACAAATCAAGATTTGATGTCGCCAAGCTCACAAAGGCGACTCACCGGGTTCTTGCCGCTTGGGGAACAATCCTTAGCGATGTGGACTCGGAGCGAGGATGACAAGGAGGAGGAGATCCTCAAGACAAGAAGAAGGGAAGGCCAAGGACTTCACCGGCGTTTGCTTCATGGTCGACTCGACGACGCCGACGACGATGAGGTACCTCTCTCCTATGATGTCCTTTCGATAGATGCGAAACTATCTTTGAGCAACTCATGAGCCAGATAAGGCGTTAGAGTATATCATGGCTAGAAACAAGGACTTAGAGTCTCAAGTAGATAATTTGACTTTAGAACTTGCAAATACTAAGACTCTTGAATCTGATGAATGTTCTTCCTGCCATGCTCTACACTCAGAATTTGCTAAACTGCAATCTGCTCATGATATTACTTTGCAACAACTTGAAAATGCTAGGACCGAGTTAGTTGAGGTTAAATCTGCTCCTTGTGAAAATGCTTAGATTCCAAAGAAGTTGGTTGCTCCCGTGTCGTTGATCCTAGCCTTTGCTCTTTTGCATTGAACGCGAACATGAAGTTAAAGATATCTTAGAAGCCGTTAGAGCTAAATATGCCAAGCTTAAGAACAAGATTGAGTCTTCTACATGTGCTTCATGTCCCGCTCTTAAACTTGAAATTGCTTTATATAAGGAAAAATATGCTAGAGCTATTAAAGGCAAAACTTGTGAGTCATGTGTTAATCTTGAAAAGAAAATGCTTATCTTAAGGATACCTTAGAAAATTTTCTAAAGGTAAGAAACAATTAAACATGATTCTGGACAAATCTAAGACTCCTTATAAGAAGCAAGGATTAGGATACAACTCTGTCCAAGATAATTCTAAGCCCCAAGTAACTCAAGTCTTGGAAAATGGGTTAGTTGAATTTAAAACCCAACCCATAAAAACTACTTTTAAATCATGGGTTTTGCCCAAACTTCTGTTAAGTCAAAGGGTGCCTCTCCCAGTGGTATCAAGTACCATTGCACCTATTGCAAGAAGAATGGACATTTGGTTGAGTTCATTGGCATGAGGTTGAAAATGATAAGAAAAATTTTGCTAGAATTTCACTCAATCAACCTAGATCTTTTATGAGACATGGTAATGTAGAAAAGAGGAAACCTGGTTTAGGATTTGTGTCACATGCTCATCATCATGTTCCTAGACAAGATAACTCTTATGTTAAAGTAACCATTGCTCATAATGTAACTTCAAACTTAATCAAGGATAGCACTTCGCTTGCATACTACTGCAGACATGTGTCTCAATCTCGGGTTCCCAAGTCTTGTTTAACTAACCCCATGTTGAGACACATTGTTCTTCTCGTGCCTTGATTTTCGTGGATTACCGCGAAAGAGGAAGGACACGTGGTTCGTCGACTCACTGCTCACGCCACATGACCGGAGACTCAAGATGGTTCACCTCCTTCACGCGGTCGACGGGTGATGAATTCATCACCTTTGGAGATGATAGGCAAGGGCGGATTGAAGGAACGGATCGATCGGGGTGAACGACAAGTTCATCCTCAAGGACGCCGCCTTGTGGACAAGCTAAGGTTTAATTTGCTTTCGCCTCTCAACTTCTTGATGATGGCTATGAGACTAGATTTAAGAAAAATGCTTGTCGGGTGCTTGATTCACCGGTGAGCTTGTTTTTGGGATTACTAGAGTTGCTAGGATCTTTGAGCCGATTTTTCCAATCTCTTCTTGGTTCTCTCAAGTGCTTAATTTCATCTTCTTCTTCCGAGTTCGCTTTGGCACCGCTGTTTGGGGCACATTGGTTTTGATCATCGACGCGAGTTAGCAACCTTGAGCTCATGAGAGGTTTGCCTAAACTCAAAGCCGTCAAGGATGTCAGATGTGCGCTCTGTAGGCATGGCAAGCAAGTTGCCGCCACACCCATCGCTGACTATGGTCATGACCGACTGACCGGACAGCTTGCTTCATATGGATACCGCTGGTCCCGCTTAGGTTCGGCCGATTGGTGGAAAATGGTACATTCTTGTCATAGTCGATGATTTTTCTAGATACACTTGGGTGTTCTTTCTCACTTGAAGGATGAAGCTTTTGATCATTATCATGATCTTGTTCTTCGCTTGGCTTCGAACTTCCAAGTGCCTTGAGAGCGATCCGCAGTGACAATGGCACGGAGTTCAAGAATGCATCTTTTGCTTCCTTTTGTGCCGAAGCGTGGAATTGAGCATCGCTCTCCTCCCACACGCCCCTCAACAAAATGGCGTTGTGGAAAGGAAGAACAGACTCTAGTTGAGATGGCTAGGACAATGCTAGATGAGTATAGCACTCAGGAGGTTTTGGGTCAAGCTATTTCTCTGCTTGCCATATTGCAAATCGTGTCTTTTGAGACCGCCTTTGGGCAAGACTCCTTATGAGCTTCGCTTTGTAGAAAACCCTCTGTCTCGCACTTTCGAGTCTTTGGATCCAAGTGTTTTATTCTCAAGACAGAAATCTAGATAAATTTGAGTCAAGAACTTTTGATGGTTTATTTCGGGTTATCCCGCTCATTCAAGGGGTTTTCGAGTTTTAATGTCAAACTAACTCGTTCAGAGACATGCAATGTCACTTTTGATGAGACTAGCCTCGAGCTAGATCGGATATTTCGTGATACACAGTGACAGAGAGTATATTTGTAGAGGAAGATGATGATGGACTCGATGATACTCTTCCACCGCCTGTTGACATTCCTATTCTCGCACAAGAACCCGCCGTGACTACTTCGCCTTGGTTGAGGCACTCACGCATCGTCATCATCGCAGATCTGCGAGGTCGAAGAGGTACTTTCTTCTCCCAGCGCCACTTCACATTCAAAAGCAACATCCGCGGATCGATGATAGGTAATATCCATGAACGAGTCACTCGCCTGTATCATGATCCAAACCTCTATTCTCATTCTCGCTTTTGTAGCTTCTTTTGAACCCCGCGATATATCATATGCTTTATCCGATTCGAGTTGGGTCAATGCCATGCATGAGGAGTTAGAGAATTTTGAGAGGAATAAGGTTTGGAACCTAGTAGAACCTCCTAGTGGTCATAATGTTATAGGAACTCACTGGTCTTCAAAAACAAACAAAATGAGGATGGTTCTGTGGTTAGAAACAAGGCTAGGTTAGTAGCTCGTGGTTTTAGCCAGTTGAGGGGTTAGATTTTGATGAGACCTTTGCTCTGTTGCTAGACTAGAAGCTATTCGCATTCTTCTTGCATTTGTCGCCTCTAAGGGCTTTAGATTATATCGATGGATGTTAAGAGTGCCTTTCTCAATGGTTTTATAGAGGAGGAGGTTTATGTTAGGCAACCCCTGTGCTTTGAGAATCCCAAGAACCCACATCATGTCTTCAAGCTATCCAAAGCCTTGTATGGTCTTAAACAAGCCCCTAGAGCCCAGTATGATAGACTTAAGACCTTCTTGCTTAAGAATGATTTTGAGATGGGTAAGGTAGACAAGACCTTGTTCATTCTTAGGCGTGGCAATGATTTCTTACTTGCTCACATTTACGTTGATGATATTATCTTTGGTGGTTCTTCTCATGCTCTTGTTTCTAGCTTTTCTGAGACTATGTCCAGGGAATTTGAGATGAGCATGATGGGAGAGCTCAATTACTTTCGGGATTCAAATCAAGCAATGTAAGGAAGGGATCTTCATCCATCGACGAAGTATACTAAGGATCCGCCAAACGCTCGACATGGGTGATCGCAAGTCGATCGCCACTCCCATGGCGACTTCGATCGCTTTGGATCCGATGAGGAAGGAGAAGCCGTGGATCAACGCGAGTACCGCAAAGATGATCGGCTCCTCCTGCACTGACGCATCAAGACCGGACATCCACTTCACACCGCCTCTGCGAGGTTTCAGCGCCTCCGAGAACTTCCCATCGCCAAGCGCTTAAGCGCATATTCGGTATTTACACTCTACCCTCCAAGATGGCATTTGGTACTCTGTTCTTCTTCTTTATCCATTCGGGGTTTTCGATTCGATTTTGCGGGTCAGTCGACGATAGGAAGAGTACCTCGCACTTGTCACTTCCTAGGCACTTCTCTTGTTTCTTGGTCTTCTAGAAGCAATCCTCTGTTGCACAATCATCACGAGGTCGAGTATGTAGTCACGCTAGTTGTCAGAGTCGATTTTGTGGATGGTATCCACTCTTAAGGACTACGGGTTAAATTTTGCTAGTGTTCCTCTTTCTCGTGATAACACTTCGCTATTAACATTGCTAAGAACCCCGTGCAACACTCTAGGACCAAGCACATAGACATTCGCTATCACTTCCTTAGAGACCATGTCGAGAAGGGTGATATTGTGCTACACTTCGTGGAGTCCGAGGCTCAATCGGTCGATATCCTCACCAAACCTTTAGACCCAACTAGGTTTGCCACCTTAAGAAGCGAGTTAGGGTAATTTATCCCTATGGGTTGGTTTGAGGGGAGTTCGATCTTTTCCGATCTTACCTTGTTCTTTTGATCTTTTATTGTTCTTTTCCGAACTTGTTGATCTTTTGAACTTTTTAGGTTTTTAGGCTTTTTATTGCATCGCATTGTATCATATTGCATTCATATGTAAAATACTTCAAGTGGTTTGAAAAATCCAAAAGATGCATTGTAATATAAAATTTTCGCTTATCTTTTAAAATTGATGAAGCTTTGCCTATTACCCTTTGGAGCTTTAGTATTTCAATTCTTGCTCAATGCCATGTCTAGTTCTTTGACTTGCTAGAATTATCATGCTTTTACATGTGTAGCTAAGTCTTTGCTATATGAGCTAGAACTTTAAAACAAACTCGAACTAAGAAATTGCAATTTGTGGATGTTTTAGCGAGTTGCGCAATTAGTGCTCCTTTTGTGACATTGGCCCCGCTGAATTGCTTTGTTAACTCTTTGATCTAAAATTGACCATTACTTGAGCTTTTGTGTTCTTGAGATTCTAAAATGCTCTTGTGAAAAATTAAAAATTCAAGATTGTCTTATGCTTAAAATGTGCCAAACTATTCTTACGAGACCGCTTGTCAAATGACATGAACTTGGAGATAGTTTGATGATCCGAACGATCTCATGGGGATTGCTTGTCGAAATGACATGAACCTCAAGATTTGTCGCCTGTAGAAGCTTAGAAAGAGTTTGTGGATGGCTCCTAGTCCGTAATCTTCTTTACTAAGATATACCTTTAATCAACTTTTGGTCAAGCTTAGGATGAGTTTGTGGATGGCTCCTAGTCCGTGATCTTGTCACTAAGTTAGATCATTAGTCAACCTCAATATTCAATGCAAATGAGAAAATGTTGACAAATGGGCGCTTACAAAAGATTGAGCAAAATGATTCAATACGGACTTGATTGACTCTTAATGTGGTCTTTGTTAGATTTTTGATCTCACTTTGACATTTTGACATGGCCAATTTCACTTTAGGATCCTGTTGATGAACTTGTTTGAATTTGAAGCGTTGCTTAAATTGATCAAATCTATTGCTTTACTTTTGAGCCTTGGTGCTTAGCTTTGATATATATGTCTTACCATGATCTTGCTAGCAATCGTCAGCTTGATATGTTGTTTGTGCAATATTAGAAATGCTAGCTAGTTCTTTTGGGTAATCTCCAAAGCTTCTTGTAATCAAAATTAAAAAATACAAAAATGAAGCCACTCCATTGCACTTCATGCATACTTCTTCTTTTGCTTCTTTCTTCATTCGCAAATTGCTATCTCTGGATGAGAGGAAGGCGTGATTCCTTGATGACTCCATTGTCAAAGGGGAGAAGATATTTCGATGTTGGGAGAAGTTTATACAAAGGGAGAAAGTTGGAGAATTTGAAATTTTCTCAAATCCAAGGATCATAGTGAGGGAGTTTTGAATTGCATTCTTATTGTCTTATTGACTCTTCCGAACTTGAATTGCATTTATTACTCCTCACAATGATCAAAGGTCAATTGAACAATTGTTCTTTCATATGGACCTTAAGTGAGATTTTGACTTTTAAAATCAAAGTTTTATGCTTTCTTTTGCCTTATCTCACTTGTCTATGCTATTCGATGCCACTTGGTCATTTCCATTGCTTTCTCTTGCTTATGGACCAAGTTGTGCCTTTGTGCTAAAACGAAAGTATTTTACTTTTCAAACCTTCAAATTACATTTTTCGGATTATTGCCAATGTGTTCATCAAGGGGAGATTGTGGATATCATGGGGATATGCTCCAGATCTTAGGATGATGTGACAATTGGCAATGGCGTTAATGGTTTGTCGTTTCACGGGTTTTCGACAAAGTTTCAAAGACTGCTCGGACTTTCGGGCGATAGGCGGTCCGACCGCCATAGCACGGCAGTCCGACCGGTCCCAAATCGGTCGGACGCCATGTGCGCCGGCCGGACCTACCGTGACCAAAAGTGGTCAAACAGTCGGGCCAAAAATAGAGGTGTAGGCAAGTGAGGGGATCCCATTGTTCTTGCTCCCATAATTTTGGAGTCTCCATAAAAAGTTCTATTGGTTTAAAGTTTCCAGAGGTTTGGATTTTCGGGGTTGAAAATTGGCTAAGTCCTTACGGCGGTCGACCGCCTTTGGTCGGCGGTCCGACCGGCAGAGCCGGCGGTCGACCGCCCCGAGGGCTCGACCGGTTGTTACTTGAACGTCGCTGTCGTGGCGGCGTTGTTCGCTGGTTAGGTCAAAGTCATGAGTTTCATGCATATGTGTTGCATGATGCATGTTTTGACTAACGTGGGTCAAGTTGCGAAGAACTTGTTCCCGCTTCGATTTGCTTGTCTATTGTTGTGCGAGTTGCTTGGTGGTCAACGACGGTCAACGGCGAGGATGATCGGACGAGGCTTGGAGAGCTTAGGTCCGTAACGATCGACGATGCCGGGTGAGGTCAATGAAATCAAGTATGGTGCGTAATGGACAAGGATGACCGAACGAACGATTCGGTCGATCGGTTTGATCAAGCGGCGCGAGTCGGTGCAAGTGCCATGGTGGTTTCGGTGGGGCCGGATGGGAGAGACTTGCCGACATGGAGAGAGCCGTGATCAACCTACGTGGCGAGCATGCGAAGTGCTTGCGAAGATGGACTCGGTCTTCTGAGAAGGACCGAGAAGGGTATTTTGTAATCTTACCAAATATCACCTTGGTGACCTTTTGCCTACCCACGGCGCAAGACGCGCAAGAGAAGCGGTTTAGGTTAAGAGGTGTTGTAGACGGCGCTTTAAAATGCGTGCAGTGTGACCCGCTTGTGTTGGGCCTTAACGGAGCCCATTTGAGTTAATTTTCTAGAAGGTCTAAGTCTCCACTATAAATAGAGGAGGAGGTGGCTGCACCCCTTCAACCCTTTAATCATTATTGAAACCCTAGTTTTGGCTTAGGGAGAGGATTAGTGGAGGTTAGGGTTCTAGAGAGTTTTGATTTGATCTTGTGCTCTTGGATTGAGCTTTGTCCTCCATTGATGGAGTGGTCAGAAACCCAAACCCTATCAATCAATCCAAAGAAAGCTTTGATCAAAGATGTGTCTCTTTGCCCTTCTCTCTATTTGGTGATTTTGAGTCTTTCTTTGATTCGCATGTTTTTGATTGATTTCTTTACATGATATAGCTTGTCGTGACATGTGGGAACACATCTAAGATCATCTTGATCATCAATCACCCACGAGCAAGTTTTTGGGTCACGCTGCTTTGACTCGGTTTTGAACCATCCATCTCTCAAACTGAAAAATGTCGTAACTTCTCCATGGATCTCCATGATCTTCGATTGAATAGGTTCCCGACATCCTAGAGAAGGTGTGTTCCAAGTTTCATGAAGTTTGGAGTTGTAGATCAAAAGTTAGACCTATTTGCAACTTCGCTTTTCGGCCGATTTCACTGTTCATCTACCGGAGGTCGACCGCCTAGCTAGAGGTCTGACCGCCCCTTGGAGAGGTCGGACCGCCCGAGTAGAGGTCGACCGCCCTTCTCTTAGGAAATTAAGTTTCGATTGTTTTTGGTTGTTTTGCTTGGGTTTTGATTGATTCAATCCTAGTCTTCCATTTGTCTTGGTATATCGATCTTCATAGCTTCTATAGCTATTGGAGTGAAATTTGTGTTGAATCTAATCGAGGTTGAAAAAGTGAGCGTGCTCCTATTCACCCCCCCCTCTAGTCGCCTTTTCGGTCCAACACATATCATATCAAATCAATCTAGAGAAATTTTGATCATGTCTTGTCTCTTTGCGTTCTTTCTCCATATTTGATGATTTTGAGTCTTTCTTTGATCCGCGAGTTTTTGATTGAATTCTTCACGTGATCTAGCTTGCTGTGACGTGTGGGAACCTATCTAGGATCATCTTGATCATCAATCACCCACGAGCAAGATCTTGGATCAAGTTTTCGTTTTGACCCGGTTTTGAACCATTCTTCAATAAAATCGAAAAGGATCGCTAGCTAGTAGAATATTGCCATTCGGTTGTGATCGAAATAGCAAAGGATTAGCTGGTAGTAGTTACTGCTAAAACGGTCCACACTGCGCACAGCGTCCGTCATCCAACAATAGAAGGGTTGGGTTTGGGACGGCTGTAGCTTCCAGCTTTCGCCTGGAAAAGCTGAAAGCCGTCCCAAACAGGAGACTTTTCACATCCACTTTTCTCCAAAACGATTTCGTATTACAATACGTGGAAGCTAGAAGTCGGAAGCTGCCCGCCAAAGTTCACTCCATTCCGAAAATTACCCTCGAAGTTCGAGGGTAATTACTCGTCGAATGTCACTCTATAAAACCCCCGCCAACCACCCCTCGCACGCCCGCTCGGCTCCCTCCTCCCCTGTTCCCCACCCCGACCGAACGCCTCTCGCGGCTCCTCCAACCCTACCGCCGCTCGACCACCCTCCTCCTTCCCTTCCGACGGCGCCGTCGCCCCTCCTGCTCCTCTGCACTCCCCCTCCTCTCCCTTCTCCCTCCTCCTATCTCCCCGGCCAGATCTGGCTGCCCGCGCCGCCGTCAAGCTCTCTCCTTCTCCTCCCTCCTCCGGCGATGCTGTCCTCCTCTTCCCTCCTCCCCGGCTCCCTCCTCCGCCCGCGCCACTTCCTCCCTCCCTCCTCCCCCTGCCCCCTATCACCACTTGCCTCCCCTACCGCACATGCACACCTCCCCCATTCCTTCCTCAACCGCCACCAAAAACCCAACCCGAGCCGAGCCCGTCTGCCACCTCCTCCTCCTCGTCGGCGTGGCGAGCCACCGTCGCGGGCGCAAGCGATCCGGGCGGTGAGGATTTAGGGGGGGACGCGTGGCTGGGGAGATGGCGTCGGAGGACGTGGTGGGCAAGAGCAGGGTTTATTGTAGTCAATTACGTTAATTACGGTAGTCATCGTTAATTGCTGTTAATTGCATTAATTATTGTTAATCATAGTCAAATGTCATTAATTGCCGTTAAATGGCATCAAACAAACTATTACTTGCCTCAGGGGCATTTAAGATATTCCTTACTTCAAAAACTGCAGTCAGCCTACCTAAAAGCCAGACAACAAAAAAATCAGGCATCTTCAGCTCAGCCGTTCAGTCATGCAGCTAGCTAGAAGCCGTTTTTCAGAAAAACTGCAGTCGAACCAAAGAGTTCAGGGTTGAAATCACGGGCTATCAGTTGGTGAATCATAAGTAGGAAGTTCTACCAATCCCCAAGTGCAAAAAAATATCAAGTGTTTTGTCATTAGTACTCAAAACAGTCAATGGATCGATATCGTATTCAGTTTCAATCATGCATCGATTTCTATCATGGATTTGGTGGTTTAATGCGAGAGATCATATTCGATTTCCCCTCTTCTTGCAGCTGGTTGGCCTGGGCCGTGGATCGGTGGATGGAAGTGGACGTTCGCTCCGTCCTTTGTCCTGGCGCTGTCCACGTCCCCGGACAGAGTGGATGGCCGGGTGCCACCTCGCGCTCATCATCCGATGTATTTAAGCGCAAATATTGCTTCCAATTTTTACGGACCGTATAAAATTCTCGTGGCGAACGCAAAATCTCCCGCATTGTTGTTGGGGAATTTCGCTTTCTCTGCACTACAACGCGTGACGTCACGTAGACAAATACATTGCAGCCGAACTGAAAGGTGGGAGAGGTTCATCTACGAACGTTTTGCACCTGCAAGTTACCGTGTATCTCTGTTTATTTTAGAGTCACTAAATAGCTCCATGTGGGATGATTGATAGTTTGATCTGCTAACAAAGGCTATATATTCAGGTAAACGAAATTCTTTATATTTACGAGTAGAGATGTATACGTTCGCTTCTGGTACGTATACAAGGCTGACCATGAGGGCCTCGCGCACGGCACATGGGTAGGGCCGTTTTTAAATGCAAGACAGAAAGCAGCGGAAATGGTATCAAAATGGAGCCGCGACGTGCACATGCATGTTCTTACGTACGTACCAGGTGCAGTTTGTTGCTGTGCCGCCTGCAGGGTCGGGGAGGTGGTCGTCGCACGCGGTGTAGCGCGACGTTTCCGCGGTCGGAGGCTGCCGTTGCCGTGTCGTCGCCATCCTCACTCGCCAGCTAGCGCCCGCTGACGCGGTTCGGGCGCGCGATCCGCCCCCGTGGGTGGTCTCGTGGCCCGCGCGCGCTGTCGTCGGCAGTACCATCGCCAGGGCGGCCGGTGTCACCGGTGGTGTCGAGCCTTGGCATCCCCAACTCGCTCGCTCTAGCTCGTTCTCGCCTTGATTTGGTGCCATCTATCGTCGGTCCGATCGGGATTGGCTCTGCCAGTGGTGGATCTAGGATTTTCAGAATAAGTGTTCGGAGTTACAAATATGTTGTACAATGTAAAATATAAAGGTTCGTAATATAAACATTGATGTTGATCAAATTATGTTGATTGTTTGAACTTTGTGTGTGTTTTCCTATGCAATATAAACATAGCTTTCATGTTAGCTAATATATCATGGTAGCAAGCGAATCTCTTTCACAGTGTAGCAATCAGGAAGAATTGTTCGGGAGAAAACACAATATGATGCACATTAATCAAATGGTAAATGAGTTACCTACCTTGGTGTAAGTGTTTGGAAATGCTTCCTTCAGAGTATTCGGACCTTTGTGCCACCACATCTCTATCAAGTAGATGGTTGTATTGACAGCCAAGACCTTCTCATCCGATTTCTTGCTTAGTTATTTAAGCTGTCCAACATCTATTTGGCCACTTCTGAAAATTCTAGTTTCAATTCGAGGGCACTGAACATTGCAAGGCAAGCAGTTTAATCCAAGTCAATCAGATAATCAGTACCAATCAGGCGTCCAATCCATTCCCGCTTCGGTGTCGACGGTGCCGGCCTTCCCCTGTTCGACTATTCGCCTGCTCCCCATCATTGCGGCGAGCCGACAAACGGGCGAAGGAGGAGCAACCGTGGGAGGCGATCAGGCGAAGGGCCGAAGGCGATCGCCACCGACCTTGCCCCTGGGGACTCGGGTGGGGAGCCGAATGAAATTCCCAGCCCATTTCTTCCTGCTTCCTCCCACTTCCTCTCTTTACTCCACTCTCACTCTCTCTCCTCTATTTTCCCATTCGATCGACACAAGCACGCAACCCCTGGTGCCTTCTTTCTTCCCATTGGTTGCTTCTTGCTTTTCCCTATCTCCATTTCTTTGCTCTGGAGCTTTTGCTCCTTCTTCTAATCCACCATGGCGCCACCTCCTCCGTCGCGGCCCGGCCGGTTCCTGCGCCATATCACGCCGGCGGCGCTCGGTCCCTTTCACGCGCATGCCTCCCCTGCTCCACCACCTCTGCTCGACTCCGGCCGACTGCGCCGTGCCCGCTTTCGCCTATGCACGCCTCTCGCGCCTTCACCCAACCAGACATGCGACATGGTCCTCCTTGCCTTCACCCAACCAGACGACATGGTCCGCCTCGCCGTGTCGCCCACTACTGACCCACCTCCAGCGCCTCCCCGCCTCGGCTCGGGCTTCGGCCACCCTTGCCGCCGCCGCCACAGCGAGAGAGAAGGGAGGAAACGCTTGCGCTTGGTTGGGTGCCGTGAGGCATGAGAACGTGAGGGTGAGGCGCTTGGCGTGGGGCAGCATGACCGTGGTGTGCGTTGGGCTTTGCTTTGCTAATTGCTGGTTGCGTGGACGGCATGACTGAGTGGCGGGTGGGCTGGGTAGTCGATCGATGGAGTCGCCGTGTATAATGTAAATACGAGTTTTAAGTATACTTACTAGCGTATATATATCTAATAAATACTGAATTTTTTCTAAAAAATAGGTGTACATATGTACACCCATATCCATGTACTGCGTCCGCCCATGGGCTCTGCCTTGGCATCGGGCCGCCGTGCTTGTCGGGGCCCCGTCCGTTGGCCGTGCAGAGCGGAAGACCGAGTCGCCGGCCGTGACGACATTAATTTCACCTCATACGTAGAGCGCGTGACTGCTTTGCCATTGGCTAAAGAAAAGCCAGTGATCGACCTAGCTAGAGTACACACATATATGCATCTTGATGTCTGCAGCTCAATTACCGACGGTCATGCTTGACATGTCAGCAAGCTAATCGGATAGGAATCTACAACTGTACTATTTCCTCGCGGTCAACACATCAAGCGCCGTACTGTAGCAGTGGCATGGAATGTGATGGATCAATCATGATTCATGATTAGGCCTAAACAACGAGCGGTAGTCCTTTAACTTTAAGGCCCCGTTTGGGAGCCCCATTCCCGCCCGTTCCTCAGGCTAGTCGAACCGGCCATTTGGATGACAGGGGAAGATGGGTTCCCCGGCCCAAACCCTGTCGTTTCCACGGGGGAAAAAAATCATCGCGTCTACACACCGGGAAATATCTCCTCCCGCATCGACGCCGCCGCGTGCATCCCTCCCTCCGCTGCCAAGCGCTTCCTCCTCCTTCTCCAGCAGCGGCGTCTCGCCGGTGAAGCCTCCTTCTCCTCCCGCTAGGGTTCTGCATCTAATCCATTTTCTCATCAACTTCTCTCACAGATCCGGTGCTCTAGGTACCCATTTCGAGGAAGGTCGCTGAGGCGAAGAGATTGCGAGAGGAGGGAGAGGAAGGAGTCACCGGCCTTTCGTGGTACGCCGCCGTTACGCCCGCCACGGATCTGAAGGGAGAGGCTTCTGTGAAGGTAAGGATGAAAAGACCAACCCGAGTTCCCCAAATATTGTCTATACCTGTGTGGTTTGTGGCGACTTCTTGGAGATGATTATCGGTTGTGATTGATGGTAACATGCGCCGTTGCCTATTGATAAGATTGGTCTGCAATGGAGCAAGTTAGATTGGTTCTGTAGAGGAGTGGTGCGTGATGAAATTCTCAGAATTTTTTCTTCTAGTCCATAAAATTCTCAGATTTTTTCTTGAGTTGGTGCGTGACTTTTAACATAGATTCCAGATAGAGTTTACTGAATTACTTCTACATCTATCATAATGTCAATACTATATATTTTTTCCTTTTCGATTTCACTTCTTCGCACCTTGTAAGCATATGAATTCCTTATAACCTTTCTTATATGTCAGTATTGCCATCTATACTGCAGCGATGTACCTTCATTCTTGACTTCTTTTGGTACCTAGGCCAAATATCTCTGTTAAGTCTTTTACTTAGTTTCTTGCTGTTTCAGTTAGCTTGCTTGCTGTATAGTATTACCTCTCTTGTTAAATTGCTTCGAAGTAAAATTTTCCCAATGTTTTTTCTCTCTTTCTGAAGTCAGTTTCCAAGTCTCTCTTTCTGATATTGTTGTGTGCCTAGGTTAAGTTTTAATTCTCACTTAAACAGTGTATTATATGTGAACGTACGTGCTTTTGCACAATTTTTTTTAACATTTGCACTCTATGCCTAGCTCCTTTACTTACAATTTATTAAGAGTGAAATGGCTTAAGATCTGAGTGTTAGGCTTTCTTGCTCCTTTACACTATTATTTGAGCTAGTCTGGCATGATAAATCCAGTTAGATGTATGTGGCTTGGTTAGATAGGCTTTTGTTCTATATGCTTACCATAAGATCTGTGATTAGTTCCTCAATGCAATTTCTTTTTCAAAGCTCTCCTAATGCAAACCTAAAACCCAAGATTAAACTTCTAGACCACTTAGCCAGTTAATCTCCTCCAAAATGGTCCATACTGGGCCAACTGAGCTTTTTTTTTCCTGATCATTTTTATTAGTTCTATTAGGTCACTGAGCCCATTATTTGGTCTTGATCACTCTTCTTTTGGGATAAATTCAATAAAATCATTCCGCTAAACACTTTATATTTTACACAAGGTTGCACTTTTTGTGTGCACTTCTGAATTGTGTTAATGTTGTGTACTAGCATTTGCATTGCTCTAAATCACTATTTGTTTGATGCTTAGTTAAATATTCGGTCTTGAGCACTCTTCTTTTGGGTTTAATTCAAAAAAATTTCTGCTAAACACTTGATATTTTACACAAGGTTGCACTGTTGTGTGCACTTCTGAATCGAGTTAATGGGGGTGTACTAGCTTTTGCATTGCTCTAAAGCAGTGTTTGTTTTATGCTTAGTCAAATAATGACGTGTGCTTTTTTCCCTGCAGTACCTGCTGAAGTCGTTTTGCCTTGCTGATGTGGTTGAGAGCTTCACCTTTATCAAAGAGATGGAGCCTTTGATAAAAGGCTTAACTTACGTATTTTAGATTTCTGTTTAGAATACTCTAGTAAACTTGTTGAAGTTTTGATGGGACCCATGTTTTACTGTGAAAGCAGAAGTTCAATTGTTGGACGTGATCAGGGGCGAATCCACCGGGTGGGCTTCGTCAGGTTGAAGCCCACCTCCCCGGGCGGAAGCCCTCCCCGGAACCGGCTCTCGGCCCGATCAGGCCTGTGGTCGCGCTGTGACCAAACAAGAAAAAAGTAATCAAGCAGAGGCCGCAAAGCAACAAAGCAAATGCGCGTGGGCCTTGCCCTTGCCGAAGCCCACGCCCAACTCACATCCACCGGTCCACAAGGTAGTCCCCGGTGTTCCTGTTCCAAAATTCCCCGATCCCCATTCAATCATCCTCATTCAATCGAGCAATTTCACATTCATTCGAGCGAGTGAGGCGCACCTGAGCCAGAGGGAGCTGGGGAGGCCGACTGTCGGTGTCGGAGGAGGCTGACTGGCTGAGGACGAGGAGGGAGGCCGTCGGGGCGTCAGGCCGAGGCAGGGAGCCGGTGGGCGGCGGTCGGGTGGGGGAGAGGGAGCCGGAGGCGGATCTGGCCGGCCGGGCTGAGGCAAGGAGTCGGCACAGTCAGGGGGAGGCCGGAGGCGGATCTGGGCGACCGGGCCGAGACAAGGAGCCGCTGGTGGCCGGGTTGGGGAGGGGGAGCTCAGGAGCTGGAGGTGGAGGTGGATCTGGCCGGCCGGGCCGAGGCAAGGACCAAGAGCCGGCGATCGGGTGGGGGAGGGCCGGAGGGGGAGCGGCTACATGCCGACGGTCGATTGGTTGGATTGGTACAAGGATTAGAAGGAGGAAGTGGAGTATGCATTTGATATAGCTCCCGGGCATGCAGACTGTGTCGGAACGGCGAAGGTGACACGGCGGACGGCGCGACAACGCGGGCTCGGGCTGGCTCGGGGAGGGAGCAGAGGGCATTGTGGAGGGGGTGAAGGGGAAATGGAGGGGAACAAAGAGCAAGGGGCATCAGGCTGGCTCGCGGGAACAGGGGTTCAGTGCTGGGAGAGAGTGAGCGCGAGCGGGAGAAACTGAAGCATGTGGTTTACTACGTTTCGTCGAATAAGATGATACCGCATCTCCAGCAAATATGCCGTTCGGTTGAACTCTTCGGTCTAGGACCTATCGATTCCATTCAGCGAACCAAACAAGTGAACATCCTTGTTTTCTGAATCATCCGGTATAGGACTGGACAGCTCCATTCACTCGTCCAAACAACCCTTAGCCGCCGTGAGAAGGGTGGGTAGCTAGGTTCCATCCCCGCCGCTGCGCCGTCGACTCCCTCCTCCACCACCGTCGGACGCTGCGTGCCCCCGTCCCCTAGATCTCCTCCCCTGTGTCCGTCTCCGCGCGCGTCGCCGCTACCGGCGTCCCCTCCGACTCTTCTCTGCGGTGAGAAGCACTTGTTCTCTGTCTTGATCCCTCTGTTTCTTGGCCCATCTGGCCGTGCTCTTTCCTTGGTTCTTGATCTCTCTAGTGTGTTGCTTGATTTGCGTTACTAATTTTGCTATTTCCTCTGATTTCCATGGTTAAAAAGTGGTCGCTAGAGTCATGCTTTTTTTCTTACCTCGCTTTTTTTTTTCCTGCGGTTTCGCACTTAATTTCCCCCATTTGAAGCTAATAACTTGGTTTGGTGGGAGCTAGTAATTTCTAAATATGGGGTATATAAATTCGACATTCATGATCATATCATGGCGATGACATATTGTAGTCATTGTCCCCTTAGTGCAGTAGTTCGTGTGGTTGGGATGCTTGTTCTTCGTCGACGGCAAGTACACGAGTCTCTGGCCATGTTTCTTTTTGCTAATATGTCATGTGGGACGATACTGATATGCTACATATGCCTATGTGATTAGAATCTTGTTGTTATGGATGTGTAAACTTCAACCCTTGTGTTTCGTGAATGCCTTTAACGCAACTACATCTCAGTGCAGTTGTTAAGTACCATTAATTCTTCTTTTACAGGATAAAATCCATTCTTCTTTGGAGCGCCTCTTCAAGTTAGAAGGGCACACCAACCTGCCTCAGTTACATGTCGGATTTAGTTCTAAAGTACAATTTTGTTGTTAGCCCAAAGATTGATATCATAGCAAGAACCTTCAGTTCTAGACATAGTCCTGCTGATCTGGCTGCTGTGTGGTCTGATGACAAATAAATTTTTAGTCGTGGTCTCACATGAAATAGACATATAGACATATATGCATATTGGGATGCAAGTTAAATTATCATTTTTTGTGGGAAAGGACTGAAATTATATCATTGTGTGATTAATGTTAACTAGTGCTTTGTATCAATGTGTATAATCTTATTGCAATTTTCCCTTCTCACAGCCTCCAAGTTATCTGTGGGATTTGCTGATCTGATAATCTCTTGGCCCGTTATTCCATTTCATTCAAGGTCAGTCTCCCGGTCCTTCTCCCATGCTTACTTTTGGTTCCCTGTTGCATGTCAAATTTGGTTTTCAATCCATTATGGTGTCGTCGCTGTTATGCTATAAGGATCTACTGTAATTATCCCGTCAATTTTATACTGTCGAATGTGCTCAAAGTTTGAGTTTAGGTTGCGTAACATGTCTCCCGTTCGTGGGTGCTTGTTGATAAATATACTAACATGACAGATTTATAAGACAACACACTCGAATTGTCCACAATTTTTTTGGACAGTTCGAGGATATGTGATTCGGGCAAGTTCCTAAGTTATACAATTCTAGAGAAAATTCCGGCTGCATCTCCCTATCGTTCTCTGAAAGTCTGAATACACACCCTGTTGACTTGTTGTCGAGACATGTATTTGGAGAATAGCGGGGAGTTGTTGCCGAAATTTTCGCTGGAATTGTACAACTTAGGAACTTGCCTAAGCGGCTGAGCCACATATCCTTGAATGGGATTAGGACCTATCCTGGGTTAATTAGAAATTTGGAGTTGTCATTGTATAGAACCAAATTATTTGTAGAAGACAATTTGCTAATGTTGGGTGACAAACAAGTTTCTCAACCACCTGGAAAAATTCACACGCACAAAGAAAGAAAAGATTATAAGGAGGTGGTGACTTACTTGAGAGGAAAACGACATAAGAGAGGATTGGGAGAGGATTTGGTCTTGAACCCTAAACCCCTCGTTAACCCTAGCTTAACGACATGAGAAAGAAAACTCTTGCGGTGAAGAGATGGGGAAGGTGAAGAAGAAGGCTGCAGCCCAAAGGCACGAGGCACTGTTTCTATTTTTTCGATGTGCACCCTGGATATTATGTTTGTTACAGATAGCTCCCTTGGAAGACACCAAAAAATGCCGAACGAAACAATCCAAGCATATGTATGTAACCACACTTGTTTCCATGGAAGAATTTAAAATTTCTACACTTTTGTCTTCGAAACTGTGCCTTCGAACCAGAAGTTTGCACCAGCCTGCAAATTATCGCATGTTACAGGTAGTGGAAGGCGAAGGTGCGTACCCATCTGGATGAACTCTGTTCCAACTTTCTCCTATCGTTTGTAGCTTATTGGTTCTCAGGATGTTTCATCGATTATGCCTTGCCTAGATCATGATTTGTTCCGATTTCTTTGGTCTTAGGAGCCAACCGATTTTTTTTTTTTTGGCTTGATTGGAATGAAGTAAGCTGTGGTGATGAATTTAATCCATAGTAGATTACCTTGAGTTAGGATTGTTGGACGAATGTCTCAGAAAAACTCCGCCTAAGCAGTCAACAGGCAAGCAAGAATTGGGGGAATTCACTCTGATATTAAGCTTGAGGACTTAGGTTTCGCCATGTTTTTGTTTTAACAGTCCTTTCACATCTAATTAGATAGAGGTAGCCCATAGGTTGATTATGGCTGGGAATTCAGAGATAGGGTGTTTTGTAAAAAGAATAGAAAAATTACAAACTCGAAATTGGCTTTTAGAAAAGGCAGTTTATCCTTATTCTGGAAGCTCAGCTACCACTGTATTTGGAAGCCGTATAATTGATTTTCTAATCTTTTCTGTAAATGAACTTTTCTTCTGTTGAATCTTCTATCCAGTGTTGAGGTTAATCTAAAACGAGGGATATTTGATTCTGAGTTATGACATGGAATGACCAGCCCAAGGATTGTTTTGGTATGCTATTGCAAGACTCTGTTAAGCTAAGCCATACTATTTGACATAATATTGATTTGGCTGGCAAAGGGTTAGAGGGAGACAACAACATCCCTAGTTTCCTATTGAGCGAGAGGAAGGAGGGAAGTGTAATTATTTAGGCTATATTTTGTCAAAAGTCTGATTTGCAGTTTTCCTTCTGTTAATTTACAGCACTATTTGGAATTGGGATTTTTTGTCTGTTTGCCTTAAGCATATATTGATTTAATATTTGAATTTCTTATAGTGCAACCTTTATTTTTGTTTTTGAAGCAGGTTTCTTGGAATTACATTTTTTGGAAACTTTCTATTGATCAGCCCAGTTAGGTTTTTGTTCATATCATGGATCTGCAGCCAAAAGATGACAAGGATGACAGTGATTTTCTTGAACCATCAGTACTCTTGGATGAGACACATTATCAAGAGGGTTTCAAAAATGGTTATCATGATGGCTTGGCATCTGGAAAGGAAGAGGGAAGGCAGGTTGGTTTGAAGATGGGTTTCCAGGTAGGTGAAGAACTGGGTTTCTATCAGGGCTGTCTGGATGTGTGGGTGTCAGTAACTCACGTTGATCAAGATGCATTCTCAGCTCGGGTTAGGAAGAACATTGAGCAACTAGCTGCATTGGTGAATAGCTACCCTTTGTCTGATCCAGAGAATGGGCATGTTCAAGACATAATGGAGAAGATAAGGCTGAAATTCAGGGTTATCACGGCAAGCTTAGGAGCAAAATTGGAGTATGAAGGCCGCCCTACATCATCAAAGCAGGACGTTGAGGATCTGTGACCTGTTTAGCATGGCAGATATCAAATGTGAATTACCATGTTGAAACTAATGTTTGGTATCCATACATATTTGTTGTTGGTTCCCTTCAGATTAATGATGTACTGTTCTGATTTATGTTGCTATTTGCCAAGGATCTACCAATGAATTAATGTTACTACCATGATAACCGAGGAAGCCTGGAAGCCCTTATCTAAACATGGGGAAATTTTGGAGTCATCTTGTTTTTGTGCCCTATTCCTTTCGGCTGTTAAGATATATTTTATTTTTAATTGTGCTTATACTGACACAGTTTTCTCCGTTTTTTTTAATCAGCCGTGCTATGCCTCACATGGAAACTTTTACTCGTTACAATGGTCAAATTATTGCGCAAGTTTTCATAGCAAGTTCTTTCCACTCCAGGAGTAAAATAATTCGAATATTTCCTGGATGATCATTATCTAAAGGGGAAAGTGCACTTTACCCCCTCTACATCACGGAAGTCCAGATAAAAAAGCCCCCTCCATTAAATGATTAAAAACCGGTAGTTAACACCCCTCAACTTTGAATAGCCATGCGATTTTCAGGCTGACGATGGAATGGTAGTGGTTTTGCTTACAGGACATTCGACTTGGTTCGATTCGCTAAGTTAGTAATGTTGAGAAAGTAGTGGTAGTCATTGTGATATCGTAGATCAATCACACAAGAACCAGGGGTTCAAGAAGTCGGCTCCAGGTGCCGCCTAGGCGTTTGGCGGGGAGTTGTCGCCGCGATTTCTCCCAAAGTGGCGGGTTAGGCGGGAGGGCCGCCTTGGACTGGTCAGGCGGTCAAAGCCGGTCTTCAGCGGCGCACGACGGCTCTAGGCGAGGCGGCGAGAGGGGAGATGTAACATCATAATTTCTAGAGCTTTGCAAAAAAATTTCAAATTTTAGAATTAACCATTTGATTTTATTGCTAAACCTTATCTGGGAATTTCAGAAAAATAAAAAATAAAATATGAATTAATCAAACTTCAATTAATTTAAATTTGATTTGATTGGGTTTTCTGGTATTTAAAGTCAAAAATATTATTTTAAGTATTTTCTTGATTTTATGGAATTTCAAAAGGTTTTTTTTTTCATTTTTTTGAAAATTAAAAATATTTTATTTACAAAATTTAAAGACAAATTAAAGTTGAAAATATTTTTATTAAGTTCTAAATAATTCAAGGAATTTACGTGCATTTTTCTAGAATTTTTGGACTTTATTCTTACTATTTTAAAAAACCTTTTGATTTACTGTATTTTTTGAAATTCAAAAATCTTTAAAAATCCTTGCACTGTTCTGGGCCGAATTCCTCGGCACACATCGCATGCATTCCCATGCCGCCGCCGCCGCTCCGCTTCCTCCGCTCTCGCTAATCGGCTAGGCCTCGCTTTGTCAGCGTGTCCCCTGCTGCCGTTCTTCTTCTCCCAGCCTCTCGTGCGCGCGCCCGCGCTTGTCTCGTCGCCTCTTTTCCGCCGCCTCGCTTCTCAGCCTTGAGTCCCGCCGACCCCTCCCATCCTGTCGCCGCTCTCTGCCTCGGAGCCCGCCCCCTTTTCCCCGTTATCCACCGGATCTGTCCCGTCCCGTCGCTGCCTGGCACGCAAGCCCCGCCGCGAATCCCGTCGTCGCTCCGCGCTCGGTTTCCCCCCTCCGGTCCTCCCCACGACCCTTTAAATGGAGCACTGGATGCCTCGTGGCCGCCTCTCTCTTTTCCCCCGGTTGCCCTTCTCTATCGCACCCCTTCCATCCCGTGCTTCAAGTTTTTTGTCGCTGGTCATCTAGCAACGCCGTTGCCTCTAGCGCCACCTCTGCACCACCTCAGCACTAGCTCCGCCCTAACACACGCGTGGCAGTCGCGTCAGCGCCAGCGTGGCGCCTTACGCCAGTGCGCGCAAGCACACTATTCTCGTGCGCCCGGTCCACCGTGGAATGGCGCCCTCCCGTGGACCCGGTCCATACAAGGACGTGGGGCCACCTGTCAGCGACTCAACTCTTTTCCTTTTGAAAAATAATTCGACCGAAAAGAAATCCCGCCGCTGACATGAGCTGACGTAATAAATTGATTTTCCTTTAGAAAAACAATTCCAAAAATTATGATTTTCTTCATTTTATGTATTTTTAAACTTCCAAAGACCATATCTTCTTCACCCGAACTCCGATTCGAGTGATTCAAATTTCTATATTCATCTAAATTCAATACCTGTCATTTGGTTCTGGTTTTTTAATTTTTGTAATTTATGTGGTATTGTTTTATTTATTTTTTTTCTCTTTTCGCTCGTATAGATTCCGGCGTTTCGAAAGAATTCTTGGACCCAACGACTGACGCGTCTCAACTCTTTAACGAAGGCAAGTCATAGACCTTTTATCATGTTGTACCCATTTTGTAAAATTATATTGTTCTATATCAACATGGATAGCTAGTTTTATAATAACTGCCTCTGGGAATAGTTAAATACACAATTGTCACTATGCCACATAGGATAACTTCTATCGACATGTTCTCTTGAATGAAATAAATTCTTGTACACAACAGGATTGGGTAATCTTAGTTGGATATTATTGTAATACCAACATAGGTGTGTATGATGCTTAGTCATGCTTTAGCTACCCGATGAGATTCATGATCACATGCTTAAATGTTTAAACTTGACTTAATGAAAGATGGAATTGTGGCGCGGCCACTGTTGTTAAAAGATATTTTACCATGGCAAGGGTTGCAATTTGGTCAAGTTGAACCAAAAATGTTTTATACTCGGGCGAGTGATCGTGCAGTAAAAGGGATGCGGGAAGCACATTGGGATGTGGTTACCTCGCTTGAGTAGTCACTAAGAACTTAACCTTCTAAACCATTGATCTGGGCCATACTGTGCAACCACAAGTCCATTATAGGGTGGACCTGGCCAACTAATTAGCAAAATTTTGAGTCGGTTCTGTTTGGGTTGATGAGCGGCACAAGAGGGGGCCGGGAAGGTGAATCCTTAGCGAGGAGAACCGAGACAAAACAGAGATTTGTAAAGGCCTTGTCAAACAAACTAGAGAAGTCGTGTCTTGTGGGAAAAGTCGTCCAATTTCTACAGAGTGTAAAACTATTCGAATAGCCTTGTCCCCGGTTATGGACAATGCCTGGTGATTTCACACGAGGGGTAGATTTTCATAAAAATATTGAAATGGTTGGAAAGTGAACGAGGTGTTCACTAGTTGTTTCAAAGAACTTGATTACTTATGTACTAATGCTTTGCAATCTACTTATTTTATTTAATATCAATACTGCTTTCTGTAAATTAAACATAAAGCCATCCTTGTTCAAGCCTTGCATGAATACTATTCGCATACATTTCCCTACAATTTGTTGAGTACTTTATGTACTCACGGCTATAACCCACTTGTTGACCAGTCTCCGTAGAAGAACCAGGGAACGCAGAGTTCTACGAGAAAGAATTCTTTGAAGATTATGGAAACTAGGATACGTATTCCACTCGATTGCCTGTGGGTATGTCGAATGGCCTTCCCGAGATATTTTGGATTCCGCTGCAAGTTTATCTTTTGTTGCTAAACCCTGCGTGGCAACCTCTGTAAGACCTGCCCAGAGGGTCCTTTTGCTGCTAATTAATATTACTTCGCCTTCTTTATTAGCTTCTTTGTTGTATGGATATGATAAGATCATTGTTGCAACTACGTGAGCTAGCTACTTATCTGGGACTAGTTCGGAATACACAGAGGGTCTCAGGGTTGCATACCCGGGGTCCCGACAGGAGTTGGATGAGGAAGAGAGAGGATCGGGCTAACCTAACCGTCGCCGTCGATGAGCTCGTGGTCGCCTAGCCACCACTACCGCTGCTCGCTGTTGTCGCCTAGCCACCGCTTCCACTGCTCGTTGCTGCCGCCTGGCCGCTGCTACCGTCGCTCGCCGCTGCGACCCACGGGGCTGGAGGATGGAGAAGGAAGGATCTTCGTGCGAGGAAGAAGTTAGGGGAAAGGTAGAAAAGGGAGAGGACCAGAGATGTGGGGCTTGCGAGTTGTTGGAGAATGTGCATTGTTGCTTGCTGTCCACCTTTGTGGACTTTGGAGAATGTGCAGCAGGACAAACTTGGACTTTGGGATCTTATACGACCTTTCAACCTACTGTCGACTGCTTCTTCTGCTTCAAACCCGCTGCTGGCTACTCTGCACCGCCGCCTGGTCACCGCCTAGTCACCGCCTAGGCGCTAGGCCCTGGGCCACCGCCCGCCTAGCGCCTAGCGCCTAGCGCTTTCTTGAACCTTGACAAGAGCAATAGTACGAACACCAAGAGACACAATGAACACAAGTGTATAGATGAGAGCCAATATATTTATTCATATGTGTCTCATGTACATAGGAGGTCCTCATATTTATAGCCTAGAGGGGTGAAAACTCTCCAGGGCGGTTTAGTCTTTTGCCCATAATTAGGTTTTGTAACACTCTTCCTTGGAAATAGACAACGCTATTCAAATGATTGATCAAAAACTCCACCCAAAAACTCAATGTGAAAAAAGGAATAGAGATAAGAGCATATTACATCCGTAAGTTGCATTACACGTGTTACCTCACTAAAAACCTTCATGTGAGAAAACTTCAGGAAAACTCATTGAGGAAAAGAGTACAACATTTAAATTTCAGGATCCAATCTTCAAGATTTTGGATAAATCCTCAGGATTTGATAAGGTCATGATTTAAGGATTTACTCCCCGTGAATTCTGTAACTCTTTAAACTGTCTCATTCTAATGCCATGAATTTATTTTTTGAAACTGGATGCAGTCAGTGACTTAGTGAATAAATCAACTGGATTTTCACAACACTTTGTTTGTAGGATATTTACCTCACTATTCTTCTGGATTTCATGAGGATAGAAAATTTATGAGCAATATAAAATCATGATGTTACTCTTGACATAACTCATTTGCATTTGTGTAATACAAGCAGTATTATATTTATAGATAATTTAGGGGGTATTAACGGTATTAATGCCACAATACTTTTGAATGTGATTTAATCACATGTCTAAGCCAAACATTCAAGTGAGGCTTCATATAGTGCTATAATCTCTAAGTGATCAGTAGAAACCAAGAGATTTGCTTAGATGACCGCCAAGAGATGGTTGTACTAGCACAAAGTAATATAAATCTATTCTGGGATTTTGCACTATAGAGATTTGATAGATATCTTCAGTATTTAGTAATGATCATCGGGATCTATGCATGATCTTCATGATCTTTGCATTGTTAACCAACTGGATCAAAATTGTTAAGTGGTAAAACCTTCAAGGTTAATTTAATCAGTAATCATCGTATCAGCTCCTTCTAGGCTTGACTAAGATTTTCAAAATCTTAAGTATGATAAACAATGTTCAGTAAATGCTCCCCTGTGGACAACTTCTGTTGAAGTCTTGTTTCTCTGATGTCTTTCATACATTTAAAAAACATAGGTAAGTATATTGTATGAACCCTGGCCGCCACCTCCCCTTAGTCGTATCCCGAAACCCTAGCCGGGCGCGCGGTGCTAGCACACCAGCGCACGGCGTTCCATCCCGAACGTGTGGACTCCGTGGAGGCGCCGCTGCTGTTGCTGCTGTGATGATTGGCGAAAAGCGCAAGGCTATTGCGTAGGACTCGAGGAGGAGACATTCAGTTCGTGAAACGATCGACTGTTTCTTCTTCATCAACGTGTATCTACGTTGGACCGGGCTACTCCAACTCTTCTTCCGCTGCGCAGCGCATCTAGTGGTAACTATCCATGACTCCCTTACACGTATGTTTTCTGGTTGAACACGGTAGAAAATCAATTGTTGTAGTTAGCGTAGCCTACCTATTCACCTTTCACCGGTTACAAAACGAAACTTGCAAAGGAAAGAGCAGCGAAAAAGCCCATCAGCAATGTCATCGCACACAGTTGAGTAGTAGTCCCGTCACTTGGGAAGCAAAAATTCAGCTATCATGGTGGTTGTTTTGGCTGTTATTAAGCTATGCTTTGGCATAAATGTTTTGGATGCTCTCCTTGTGGAAGGTATAGTAAATGAGGCAACGTAGACAGATTCTTCAATGCTGAGGAAGGCTTGGGCGTGACATGACCTCTCACTAAGAACTGAAACTTGAGTATTCAATGGTGGTTCAGCACTGTCGTTTTCCAGTACCCAGGTTGGTAGGCAAGATTCATCTGCATGTGATAGGATCTGGAATGAATGCAGGTAACCTTTGCTGAAGACTTGAGTTAGTCATGCATGCATGCACAGCGCCAGGCATCTAGTCCTAACTTGGGTGTTTGGTTCCTCCAGCACTCAGGGTAATCTTAATGCTGAATTTGAGCTTCTAATGCGTGCCTCATTTTGTTCGACAAATAACAAGGTTGTCTCATCTGCTCTTCAAATTTTTTTGGGGCTATGGCTAAGGCAACTTGGTTGGCCGATGGGAAAGTGCTCGTGATAGGCATGTTAATGTGCAACGAATAGAAGAAGTCGTCTACGAGAGCAGAATGCAGTCTTTGCGCAACGAGATCGCCTTATCATCGAGTTACACTAGCAATGATGAGCATTGCTCCAAATGCTCCAAAAGTTTTTGTCTTACTATTTCCCCTTTTCAGAGCCTGTCTTACTATTGGACAATAAAATGCTCTGCTTTCTGCACTTCGGAAAATTATTGTGGGCAGTTTAGCATTATGCATGCCTGGCTTATCCTAACATAAAGAAGTGTGTCTCAAAAATAGTTAACCACCACTACCTTTTCCTTTTTGCCCTTGGAGACTCAGACTGACATTCCTGCATGTATCATTTTTTGTGTGCAGAAAACTCCCCTTTTTTTCCCATGTCTTTACAGGATTCAGAAAACTCCCATAAGCAACTAATGTCTTGGTAGGGCCTTGTTAATCCATCCAAACGATAATGCATGACAGTATGACACACAGTCACACAAAGCAAAACGACATCACCCTCTTAATTACACCACCTCAGCTTATACAATTAAGAAACAACTCTTACATCATATCTCGCAAAGCTAGTGCAACATCTCCATATTAATAACTAAACTATCTAATGGATTCAGCATCATCATTCTGTACCTAACCAAAAAAACCTTGCATCTAGTGCAGCATCTCCAAAATAACCTATAGCTGTTTCATGGATCGATCAAACTGTTGGGAATTGGACACTCAAAGGAAGCAATAATACAGAAGAAGAAAGAATGGAACAGAGGACCTTTTCTACTAAAATTTTGTGTTACATTGAACTCACATACATACTCTAGTTACAACAGATGGCTGGCTTTCTGTAATGTCCCGTTTTCGGATGACAAATAGTGACTTCTTTCCGGTTTTTGATTTTTATTCGAATTTTCAAATTTGGTTTAAATTTCAAAAATTTCTAGCCTCCCTCTAAGCTCGGGTTTGTGTTTCAAACCTTCTCTCATTTTCCAGATTCAAATTTTAATTTGAATTTCCCTTTTTCAAATTTTAGACCCACTCTGTTCTTCTTGGGCCAGCCCTATTCTTTTTATTCTGGGCCCAGCCCATTTCTCCGTCCAAACTGGCCCGGCCGGATTTTTCCTTCCTCGGCCCACTGTTCCCCCCCCGGCCCAACTTCTTTCCCCCCGGCCCACCTTTTTCGCCGGCCCGTTCTACCCCCCCTGCCCTCTCTCTTTCTCTTCTCTCCCTGGCCTCTCCGCCCGGCCCAGCCCGGCCCGGCTTCTCTTCTCCCCTCCCCTTTCCCCCTTCCGTGCCGCTGCACCACCACTGCTCCTCTCCGCCTGACCGGACCGGCGCCACTGCTCTGCGCTGCCACAGACCGACTCCATCACCGCCCCGCGCCATCCGCCAGCTCCACGCCTCCCCATGCCGCTCGCCTGCCTCCTCCCCATCTCCGCCGGCCCGCTGCTCTCAAGGCCTCCATCGGCTTTCCCGCTCTCTCCCAGCCTATAAAAGCCGCTCTCGCCTGTCTTCTCCCCCTCCTCGCCCCCTCTTCTCCCCACTCTCTATGGAGATCGGTGCCGCCGCCATCTCCTCCCCCTCCGGTGCCCCTCCGCCCGAGTTCTCGCTGCCGAGAGCACCGCCCCACCACCCTCGACATCCCCGCCCATCGGCCGAGCCTCCTCGCCGCCGCCTCATCTTCCCGAGCCGCCCGCCTGTCGCTTCCCGCCTCGCCGAACGCACAGTGAGACTCCCCACGCCGCCCCGGTGCTCATGCGCGCTTCCCCTTCCTCTCTCCTCCTTCCGGTCGCCGTCGCTTGGCCTCTGCGCCCGTGCGCTCCAATCGACATCGCCTCCTCTCCAGTGCCACCCAGGCGCCGCCACCACCGCCCTCGGGTTCCTCCCCTCCCCGGTAGCCCATTTTGCCTGTCCATGCCGCCTCTCGCCGCCGCCGCCGGGCAGTTCGCCGCCGCGGCGCCCCAGCTCCCTGCTTCCTCTTGGCCGAGCCTCCTGCTTGTATCTTGCTCTCCTCGCTTGTGGGCCCTTTGTGCAAGTCAAACCATGGAGCAAAGCAGATTGGTTGAGTATCTGGCAATCAAATTGTGAAATGATCTTGAGAATGTTTGGTTAACCCGCTGCCAATTGTTGACTGTCCAATTGACAAGAGTTAGCTGAAATTATTCTTTCCGCCAATATTTGAGAGCGGTCGATTGAGTACTTATTTTGCAAAAAATATTCTAAATATTTATTCTCTATGATTTTGTTGTGAACTTGCGACAATTTGGTTAACCGTTGTTAATTTACCGATTGACAAGTGTTAACAGAATTATTCATTTCGCTAATACTTGAGAGCCGTCGATTAAGAGTGTGATTTGCAAAATCTCTGGAAATTGAAGTCATACAAATGACCTTCGTAATCGCCTCTGCAATCATGTCAAATATTTGTTAAAACTAATTTATTCAACTTTTCCGCTATCGTTCAAAAGGCTTTGCGGTATTAGCAATTAATTTGCATTTTCTAAAAATATTTTGGGAAGTCATTCGAGATTAACTTGTTGATCTCAATAGCTTGCTTTGAAAACTTATATATTAATTTTGTAATCCTATCCAGTATTCCTTAGTCCAAATATTATTTTAGCACATTCTTTTATCCCCAATCAAAAGTCATCAAAGATAAAATATTTTAATATCTTTTTAAGCTCGGCAAAAATATCCAGTATCCTAACCTTGCCTGATCAGCAAAATCCAAAGTGGAGTATCCCTGCGGAACTTCTTCAACTTTGATTCTCCCTTGTTTTTCCCCGGCAGAGTGTTTCAGCCATGACCCCTTTTGCTCAGTTGGTCATTTGATTTTGTCAAACATCCCCGCCTCACTAAATCTCTTCTCTTAAGCTCGTTCATCGCAAAACTTATTTAAAGCTCTTTGATTATATTTGGTCTTTTAAAGTTATGTGGATTTATTTGTTGTTCTCGCTTATTATCGCGTAATTAGGAGTTGGAGTCCAGAAGGAGCAACAACTCGAGCAGGATCAAGATTCGGATAAAGACGCAGACCCAGAACTCAAGACCCCTGGCAAAGAAGGCCCTGAGTAAAGTCAAGGCCGTGATAACCTGACCCAGGTGAGTCAATACTTTGATCATTTTGAGCCTACATTTTATGCAAATTATATTTATTGTTAAATATCAAAATTTCATGCTTTAATTTTGTAATCAAATGTATGTTAAAGCTTAAGGTAGTTAAACACCCATTTGATGATTAATTAATTATTATCCATCCTTTGATAAATTGAATCCCTCATTCCATATCACCCTAGTAAATATGTGGTAAATACTAGTATAGGTTGTACTTAAGCGACATGCTAGTCTTGCTTAAGTACTGGGACAATAAATGTCCTGACCATCATCTTTTAATCATGAAAGTGGTTTTGAGCAGTCATTGTGGGTAAATGTCTGGCGTGTGGTGTTAATTGGCTTTTCCTCCCCAAAACCCTAAACAACTTGCTAGTACCACATCTGAGCAGATGGAAAGAGTGGTGAGTGTCGTCGTGCACGAGAATGGTTTGTATGTGGTATGAACCGCCCACATGGATTAAGGACTTAATCTTGTCATGATCTCTCATGTAAAATAAGTACAACTACAAGTCTGTAAAGTACAACTCGCTGAATGTCATCTCGCTGGATAGATAGAGGGAATGTGCAAGCGCGTGTTGCGACCGGCTTGAAAGGGGCACCGATGAAAGGTGAAGTTTGCCAGCCGCTAATGGGTAGTTCGACTACGCGTACAACTACTCTAGTCGCTGAGGTGAACATCCCGCACAACTAATGGGCGTAACCCCATATGGGTGAGATGACAGAAAGGGCGAGGTAGTTTGAAAAGTTACTGTGACGATCGCTTAACTACATGACTATGGAATTATGTGGGGTAACGAGTATGATTGTCGCTTGTTGGTACAGTGTACAACCTCTGCAGAGTCTAAACTGTTTAAACAGCTGCACCTACGGTCAAAGGCGGATATGGAAACTTAACCTGAGTTAGTTCTATTTCAAAAACATTTGTGGGTGGTATGAAACCCAGGTTGGCTCATCCAGCCTGAGGTTTGTGGACGGTCTCCAAACCAGGTAGGCTCATCTAGCCTGAGGTTTGATTTTTCCTGGATCATCGTATCTAGTGTTGTTAATGAGTGGAGGTAACTCCAATCAAATTAAGCATTTGTAGAGTTTCCGATGGAGAGAACATCTACTGTTATTTAATATTGCATTTACTCTCTTTAATAAAATACAATTTGTTTAAAATGCTAAGTCTCAGGAATTTGTATTTATGATAATCGGAAAAAGTTGCTTTAGCAAATAAAAGAACCCGAGCCTCCCTTGTTATATATTGCATCTTGTGTATTGGTTCGCGAGCACAGAAGTTGTGTTCATCCTCACTCTTTCCTCAAATCCTCAGAAGCAGGAAATCTTGAAGCTTTCAACTACTGCAAGGAACCAGACGTCTGAAGGCCCAGGAGTTTTGAAGCGTAGTTTAGTATTTAGATGTTCTAGTCTCCCCTCAGTCTAGCTGACTCCGCCGGTACTTAGGTGCATCCCATATTATCTGAGTTGTCGAGTAATATCGGATATACATAGGTTTTCCCAATCGCTTGCCTGTGGAGAGATGTGCCCTCACCCTTTTTGCTTCCGTTGTCGCTTCCTCTACTTTTGTGATGTAATTGTTTGGCCGTTCGGCCCTTATTGCAAAAACTTGGTCCGAAGCGGTCTATGTAAACTCTAATGTGTTAAATTAATGAATGGTATGGTTTTACGCCTTGTATGAATTGATTCAGCAATGTGCCTGTGAGTGCTATCTACTAATCCAGGGAATAGCACAGTATATTCACAGAGGATTCGGGATTAGAAAATCCGGGTCCGACAGAGCTGGTATCAGAGCATACGACTGTAAGATCCTTAGCTAGACTGGTCGAGCTTAAGGACTTGAGGCTTATTTTTAAAACTTAAGAAAAGCTTTGGCAAAATAATAACGTACTTATTGCTCTTACTCATCTATCTTAGTTCTTCACTTTCCTCAACTTCACTTGAGTTTTTACTCAATCCTGACTCCCTCGTTTGTTTCAAAAATTTGTAGATGGCAACCCCGTCGTCCAATGGCCCGTGGGACTTGGTCTCTCACGAAGAAGACAAAATGCGAGTCCATGGATATTCTCTGCCAATTCGTGCATCACCTGGATTACCGTCGTAAGCCTATCTTCAGAGGCCGAAAGACTCAGACCCTGGACCAAGAGTCGTGGGTCTTGGAGGTTTTCCTCTATGCAAGAGAGAGTGACTTCATCGCTCACACCTTCAGACCCGAGACCCCCCCAGAGTAGCTATTCAGAAGCAGTCCAAGACGCAGCCCGCTTCGCCTGCAACCACCTGAGCCAGATGCACGAGGATCTTCTGCGAGAATCACCCTTCTACTATTACCTGCCTCTCCTGGAGGGAGAGACTGATCCCGAGGTCTTCGTCGTCATGTGGGAGTAGTTAACTTAGTTTAGCTAGCAGTACTTGCTTTAGCAGTCTTTTGGTTGCAAGCACTTTACAATATTTGGCAATGTGTCCTTGCCTTTCGCATTTATTGCAAGTCATCATCTTTCAGCACCTATCTGTAGTGTGACTAGACTTTTTGCAAATATCAAACCAAAATTTAGAACTAGTCGTACCTTTTTCTCTTTTATCTTCTGCCGGCTTCTTCTGCACATCTTTCTTTGGACCACCTCTTCTTTGATAATTTACATCATTTCTTGAATTGTAGGATTTGAAACTAAGTTTGACTGGAAGGTACTTTAACTAAACTCCCTGCATGTTGTAGCTTCCTCTCTTCATGAGATTCTAATGAACTCATTAGTTGTTGCACAGTAAGGGTCGCCAAATCCTTCGACTCCTCAATTGCAGCAACAATATACTTTATCTCAACAATCTTTTGATTAGTAATCTCTTCACTGTAGGTGCGCATCTGATTCACCACCTGGATGACCCTCGAGAAGTAATCCTTTATCTTCTCGGAATCCTTCATCTGCAGATTTTGAAACTGCCTTCGCAAAGTTTGTAGCTTTACGGCTAAAACTTTTGTGAAACCTTGAAACTTCTCCTTTAGCTTGTCCCAAGCTTCCTTTGACTTCTTGCCGTCGATAATCTGCGGAAACAAACTTTCCGCAACACCTTGTTGAATCAGAAACAATGCCTTGGCGTCCGTCATCTAGTTCTCTGCCAAAGTTTTCTTCTGCTCTGGTGAAGAAACTGGGGGTTCACTCTATGTTTTGTGGTTTCATTTGTATTGATCCATATTTCTTTATCCATATATATTGGGGATCTCTACTTTGAAACATATCCTTTGAGTATATAAAACTTGTGTAGTTTATATATACTCATATCGTTTTATATTCAATTATTTGCAATTGTGTTTATGATACTAATATGTGTGACAAGTTGTTTTAAAGGCTTAGTCTCGAATTATGGAAGACAACATGGAAATGGCAATGCAAAGACAATAGAGGGATCATGGTTAGTGGCTTGAAGTTTTTTTTGTGCTATTTTTGTTATGCATTGCATTTGTTTTGCTTCTAGAAAAGTCTTACGTGAAAGTCGTTAGTACCGACGTTGTATTGGCGGTACTACCGCAGAGCGGTATGACCGGGAAAAGTGGTGCGATACTACCACAACCCGGTCAAACTGAAGATTAGTTGGCGGTACACGTTTTCCAAAGTGACACCTTTTTTGGAGCTTGAGTGCTCCCATGGAAAGCAGTAGTACCGGGGTTCATTTTGTGAACTACCGTATCGTGGTACGATCACATATTCTGAGCGGAACTACCACACACCGGAAGTTCTGAGTTTTAGTTGACGGTACGTTATCTCCAGAGAGGGCCAGTTTTGGACCTCTAAGGGAAGCGTCAGTACCGCCCTATGTGAACGGAACTACCGGAGAGCGAAACTACCACATGATCAACGACGGTAGTACCACACCTTTCTACAACGGCTTGTTAAGAAGTATTTATTACAGATATATTTTGGTAATTAATGTTTATCATTGTGGAACTAACATTTTCTATGAGTTAGATGAATAGGTTATGTTCCAGGGTGATGAAGACTTCGGATTGCATCATGAGTTGATCGTCATCAAGTCAAGGTTCAAGAAGGGGATGCATCATGTGTTGATGCATTTCAAGATCTCGAAGAGGAGATGATCATGAGTTGATCGTTAAGTCAAGAGAAGACCCATCATGTGTTGATGGAGGTCAAGTAAAGGATGCATAATGAGTTGATGCATATCAAGACGATGGCTCGGACTTGAAGTGAAGATGTGTATCATCAAGCTTCAAGAAGATGCTCAAGGCAAAGGTATGACTAGCTAGGACTAAGGGTGTGTTCCTAGTCTTTTACCGGTCTTGGTGTTTGTTTGGAAAACCGGATTGCTAGTATAGGTTTGTCGTACTATTAAGAGGGGTCTTGTCTAGTAGCTTGATTCTCATCATGTGTTGATAGCTCAATCTCGCTTGTTCTAGCTCACCGTGGTATGATGCTATTATTTGCAAATAGTTGAGACTCATGCATTTAATCCTTGTAGCATGTGACTATACTTTACAAATGGTTGAAGTCCATGTACCTACTCCTCGTGGCATGATCTAAGTTTGCAAATGTATTTTTTAAATTATTGGGATCCATGCATTTTTTTCTTGGCATGGTCTAAGATTGCTTGTTGCTGTTTCTTTGGACTTAGACCATGGTAGTGACTATTTGGAGTTATGCTTTTGATTTGATCAAATATATTTGAGATCAATCAAATAGTTGTTTTGTGTAGCCCTCTGAATAATCTTTCCATAAAGCCCAAGATCACTCAATCCCGACATCGGAGTCAAAAGTTATAACATTTTTTATCGAGTGTCGTCTGTGCTGAAATTGAACTGCGGTAATACCGCCCGAGAAGAGAGGTACCACCGCAGAACGGTAGTACCGCCCTTTGTATTGCGGTACTATCACACTAAAAACTTTAACAGCTAGTTTTTGAGCCGTTAATGCACCCGTGCAACCGATGAATGGTAGAAGTAGTGCCAGAGTTTGTACAGTGGTACTACCGCAAATCCTAATTTTGGGGATTTCTGCTCCCAACGGCGTGGAGGCGTCGTGGACCGGTGATCTTCTCAAGAAGCTTGTGAGAAGGCCTGACGTGTTGTGAAGGTTGAAGCTCACCTACCCGGAGCTGGAAAGAGCTACCACTAGTGGAATTGAGGTGTTTGGCTTAATTCGTGGAGCCGGTCAAATTAGTTTGTGCTTACCTCAACGTGGATTAGGGAAGACCAGTAAGTCTTCGAACACCATGGTAAAACGTCATTGTGTTTATTGTGGTTTATTTCTCTTGTATTTTATTTTGTGCAATTTACATTCATAGAATTAAATTGCTTATAGTCTTTGTATGTTTGCTATCATTATCAATAGACTTATATTGTTGGTGCACTTAGTCAAGACTAGTTGATTTAGGTTTAATTGAGCAAAACCGAATTGATTTACAGTTCCGCATAAAACTCGATTTTAGCCAAAAGGTTTTAAAAACCGCATATTCACCCCCCTCTAGTCGGCCTCATTGATCTTACATCTGGTGAAAGAACATCTTCAACAACATACTCTTTGTAGCCAATCTGCACAATATCCCCTAATCGTTGCGATAGTAGCAACGTCTGCATCTTGATGTTCCACATATCATAATTCTCTCCTGAGAATACGGGAATCATCGACTGCGCCATACCGACGCCCAAACTCGAAGCCATAACCTTGGCTACGACAAATAACACAGACACACCGCACTACACCGCTATGCCTGACTCGAATATGAGGCTCTGATACCTATTGTTGGGAATTGGACACTCTAGGAAGCAAGAATACAGAAGAAGAAAGAATAGAACAGAGGAGCTTTTCTACAAAAAAATTTGTGTTACATTGAACTCACATACATACTCTAGTTACAACAGATGGCTGGCTTTCCTTTTTATAAGCTTTACAACCCGACTCTTGCAACCGACTCAACAAAGTAATTTTAAATTTTCACCAGCTAACAACATCACATGGCCAGCTAATTAGCAAACTAGAATACTCTACGGCTAGAGCTAACAAAGTTTGACACTTCTTTGTTATTGACCAAGAATGCAGTGGAAATATTGCACTAGAACATTCATACGTCGGCAACATATATGGTGATTATCTTTAGAAAATGAATTAGTGTCAACGCAAACATGTCACGGATTCAGGATTCTTCTGTCCGCGCACTTGCATTTCCAGTTCAAGGGTTTGTAGTTGGTGGAGCTCTCGTCGACGCTATCACCGAAGGCTCTGAACAGCCGGGAACGGCCGGCCGCGCCCTTGTCCTGCGGAGCGACCGGCACCTGCACCGCCTCGCACCTGCCGCACAGGGCGCACTTTCCCTCGCACCGCGGCGGCCTCGAGCCGATCAGCGCCGCCGACATCGCCGCCCCCTTCTCCGTCTGCACCTACATTGTTGCATCGATCAGCAGGTCGTTCATATGTGCCAAAGAAAGATCACAGCATGAAGAAACTCATGCATGGACAGCAACAGAAGAGCCACTGCATTGCGTCCTTACCTCTGGAGGTTCCTTGAGCTGGTAATGCAGTCCCCCACCTGCAACCAAAGTGACAGTTGTTTATCAACAAGGCAGAAAAAGCGAGAAGAGGTGTAGTTTGGTATAGGCGCACACAGATTTTTACTACCTTCAGTAGAGTGAAGGCCTTGAGATGATAGCAAGAGGAGGAGCAGGGAAAAGGAGCAAAGTAGTAGAAGTTCCATGAGGAGTTTTGATTGAACGTTGCTAATCACTGAATGAGGAGGGAAACAGTAGGATACTACTTATATCAGAGGTTGCAAGATGGGCATAGGTTTCTTGCAGCTGTGGTGTTGGAAATAAATGGCAGAGAGAGAGAGAGAGAGAGAGAGAGAAGTTGTCTACAGTGGTGCACTACGGATCAGGCCATTGAATGCATCTGAGTTCTGAAGCCATAAAGACGACGGGCATTGCTTTGGCAGCAGTGAGACGAGATCGGACAGAGGAGGGTTGCCTCCTGCCAAAGGAGCACAAAAGTTGGGAGGAGAGAGAGGCAGCAGCAGGACACAATGGCTGGGGCAGAGATAGCAATGCAAAAATGACACAAGGCTTACATGCTCAGCAGGGGCACAGATTAATGAGGTCCTTGAAAGCACCATTCAGTGAAAAAACAATTTGGTACGTACTACACACTGTTAAGCTTGAGAGAAAGAAGGCAGGGGAGATGCAACAGGAGCAAAGCACTTACATGGAACTAGCCTTGTTACCAAAATAGGGGGGGGCCTCCTGTGTCCTGTGCAGATTCTTCCCTGCAAAAAGGAATCAGAAATAGGGCCAAGAATTCAAGAGGCAACTGAATAACGATGAAGAAAGAAAGAAGCTACTTGCCACTACACTTGATCCTCACAACTACTGATGACTGTCCTTGAATAGTCAGGTAGCAAAGCATCCCTTTCCCCAAGATTTTGCTTCATTTCACAATTCAAGAGGTAGCTATTGATCACTCATACACTGTACAATGTAACAATATCTTAAACATAGCCAGTCAAAGGACTGGTGTAATGATCGTTGCTGCGGGCAACTGGGAATTAAAAGAGATTTCAGGTCAAGATGGAGACTTGCTACAGCAGCATGCACGGCAAGAAGTCAATAGCCGCAATTCCCGCTATGAGTTATCTGCTCGAGATGCAACACAGCAGATTTTATTATATGAAACAGTTTGTGGTCCATTACATGCATGTACACTGTAACCACTGAAGCCTGGAAAAGGAAAAAGAAGATAGGACGGCCAAAATTTACAGGAAGCATGAACCCAGTACCTCATCTTTACAATGAATTCTACTTCTTCCTGTATATTTCTAATCATGCCTTCAAAATAAGAAATGGAGAAAAAGTTTTTTCCACGTTTTTTTTTCCTATTCAGATGAAACTGATCTCCAAATTGAAGAAATGATATTGGCACCACCTCATTAGCGCCCCATGTTAATAAAGAAAATGGTCAATCATGTGAAAAATCACGTCAGCCCCATCAGAATTGAAGAAATAGGTCTTAACCTGCAACACAGAAGAAAAGAGAAGAATGTCTCAGTTTTCAGACGGTGACTATTTTGTAAGAATAACGCAGTTTTTTTTCAGACGGTGACTATTTTGTAAGAATAACTCAGTTTTTTTTCAGAAGGTGACTATTATGTATCTTTGTTTCAACCCAATTATATGTATCTGGCTTACTTATTAACTGACTGCTTGAATCACATGTCAATTTAAGCATTGCAGCTTAGACAAATACTAACTCCTCACTTCAGGTTTTGCCTCCTAAGAATTATGTATGGCCAAAGATAGGCCACTGTGGAAGTAGCTAATTCTTATGCCTTGTTGGTAGCGTTCCGTTCCTTTCCTTTTTTCAAGAAACAAGAATGAACAAAGCTACCAAACCGTGCAAGTTGAGCTAAACCTCATTTTCCGAGTTCTCGGGTAACGCATAGGTACCAAGCTATCCTGAAGACCTGAACAGGCATCAAATGGTGGCCCTGCTATTATCGACAGCCAGCATTGCATCTGTACTGGTCCGTGACAACCTACCAGCTTCAATGGGAACCTTTCTCTCTCTTGTGTCGGTGGAACGATGCCCCACATGATAAACTGCTGATGTCACCTGAGAGGCGTCTGTAGCATTCGGGAAATTAGCAGCACAAGCATGGCCAATCTTGCAGCCACTCGTGAAAGAATGCTCATTTCTTGCCCTAGACCATACACGAAATTCTCGATAAACGATAAAGCTTAAGCAAAACTATTTCAGCTAAGAGTTTTCGGTAGACAGATGCTAATTAAACTTCCAGAGGTAGCCTTTTTAAAAGGGGAAGTTTTTTTTTTTGCCTCTGTGCAAAGAAATCCAAGTGTAGAAAGTATTATCCAACATATAGCAACAAATAGGAAAATAAGGAACAAAAGGCCAAAGATTTATAAGTTATTGTTAAGAGTTTTGTACATATTAGTAGCCTCTCTCTTTCTCTCTTGGCCTATGTAGCCTATGAGGCTCAACAATTCTGTCTAAATATATCTTCTCCGTAATGAATAAGATGCACAGTTGTGAATAGCAAAAGCAAAATCTCTCCAAATTCTGATATAATTTATAACATACCTGAATGGTGCTATGAGCGAAAATTCTTTGTCTACTTTTCTTGAAGCTAACATCTACCCTTTCCCATGGAGTTCTATTCAGACCTTTGAGCATCACTTCTGAAGCTGAAGACAGGAAGATACTTCATTTAAGAAGAAGATCATCTTTAATCATCATGAATAAATGGAACTATATTAGAATATAATGCAGCTGGCACAAAATAAGAGCAAAACTTCAGTTCCAAAGGAAACATTAAACCAGCCTTAAAACATAGTGAATAAAAACATAAAATTTGTGGTTTCTGCTGGTTTAACAAGAAAGCCCTTTAACAATAAACAGTAAATTATTGTGAAAGGTCTGATGCTACCATCACTCCCTTTATGTTTTTGTTCTGTCAGACTAAAAAATGTGGAGATGTCATCAAAGAACCACTTGAAAGAAGGATGCCTCTTTTTTAATTCACAGATCAGCACATAAAGGGCCATAAATGAACATGAAATAACTTGATTAAAGAAAAAATACAAGAAAATTCTGTACCGTACCTTCCATTTCACATGTAGTTTTTGCCTGATAAATCAATGCATCTGAAAAATCAACATCCTGAGCCTTTGGTTTTTCCATATACACAACATGTGGATATCTACCATCATTTATAAAATTCTGGTGCTGATGCAGGGGAACTTTCAAACATAAGAACCATGCTACAAACTCAATATGAGCTAATGATAATACAGTATTACCTTAGGAAGTTCATGTTGACGGCGTATTGAAGATGTCCTCCAGCCAACAATAACTGAACTTTTAGTCAAGGCCATTAAATTCAGTGGTTTTTAACTAGTCAATAGATAACCAATAAATAGGTTTATATGGATCTACTAAGTAGAACCATTTATGGAAGAAGGATACAATCGCTACAAACATTTGAGTAAACAACACGGCGCTTGAAAGAACGCAGAGCTGATCTGCATATAGAAACAAAGTATAAGATATGCTGAAATAATCGACATTAAAAACTTCTTGCTTTTTTAAAAAAAACAAGGAACACTATTTCTATGGTTGTTCATCTAAAAAACACATTTATATGGCATACAAGGAGCACTATTTCTATGGTTGTTCATCTAAAAACACATTTATATGTCATACATGAAATGGAGATCACCGTAATCAGTAACCATCTGAAGAAGTAGTGGTGGTTTCTCATCTTCCATATCCTTTAGGAAAAGATGTTTTCCACTTCTCCCAGCAATCCAAGACAAACGATATGCCATATTTTCCAATTTATAGGAACCATGGAGAATGGGTATCTGCATGTGACAATCAATAATGGAGTCAATGACATCTGTTCATCCAGTCATTCATTGCCAATTTGCCATACGGCCACATCAGATGCAGCCACTAGAGCCAGTAATCCCCTAAATGGTAACGACGGATGTTAGTATGACAATGAACAAGATAGTTACACACATTTAATACAACAGAATAAGAATAAGTAACACTGTGGTACGGTAGCAACCATAGGAGAAAAATGGAGACGAAAACATATTAAATTAGAGCACCTAGCCACCTACATGCGCAGAGTTTATCATTAACTGACGTTGCATCAAACTGATTACCTTTATTGAAAAAACTCAGTTCATAAATGATCCTTAGTATAAAGAATTGACTACATTTTACTTAAGATATCCTGTGATGCAAGTTGGAACTACACTGCAATAGGTTGAGATCTGACAAAGGCACAAACTATCAATGGTAAAATCAATTGTGGTGCAAAATTTTGAACATAACCTGTTTGTGTGATCTTGTACCAAGGTGTGGTGTTGCAAAAGTTATGAAGTTCATAGCCTCCAAAACCAGCAATTTTTCCTAGATCAGTAGGTTGGTTGCCAGAAACATCAGCGACATGCTTCTCATACTCTTCATGAGATTCTGTTTGTGGAGCAGTCTCATATAGTAACGCAATGGCGTATCTTGCAATCAGTCCACCCAATGAATGTGCAACAAAGGAGATCTTCCGAAACTCTGTTCTACACTCAACAACTGAAATCACCTTAATACATAAAACAGAGGTTAATCCAAAGGAACATGTGGGAGAAAATAATAGGGGCTAATGATAATACCAAATAAAGGTGTTAATGATGAAAGAAAAGATGGAAAATATAAATCTATGTAGATTATAGATCGTTCAGGCTAGCTTCGCTCTGTCATAATAATTTGTTTGATGTTAATTCATCAATACTCACCTCCTCTGCTAATCTCCTTCCCATCACATCAACTCCATCGAAAGTTCGAGCTGCCGAGTTGCATCCACTGCCTGTGCCACCCAATGAAAAATTCCCATTTACTAAAGTAAAGCGGTATGGAACTATGGATTCTTTTCCCCAAAAGGAGATGTACCATTAACAAAACTGTGAACTACCTACTTCTCAATTTTACATATCTGAACTAGCGGTCCATGCCCCAATTGAAAGCATACTAGTTTTGATGTTAAACAAACCATAGGGCATAAAGAGGAATACTTTTAAGTGATGCTTTTAAACTTACAGTGAACAACCACATCCTCAGGGTGTTTTTTGATGAAATGTTTTGCTGCATAACGCCAATTTTCTGCACTGCATGATAGAAAGGGCAAACATTTGAAAAAGTTGGAAATGGATGTATCCTTACAACGCATTCTAGAAACTGCATGTTAAAGTTAGCTTACATGACCTAAGGTAAAATGGAGGATTTTGTCCATTATTACATGTCTTGAACACTTACACGCCCTTCTGTTTGTGTGTATGTAAGAATATACATAATAAAAGTACCAATGTTACTGAACTAAATAATACTGCACACATTGGAAACTAGCTAGAAGGTAAGAAGAACCTACAAGACAAATTTTGCAATTTACACGTGTATTCGTGCTGGTTGCCGGTTGCCGACATTGCACATGGACACCATGAACCAAGTAGGCAGCCTCTGTATACCCCCAAGGAACATGTGCCAAGATTACAGCTGCTTGCCTCACATTATCATGTGGTTGTATATGTGATGTCCATGTTACTGAACAGTGAACAGTGACTCCTCATGTCCTCGCGGATCTAAGCCTACTGCCAACCGGTCGGTGGCACAAGCATTGTAGTAAACTTTATAGGAAGATTTCTCGTATTACAGTGTATTATTTGGACAGAAAAAAAATAAGGTTTCTTGATGTTTTTGTGGATGCAAATGTTTACATTTGCTACAACTGAAACGATTCAGATCAAGTTTTGCAATGTGAAGTTGTGACAAACGCCACACTGATGATCAAGCCTACAAGACCTGTATAACTTCCAACATTCCCAAAACTAACTACTAAACAGTAGCCCCTAAACACTTCCAAAACAAAACTAACCAGCATTTCCTAGGCATCCTTTTGGGGTTCTTCCTAGGCATCCTTTTGGGGTTCACTGCACCGACGACCGACGGACCTTGTATAGTTATGTACAGTAGCATTAGAGTAAAGAAGAGAAATACCACCAGCTGTTTTTTTCAATGCAATAGCAGTTCTCCTCCTTTTTCGTCAACTAATAAAGATATGCACTTACACTCTTACAGTGTGCACAGAATAACATCGAAAAAGAACTAGCTCGACACCTTTCATTTGAAAAGCAAAAAAATTGTCATAGGTTCATTAGCTAGCAGGGCGTTTGACTGATCGATAGCTTCAAAACGATCCTAAAATCGTCTACAAAGACTTTAGTTTTGTCGAATAGTTCAAAGCTAAAGAGTTAATCGGCTGTGTGCTAGTAGTTTGAGGTTCATGCGCCTGCTATGTTCGTTAAAGCGATAGTAGTAAGAACGAAAGAAAGAAAATCCAGAGGAGGAGGCAGAAAGATCACCTGCCGACGATTCCATTGACCATAACGACCAGATGCGACGGCGTCCGCCTACTCCTCCCCTCTGCCTCTGCCTCTCCCTCGCCAGCTCCAGAGCCCGACGGGCCCTCGTCGGCGGTGGACACCGTGAAGCACCCGGGCCGCGGGAGGCACGCCGCCCTCAGCAGCCGCCGCCGCCTCTTCTCCCCGCCCTCTCCCCTCGCCATTCCTATCTTTCTCTCTCTGACTTGGCTGCGGGCGTTGGGGCTGGGATTTTTATAGGTGGTTGTTGGATTTGAGAGTCGCCCGAATTTTTCCATCTATTCGGTGACGCGGGCGCGAGGTGGTCGCTGATGAGGTGAGCCGTGGCGCGAGAATTGAACCGGTCTCCTCTCCTCGACTCCTCTACGCAGGAAGAGTGGCTGATGCCGCCTCGGCGGAATTGATTGCTTATGGGTTTTGCTTCTGTTTGTTTGCGGGGATAAAAGGAGAGATTAGTGGATCATTCACTCGGCAGCTCGATTTTGGTGCTTTCCTTCCTCTCTCCTCCGAGAGTCCGGATCAGGATGCATCGTCGGCACATCGCGGGTTTCAGCGGAATCACCGGGATGGATCGGGTGCTATCCGCAACATTTCTCAGATGCCATTTTCACTTGCATTTTGTAATGCCTGTCAAAAGTGTTGATACGCTTCGTGTCTCAAAAATCTAATCTATCATATTATTAAAAATGATACTAGAAAAATGACATCAGGTTTCTAGAATATAAATGGTGCAGACCAACTTGATATGCAGATCAATTTGATCCAGATATTATAGCTAGTACAGCTGTATAAATAATATAATTGTATTTTCAATCATGGTACACGCATCTTGTGGTATCATTGCACAAAGAAAAAAAATAAGAGAAGTTCTAGATAGCTACTCCTTTCCTTCCTTCTCGAATAGTACTCGTTGTCATCGTAGGTTTGCACCATTTCAATGCCCTTTTCGATTTTTTGGAACGATTTCCCCTTTATTCGCACCTGGCGACTAGTTGGCAAACTACTTCAAGGGTGACAGTGCACAAGTTACCGCAAGTAGGCAGCGGCAGTCAGAAAAGTTCAACAACATACAATCGTCGTTCCAAATCTAGATGGCTGTGTTCCGAAACAGGCTGCAAATTTCAACTGGATTGACTAATTAGGTCGCAACATTTCTTTCTTCTCTCTAGAAGCGGACAGCAATTTCGACCTCTTGCAACTCCATTGATGACGTCTAGACAATGATGACCATTTTCTGAACAAACCTGACGGATGCATTCACGTAGCAGCTAATCTAGAGAACTTTCCTTGAGAAAACTCCGAAACACCTTCATATTTGAAGGTGGCAAACATGAAAACAAGTACTAGTCTTAAGAGGGGTTATAAACTTATAATTAGATGACTTGTTGGCATTAAGCCAGTCTAACTTTGTAAACGCTAAGCCAAGTTTAGCGGTCAGTGATCTTCACGGCAACAGGCTCGCTGCAATACGGGCAGTTCCCGAACAGAACATCAAACGACCTGTGAACAGGTAGAAAATAGCGAGCTTCAGAGAAATAATGAGGTGGTACAATACATCCATGCAAATGGAGGGAAAAGAATCGGTTTAAGGGTTCATCATTCTGACATACTGCCTTGTTGTAGTAATCGTGCGCAGCCAATCTCTCATGCAGACAGAATGGAAAGCTCTGCTACAGTTGGGGTTTTCGCAAGTGTAGTCCGTTGCGCATCCGCTGTGAGTCCCAAGTTCATCATCTTCGGGAGCAAAGATGCAAGAATTATGGTCAGGGACTAAGTTACAAGCAGAAAAGGTTGCAAACAGATCCGGAATAAATCTGCTCACCGTTTGGTAGATGCTTGGCATAACATATCCCACAATCGGCTTGCTCATCATCTTTGATGCTGACTGAAGGGGGTGGAGGCAATGCAAAATCCAAGACGGTTGCCAGATTTTCATGGAATTTCTTCTCTGCACTCCTAGTAATAGAAAAAAGTATCTATAATACTTGGTCACTTGGCCGCTAGTGTAACACTAGGGAAATTTCATTTATGCATCCCTAGTATAATACTAGGACCAAGTACTCAATACATTTTCAGGAAAGAAGATACTAATATTAGCATACCTTCGACAAGTTCTGTACAAAGTATTTGAACGTGACAGAATCTAACAGCATATAGTACAAAATTGTTAGAAAAAGTACAACATGTAATGTAAGACATCCGGTAATATACCATTTTTTGCGATTTTTTCTCCAATTCATTATCAGCCTATCCAGTTTCCCATCTGTGCCCAGGAAGCGACACCTGGAATATCTTTTATGATATAAGATGATGAGCTTGAAGTACATACTTGAAATCTGAGCTTACTCTGGTAAGGAGCTGGGCTTGTGTGCATCAACATGTAGTAAAATATAGCAATCATCACCTAACAGTATGAGGAAGCACATGACGATTTAAGCAAAGATAAAAGATAAGTGAAACAATTATTAGGTCCAAAAAATAAGGAAAACTACCTAAAGCTATACGGCGATGAGACATAGCATAGCTCGGCTTTGTTGGATCAACAACCCAAAGGACCTTATCGATGTCATCCATTATATACCAGTAATCTTGCAATATCTTCAGGTGCTAGTTTGTGTACACCCAACACGATAGCACCACACAAGATAACAATTTAACAGATGATAACCCACGAATAAGCAGCTCATAAGATTGAATTAATGAACAGTGGTAAGATTTTCACCTACCTCTTGGAACTGGCAGAGAACATCTTTCAGTCTTGAGCTTTTTGACCACCTTAATTTTGGGAGATAAGGAGCATCCTGCAAAAGATAGACAAGTTAAATGATATAGCATGTGTGATCCTTCAGAAATATAGGACATTGCACAATGACAATATCATGAAAACAAAAGTGTCCATATCATGAAAACAAAATGCGACAGAAGCATTGATTTTGTTTTTTTTTAAAAAAAAGTGGGAAAGCCCCCCAATTTTATTAAGGAAATTGAGATAAATAGCATACAGAGTCTGCTATCAGAGTATTCGGCAGATAAATAGATCTTCCAGATTTGGGCCCTAACAGGAAATGTCCCGGCATACCAGCAACATCACCCACCCAGGGAAGAGAAACAAGTGTTAGCATGTAGGAGAAGCTACAAACAGTTTAGCTCTCGAACAGCCTAATATCAACTACAAAACATACTATACTTCAGAATTTTTTTTAAAATAATCAATTTTTTATTCAAAATACAGTAATATACCTCCATTTTTTATTTTACAGAAATAATCCTCTGTCGCTCCACCGTTGGGCAACTTGGATCAATCGCCCAACGGTTGAGCGATAAGCGTACTAGTCGCTCAACGGTTGGGCGCCTAGAGGCTTATGAGTGCTGTGAGCATTTCCTACCTCGCTCGTGCATCGTTCCTACCGTTGGGCTCAACCGCTGAGCGACTCCGTTGGACGATTGATCTAAGTCGCCCAACGGTGGAGCATCGCTCAACCGCTGAGCGACTCCGTTGGACGATTGATCTAAGTCGCCCAACGGTGGAGCAATAGATGATTATTTCTGTAAAATAAAAAAACCGGAGGTATATTACTGTATTTTAGAATAAAAAAAGTATTATTTTAAAAAAATTCCTATACTTCAACGGAACAGGAAGGAGCTGTTAAGAGTAGTATCTCTCCTTGTATAGCCCACAAGGCCCATAGCCCATTAGGCCTTGTATAACTCTCTCTTATCTCTCCCGTTGTACTGATCTCCCGTTGTACTGTGGAATTAGGTATCAATAAACTTTGTTACATTTACATGGTATCAGAGTAGGCCGTAGCCACCGCGCATCGAGCCGGTTGTTGCCCCCGCGCTCTACCTCCCCTGTTCCCGTCGTCCTGACACCCGGCTCTGGGTCACCTGCCTCCGCTGTCGCTTCGCTTGGCCGTGTCGTGCCCCCGACGCCGACCGCTCCTCGTCTCCGCCGCCGAGCTTCCCTGCCGTGAGCTTCCCTTGCTGTTCTTCTGCCGCCTGGGGTTGCAAGTCGTCGCCTCTCCGTCGACGCCGCTCGCCTTCATCTTCCTCTGCGACCACATCTCCAGGGCTGCCCGCTCCTCGTCTTCGCCGTCGCGACGTGCCACTAGCCCACGGAATTCAAGGTCGGCGCGCGGCACGACGACAACATGGTCGTCCAAGGAGTCTTGGCCCAAAGAGTTGCGCGACTCACCACGCCCCGCAGATCGCCAAGCTTGGCGCCGCTCTCGTCTCCTCGGTGTAACAAGGGCCTTCGCTTCCCGTCTTCGTTGACATCGTCTTCTCTGTTGTGGTGGCCTTCCTCTGTTGTTCTCTACTGCTATGGCAAAAGATAGCTCCCTCTTGGCCACTGACATCAAGCTAGATAGCTCCAACTACAGGGACTGGGCTTTCTCAGCCATGACAGTTGTGAGGGCAGTCGATCTTGAGGATCACCTAAACGATGATCCTCCCGATTCAAAGGCTGATAATGCCACCAAGAAGGCTTGGAAAAAGGCTGATGCTAAGGTGATGGGAGCTCTAGTTCTGAGTGTTGTTCCTTCACTTCGGATGAGCCTTGAGCATCACCGCTCCGCCAAAGATATATGGAAATATCTTGAGCAACAATATCTTCAGCCTAGTGGAGCACTTCGTTCCTCCTTGTTGCAAAGCTTGCACAATCTTCAGTAGCAGGACATGTCCATAGAGGAGTAAGCTTGCCTCTATGACTCCAAAGAGAAACTCTGGATGTGAGTCTTGTATGGCTAAAGAAAAGCATGAGCAATAGACCTTCATGTTTCAGTTTGTGATGGGGCTTAGGCAAGAGTTTGAGTACAGTAGTACCCAGTTACTTGGTTGCCCAATTCCTCCTACCTTGGATGATGCACTTGCTCATCTGATTGCTGAGGAGACACGTCTCGCTCCCTTGTCACACCTACTGCATCGATGACTCACACCAGTGTTCTTGCCTCTCAACACCGAGGTTCTTCCTCAGGAGATGTAGTCTGTTCTTATTGCAAGAAGTCTGGACATACATCTGATCGCTGCTTTGCCCTTCACCCTGAGATGTTGGCTGAGTACCGTAAAAGGTTTCCTTTGCAGCAGCGTCGTGGATCTACTAGGAGGTCCTCCACCACTGCAGTCCTTGAGTCGGGGCCTTCAGCGAAGAGTGCCTCACTTTCAGTTGCCTCCCGGTCTGCTTCGGGTGCTGTTCAGCTGTGGGTACTTGATTCAGGGGCTTCTTTTCATGTGAACTCTGATTGCTCCCAGCTTGTGTCCTGCCAGCCAGTGAAGGACGGTCCATCTGCTCAAACAGCTGATGGTACACCTTGTTCTGTTACACATCAGGATTCTCTTTCCACATCTAAGTTTTATGTTCCTGCTATTTCTTTTGTTCCACAGATGTCCATGAATCTTATGTCTGTTGGTCAACTGGCTGGTATGAATTATTTCATTGGTTTTGATGACATCTCTTGTTATGTGCAGGATCGTTAGAGCAAAAGGGTGATTGGTACTGGCCGTCGCTGTAGAGGATCTACGAGCCTCTACGTTCTTGACACCTTACACCTTCCAGCTTCCGTGTCATCTGTCACTTCCACTTCAGTGTCCTCTTTTGCCCAGTGGCATCATCGCTTAGGCCATCTATGTGGTTCTCGTTTGTCCACTTTAGCTCAACAGGGTGTTTTGGGTCGTGCAACTATAGATGCTAGTTTTCATTGTAAAGGTTGCAAGCTAGGCAAACAAATACAACTTCTATACCCTTCCAGCACTACTTGTTCTAATCATCCTTTTGATTTAGTGCACTCTGATGTATGGGGTCCTTCTCCTTTTGTTTCGAAGGGTGATCACAAACACTATGTTATATTTGTTGATGATTACTCTCAATATACTTAGGTCTATTTCATGAAGCATCGTTCTCAATTGATCTCTATATATCAGGCTTTTGTTCGCATGGTTCATACACAGTTTTCTAGTACTATTCGTGTTTTCTGTTCTGACTCAGGAGGGGAGTACCTATCCACAGCCTTTCGTGAGTTTCTCTCTTCTGAAGGTACTCTTCCTCAACTTTCATGTCCAGGTGCTTATGCTCATAATGCTGTTGCTAAGCGTAAGCATCGTCATATTATTGAGACAACACGTACTCTCATGATTTCCTCTTTTGTTCCTGCTCATTTCTGGGGTGAAGCTGTTTCAACAGTTGTCTATCTCGTTAATCTCCAGCCTTCCTCTCGTCTTCAGGGCAAGTGCTCTGGTGAGATTTGTTTGGTTCTCCTCCCAAGTATGACCATCTTTGTATTTTTTTGTTGTACTTGCTATGTTCTCTTAGCACCTCGTGAGCATACCAAATTGACTGCTCAATCTGTTGAATGTGTTTTTCTTGGGTACAGTCTTGAGCACAAGGGTTATCGTTGCTATGACCATTCTGCTCGTCGCATTCGGTTTTCTCGAGATGTCACCTTTGCTGAGGATCGACCTTCTATTTTTCTTCTACTCAATCATCATCCTCAACTTCCTTAGAGTCTACCTCATTTCTTTCTCTTCCACCTATCTTCTCTCCAGATGAGTCAGTTTCTGACCTGTCATCATCATCTCTGTCACCAGAGTCACCTTCACAGGATCTGCCATCATCATCTCTGTCACTAGAGCCACCTTCACAGGTTCCTTCCTCTCCCTCACCAGCTCTACCTTCAGATACACTTCCTTTCCATTATAGTCGTCGTCCCAGAGTTTCATCTGATTCCGAGCTTCCTATTCCTTCGACTTCTGCTCCTCCGGCAAGTACTAACGATCCCTGCACTTAAGACTCCTCTCAAGGTATGCTCTTTGTGACTGTTCTTCCATTAAAATTCCAGACGGATATGGTTTCTGTGCAGGAGCAGCTCATGAGCCTAATACTTATCAGGAGGCAGTTCTACTACATGAGTGGCAGCTAGCTATATCTGATGAGCTTGCAGCTCTAGATGGTACTGGTACATGGGATTTGGTGCCACTACCCCCTCAGTCAGTCCTTATCACATGCAAATGGGTGTACAAGGTAAAAACCAGGTCGGATGGTTCTGTGGAACGCTATAAGGCTCGACTTATTGCTAGAGGTTTTCAGCAAGCTCATGGTCGAGATTATGATGAGACCATGGATCAAAATCCCAGCCGATAACCGGCGGTTACACGCATGGCACGACGGCGACACGGCTTCGGTCCCAGAATCTAAAACCCGACGGTTTTTCCGGTTTAGCAAATTCAAATTCTAGTTTTCAAATTTTGATCTGATTTTAAACAAATTCAAACGAATTTCATCCGTTTTTTCGTAAATCCGTGTCGGCGGTTCTCATATCGCCACCACCGTGAACCGCCAGAACTAGATTTTTATCCTTGGATGAGACCATTGCTCCAGTTGCTCACATAATGACAGTTCACACTTTGACTGTTGTAGCTGCTGTTTGATTATGGAAAATTTCTCAAATAGATGTTAAGAATGCCTTCCTTCATGGTGATCTACATGAGGAAGTCTACATGGAACCACCTCCGGGTGTTGAGGTTCCATCTGGGCATGTATGTCACCTTCGCAAGGCTCCCTATGGGCTTAACCAAGCCCCTCGTGCCTGGTTTGAGCGGTTTAGCTATGTGGTTCGAGTTGCTGATTTCTCTCCTAGTGAACATGACCCTACACTCTTCATTCACACCTCTAAGCGTGGGCGTACATTGCTTCTACTCTATATGGATGACATGTTGATTACTGGAGATGATTCAGAATACATTACCTTTGTTAAGCAAAAATTGAGTGAGCAGTTCAAGATGTCAGATCTTGGGTCCCTTAGTTACTTTCTAGGAATTGAGGTTGATCATACTATTGATGGCTACTATATCTCTCAGCATCGGTACACACAGGATTTGATCTCTCGCTCAGGTCTTACTGATACATGCACTACTGCTACACCTATGGAACTCCACTTGCAGCTGCGTCCTACTGATAGCACCCCCCTTGAGGATCCCTCTCGCTACAGGCATCTTGTAGGCAGCCTTGTGTATCTCACTGTGACTAGGCCTGATATTGTTCATATCAGTACATGTTCTCAGTCAGTTTGTCAGTGCTCCTACCTCAGTCCATTATAGTCACTTACTTTGTGTACTTTGGTACTTGAGGGGGGCAGCATCTCGTCGTTTGTTCTATGCTCACTCTAATCAGCTTCAGCTTCATGCTTACTTCGACTCCACTTGGGCCAGTGATCCTATTGATCGTAGCTCGGTTACTAGATAGTCTTTTTCTTGGCACCTCATTGCCTGGAAGTCCAAGAAACAGACTGCAGTGTCATGTTCCAACGCTGAGGCTAAGCTTCAAGCCCTTGCCACTACTACCTCAGAGATTGTGTGGCTTCAGTGGCTTTTGGCTGATCTTGGTGTTCCGTGTGATGCACCCACATCCATTCTTTGTGACAGTGTAGCTGCTATTCAAATTGCAAACGATCCTGTCAAGCATGAGCTGACCAAGCATATTAGTGTAGATGCTTCATTCACACGTTTTCATTGCCAACAATCAACTATTTATCTCCAATATGTTCCTTTGGAGCTTCAAGTGGTAGAATTCTTCACAAAGACCCAAACTAGAGAACAACATAGACTTCATGTTCTTAAACTCAATGTGTCAGATCCACTTTGAGTTTGAGGGAGGAGTGTTAAGAGCAGTATCTCTCCTTGTATAGCCCATGAGGCCCATAGCCCATTAGGCCTTATATAACTCTCTCTTATCTCTCCCGTTGTACTGTGGAATTAGGTATCAATACATTTTGTTACATTTACAGGAACTACAGCGGAGACACAAGCATTGATAGTTTGACAAAATGTACCGCGGCAATGGAAGGAGGACATGCAGGATAGTTCACGGGCAGTGTGATCTCCAGTAAATGGTTTCGCCCCTGCTCATCCCTGGAAACCAGAGATGATACAAGCCATAAGCTATAAGTAAATGCAACACAAAGTAAACAATAAAATTGATAGATGTCATGGAAACATTGCACGGATGAGAGATGTACTTGATTTTTGGACATAATTCTATAAATGTTTCCTGTCTAATTTTTTCATCAAGAATGCCATTTGCTGAAAATTTTACCAGACAGACGAACAATACTGCATTATGCATGCGCTAGAATCTCCCTCAACAACAATAGTTTCCCTTCCAATCTTTTAGCACGGCTACTGAAGCAACTGGTAGTGCTAGTTCCCCCTCGGTGTCCCAATTATAATAATGTGCATTTTGTGATAAAACTGATTCCACTTAAAGAAAACACAAGATTGTCAACCACATCTAAAGGTGCCGGAGAAAATGGGGAAAATAAATTAACTCGAAATACTTAGCTAGCTAGCTAACGCGTCAATGAATCGAAAGCAGAGTCTCCTCACGAACCAAGCAAACCATCAAAGCGGTGATGCATAAACAACAGGCATTGCTGAAACGACACACAGTCTGGTACACACAGTGACACAGGAGAGAAAATCCTTACGGAACGCGGAAGGTGAGGCACGACACGCCGTCGTCACCCGCGGCGCTCACCAGCCGCTCCCACCCGACCTCCTCGATCTGCAAGCAAAAAAGGATAATGCAGGATCAACTACTACACCTTCCCTGGGGAAAAGGGGAAATAAACGATGCTCCTCGCCGCTAATATCGGCGCGGCATTTCGTCGAGCGGCTGGCGTACCTGCGCGAACACGGAGCTGTAGAACTCGGGCGGCCGCCGCGGGCGCGATGGCCCCTCTTCCCCCTGGCCGTTCTCCGGGAGATCTGAGTGAGCCTCCTCGTCCGCCGGCGCGGGAAGCACCATGGCTCGAGCGGGCCAAGGATGAAGGATCCCACTCCGACGGCGCTCGCGGGAACACGAAAACAACAAATAAGGCGGCTCGTCTCGGTTCCAATCACCAAAACTGACAACGGACACCAAAAGATGGGATTCAGGCCGGGGTGGACTTTAGCACGTACGATTGTAGAGGCAGGAATACAATTGTCAATTCGAGATAATCCTAATGATAATTTCTATAATAGTATTTCTATACAGGATTTTCATAATTTTTTAATTATAGTATGAAAAAATTATTTATTATAAACAATAACTTATACAATGGTATTTTGTGATGTGTATATGTCATAAATTCATGCCCTTGGGTCATCTCTTTGCGAAGAGACAACTCCACCGTGCTTACATGCCGTTGTAGGGAATTCTTAAATAATATTATTTTAATAAATAATTATAAAAATAAATAGTCTATTTTTTTTTTACAAAAATGGTTATCTGTTCTAATTTCAAATAGCGACGGAATCCTGTCGCCAGTTGAAATAGTGACAAGATGACATTTACTGCCCAATAGTCGGTTCAACCTTCTATCACCGTTTTAACTAGCGATTTGCTTTGAACAATGTGCCAATCGCTAGTTGAAATGGCGACAGAAACCCGCAGGTTCCTGTCACCACTCCAACTAGCAACAGATGCCACGCTATATAAATCCCCAAAAACGGTCGAAAAGTTATTTTAATTTTGAGAAAAAAGAGAAGAGAGATGAGAGGGGAAAAGTGACGTAGCAAAGCGCGTAGTGGAGGAGAGAGGGAGGGAGAAGCAGGTCCGGTCACCCACTTTGCAGGTAAATATTTTTGCAACTTTGTAATTAAATTCGAAACACTGGTAGGTTAGGAAATAGAGTTAGCGATGTAGAATTGAATTGATTGGATAATTTTAGCTGTAGTTCAATCTGTTGTAGTACATAATTTTAGCTGTGTGTAGTTTAAATTATCGTATAGATGTTATTTATGGCGCAGTACGTGAATGATTTAGATTAAATATGCAAAAATATCATACAAAGCTAAAAAAAATTCTAGGTTTTTTATTTTTACACGGTAAATAATTTTGAACCGTTGAAAAAAATAAACTAAAAAATATCAAGATAGCTACAAAAATTCCAGCGTAATTAAATAGGGTGTTCAGAGTTTAATTAAAATATCACAAGCTTCAATTTGGTTCTCATTTTTACACGGTAAATAATTTTAAAACGTTGATAATACTTTTTAACTAGAAAAATAGCAAGATAACTCTAAAAATTCTATAAAAATTTCAAAGTAGTTAAATAAGGTGTTTAGACAGGGATCTTATTACCAACTCAAATGCCAGCCAAACTATTTCCATAGTGAAAGGTCTCTATCGCTATTTCAACCGACGACGATGACTTTTTTTTACTATTTTATTTTTAATAATTGTTTATTAAAATAATATTATTTTTAAAAAATCGCCGTTTTCGGAGCGCCGCAAGGCGAAGGAGGACATCGGCCACGGGCCGGTCCACACGCAACTACGCGATTCAGACCTAGTACTGTATAAATGCACGGTCCAATCCGCTACACTGCACCGCGCCGTCGGCCCTCCGACCTGTCGTGACCCCATCGCCGCCGCAACGGAGGCGACGCGACGCTCCCCGTTCCGGCGGCCGCCAGGCCAGCGCCGCACGAGAGAACTCGTGTACGTATGTGTGTTTAGTCTTTCCAGTCTCGTGTTTGCTTTCGTTGTGTCTTTGAATGCCGTCTGGTGCTTGTGCTACTGATTGTTCTCCTGGTAACCTAGGACAGCACGGTACGTAGACTGGTGTTAGATTGTGAAGCAGAACACCGCCTGCCCCCGTAGGCCATAGCAGTGGGTGGGTAGAACAAAGTGAGTTTTTAGTTTAAATGATGTTTTCGTGAGCAAAATAGTAAATATAACTTTATTCAGAGATCAAAACAAATAATGATATTGCGGATTCCCCGTAGGCGATACATCTCTCGTCCATGACCTAAGGGCCCAGACCTGCCTATTTCACGCTCCAGGGCTTGATCCCTCGGGCTAAACAGTATAGCTAAGCACTATTCGTGTGATTTTTACCCGTCCGTGCATTCCGAGCACGGCATCCAATGCCAGGTACTATGCGAACACCGTTTATTCACTGTTTACACAATTTTTTTCCCCTTGTCCACGCTATTGCGCATGTAATCCACGTTGGGCACGACATGTACTGTTCATGCGATTTGCGTGGTAGGACATAGCAGGGCACACATCGCATGCCGGCGCGCATGTATAGTGCTATTTTTGCTAATTCATTCAATGGAAGCTATTTTTGCTATTCCGTCTTGAAACAGTATTATTCGAGCCAAAATCTCGTACAAAGAAGCCCATTGTTTGATTCGCAAATTTAACCATGATCAACAATTAGAATACATGTAACCTATATACATTGTTAAAAGAAGCTGTGTTTCCACGTTCATCAGAAAAAAGAACAAAAAAAAAGATCTAACCAATTGTTTTATTGTATAGTAATCTTTGTACTAGATCTCCTACAGTTGTATACCAAATACAACTATGTATTCAACCATAAACATTAGATTTGCATAACGAGTACAGCTCTCTATTTTCAAAAAATGTAAACATTAGATTTGCATAACGAGTACAGCTCTCTATTTTCAAAAAATGTAAACGTATATACATATGGCTTATGGCAGCATCTAGCCGCACACTGTATTCTCTTTACAATGTAGTGGATGAAAAATAACATGTAATACTATCATCAAGTAATCATCATAACATTAGCTCAGCCAAAAAATGCTAACCAATGGCCAACAGAACATAAACAACTTCAGATAACTACCAATCGACCGGTGTCAAAACCATCAAAAGTAGGCATCCCCAAAAGAGCATACATGCATGAACAAGGCAAGAAATAGATTATACCGATCAGGAAACTCGACCAGAACGAGCAGAATAGACGGCTAGATGCAAATTATTCAAACACGCATGTAGCAACAGCCAACAGGTAGTGAACCATATGGTCGCGTCACGCGCACATAAACCACACAAAAGCATGCTGGCCACCACATTATGGAGGCAGCTCCTAAAAGCAAGTCCATGCATGGGCAATTAGGCATAGGCATATGTATTACCACTACCGGGATTCGGATCTTAGTGATGGCCAAAAACCGTTAGGGTAAAAGAAAACCCGTCAGAAAAATTATTCGCGACGGCCACCTGTTAGGCAATAGCTCTCCGACATAACTCGATGGGGAAATTAAATTTCCTTAACGGTGACCCCTTAGGAAAATTAATCGCGACGGTTATCCCTGTAGGCTGGCCGTCAAGAAAATTCTTCGGTGTCAGGTTTGCAATCCGGTTTTCCCTGACAGAATACCATCAGAAAACTTTTCCCTCGATTGATATCCATCAGCGAAATATTGGAAATTTCTTAATGGTCGTCAACCGTCATGTAATACACATAACTTCCTTGTCGGTTTTGCATCGTTAGTAAAATAATAATGCTTCCCTGTCGGTTTCAAACCGCAAGGTTAAATCCAATGTCCCATCAGTAAAATGCAAGCACCCTGATGTTGAAACCGTCAGGGTTAAGCATAAAGCCGTCCGAAAAATGATTTCAATCATTTATGCTGACAATTCATAATATTTGCTTCATTTTAGGAATACACATTCAGATTTAAATTTTTTGACACCAAAGTTCAATCCATTCACAATGTAGGATGCACTCACACATACAACATCAATTCACTCACACATACAACATCAATGCATTCACAATCATAAAACCATAATCATCATGACATTAGCAATGATAAGATCCAACACATGCAATGGTTCAAATGGCATTACACACCTAGGTTTTAGCACTACCAAGTTCTGCTTCTACACATTCATCAACACTAGCAATCATCCTACATAAATCTTGGGCAGAGGCTATTGGGTCCTCATCAATTGCTGGCCTAGGCCAGCCAACATGTTAACCATTTGGTCAACTTCATCAAATCCCTCATGATCTATTAAGGGGCCTGCTTCATCATGCCTAACAACAAGGATCTCACCATATGCAATCCATGTTTTATAGTTCTGCCTATAACCATATTTACACAAGTGCATCTCGACATCTTCGCTTTTGTGTGTAAAGTAGTTTCGACACATAGCTCATCGACACTTAATTGTGTCACCTTTAGCTACACCAGCAATAGAGAAAACACGATCTAAGAATTGCGTGGTGTTTTCAATCCATTCATTAGAGGAAGCTTTACCACGCTGGCAACATAATTATATCCATATACGGTCTGCCATAAACTAATTCTCTGTCTAAAAAGATGAATACATCAGTTATATAATTATTTATACCCCACAACCCAATCTATTAGCATGTGTACAAAGACTCTAGTACACTAAACATAATTAAAAAAGTACGAACCATATCAAAAAAAAAAGAGGACATATTAAAAAGAAAGTAAGCAAGGCATAGTTTATTACACGACTACTACATCACAAAGGCACACATTTGGTACAACATTGCAATGAAATGACGAATATAAGAAATTGTACCTGAGTTCACAAGCTCAACTTGAATTGTTGCAGACTTCCATTCTAGGTCTGGACATAACCTTTGTTTCCTTTCCTCAACTTGTTGATTGTTGTTTCCAAATTAAAGAAATCAAACTCCAGTCAGACATTAATAACGATGGGAACACATGTACTCACAGAGATAGATGACAATACAATATTTATTGGGAAAATTACAGAGTAAAATATGATTTTCAAACAAATTAAATGACTTAGTGCAGCCACATGCTAATACCATTGTTGGCCTCAGATAATATTTTACTCTGTTGAACTAAGAATTGTAAAAGCAATATCAAGCAACCCATTTTTTTATATTGCTTGGCTGACCATTCATCATATAACATTGATTAAGGAGATGAATCTGAGCAACAACGAGGAATACTGTAAGGTGCAATACAACAATGTTTTTAATTGTCGTTAGTAGCCAGATTAGAAGTGGATAAGCTGTCAGGCAACACATGCATTTTGATTATACTAATGCCTTAATACATGAAGCCAAATCTTGCTACATGCAAATAGAGATGAGAAAATATAGCTCAGGGTACCATAGATGCTGCACCACATACAACCAAATATAGATTTCTTTGATGACAACACGGGATCTACTAACCTGAATATCCTAATATACTTCCTACTGCAACCTTCAAGCCTCCTATGTAATCCCAAGCCTTTGTCTCATGAGAAGAGGGAAAATAGGTCACAAACAAATCTTGCTATACTAGCATCTTGCTACATAAAAAAAAAACCCCGCGTGCACACACACAGAGAGATGCAAAGACACATAGATGCGATGGATTTGAGGAGGCTCGAACGAGACGCCCACCGTGAGCAAGCAGAAGGTGGAGGTGGCGCTTCAGATGGAGTTGACGACGTCGACTAAGGAGGCGGTGAGCCGGTGTGGTAGCTAGGGAGAAGGCTTGGCATGGTGGAGGGCAGGGAAGAACTAGGGATTTGGGGATTTTGGGGAGTGTGGTGGCCGGGGATGAGTTTGGGAAGGGTAGTGAGTGTGTTGAGAAAGGGGAAGGATTTGGGGAATTTGGGGAGTGCGGTGGTGGGGGTAGGTGAGGAGACAATGGGAGAGGGATTTGAAGAGGAGGTGGGAGGCGGGGCTAGGGGAGGAGATGGACAGAGGTGGCGGCAGTGGAGGCTCCGGACGAAGGGCACGCCCACGCTCAATGGTAGGGGTGGTGGTTGGGGCTCGAGATGGAAGTCACCAGTGTGAGTGTTAGGCTGTGAGGCAGAGGTGGAGATTTGGGGGTGGAGGAAGCATCAGCGGTGGTTTGGGGTAGCAGTAGCACCGGCGATTTGGGGGTGGAGGTGCTACTGGTGGATCTGGGCGGTTGGCACCGGAGTGGATGGGGGTGGAGGCAACAGCAGGGATGGAGATGGGGCGCAGCGGCGGAGGAATTTGGGCATTTTGAGAAGGATTGTATGACAAGAGATTTGGGGATTTTGGGGGTAGGGTTTCCCTGTTGGATGGGTTTACATGTCAGGAAAATATGAGTACAAAGCGTGGCAGTAGAAAACCTACAGTGACACAAGCCAATGTTTGGCACGGTGGACCTTTTTTTTTTTTGCGTGGTGGCCAAATTTTTCACAAACCAGTGCGGGAGAGGCGGAATTATTTTCCTGTCGGCTGCTATGTGCGAGGAAAAATGTCTTTCCCTTTTTCCCTTTTCCCTTATCTGTTGCTCACGAAAATTGGGTTTTCACTCGCGGTATTGCCATACACGATAGGAATATCCATTTTTTTTCCACGCGGGATTAGTAAACCCGTTAAGAAGATTTAAATTTCCTAACGGTGAGTGCGGGCCCGTCAGAAAAATGCATGGCCATCGCGAAACATCTGATTTCTGTTGGTGTATGTAGTAACAAGTAATACAATAAGCACACGGCCTCCTTCCAGCGCATGCGGCGTATACAACACTAATTGGGTCTTCAGTACTTCAGCAGAATACACTTGCAACCATTATAGTCGATCTAGGTCATCATGGAGACGGACGAGCTACCCGAGCCTGTATATATAGGCCGGCGTCATTGATGAAATGGCCGTCCATGTAGAAGGCGGCGTTCGTCGGGTGGTACCCGTCCATCATGACGAACTGCATTTCGTCGGACGGCTTCCAGTGCCGCTTCCTCTGGTTGATGAACCAGTTGTTGATCTGCTTCAGATCAAGGCCGGTTGACTCGGCTAAGGCCACCTTTTGACTCTCCTACTCAATAAAGTGAATAGTTAAGCTGGAAAACTAAATGGTGAATTTGCATTCAATAGTTCATAGCATAGAAGCGACAGAAAAATAGAAAGCCTGTTTGCTGCATACAAGATTCTACAGAACTAAGGTGCTCTCGCAAAAAAGCTTTAAATAGAGCAGGCATTGGATGTGCCAAAAAGTGTGTTATGTGTCGCATAGAGCACAATATAATTCTTGTAGAATCTTTTATTTTAGCTTCAGTGATCATAACAATAAACATACACATAAGTCCAGTGTACAGATCATAAGTGTCAAACAAGAAAGTAGCTTCTATGTAAAGCTGAACATCATGTATCTCATGAGTCATGACTTATTATGGAAACTCGAGAAGATGAGTATACCGAGGGGTAAGGCCATTTGTAGTGCAGCTCCCACCAGTTGAGGAGCTGTTGGCGAGCATCCTTGGGGAGCTTCCCTTTCTTCTTCTTCTTTGACAGTTCTTGCTTGAGGGAGCTCAGGTAGCCACTGTACTTCTTCAGTAGATGGTGCTTGAGCTCCTGGTCCACACCGTGAACATCAATCTCAGGGAGCTCTGTCTCTCCTCTGCTACCTTCTTGGTCCTCCTCAGAAGAGCCTTCAAACATGTCACACGAAATTGTTAGTAAACAAGACAGAACACATGGACTCGCATTCACATAGCTAGATTAACGCGGACAACTAACTGGCACAGCACATATGTTCACATTTACTATATTACAATTACAAGGCATGCTGTCAGATGTATAGTTGCTTATACGAGCTTAGAGAAAGAATACTGAATTAGGTACAGTAGATAAACCAAATAATAGTTTTTGAACAAAAGAAGAGAACATGATGATGGATTAATGTTATGTGTAACACGCACAATCAAGTAATAACCACTGCACCTGTGGAAAGTGAAATAACAGGGAACTTAGTTTCATATGAGTTCAGTTAGGGGAATTAGTAAGTTACATCTGTATTGTATAGCATCCATATACTTAACTGCTTATTGTCCACTAAACATCAGAATTATATATGTGTCAGTATGAAAATTGGTTTTTCGTATAAAAATGTGTTGGTGTACAAGGTATGGTTGTCCAACTTGCAAGGACCGGTGTTTGGAAACTTCTACTCTTTGATGAAACAGAATGCAGCTATTCTACATTCTCTTCAAAAATATTAAAACTATGTTGCATGGACTAACGTTCAAACAATAACATCCCCCCCTATAAAAGGTAGCATTTGCTGGTCAATAAACATGCACCATGTGTGTAAGGACTAATGTTCAAAACAATATTATCCCCATAAAAAGGTAGCCTTTTTTTTAAGGAAAAGGGTAGTATTTGCCGGTCAATAAACATGCGCACAAAACAAACACGAACATATGCATGCACAACCATCTCAAAAACTAATATCTTCAGCATATCATTGACTTGACCATTACTTATCCAATAGCTAGACGATAATGCTTTAGGACGCAAGGAAATAAGCAAAAAAGAATAGGGTTTAAATAGAGTACGCGATTACATTTATAAGCGCATCCACAGTTGAAAATAAATATAGAATTAATGTACTAAATAATATGGAATTTAGTTTTTTTTAAATCACATCCAAGAATAATAGGACTCAAAGTTCCATAAAAATAGTGTGCAAGAGAGACCACATATAAACCTAGGTTTTCTTTTTTGTTTTTGTAAAGCATTTAAGGGTACTATGCATGAAGCTCCATTAAATTAGTATGGAAAAGAGAAACACCACATAATCAGGGTTTTTACCTGCACTTGTAATCTTTTAGGGCAAAGATGGTAATAGTTCATTAAATGTGAACCGGCGTTTAAACCATCAAGCCTCATATGGAATGCAGAATTTCAACAAGATTTTCATGCGAACCCCAACACCCAGTGAAATTCCTATGGAATTCCAGCATTACACATGAGACCTTGTTGGAATTAAATGGGCTAGGGCCATATTATAATATTCAATTTAATTCCTGGTAAATCTCAAAAGCCCATATGCTTGTGTTAAATTGTTTAGTCCCATATGGACAATTGAAGGAGTTGCACTGTTTATAAGGTGGAACGTGAGACCTCTGGAATTGGAGAGCCAAGAGACAACACACGCCTTCGCTCGCCTCGCCTTTTTTTTTGGTGTTCGTTTTCCAAATAATTCCTGATCTCTTTGTTGTTGTCTCTGCAATCTCCATCCGTGAGAGCATGTTAGAGCGAGCCTAACCTCATCCTCTGAAGGCTTGCGGCGAGGACGAATAAGGTTTTTGGGAGCGTTCAGCGATCGCATTGCTACGTCTACATCATCAACGCTCTGCTACGTTCTACATCAACTGTTTGCTACTACACTCTACAACAACCGTACTACTACTACCACTACGTCATGACGAACGACGCAATAATCAAGAGCACTGCTACATCTTCATCTGAATCTGCGTATGCCTATATCTTTCTTGTTACTTGTTTTGCTTTAATGTTTATTGTTGTCTTGAACACCGAGATAGAATTGCTAGCTTCATTTCTAGAATCAATCGCATTCCTATAGTGTTCTTTATGATCTGCTTTATGCAATTGTTTCATCTATTATATTTCTGGATTAAAGTAATCCGAAAAATGCTTATATGTTCAGAAGACCTCAGTGAACAACATCCAACGAGAGTGGATGTTTCCTTCCTATGATTTTTTAATGGAATTCCAGCGTTCCATATGTGGCCTCAATGAACAACATGTAAAATGACTAAAATAGTATTGAACAAGGTTTCCTTAGTTGGAACTTGCGGCATTCGGAGGAGTTACTTCCATCCTTTAGCAAATGAAATTGCACAAATTCTATATATAGCACGTATAATAAATAATTAATGGGTCAGATTTGCAAAAAAATGTGAAATTTTCTTTTGGTATAGCATTGGCTTTTCTCTCAATCCTCCATTACTCCACTAAATATTGGTTGTCCTAGGATCTGTGGTAAAACATATGAAGCTTTGACTTCTAATATATGTAAAATTGTATGAATTGACCGCATGAAAAAAATGTCATTAGATTCCGTTTGGAAAATTCTTTTCTATATTTTCTAAGTTACTATTTTTGCTAGTATATTATTATAAAATATCATGTTGTCATATATTTAATGAAGGAGAGTGCATATGCACCTTCTGATGGAGTGGCACGCTGTTGCTGATGTCATTCTTTAGCAGAATTTGGTCAAATTGGTGCATGGAAATCACTTTTGCTAGTTAATGTTTATTCTTCAGACGTGTGTGGGATATTTTGGGAGTAAATGTCTTATGCACAAGCTACTATGCTAGACTAGTCAGCATATAACATTTAAGGGGGGAAATGCCGCTATGCTAAAAATAGAAGAAAAAAAATCATAACTTTGCTAAGCAAATGCTAAAGCCGTTACAAATTCTAGAAGCCTTAAGCTTTGTGCATTTTTTTTTCATTTGATCAAGCATATAGATGCAATCCTCTACAAATAGGATGTTAAGGGACCTTAAAATCATGGGCAATACTTAATTATAAGATTTGCATCTAAAAAGAGAAGTGCAGAAGAACTATTTTTATTGATTGAAAAAATGTATTTCGAAGACATGTGCCGCATCATGACATTTTCATATTTATTAGTTATTGGCACACATTTATAAAGTACAAGGCCGCATTTGGCATAGGAACAAAAGTGTACAGTAAGAGAGTTCAAGAGGATTGATCACAAACTTATGCCCAAATATGTCGTTATGTTTTTGAAAGTAGCATAGGGCATTTGTTTGTTCACTGAAAAACTATCTATCTATATCTATACTAATTGAATGCTCTTTTAGAAGTTCCTATATTAATCATAGGAGGTAAAAATGTAAGAATTCCCATATTAATCGGAGAAAAAAAAGCTAAAAATTCCCACGTTAATCAGAGAAAAAGAAAATCCTATCCATCCATATATATGGTGTGAATAGCTTTTTAAACGGTTAAGATTTATTTATAAGCAAAGTACCTACAGTTCTCATGAAATAATTGTATCCGAAAAGTATACATGCATCTATTGCCCTTACATGGTCTAAACGTGTAGTATTACAATCTCTCTCTCTCTCTCTCTCTCTCATAGAAGCAAATCAACTATCGAATAATCCCTGACGGGATGTGATTAAATGTGTCTCCTAATTAATCCAGTCTACTTTGTCTAACAATTTTATTATAGCTAATGAGGTACTATTATATGATACATGTGTGTATGTGTACGCATGGAGGATATAGTAAGATAGCCAATAACATACTTTGTATGATATGTACGAAGTTAAAATATACTAAAATTTATAACTAAAATTAAGCATGAATTTAATTCTACCTATATGTATACTAATGGGAGGCTTTCCTACAAACCACCATGTTAATCTTTGGGGTAAAAAAGCTAGATATTCCCATATTAATCGGAAAAAGGTAGAAATTCCCACAATAATAAAAGGAAAAGAAAATATGTCAGTCGTCAACCTTTTATGAAGAAGCATGATCTATGGCTAAGATTAAATACTACACTTAGTCCATGTTGATAATAGAGTTTGGATGGTGTTCGAGTACAAAACAATGAATTATCAGTCAATGTCTGTTTCAACAAAGAAGGATATTATCTTTCTGAAATTTAACATGTCCCTATGAGTAGATCTCTCTATCTCCAAAACACGGTTTGAAGAATAAATTCTGAAATAAAATTGGAAACAAATGCAATTGTGAAAGTTTAAGAACTAGAAATGATTTTTTTATGACAAGCCTTATACGAATTCAAAGTAAACATTACATAAATTATTACCACAAAAAATCAACTGATGTTGCCCGTGCGGATGAACGTGTTGATGACTAGTAATAACTAATTAGGATATACTCCGATTACTCACGGGAACAAGACAAGTAATTGATGTGAAAAATCTGCAAGCAAAATGCCCTAAAACTGTTACATGAGGCATGGTTAAATTTTATTGCAGTATTGTATTGAACAAAATATTATCAAACAAACAACCTTTTAAAGAAAACAGAAAACGACAAACATTTAAGGACTTGCTTTTACATGCATCATTAAAAAAATGTTGTATAAGCTATCACATTTTACAGAAATTGGTAATATGTGATATTGTATGTTGTAATGTGTATTAAGCTAAAAAAATGCGAATCCATGAAGCTGATGAAGCGAGAACAGAAGCAAATAAAGATGGCTTCATTTGCCAGTTGGCAACCTCAGGCCACAGGTACCCAAAGAATAAACACAGATCCATCAAGAAAAACTTGGAATGAAACAGACATCATCCAGAAATCACCAAGAACCATGAGATGCAAATGATTATCCGAAACATTTGTTAATGACATCTAGATGGAAGTATCAAATAGTCGTCACGTACACTTCTTTTCTTAAGTTGCCTTGTCTTTTCCAGTGACGTTCCAATGCAAAATCAGTCAGCTTTTTTTTTGTTGGCACTAAGCCGATGAAGACACTCAACGCGAACACGTTTTGGAAACTCCAATCAGCAATCAAAGACACAAGAGGATTTTTGTGCGTTACTAATGCCTTGTAACTTTTCAGTTTTTCTTTCTTATTTAAACACAAAAGGAATGACAAATCAATCCAACGCCAAAGGAAGGAAGTGATTACAGCCAGCGGAAGGAAATATCAGAAAAGGAAATATCTAATCTAATCAATCCCTAATCAATCCTTGTAGTTATGCTAACTACTCAATCAATCCCAATCAAACGTGATTGATTTGTTTCCAAACCAAATCACACGTGAATGAACACGTTCGGCCCCATTCAAATGCATGCACAGCACACACATGATTAGCTCAACATTTTTTCTGCTTTTATTTTTTTTTATCTGCTTTTTACCAAGCAAGTTTCAGTATCTCTTTCGGTCGTACCTCGAGACAAACGGACACTCGTGATATCTAGCTGTGTCCCCTGCTTTTGCATGGCCTTGAAAGAATGCATGCAACGAAGAATATTGGAGTACAGGTGCAACATCAATCCGAAAAAAAAACAGTGTTGTTTTGTGGTTAATTCTATTTATGTTTCAAATTGCCTGAAGGCATCTTCAATAGTTTAATAGCATCAGCCGTCGGTTAGCTCTTCTATGTCAGTAAAATCTTAAGTGAAAAAGAGATAAACATAAGAGAGAAGAGAAATCGTCTATTCCTCAAACAACCATCTCTACACACGAATCAAGACAAAACAACTAGTGCATGTATAGAAGGATAAAGGAGTGCATGTAAAGATAACTTACTAGAAATAATTTATTAGATGTGTTGTCTCTAAAACTATTTTTCGATAATGTAAAGTTGATATAACAAAATTAAATACGATACTATTAAAGATCAGGCCAGGAGGTTTCTATTCAGAAAAGAAATGAAAACACGTGTAGACATGTATGTAGTCTACCAAGAAGTAGGACAAAGAACAATTGAACCTGAGGAGAAATATGAGTTGACAGCTGAAAAACACAGACGAGGTTGAATATGAGTTGACAGCTGAAAAATACAGACGAGGTTGAACTACACTTGCCTCGGAAAGCATCCGATGTTTCTTGACCATGCACCATTATTTATGAGAGAGAATGTTGTCATAAAATATACGAGCATATCTAGCTCGATCATAGAATGCATAAAATGTTGCCAAGGAGATCACACATACATCGCAGGAGATCTCACATCAAATAATGGGGCTGTACACTTGCTTAACTGTACCTATTGTTATGAGGCAAACAGACCATTCTGTTCATGCCACTGCACTGGTCAGAATACAAAAAAAAAATACTATTTACCGGATGAAAATTTGCCGAGAGAGATCTTTCCCCTCCGCCTTGAATCCCCTTCTCTCAAACCGATCCATCGATTGATGGGAACTCTGGGCGAAACCCTCCCTCGTCACATTTTCTTCCCTACTTACTCGTCTGTCTACCTATGCATCTAGTGTATGATCATTTATCTTTTGCGCAGGATTGACCTTAACCAGTGAACTACATCAGATGGCAGCTTCTTCCCTGCATGCTCCAATAATGAAGTGATTGTGTGGTATAGTACCAGTGCACCCCTGACCTGAGTGAAAACTCTGAACACTGATGAACAACTGTGTGGTAGTACTACTGGTTACTATAGCCTCGTGATGGCATCGTCTCGACTGTCGAATCACCTGATGTGTGTATTTTAAAATTAGCAAAGACTAAGAAGCAAGCACACAACATCTGGAAGACCACACCGCAAAACAAGATATTCTAGGACAACAGGTAGCTACATTTTTTGAGAGGGAGAAAGATGACAAGATTGTTGATCCGGCTAGCGTGACACATGGGGGATGAGTCTCTCTCTCTCTCCATGTTTCTCCCATAACACGTGTGTACTTGTTCCACTGACATACGGCAGTGAGACTCCTCGTCATGCACTGTTTGCTTGCACAGTGCCCCTTCCCCAAACCCTAGAACAAGGGGAGTACTCCTCTCCCTGTGTTTCCATCGTGGGGAAAAGATGGCCGAACCAAGAATAACTCGGAGTCACATGCACATGCTGCTTCGGAAAGCGAATCAAGCATAAAATACAAGAACCAAAGAGAGCACGAACTCATCAAGAGGAAAAGATGCATGAAACTAGAACGGTTTAATTTCTATAGTCAGGACTTCGTGATTAATGGGGAAAATAAGTATAAGAAGATTGAAGAATCAGGGCTCCTCATCAGTGCTAGCTGCACTGAAGCACATGTGCGAGGATTATTCCTTTCCAACGGGAGAAAAGATCGATGGAAGCCCAGATGGAAGAATCTCGCATATGAATGACCAGGAAAAGCAAGCAGGTGGGAAAAGAATCTTTTGGAACCCTGAATAGGAATGCTGCAACATTAGAAAATCAAGAGCACAGACAAGTCATTCAAGTGCACAGTTATACACATGCATGTATAAGCATAAGATGCACGAGAAAAAAGATCGAGATGCTTTGTTGCAAAGAAATCATATTTACATCGATGCAACTATGCCGCCAACAAAGAAGGCAAGAACTGTAGACAGTTGTGCAATATAAAAAAAAACTCTTATGTGTTCATCAGGCGCAGGTGGACACGTTGGTGCTGTGCATGGGCAGAGCATGTGACTCTGCGATGAGGAGAGCTGGCGTGTTGGGCTAAGGTGTACAGGGCACTGGCAACGATGTCGGTTGTAGCGCCGTGCACCTGGAATGTGACGGTGGAGGTCCGTGCGGCCATGATGAGGTTAGAGCGGTGCGTCGGAATTGCACTTGATGTGCGCACCAACGACGGCGACATGATCGCCGCGAAGCAGGCCGACGACAGCGGGTGGAGGCCGGCAGCGGCAAGGTGAGGCGGTGCGAAGCAGCGGGAAATGAGTTGGTATGAGGTCGACAAACGGCGATGGCATGGAGGCTATTGTCACAAGAAGAATTGGAGGTCATAGTCGTCAGGTCAGTCGTACCACCGGTGACAAAGTTGTGACGACAAAGAGTTAGCGGTGAAGAGTGGAGGCAGCATGTCTCCCAAATACCTACTACCAAGGAGCGTCGTCGACAACCGGCAAGGTAAGATGGCATTGGCGGCCATCTCCGTGTCTCCGGGAGAAGAACTGTCAGGTGCATGGGCTGCGGCGGTGCCCATGTTCACTGTCACTGATGGTGAGGGCGAATGCATTGTCCCTTAAGAGTGATCATGTAGCGATGGCGACTGTACTATCCCTTAAGGAGCGCACCACACGGTAGAGAAGTGGTTGTACATGTGGGTTCGACGATACATAAAGGGAGTTTGTGTTGCTAACTCGTACCGAGTGGAAAGGCAGAACTTCTTGGAGATGTGTCAAAAGATCGGCCTTCGAGATGTGAAGAAGATACAACAATATTAAGGGGGTGATTGTCTTTGTGTGTGTGTGTGTGTTTTGTATGTTAGTCGAGTTAGAGTCCCTGCATGTAGATGGACGTGTACCAGTTGAGTTCCTACACGCAGCTATGTGCGTTTAGTTTGCTTGTAGACCACTTCATGTGGAGGCGTAGCTGGTAGTTCAGATCATGCATTGAGTCTAAAGTCATTAACTAGGAAGTCTATATGGGGAGAGGGGGTTGCTGAAAATTAATTTAGACTTGCAAAGTAATAGGGCGTTAGGATCCAAATGCAATCAGCATTAGATCAAATTAGGTTTTTTTTTTCTTTTGCTAAGCTTTTTATGTTTAGTTTTTGGCTTGATTAGCAAGTTGATTAGGTATACTTTAAAATGACGTGTAATCAGATGTGTAGATGTGTTTGATAAGATATCAGAGAAGAAAGAAAAGTTGTAGGTAATTGTGCAGCACAAAAAAAAAAGTCATATACGTTCATCTTTGTGTGTACGTGAACATAGAGAAAACAATGACAAGTTCTCTTCGGAAGCTTCGGAAGCTGGGCCAATAAGAAGACGGAAGAACAAAGAGCGGAAGGGAGCAGCCGAAGAAAATCAAGCAAGAACCGAAGAAATCATGCAAGAGCGAGAGTTATGGATGGATTTATGTATGCGAATGGCTGACTGCAGCGATTTCTTTACCGGAGCAAAGGATATTTCGCAGCGATCTGCTGGAGATGGAGATCGAGTTGAGCTGAAACTCCACCCTGCTCAGGAACTCCATCGCCTCCTGCAGCGGCCTCGTCAGCTCCTCCCGGTACTTCACCAGCATCTCATGGTACGCCTCCTGCACACACGATCGATCGAGCACAAAAAACAAGTCACCATGTATTAAGTACAGCCCAAGAACACCGAAAAAAATGTTCTTTTTCCGCGGAAGACCCGATTTTAGTGAAAATCGGCCGGTTTTCTGCCGGTTACCCGAACCCTGCCCAGGAGCACTCATGGATTAGCTCACCATGAACTGGTCCAGCTCCGGCTCCGTCGCGGCGCCGAGGCCGCCGAGCGACGTGCGCTGCCGCAGCTCCAGGTCCTGCTCCACCACCTTCAGCCTCGCCGCCACCTCAGGCGGTGCCCCCACCTACAAGCACGTACGTAAGGTCACTCAGAAGTACTACTAAAAACTAGATGTACATGAAGCAACATGCATACACTATAGCTAGGGAAAGCAAGCAAGTCTGCATGCGTCATGTTGGACATGAGATGTAGGAGAAGCTTCTCATGCAGAAGCAGCAGCACTACTGTTATTAGTATGAGGTATGATGAACTAACACATGCCTTCTGGCAGTCAAGGTAGGCGGCGAGGAGGGAGGAGTAGCGGGGGTGGGAGATGATCTTGGCCTTGATGGCCTCAACGTCGACGGCATAGGACGATGACGGCGCTGAGGGCTCCTTTGCCTCGGCGCACGCATCCAGCAGGCTGCCGTTGACCAGCTGCAGAACCGGGTTGCCTCCGCCGCTGCCGTTGCCGTTGTTTCCAGTAGTGGGCACCGTTTTCAGGGTGAGCGGGGTGTGCGGCACGCCGGCAGACGGCGGCTGCGGCGGCGGTGCAACCACGGCGCTGAGGGAAGAACCCCATGGGTGGTGGTGGTCGTGGCTGCTCGCTCCAAATCCAAAGTGGTGCGAGATCTCCTCCATGAGAGAGAGGGGCCGATCTCTAGTGATGTAGTGGTGCAGCGATCGAGCTCTCCGGCCGCTTCTGTCCCCGAGCTCCTGCGCATGAGACGGTTTGAGTTTGAGGTGAAGTTTTTGGGGAGAGAGAAAGAGGAAAAGGGTGCCGAGCTAGTCTTCTCTCTTTTTTTTTTTTCTCTCTGAGCTATCATTAGAGAGGAGCAGAAGGGGAGGAAGAGATGGAGAGAGAGGGGGAAAGCCGGAAGCTCACCTACCTTTGAGAGCGACGGGTCTGATTACGACGGCTTCGACTTCATCCTAAATAGATGGTTTTCTCCTATTATTTTTTGAAAAAGTTGAAAGCTGTTTTTAACGTGAAGAAATCGAACCCGTCTAGGGGCAGCTTTTCACAACTTCTACGAAATAGAGTTCTGAGTTTGCCTTGAAAGTTCAGAGTTATTTACTCGTCACTTGCCATTCAACAAAACCACAAAACCCTACTGGCCTTCGCCTATCTGCCCGAACTCTAACCCTAGCCGCGCGCTGCCTTCGCCCGCCCACTTTCCTCGCCTCTTGCCTTTGCTCGCCGCGCGCCACCTCCGCCCATTCGGCGCCGCCACCGACTGGGTCCCTCCTCCTTCGACTGGCTCTCTCCTACGACCCCGACTGCCTCCCTCTCCTTCGTCCTCTGCCGACTGCCTCCTCCCTCGGCGCCCACCGACCTCCTTCATTGTCAATTTTTCTTTTTTTTCTGATATAGTTATAAAGATGATCAAGTCGTCAATCTTATGAAATAAAAAGAGAAAAATGACTTAGAGTTCTTGGATGAGAATATGATTGTTCTTTATTGCAATGAACTGGATCTTTACAGGGGTACCTTGAACAAGGCAACAGACTAGCCCTAGTTACACTGAGTGTATTGCTTGCTACAGCCTAAATTATCTTCAGAACGCTGGGTCTTGCTTCCTTAATTAACTAGCGAAGAGGTGGTAGTTATTTCTGGAAAAGACATCTCTTGGAAGTGACGCGTCTGGTTGGAGGGGCAATGGCAGTTAGTAAAATACCAATTGATCAGCAATTGATGTCAGTAGGAGACAAAATCATAGGGTGGTTATTGTCAGTTACTTAGGGCCAGAAACGTCGCGTGGATTGGAGCAATTGATACACATGTTCCATTCATCACGCGGAAGGGATATACTTGGAATTGGGTCCAAGTGCAAGTTCAGAGCTTCTGTGAGCAGCCAATTGGTCGAGCAATAGGTACAAGACCCCCATCGGCCAGGTTACCCATCGGGTGACCTCTGGGATTCTAACGACCACAGGGGTCGTTAGCATCGAGGTTTACGACCACATAAGCTATGTGGCCTTTAATTAATATTTAGGAATTTAATCCTTGTCTGCTAGCTCCTGAACTTTAAGTGAATTTGTAATGTGAATCCCTTTCGACGAAATCTGTATCAGGAAAAATCCTCGTTTAATAGCGTAAATAATGAGGTGGTCTGTATTCACTTTAAAGTTGAGGAACCGTCTGGGAAACCGAAGAGGCATGTATTTGTTGGGCTTCGGGCAACTCCCTCTTGCAGTTAAAGAAGTGCGACTATAAAATCCCTTGAGTACGCTAACTTAGAGTTTTTGCATTATCAGTTTTCTTGTCCTTTCATCTCTTCGTCAGGAACATTCTTCAATTCCTTTTCATCTTCTCGCCCAAAATTCAACAATGTCGGACTCAATCACCAACTGGTTAGTCTCTGATTTGAGCGAGAAGAAGCTCAAGGCTTTGGAGAATAACAGAATGCTTCCCGATAAGACTTTGATCTCTTGGAGATCCGCGGTCGGAGAACATTTTCTGAGCGGAGATGAGAGAGAAATCTATATTTTTCTTGCTTACACCGAGTGCAGGTTTAGGTTACCAGCACACCCGTTCCTCTCCAAGGTTCTTGAGTACTATGGAGTTGAATAGGTGAACCTTACCCCAACTATGTCGCCAACCTCAGCATCTTCATCTGCCTTTGAGAAGCATACTTGGGGATCCCGCCAGATCTGAAGGTCTTCAGGTAGTTCTACAAGATGGCGAAGTCGGGGAAGTCGACGGCGTCACCTGGAGAGTGCATCTTGCGCCTCCACAACGGAAAGGCTGAGGAGTACATTCGTATGTACCCAAAGTCTTCGTAGTCATCATGGAAGAAGAACTGGTTCTACATGACAGACACTAAGGGAGATAGCCTCTGCTTCGCCGGCACGGTGGCGGTCGAAAACCCAAGGTGACGCTTCTCCGTGAAGAATGAGGGAAAGGTAGGGAGATAGATTGAAGCCATCCAGCACCTTAACATCAGGGGTCTGACTTCCTGGCACGTGGTGATAGATTTTTCCATGCGCCGGATTAGTCCTCTGAAAGCCAGGGCATGTTCCATGCTCTGGTACATTGGTCGGGATGATGCGACCAACAATTCTCCAAAACGTAAGTCCTAAAAATCCCGACCAGTTTGGTTTGCTTTAGTCGATTATTTTGTAAAATCAAAATCATTTTTACAACCCTTTCCGATGAAGAGGTCAATAAATGATCTGCGCCAGGGAACCTGACGACAAAGCTGAATTTCCCCGGATTCTGGCTAGTGTCTCTTCAGAAGAGAGAATAGAGAGACTCAGGGTAAAAAATAACAACTCTTTTCATCATTCGTGTATTTTCTGATTGGTTGCCCTAATACCCCTTTGATGTGCAGTTGGTCAGATTAAAGATCAATGAGCTCACAGAGAGGTGCGATCCAATCGATGCTCCGACTACTTCTGCCCCAACGACCACTCAGGATGCTGACCCCTTGGAGGTAAGTAAAGCATCATAAAGGAATTTACATTTTAGATCAAGAATTCCATGCCAAACTAACTTTGATGTATAATTAGATGGGAGAAAAAGAAGATCTGCTGACCAAAGTTACTGTGGTCGCGGACTCTGAAGTGGTCGTGACAGACCATGCGGTTGTTGCTGAAGTAACCGTCCCGGAGGTCAACAAAACCACAATCTCCGACCAAATGGCTGGGATGGTTATCTCCGACCACATGGTTGAGGAGATTTTGTCTGACCTACGGTCGAAGGATGTGAGTGGTCTAACCAGCCCTACCGGGTCAGAACCGATGAAATCGGTTGAAAAGAGTAAGAGGAAGGCAAGTGCTCTGGACTTTGCTCTAGGGCGTTTCAAAATCAAGACCAAGAAGACCAGGTAGGAAAAATAAAGAATGTTTATAAACCCATACCTTTAGTTTTTCTTGTATTCTTAAATCCTAACTTTCCTTTCTCCTACTTTGTAGATCTTCTGGTGTTCTGGTCGTTTCCATCAGAGCACCCCTCATGAGAAAAGTACTAAGGTAAGGATGGGGAGCCAGTGCCCGAGTGGGTAGAGGCTCCAACTCTAGCTCCCTCCATACAAGACTCCCTGGCAGTTCCAACCTCGTCTGAGGAGATAGGACCAAGAAAAAAAAAACCTAGCAGGTAACACCTACTGTTGGGATTTCTCAAGGGGAGAGGAGTACTTTTCTAGTGAGGAAATCTCCTTCCCCTAACGACCCGCCCAGGCGCCCTCGGTTTTTTGACGATCAAAAGCTTGAGGAGGCCTGGAGGAGAATCTCGACCCGTCAATCAAAGATAGGTTCCGATGTTGCTTACTTCGAATATGCGGACAAGGCAGTCTAGGTAAGCACCTACGACCACTCTTATAACATTTTCTTCAAGGTTTATTGAAAAATTCAAAGAAGTTTATCATTCCTTATAGCATATGGTGGAGAACGTCGCTGTGGTCGAAGGACTGACCCATCGAATAACTTGCTTGGAAAAAAGAAAATTCCGAACTAAAAAGTAAGTAATTCTTCTTGAATTCCTCTCCCTTTTTGGTTTCCTAGTTATCTCTCAATTTCTCTTCATATCATATGTAACAGAATTGGAAAATTTTGATAAAGAAGCTAAGGCTAAAGAAGCCATTATAGCTTCACTTGAGAAGAGGTGCCAGGCAAAAGGTCGGTCGATCGAAGACTGGCTGACCAGGTTTAATGAAGCCTCTAATCTCAAGCACAAGGAAGCCATCGAGGCTTTCGAGAAGAAAACTCAAGTTTACTATGTGTTTTTATTATATTTCATTAACTTTTGATCTACTCGTGCAGAGTAAGCTCAAAAATTAGAAAGAACAGAGAAACCTCTTGAGTTCGAGCATGATAAGGAGAAAGAACTCGAGTGAAGTCTTGAAGAGAAGATTATTGTTGTCAACAAAATGCTTGCCGATATGGGATTGCAAGTGTTTCCATCTTTTTCAAGAGATCCAATGGAGAAGGCAAATTTCCTTAGTCGACAACTCGAGCATCTCCAAAATCTACTCGCAACTTCTCGGAGAAACCATGTGCAGACCTTGAGAGACGCCATTGCGAACAGAGTTAGCTTTGTCTGGCAAAGGTTAAGGCCTCCGACCCCTCCATCACCCTTCAAGCTATTGAAGCAGAATTTGACTGCTCAGAGGAAGAAGTAGCCAAGATCTTCGAGGGAGTAATACCCATCAGAAACAAAGTTGCAGAGGAGATGCGGGTCAAGTCTCCATCCCATAGCGACCAGTCTGGTGGGCCCGAAGAGTAGATGAATGTATTAATATTATAATTGTAAATGTAAAACTTTCCTTTTGTCATCAGTAAAACTTATGTTTATCTTTGAACTTGTGTACTCTTATATATCCTAGCCCCCGACTGCTTATATTAGTAGAAAAACTTACTAAACAAGTAGTAGACCAAAAAATAAGATCAAAAGTCACGACCATGGTGCAAAGTATGTGTTGATTATGCTATAAAAATGATCTAATTAACACTAGAAAATCAATTTAGTCGGAACCAGTGTATGACTTCGACTGGTTTTAGATCTATATCCATAATCGAAATATTGTATAGTAACTTGTCTTGATGATAAGAAAATATGCAAAATATATATATATATATATACAGAAAACGGTAAGTGTTCCTATTTAAGTTGTCAAGGACTAAAGACATGATTGACACTTCACAAAACACATTATTCAAGGACCATTGCTAGGAAACACCTTACAGCGGGCAGGATGTTCCTTGTACTTATTTCCTTCTTTGAGAAAAGAGTGTATGGTCGTTCGTGAGAACCATCTATGTGATGGTCACGATAAGGACCTTTATGGTATTTGACAACTATGTCATAACCAATAAGTAAAGGTTATCCTTTAAAAGGATGTCAGAGAGAAATGGATCTTCTCTGATCATCATAGACAACAATAGCTTGCGACCAAGTAATGGATAATAGAAATATAAATAACAACACTCATCGTAAAGGAAATAAATAATTCATCTTTATTGAAATTGAAATAATGTCAAGTACATCTATACATAGAACTTATGCAATTGATCAATATTCCAAGAATTAGACATAACACGCCTGTTTGACATGGTTAGTCGTACCGAACCAGGTCTGGTGACGTCAACCACAGTGTATGGATCTTTCCATTTTGGTGAAAGTTTGTTGCGATTTGCCTGGCTCTGAATTTTTCTGGGAACCAGATCACCTACAGCTAGACTGCAAGGTTGCACCTTACGATTGTGGTATCATCTCATGGCTTGTTGGTAAACTATCGATCGCACCAAGGCTTGGTTTCGTCTTTCTTTAAGGAAATTGACGTTGTCGAGTCGTTGCTCTGTCTGTTCGTTCTCATAGCAACAATCAGTTCGAGTTGAGCTAATTTTCAGTTTTGGAGGAAGCATGGTTTCAGCACCGTTAACCAGAAAAATAGCGTTTCACCGGTCGCACGACTAGTCATGGTTCGAACGACCCATAACACAGAGGAAAGTTCACTACTACAGAGAGGGTCATCACAGATGGCTCCAAACCATCATCACAGATAGTTTTTGAATTGTCTGAATCTATGTGTTTGTGATAATAGGCGGTTATCACATATGGTTTGTGAGTCGTATGTGAAAACACATATCACAGACGGTTTTTTGTGGAAACCGTCTGTGATAGTAGGACTTCACAGATGGTTTCAACAAAAAACCATCTGTGATATCCCACATATCACAGACAATTTTTGGTAGAAACCGTCTGTGAAATCCTACTATCACATACGGTTTCTACCAAAAACCGTCTATGCTATTTGGGATATCACAGACGATTTTGTGTGGAAACCGTCTGTGAAGGTCTACTATCACAGATGGTTTGTACTAAAAATCGTATGTGATAGTAGGCCTTCACAGACGGTTTTTGATAGTAGTCGTCTGTGATATTCAACATATGACAGACAGTTGTTGGTGGTAGCCATCTGTGATTGGATATATATCACAGACGGGTGTTAGTAGTAACCGTTTGTGATTGTATACATATCACAGAAGGTTGTTAGTAGTAGCCGTCTGTGAGTATCATTCACAGTCAGTTTATTTCATAAAACCGTATGTTATAGTTCATTCTATACCTACATATATTTTGATTTTTCGGCTAGCCTCAGGTAATGCTAGTCATACCCTCTGAAAACAAGCAAGCAGAAATAGATATATCACAATTGATTTGATATAGAACAACTCAAAGTGATTTACAAACTCAATATCAATTACAAAGTCACTTTAATGATCTAATTATAAAGTGATTTGATTACATCTCAAAGTGAATGAGAGACCATGTGAGAGGTCCTTCACTCTGAGTGATGAGTATTTGACAAGTGTGTTGATTAGATTGAGAGTTGAGTTTTTCGGTTTGGGTGTTTTACGGCTGAGTCGGAAATCGGAACTACATTGTGTATGGAGCGGAAGTTCGATAAATCGAACTCTCGGTGTTGGAAATAGGAACTTCCGATTTTCCCGGTTTTGAGTTGGTGAAGGAAATCGGAACTTCCGCACAAGGGGTAGCGGAGTGTCCGATATCTTGACATTGAGTGTTCTCGAGGTACCAAATCGGAATCAAATATCGGAAAGTCGGTTGTTAGGATATCGAAGTACCGCAGATGTTGAGTCGGAACTTAGATAATCTGACAGTCGCGGATGTTCGAAATCGGAACTTCATTTGTAGTAAATCGGAACTTCCGATTGTGTCGAGCTGTCGCGAGAAGAATATTTTGTGTTTTTGATTTTGTATGAGTTTGAGTCTTATACAAATATTGATGCTATGATATTGTGCAATGCTATGTGATGTGTTTTATGCGTGTTGACTGCGGGCATCAAGATGGAGTCGTGGCGAGACACGTGGACCGGACTAAGCGCAGGAGGCGTTGAGGTCGAACGGTCGGGATGTGTCGAAGGCGGCGCGAATCTTGAAGCGGTTGCAGTCGTGCACAACAAGGTGTCTGGAGGCTTCGGAAGGTGCGCAAGGGCGAAAGGGTCTTTTCGCAAAGCGGCAAAAGTGGAGGCGGTTCCGTTCGGTGTAGCGGGCTTAATGGGTTGGAGGCCCATTAGCAAAGGCTATAAATAGGGAGAACCACAGAGTTAGGGTAAGACTTTTTCGAGAGAAAATTAGGGTTAGCTCTAGAAAAAGGATTTGTTTTGCTTTTTGAGAGCTTGTTGAGAGGGAGAGTATGAACTGAAATCTTTTGTAATCATTCCTCTTTGCTTTATCTCTGTGTCAGTGTTTCAATCCAATGAAATCGAGGTTTTGATTATTTGACTTTGCAACTCTTCCTCTTTCTGTTCTTGTTGAATATCTAGGGTTTTGATGTATCTCTTGATTCGTCTTATGAAATAGCTTGAATCTTCATATCTAGAATCGTCTTGATATTGCTAATCTATTATCAAAGTTTCATGCTCTAAGAATCGAGAATCTAAACTTATCATTGGTTTTGGTCTTTCTTGCCCCTTCTTCAAGAAATCCGTTTTTGGTTCGATTATTGAATCTTTGGTTGCGATTCTTCTCTATAAGGTCAAGATGGTGTTTAGGATGATGTCTGTAAAACTTGACTGAGAAGAGCATTCAAGATTAAGTAGTTTGGATTTTGGGCAAAAACCCGGCGTTACATTCTTGATCGGGATAATCGGAGCTTAGATTTTATGCGTGAAGTACATAGCGGAACTTCGCGATATACACTTCGAAGTACATAGCGCGAACTTCCGCAATCTCTCGCCGGAACTTCCGATTTCGGAAGAACGACTGAAACTTGTTTTTTGTTATTTGATCTTGCTTCATTTACTTTCTTTAGATCTTCAGAGATCTTTGTAGGCTGGTTTTAAATACATTGAAGGGGAGTATTAATTTTAAGGCACCATTCACCCCCCCCTCTGTTGCCATTTCGGTCCTTCAGTGAATTATAATAAATCAGAGTCGCCGGCGTGAAGCTTTCCATTCTCGTTAATGATCTCCTCCGTTATGAATATGGCGAGCCGTCCTCGAACTTCCACGAGTATGTCCAGATCGAAGCTACTTTCTGCTATTTTCATGCCCTATCGCTAGCAAGAGTAAAGTAGTAAGCATATATATATGTAAATTCATAATTACGAAACAATTATTAAGAGATTGACCTCTGGATCCTTCAGCTTAGCATTCGTGATTTCCAGCATATGACAACAAATATAGAATGCACATACGTTACCTTGACGTAGTTGCTGATGGCACTGCAAAAATATGTGTGATATAGGATATAGGTATAGTTAGTTCGAGAGGCCAGGTTACGAAGTGTGAGTAGGTACCGAAAATCGCGTCCTGTGTCACAGTTTGGCGCTCAATTCATTGTGCATCACTCTCTCAGCAACATAGGCACTAAACGACCTTCGTGATTCCAAAAAGTTATCATCGGATATTTCAAACGAGCGAAGACTACAATAGAGTTACGTATGGAGGAAATTAGCATTCCTGTCGAGCACTTTTTGTACAAGGGTGAAGTCGTGCTTGTTATTGACTAGAGAATCAAGGTATATTACCTTGTTCCACTTTGGTACAATTACTAGAAGGACCCGGTGTCACCTACTCATGTATGTCGCTTTAGTCATTAAACCTAAGTTTGTGTCGCGTATAAAAAACAAATGAAATATTTATAACAGATTGTGAAGCACTTACCCCTTATTGTAGGGCACCAGTATGTAGTCCTTGTCGCTATGAGTGTCCCACATCGTAGAAGTAAAGCCTCTGATGAGGACATCCCTACTATGGATACAGCTGCGCCTACACACACAACTCATCCACAACCAGTACAAGGACCTCTTACCCGAGCTTGTGCTCGCCAACTTAATTACCAGGTGAATTCGTTTCTATGTTTATATATTACAGAAGCAAGACCGCTACCTAATGCAAGTGATTTAATTGTGCTTAGAAACATGGGAATGGATCAAGGAGAGGTTTGTGGAGTCATGGACATGCATGGAAGACATAATGGAGGTCACCACGTCACTTCGGGTAAATGTCAAGCAAGAGTTCGAGTTGGGCTCGTTCTGGATTCGAATTCAGACTACTGCGATAGTACTAAGTTCAAACGGTCGTAACTTCTTCATACGGACTCCGTTTGGGGTGATTCTGGACTTCATGGAAATCTTATCAAGTCTACTTTCCAACGGATCTAATATCATCATCAAACTCCGTCCGAATCATCCACAATCGTCAAAAGAGTCCACATCTATTTCTGAGTCCGAGTCAAACGAGTGCTGCGCCACCTCCACTTGGGCCCATGGGCCTTGTAACCCTAGGGGTGTGCTCCCACTTCGCTGGCCGCCACCCCTAACTGTCTCCCTATATAGGAGTCGCCGTCTCCTTTTGATAGAACTCGGATTTCGTTTGATTAGTTTCTCCATTGTGAAAACTATCGTTCTTCGCTTGTGTCGACTAGACCAACCGTAAAGGACCTCTACGGAATCCCACCTCATGAACTTAATCATATATTTGCAATTCAGATTGCTTTTTACCTCGTTCTTGCTTGTTCTTCGATTGCATGCAGGAATTGATCCTCGTGATCAGGTCAACCGGGTCTTTGCTACGGTTGATAACGACTTGGTGGTTAGTTCAGCGATTGCTTGGTTCGTGCGTGCTGCGTTCGTAGCCTGGAGCGTGAGAGTTGACCATCATCCAATCAAAATTTACCCCCCTCACCGAAAGATCGGGACAACAGAGATCATCAGCCTTGAGGGCGTCGAGTTGAATAGATTAAATAAGTCTTTGAAGCACACGACGAAGTAGCCCGACTTGTGGTGGAAATGGCTCTCATTGTAGTTGACAGTGAATTCGATAGGCTGGTCTTCCCTTGCCTCGTCGGTTGTCCACATATACCAGTCATGCAATATCTGGCGAGCTAAACCAATGTTATGTAATGTTGTGTGGGAGACCAACGACATTCCGAGGGAGAATGTCCTGGGCTTGTGAGGCGCCTTAATCATCTTATTTCTTTGCCGCCATCTCCACGGGTGCCATCTCCATGGGCGTCATCTCCACAGACGTCGTCTCCACGGTACGGGATGCGGAGACCTTCTGAAGCGGCACTGCAGGGTCCAGAGCGATGTCCCTATTGGGCCACTAGACAAAAGTGTGCACGACATTCTCTAGTGTTATGATGTCTTCGTTCGGACGCTTCTCCAACGGGATGGACATCAAATTATCATGTACCATGTCCACCTTCCAGCAATGCTGCTAGGTACACATCAATATCGTTCTCAGGTTACTTCGGCCCTTAGATAAGTAGTGACATCAAAATATACTTCTGCTTCATACACAACCAAGGAGGAAGATTGTACATACATAGATTCACGGGCCAGGTGATATGTCGACTGCTCATGTTACCGAAAGGATTCATTCCATCTGTACTCAACCCAAACCTTATATTCTTTGGTTCCGCATCGAAATCTTCAAAGCTCCTATTAAAGTTTCTCCACTGAGCAGAATCAGCAGGGTGTCTTATCTTTCCATCTTTCTTACGCACCTCCGAGTGCCAATGTAGCAATCTTGCGTCCTTTAGGTTCGCAAATAAACGCTTCAAACAGGGAATTATAGGTAGATACCACAACACCTTAGCAAGATGTTCTTGCTTCACCTCGATGCCCTCGTCGTCATTATAGTGATTCTTACGCCTGTATTTGGTTGCTTTGCACACCCGACATACATGTATGTCTGCATGCACTTTACGGTATAGCATACAATCGTTCGGGTATGCATGTATTCTTTCTACTTCCATTCCCATTGGACAAAGAATCTTCTTAGATTGGTAGATGGTTTTGGACAACATGTTTTCCTCTGGAAGGATGTCCACTAGGAGACCTATTAATGCCGTGAAACTCTTGTCAGACCAACCATTGCTTGCCTTCAATTTCCGTAGTTCAAGCATGGAAGATAACCTTGTATATCCCGGCTTGCAGCCCGGGAACAAAGGTTTCACCGAGTCCTCCATTAAGCCCTCGAATTTACTAAACTCTCTCTCACTATAGTCCCCTTCTGCATTGCGTAGCATCTGATCTAGATTGTCATCGTGCTACCTACCCTCATAGAAAGCGCAGTCCATATCCGGCGGTATATCGTTGTCTCCCTCGATGATGTTACTACCTTCTAGTATAATCTGCTCTTCACCGTGACTGGTCTAACATGTATACTCCTTTTTGAAACCCCTTCGAATCAAGTGCCCTTCGATCTGCGCTGGGTTGGTAAATATCTTCAGATTATTGCAATAAATGCATGGACAATACATAAATTTTATATCATTCTTCAACATATCATGCTCAGCAGCTCTTCTAAAAGCTGACATGCCATCAATGTACTATTCACTCACACGGTTCTCAACGTACATCCAGCTTCGGTCCATCTGCGCTACGCACGTAACAAATTATATATATTAATGCACACAACTATACAATACAAGGCAAGTCAATGTATATATACATGCTGCTTGATCATTGTTCTATATATTGTAAACCTTAACTGTCAATTAATAACCTCTCCTTGGATGATAAACCTAGATTATATAATGCATATAATTAGAAGCAAATACTAACCTTAGATCACCAAGAATAAATAGATCTACAAGCACACACTTGCAAATATATTGTATTTAATTCTTTCACCGAACGCACCAGCGCCGGTCACCTCCTGCAAAGTAGCCGCTCCCGCAGACAGTTCTGTCTGGAGTCGGTTGGGATGACCAGATATTTAATTGTGAATATCACAAACCGTTCTTAAAAAGAAATGTCTGTGATACGTACCACAGATGGTTTTACATAACAACCGTCTGTGATAATCGTAGACCTCACAGACGGTTATTGTTATGAACCATCTATGATAAATATCACATACGGTTCTTAACAATAACCGTCTGTGAAACTATATACGTATCACAGACGGTTCTTAACAAGAAATTGTCTGTGATATGTGCCTTTATATATCTAGTTATCCTCTCAGATCTAGAACTATATGTAGTGATAAATATCTATGATATATATGCGGAGGCTTTGAAGGAGGCGGCGGCCGGCTCTGGGGCACGTTTGGTGAAAGAAATACCATAGATTTTCAAGTGTGCTTGTAGATCTATTTGTTCTTGGTGATCTAAGGTTATTATTCCTTTGTCTATAATACGGCTGCTTTTTTCGGCGGTCGTCCACGCAGTCTGGGGATGAGACATCAGACACACTAACTTCATCAAGCCTGCGAGTTCAAGAAGCATGGCTGCCAAGAGAGCGCATGAAGAGGCTATTTCGCTAGCATTCCTTCAGACACAACTGCAAGCCTCGGATGTGCCACACAACATGTAGAATCCTCCTCATCATGCTGCTTGGGCACATCCAAGGCCTACAATTATGTCTGGAGGAATGCCAGCGAAATAGCCTCTTCATGTGCTCTCCTGACAGCCATACTTCTTGAACTTGCAGGCTTGATGAAGTTGGCGTGGCTGCTGTCTCCTCATACTGCGTGGATGACCTCTGAAAAAACAACCGCATTAGAGACGGTTCTTGTTAATAACCCCATATGATAAGCATCACTAACGGTTCCAATTACAAACCGTCTGTGATAAGTAAATATAATAGACGGTTCTTGTTAATAACCGTCGTCTGTGATAAGTAAATATAATAGACGGTTCTTGTTAATAACCGTCTATGATAATTATATATTACAGACTATTGTAGTTTATAACCGACTGTGATACGTATCACAGATGGTTTATCCTACTAAACCGCCTATGATATGGGCCTTTAAGTATCTAGTCGTCAATTCAGATCTAGATCTATATGTAGTGAGAAATGTCTGTGATATTCCAAGACCGTCATTTTAAAACTGTTACCTATAATACATATCACAGACGGTTCTTAACAAGAACCGTCTGTGATATGTCTCATTAAATATCTGATCGTGCCATCAGAACTAGATCTATCGGTAGTGATAAATGTGATATATATACGGTGCTTTTTGAAGGAGGCGGCCGGCTCTGGGCGTGTTGGTGAAAGAAATACCTTAGATTTTCAAGTGTGCTAGATCTGCTATTTGTTCTTGGTGATATAAGGTTAGTATTCATTTGTCTATGATGTAGTTGCTTTTTTCGGTGGTCATCCACGTAGCATGAGGAGGATGAGACAGTGCCACACCAACTCCATCGATCAAGCCTGCAAGTTCAAGAAGCATGGCTGCCAGGAGAGCGCATGAAGAGACTACTTCACTAGTATTCCTCCAGACACAACTGCAGGCCTCGGATGTGCCATGCACGCAGCATGTAGAATCCTCCTCCTCATGCTGCCCACGCACCTCCGAGGCCTGCAGTTGCGTCTGGAGGAATGCTAGCGAAATAGCTTCTTCATGGGATCTCCTGACAACCATACTTCTTGAATTTGCAGGTTTGTTGAAGTTGGTGTGGCTGTTGTCTCATACTCTTCATGCTGCGTAGACGACAGCCGAAAAAAATGATTATCAGAGACAGTTCTTGTTAATAACCGTCTGTGATAAATACACATCACAGAAAGTTTATCCCACTAAACTGCCTGTGATAGTTCCTTCTATATCTAAAAAATGTTCTATTTTTCAGCTCTAGCATCAGGAGTATCACTAAAAAACTCTAATTTTACAAGAAGTTCAACACTTGTGCAAAGAACTTGGCGTACACATGCCGAATCCTACAGTCATCGCTGGAGAAGATGACGCAGTCGTCCCACCCTTCCGTCACGCCGTAGCCGGTGCTCATGCACCAGTGGCCGTCCTCCGACAGCGCCCACACCCGACCCGATGGCCTGGCCATCTTCCACATTGATGCCTGGACCGTGTCCGCAGCGAGCCTTCGGCACCAATTGCACTCCCGGTTAGTCCTCTTGGCCGTCTCGCGCTAGCCCGACGGCTCGCCCTCGACCTGGCTGATGTATTGCTTCCAAACGTCGCCCGCCTCGCCAGCTGTGTAGAGGAAGAGGCCGAGCACGTAGGCTGCGGCCTTGTGGCCGGCGACAATCTCCCGTTCGAGGACGAGCGTGAGGCCGATGATGAAGCAGGCCTCCGGGTTGCCAGCGCCAGCCAGGTGGTTGACGACGGTGAGGTAGCATTCATTGTCCGGTCGCTTCATCATCTGCTCCCGTTCCAGCGTCACGCGTCTCCCCACTGCGCGTTCCTTGGACGCCTTGTACATGGCCTTGCAACTCCAATATACATATACAATTTAAGACGTCAGAGTTACTCCGTAAGAGAAAATTAAAATTAAGGCCAAATTAAGGGCATTGTTGTTACTCAGATTAGTGACATGTTCCTCCAGTCAAATTATAAAGCTAACATGTATGCATTCATAGACTAGTTGCCACAACAAAAAGTATAGTACATTACTCGTAGGCTGCAGAGGTCAGCCATGGGCTGTGGAGAGCTCGTGGCTACGAGGTCGACAATGTTGACGATGACATCGTGAGGAAGGACGGCGATCACCGACCTCCTCGCCTTGGTCCTCGCCATCAAGCTCCGTGTGCTCACCATGGCGCGCGACGTACGGTCTGTGAGTTTTCAATACCGTGGTGACATAATTTTTTTTAACTCCACTGGTTGTTAATGGAGGGTGCGAAAGACATGATTATTCTTTTAAAATGTATCACAAACCGAGACGAATCGTAACGTCGGTGCGCAAGACGAAGAGGCACATCATAACATCGGCGCAAGACGAAGAGACACATCATAACGTCAGCGCAGGAGACGAAGAGACGCGTCGTGTGGGAACTGAAAGGCTTAAACATCACAGACGGTTCCAATTACAAACCGTCTGTGATAAATACACATCACAGACGGTTCCAATTACAAACCATCTATGATAAATACACATCACATATGGTTTTTGTTAATAACCGTCTGTGATAAATAGTACATCACAGACGGTTCTTATTAAGAACCATCTGTGATATACGGTCGAGAGCTGTCTGTGAGATTTCCACTATCACAGACGGTTATTGTTGAGAACCGTCTGTGATAATGCACATACAGTTTTATTTAATAACCGTCTGTGACGTATGCGATTTTCACAGACAGTTATGATTAAGAACCATCTAACCGTCTGTGAATTATCACAAACGTTTCTATTTACAGACCGTCTGTGATACTTATGTAAGCTCCAGGATAGCATGTTTTGTACTAGTAGTTCTTGAACACAAGCTCCTAACTGGTTGAATTCTCGGTGTTTCACTCCTTATATTATTATACCATTATCCCGCTCGACTACCTCGTTATTCTACGGGTGGAGCTATAGAAGCAAAATGAATCTTGATACCTAGATCTTCGCAGAATTCCTGAAAATTCCCGCTTGAGAACTGGGTACCGTTATCTGTGATTATACGATTGGGTATACCAAACGTGTGATGACATTTTTTATGAGAAATTTCTTGGCAGCTTCGGTGGTTGCTTAATAACTGGCTAAGCCTCTATCCACTTTGTGAATATGTCAATCATGAAAAAAGGAATTCGAAACTCCCAGATGCTCTTGGGAAAGATCCTAGAATACCCAGTCCCCATGTTGCAAAAGGCCAAGAAAGTGGTATTGTTTGTAAAGTTTGTGTCAGTTGATGTACTTGTCGACTATAAAATTGATATTGTACATATTTTATCACAAATTCTTTTGCATCATGAAGGACAGTCGACCAGTAGCATCCTTTTATGAAGGCTTTACCGACCTAGGTTCTGTAGGAATGATGTGCTCCACAGACTCCTCCATGTATGTCGAATAGTAAGGTTATACCATCCTTTTGAGATATATATATCATCAACACTCTTTGAGCTCCGCGTTTGTAAAGGGTACTTTCGATTAGAGTGTATGATTTGGCTTTTCGAGCTGCACGATCAGCTTCTACATCATCTTTAGAAAGTATGCCATGATAAAGATAATTGTAGATTGATGTCATCCAATGACTACGGGGATCGATTTGTACGACCTCCAGTGGAGCATGTGTGTCTTCGGAATGCTCAAATACCAAGGGTGTGTCGAGTTGCTTGGGAAAAACTCCAGGTGGGACAGGTGATCTTGATGAGGCCATCCGTGCCAACTAGTCTACTAGAAAGTTTTCCTTTATATGACTATATTGGATCTGAAAACTGAAGAAGTGATTTTTGAGTTTTCGTACTTCCGCCAAATAAGATGACATCTTGATACTTAAGTATTGATACTCTTTTCCGACTTGATTCGCTACTAATTAAGAATTATCTTTTATTAGTAATTTATAAGTCCCTAGCGCTCGCTCTGGGTTTTTTCGGCGGTGGCCGAAATTCTTGATTGAGCGTGTGCGCTTGTTCAGCTGGCTGCTGTGTACGTGAAGGTATTGGGCGTGGATTGGTTCTCCTCCGATTTGGAATTTTTGCGTGGCCGATTTTCACCGTATTAGCGTTTTAACCACCGCGCGTTTGCAAAAGTGGCCGTGGCCTTGCGTGAAGGTATTGGCGTGGATTGGTTCGCCCACCGTAGGTGATTTGGAATTTTTGCCGATACGGCGATAATTTTCATTTTTTTATAATTTTAATTTTTATTTTTTTGAGAATTTTAAATTATAAAAAAATGAAAATATTTATGTAACGCACAAAGTGTATTTGATTATGTAATTTTATATTATTTTATTTGTTAAGAATCTTTTGATATAACTTTGATTTCGTCATGATCAATTAATGTACTTCATATGCACGCGCGCGCATCGCGTCGCCCCGCCCTTGACTCACACAAGACGCGCGCTGCGCTCGGCCTCGCCCATACACGCCCACCAATTAGGCGGTTGTTAGTTTAGGGTTAGGTTAGGATTAGTTTAGGGTTAGGTTAGAATATAGTATAAATTTGAAAAAATTAAAATATATAGCATATTACATCAAAAAATTACAAAATTTTTTGTGGGGGTTTCTCACATGTTGTATTTGTTTGTGTAATTTTTTTATTAATTTATTTGTTAAGAATTGTTTGATATAAATGCGTGTTTATACAAAGCAATAAATGTGTGTCGAATGTGCATTGTGTTATCCGTGACATGTGTTCATTTGCTAAACATTGTAATGTGGCCCTTTCTCTATTTGCGCCATATGTTGATTGTCCAACGATTTAAACCAGGCTATCTGTCCATAATTGAGTCATTCCTCTATTTGCGTCATATGTAGATTGTCTAACGATTTAAACCAGACCCTCTCTCCATAATGGAGTCATGTGTTGATTGTAGAAAGAATTGAAGCAGGCTCTCCTGCATTTGTCAAAACTTTCCACCGAAAGAATAGAAGCAGGCCCTCTCTCTCACCCGCTACACCCGCCACGCATCCGAACTGTTGTACGGAGAATTAAAAAACGTTGGGGTGGCCATCTTTCCCACCATCCATCCTCTCTCCTCCGCACATCTGTCGCCCCATCCAGGAATTCCGGCGCCAATGCTTACGAATTCCGGCGCCAAGGCGCGACTCCTCCTCCACTCGGCTATAAATACGGACTACGCACTCGCTCTTGGTCATATCAATTGCGTTTGATTCGTTCTTGCGCTCGTCGTGAGAACTCGAGAACGTAACATAATTAATTTTATTGGGAGGTAACTGTTTTCTCGCTTCTCGTCACTCGGCCTTGATTTATGACTTCCTCCGAAGGGTGATTTATTACTTCCTCCGAAGGGTGATTTATTACTTCCTCGGAAGGGTGATTAATTACTTCCTCAAAAGGGCAGGTAATTTGTGTTATGCTTTTGCCGTTATTACCGTAGTCATAATTAGTTAGTCTTTGTTAGCTAGTCGTAATTAGATAGTTTAGGGGTAATTAGTTAGTCGACTAGTAATGAATTAGTTTAGTGCTAATTAATTAGTCGTAATTAGTTTAGTAGTCATCGTTACAGCATATGAAGTTTAGTGCTAATTAATTAGTCGTAATTAGTTTAGTGCTAATTAATTAGTCGTAATTATTTAGTGGTTGTTGTGGGTTTAGGTATTTTCGAACATGCAAGACTTGATTGTGTTTTACGGCGATGGGCTTGCAGGCCGGACACGATGGGTTGGACTGTCGAGATGCCGATACAAGGTGGTCGGGCGGAGGGCTCCACGCGATGAATATTCACGAGTGCGAAGGCTGCATCAGGAGGAGTTCCTCACGAGCCAGGGCGAAGAAAGTTATGATTGAGGCGATCACTGCACCAATTATGTGTGGGAGCTCGTAAAGGTGGATGGAAGCATAGCATGGAGGCGTTACATGGAGATTGTCTCGGCCCGAGGTGGCCATTCACGGGAAGCCTATGGTGTCGTCAATTTCGTACATAGGGCGTCGGAAACCACGATGATCCGAGGCACAGCACAAGCGGGCAAGCGCGGCGAGAGCTGAAGATGGCGGCACGGAATGTCTTTGCCTCGGAAGAAGTCCGTGCCTAATTTTGAGCCAAATGAGGCGAAAACATGGTGGTCGACCGCATCGGCCGCCACAGTATCTCGGGCGAGACTCTCGGGTTGGAGTCAGACGAGGACACCGACCCAAGCTCGGATGGTGCCGACGAGGGCGCACACGCCGGTGGTCGCTTACGTGGCATCGAGACTTGATGATATCGCGGTGCGTTCGCTCGTCTTGCCGCAAGAAGAAGGCTCCGGTGGGGTTTGAAGTCGACACCCTCTTAGTTGGGCGGCGCTTCCCGAACAAGGTGACCGTGCAACAAGCTATAGCATGCGCTTTGTCCATCGGTAGTGTGTCCGAGTGCACGGTCCAACCAGAAAGTCTGCGATGAAGTGCATAGTAGAAGGCTGCCACAGGCAAGGTCGGCGCTCTCCGAGCAAAGATCTTTGGCTCGGTCTTCACGGTCAAGGAGCCGATCGACCACACTGCGAGCTCGGCGAGCCCTGCGGCGACATCGAGCGTGACTTCGCATATGTTGCAAACCTCATCACGCACCTAGTTGAGGCGGACGTGTCTATCTCCCCAAGGCGATGATGTCGGAAGTCGTCAATCGGGTTGGCTATCCGATTAGCTACTGACAAGGTTCGACGAGCCAGCGAGAAAGTCATCGAGACTATATGCGGGACATACGAAGAGGCGTACAACCTTGTGCGAGATTGCTTCACCGATTGCGGATCAAACCCGACGCGCACATAAACAAGCCGGACCGTGAAGATCTTTGAAAAAGGGCCCAACCACTTCATCTTGGATAGGGTGTTACGGGCTTTCGCTCGAGGCCATCGAGGGCTTCAAGTTCTGCCGTCCGTGCTAACGATGGATGGCACTTTTCTCCTTGGGAAGTACAAGGGCACCATCCTCACGCGGTGGCGGCCGATCTGAATGACCAACTTCTCCGGTTGCATTTGCCATTGTCGAGGCGAGAACACATCCGGTGGTGTGGTTCTTGGAGAACGTGAAGAGGGCGTGGTGGGAGGCCAGACCAGCGTCGCTTAGTCACGACCGCAATCTTTGGGTTGTTGGCGGCCATCAACGACATGCGGTGTGGGATGGATCCATCTCACCGGTGGAGCGACGTGCAATCCGGTGGTGCATGAGGCATCTTGCATCTAACTTGTTCACGCGGTTCGCGATCGAGAACTCATGAAGGCGTTCAAGGCATTGTGTATGCGAGAACCGGCGACGAAAGTTTGAGTCCATTTGGAGAGACCTTGAACAGGACTACGAGACATACAAGGAGTCCACTCCGGAGAGGAGCAACCTAGTAGCGCCATAACCTTCTCCCGGTGGATTAACGACCACGCTCTGAATTGGAGAAATGGTCCCTCCTCTATGACCGAGACGGTGCGAGTGCGGCGTTATGGCGACCAACATGTCAGAGTCTACAATAGCGTCTGAAAGGTGTGCGCGGGCTCCCTATCAACTGCGGTTGTCCGGAGACATGGACTCGCACCGTTGGTTATTTCGTGAATATAGCCACGCGACCAAGCGGCAGATGGGCGAAGGCAGCGGTGGTCAGAAACATGCGAGACACATGGATCGGAAGATGGAGAAGGCCGAATGCACGACATTCGGGTGATCGGCGACCTCGGTAATCGAGATCAAGCTTCGGCGAAATCGTCAATAGTCATGCTAGGGGAAAGAAAATAGGCATGCACCACAGGTGATGTGGCGACATGCACGCAACAAGCCAAAGCTCTTCCACAAACCATGCTCGCCGCGTGTACAAGGCATGTGCGCAAATCGACAGATGGCTACACCATACATCTCTGAGTACTACGACATGCGGCACCTATTCGGTACATGGGCGGAGAGTTTCACTCGTATGGTTTGGAAATGAACTACAAGGATCTTTGGCCCGACATGGTGCAATCGGGTCCCAACGAGGACTTGAAGAGAATAGGGAAGGGCGACGGCAGACGCGGTGCTTCGGAATGACATGGATGCTAGTCAGCGTGCAGTATTAGCCGCCGGTGAAGTGCGGGATATGCAAGACCCACAGGCACTCAATGAAGGATTGTCCCAATGAGACCTAGTTCGTCCGGTCGTCATTCGATGTCGTAATTTAAAGTTTTTACATCTTGCTTGTTATGTACAGCGCAAAATTATCGAGACCGGCTATGGACTCTTGACAAACTTCTACAAGAGGATGTTGCGAAGCACAAGCGCTTCTTGCGAAAGAAAAACAAACTAAAATACCGGATTTTTCAATGAAAGATGCTCCAGTGCCACCACGTTTGCCGGTCCCGAAGTGTGTGTGTGGTGAACCGGCAGAGATCATTCAGTCCACACACCCAGACACGGCCGCCCGGGCGTACTACATGTGCGGCCACTACATGGTAAGCGTTTCTTTCGCGCGCATCGATTTTCCTCCCAACGTTGAATTCCTTCAATTTTTAACTTCATCCCCACGTAATGCAGCCCGAGATGCGCCGCCACTTCTTCCGATGGATTGGCGGCGGAGATGTACGACGGGGCATTCATCCAAATAGAGTACATGCTAAACTACTCGGTGCGGGCGAGAACTTCTCCGGTGGAAACCTTACGTGCGGATGAGGAGGCACCGAAGGACCCGATAAACTCCGGCGTAATCCATATCGGCGACAAGGAAAGGCTCATGCAAGCGTCGATTATGAAGAAATTACATCCTTCTTATGATTTTCACTATCGGTGTACTTACATCATGCAAGCGCGAGACATGGGCGACTTCAACACACCACCGGCGTGGACATTCCGTAACAAGGGCAAGGAAAGGCTCATGAGGTGAGCCCGACCGCCATAGCGTATCCGATCGCCGGGCGTCATCCGTATCCACGACGTCAGTTATGAAGAAATTACATCCTTCTTATGATTTTCACTATACGGTGCACTTACATCATGCAAGCGCGGACATGGGCGACTTGAGACACCGGCCGACGTGGGCGGTCCGTGACAAGGGCAAGGAAAGGCTCATGCGGTGAGCCGGTCGCCATGGCGTATCCGGTCGTCAGGAGCAATCTACATGGACGGCGTGAGTTATGAAGAATTGACATTCTTGTTATGTTTTGTCTTGTATGATGTACTTACATCATACAATCGCGAGAATGCAGGACGACTTCGACATACCGGCCCGGCGTGGAGAGTCTGGCGATAAGGGAAGGCTCCTTCGGCCGAGACCCACCGCGTCGAGACAAGGCTCCCTTACTATGGCGCCGCGGAGACAAGTAGCACACATCGTTAAATAGTAGCTACCCACATGTTGTGCGGCATCTTCATAATCGCAACAAGCCCGTCTCCGAATTTTAAATTATAGCAAATGAGGTCAAAAAAATGAAAATTTTGTGTTTGACAAAGTGTATTTGATTATGTAATTTTGTATTATTTTATCTGTTAAGAATCTTTTGATATAACTTTGCTTTAAATGCAGATCAATTAATGTACTTCATACAAAGGAGGTCTCGGGAGGCCACGAGAGGTCTCGAAGGTTTAATGGAGTGGAATCATTATACAAAAAGTTTATACGTTTATTGATTAATCTGAACAAGACACTCATACGAAATAGCGATAACAAGCATGTAGTACAATGAAAATCGTATAACACGTGATACTATACGGCTCACTCGTGCGAGCCACTACTCTCTCCCAACCGGTTTGCGTCGCGTCTTGCGGCCTTGTTTTGCGCCGAGCATGACCCGTGGAATCGTCCACCGCTCGGAGAACGCGTGTCGGTTCGGAGAATGCGGAGACCGTTGAGGCGGAGGTGGACGATGGTGAGTGCGGGCGAGTCCGGTAGGCGTACATGTCGTCGTGATGAGGCGTGCGGGCACAGGGGACACTTCCGAGGAATTCATCCACGACGGAGGCTAGAAAACCACTCTGGGGTACGATTCACGCAACTCGGTTCGCGGATGAACTCGCTGGAGTATACCGTGGGGCACCGAACCGGAGGACATCGCTCTTGAGCGTCGGGGCGGCGAACCGGAGGAGCTCGCCTGCGTCGCTAAAACCCCAGGCGCCATTGTCCTTGCCACGGCGTCGTGTCTTTGCTCCTGGTAGGAGCTCGGAGGCCGTATCGTCGTCATCGATCGATGTGAATCGCCGTCACCCCCACGGGTGAAGGTCGCAAGGCGAAGCGATGTTAGTACAAATGAACACTCGGATGTAAACTAAGAACCTCGTACCTCCGGATGTGCGGTCACGAGATAACAGAGGCGGCGGTATGTCTGGGTCGGTCGGACGATGTGATTCATCCCGACGGACCTCTGACGAAGAAGCGGCATGATGTTAGCGGGCGTAAGGCATAATTACAAAACTTAATGTAAATTTGTACATAGCGACTTACATGCGGCGACTGCCCGAGATGACCGGCGGGAACGCTCGGCGCTGCCGGACTCGCTAGGTCGTGGTGACTGGCGGGTGAGCACGCGGCCCCCTTGCGTGCCGATCATGAGGCGTCGTCCCTCGAGCGACCACGGCTCAAGTTCTTTATTATCTTCTTCATCTCCGCCGAGATGTGCTTCAAAACTTTTTATATACCGCGGGGTTCTATCTGGCCTGAGTTGGGCCTCGTCCGCTGCGCTCTGGACGCGCACCGCCCGCTCGAACTGTAGTGACATATGTAACGAGTTCATTAACAAAAATACGAATATCGTCAACAAAGCTGCGAACCAGAGGTTGTAAGTGTCGTGCGGTGTCGTCATGTCTTGAAGCCTTTGTGACGGTCGTGCGTGCGTGCGGCGGAGGCTCTCTTGGTGCGTCAGAAATGTCACCTCCTCTGGGCGCTCGGAGGAGGAATGGTGAGTCTTCGCGCGTTCGTGGCATGTACCACTCCATGTACGCGCGTGACGACTCGAGGTCATATGGGCCTTTGCTCATGCCATACATCCACGTGCATCCTGTTAATCCATGTCGCAATCCACTTTGGTCTTCTTTGCATTTGCGGTCCAAAATATGCCCACCCGACCTCGATTGCTGCATTTTGGAAAGATTAATGTTACAAAAGAAGGCGTAAGGATGCAAAAATTACTTGGATGAAATTTGACTCACGGTGTCTGGCTCGCTCCGAGGGCTGCCGTTCGGGGCACGGTGATGCGAACAAAGCTGCGACATTACGCGATTGGCGTAAGGCTCCACCATATGTGAGAACACCGGTGGCGGTCGTCGTCCACAATAATCGATCCTCGGCGCATTGCGCGAGCGGCCGTCGGCGGCGCAACGCGAGCGAAAAATCAGCATGCCATGGACACGGATGATGTCGCTCTCGTGCAATAACTTTCGAACTTCGTTGTGGTACAACGAGTAGCACCTCGCCGGTCTTCTGTTGGCCCGGTAGCGAGGCGGCGGGCGGCGATCCACCGTAAGCCCATGGTGGGCGCGTCTATGTGGTCATGTGGGAGAGAGTGCGGGTGCGCCATTGTCTCAATGGTCGGCCGCCCAGCAGGAAGTGCTCCCAACTCCACGGTGCGAGAGCACGTAGCACACGGCGAGTTGCTACCGGTATTGCCGCGCGCGGCGTCACACAACCCTCGGTATGTAAGCGCAAAGGCGGTGATCCCGGTATCTTTGCGGCATCGGCTCGGCCCGCGTCAACCAAAGACTTCGGCGAGCGGATAAAGCGGGGTTCAAAAATCGCCCTTTGTGGTTGGAAGCGGGAGAAGGTAAGCAGCGAGATGCGTCCTAACGGCGTCCTCGGTGCACCTGCGGGCATTCACGAATCCCTCGGCCAAGCCCGAGGGCGCCACGTGCACCCTCCGTGAGAGTTGGCCAAACCGCTGCTCGGCTGACCTTCGATCCGCTCTCGGAGGGCGGAACAAGCGGCACACCGGATCGGAGACCAATCAAGAACGAGGCGTCTGTAGGGTGATCGTCATCTCACCCCATCGAAAATGGAAGGTGTGTGTCTCGAGCCTCCACCGGTCCACAAGTGCGGACAACGGTGCCGTCTAGGGTGAACCCACGTTGGAAGGACACCATCCTCGCAAAGGGCAACAAGCCCGTCTCCCGAGGATCGGGGCGTAACGATCGTCTACCGCCCACGATCCCTCCCGCCCGGCGCCCGGCGGAGGGCCATCCACGCCGTGTGAGCCACGGCTTGCCGGTGGTCCTCATCGTAGAATTGTTCTAGTAGCTCGGTAGAGACATGACTAGCAAAACATACATAGCGAACATTCTGACAATGTGGCTAATTAAACATAGAAGAATGTAGCTAAATTAAAAATTACGATAAACCTACTGCGAGCGGCGGCGACGGTTAATAACGTTGAAATATAATCGAGAGAGCAAGCGCATGAAAAGAAAAGAATGGGCGGAGGAGCGGCGAGTATTGCGATATGAACTTAGCGAAGAACGAGCGGCGGCGATCGCGAAATGAAATCGCGCGATCGCTCTCTCAATATATATGCCTTGCAATCATCAAAGGGAATCATTTCATATCCACCGCAATCATCAAAGAGAGTCACGAGATAACATTTCATCCAAACTTTGGTATAAAGTTAAACCACATGCATGAACCGAAGCATTACAATCAACACTTGGCAGCAAGTGCCTGCAAGGGCCACATTACAATCTCCAGCAAATGAGCACATGTCACAGATATCATAATGACCATATGACCTAGCGGGCGCGTGAAGTACATTAATTGATCATGCGAAAGCAAAGTTATATCAAAAGATTCTTAACAAATAAAATAATACAAAAATTACATAATCAAATACACTTTGTCAGAATGCTACACAAAAATTTTCATTTTTTACCTCATTTGCTATAATTTAAAATTCCTGAAAAAAAAAAAAATCCTAACTAACCCTAAACTAATTCTAACCCTACACTAACTAATTGGTGTGTGCGGTGGGCATGCGCCCGTGGCGATGCCCACCCCCAGCGCCAGTAGCGGGGCGAGGCGGCGCGGGCGCGCGCGCCAGCGGCGGTCGGCGCGCGCGCGCGCGCTTCAGCGCGACGTGTCGCCAGCGTGCAGCGCCTGCGCTTCGAGCTGCGTTAGCTCGGACACTTTTACAAATACGTGGGCACGATGGTTAAAATTGCTAATACGTTATGAAAATCGACCGTATCGATAAAAAATTCGATGATTTGCTGCTGTTGATAGTCAATCGCCTGCGTGTGCTTCTTTTCTTCTTGTGTGTGTGCCTTTTATTCGGTCCCTGTGCTGCTGTGTACATGAAGATGGCTACTTGATTGATGGTCTAGTAGATGCTGTAGAGGATGTGATTGATGTGCATGCAAGCCTTTTGGTTTGGGTGATTAAGATTTCCGATCTCTTGAGAAAAGTAACAGGGTTGCACATTAATTATCACTGTAGCTACAGCACATAAGGTGACCTTCTGAAAGCGTTATCTTCTATTTAATCGGCTGGTGTATGTACAGTACATTGCACGGTTTATTACAGTTCGCAAGGTTGATATAGTACCAGAAAAAAAAATGCTGCATTTTGTTTTCGTACTCTTAACTGTATTTATAGGTTGGACAATTAGAAGATAGTAGATTTTAAAAAAAATCACTGTGGATAACAATCATTCACACCCTCTGATTGCCATTAACGATCCTACACAAGCCTTATTAAGATATATGAAATCGATACACATTCACCATTTCCCATTACTTTTTCTAACCATTACAGGATTAGTGAGCCACTCTAAGTGGTCGACCTCACGAATAAACCCAGCTTTGAGGAGCTTGTCAATCTCCGACTGGATTGCCTCCTTCTGATCTGGTCAAGGCGTCTTAGCTCTTGCTTGACTAGTTTCTTATCAGGTTGGAGAGTTAGCCTGTACACGATCACCTCCCTAGGGACTCCGAGCATGTCGGATGCCTGCCAGGCGAATACATTCAAATTTGCTGGGAGAAAGGAGACAAGAGACTCTTCCTATTTAGGACTGAGTCCTACCCCAACCAGTACCTTTTCGGCGGTTGCGCTAGCATTTGGGAGCCCAGACGATGTTTTGGCGCTTTCCAGAAGAGCGTCCTTATCAAGCGGAACTTCCCTGGTCTGGTCATCTTTGGCCATGAGTGCTTGATCTGCATGGAAGGTGGATTAGTATCTCTGGTCGAAAGTTCATCGACCAGTTCTAGGGATTTTCGATCGCATGTGTATGCCATCTTTCTATCCCCTCTAATCGTAATTACCCCTTTTGGTCCTAGCATCTTTAAACTCTGATAACTGTAGTGCGTGGCTATCAGGAAATTTGCCAATGCCGGACGACCAAGGATTCCATCGTATGCGATTTCAAAATCAACTACATCAAATGAAATTTTCTCTGTTCGGAAGTTATTCGGTCTTCCGAACGTAACCGGTAGGGAAAGCTGCCCTATCTGTTCAGCAGTAGATCCTGAAACTATGCCATGAAAGACATATTTTATATGCTTTACTTTTGACTTGAGAATTCGTATTTCTTCCAAAGCTCCTGTAAACAAAAATATTTAGAGAACTACCTCCATCTACTAAAACTCGATTGACTTTGCATTTATTAATAGTAGGTTCTATAACAATATGGAACGTACCAGGTCGAGGTGAAGGGATGGGGCAATTTTCTTTGCTGAAGGAGATGACTGTCTCCGACCACCTAGATGGCTTGACGGTGATCGAAGATTCGACGAGGTTCACTTCCCGCTCCATGGCCTTCAGATGGTGCCTTGATTTGTACAAGGAGGATCCGCCAAATATCATATCAATGATGTGATGTGGTTCCTGATACTCCATCTCTTTGTCGCCATCTTTGCCCTTCTTGGAACTTGGCTATCCAAGTTCTTGTATGGATGGAAAATGACCCTTACCTGAATAATAATCTTCCACCTTCTTTTGTCAGGCTTGGCAGGTGCGCAGATCATATCGTTCTTTTTGTATTCTTCAGTTGTAGTTTTTGCTTTGTTACGACCGAAATAATCATTCTTGCCATCGCTAAACTTTTTAGGAATTGCAAGAACCTCCTTGTTATTGGGCTCGCTTTTCTTCTTAACCTTAAGAGCTTTCTTATGTTTCTTCTCTAGTTTATTCAGGTCGGGTTAATGGATTTTCTCCCTTCAATCGATGGCCCTATTCCATTCGACCGCCTCACTAGTGGTTGCATACCTATCGACCATGTCGAAAAGTTCGACGGTCGTTCGTGGAGGATTCATCGCAATATCCTCCATAAACCGTCAATTTCTCATTCCTGCTTTAAAAGCCTGGATAACAGAAGAATCTGCGACCTCGAAAATGGAGTTACGGATCTGGCTGAACCTCTTGATATACTACCAAGGAGTCTCATTAGGTTCCTGCCAGATCCGATGAAGATCATCATTGTTTTCGGGGCTGTCGTACTTCCGCTAAAAGTTTGCGATCAGGAGGTCGTAGAGTTACTCCCAAGTGTAGATCGATCCAGCCGGTAGGTTGAGTAACCAAGACTGGGCAAATACTTCAAGGACCGTGGGCAGGTAGTTTGCCATCACGTTGTTGTCGCCACCAACAACTCTGATGGCAGTAGTATATATTTGGAGAAATTCTAATGGATTTTGAGTCGCATTGAACTTCTCCATGCTTGTTGGTCGGAACCTGTCCGACCAGCGTACTGCTTGGAGCCATGCGAGAATGCTCGACGGCCTGTAATCGAGTCACGGTGCCTTATTTGAAAAGGAGCCAGATTATAGTCTGTTAGGGACCAAATCCTTGGATTAACATACCAAGTATCTGGTGTTCCAATCTAGTGGTGGATGTTGATATAATGTCTTCGACCGACCGCCTAGTTTAGGTGATATCGAAGATCACCCGAGCCGAGTGGTAATTTCTCTTAACGAGGGGGAGAAGTGGCCTCAAGAAAGAGCCTTCTTCCCTCGTAACTCCCTTGTCAGAATCTTCGAGGTCTTGGTATCGAATGGTTTCCAGTCCAACTATGTTGTCCCTTGCTAAGGGAGGAACACTGGGATGAAATCATAGTGTGACTTTGCGAGTTCCTTTATTCTCTGTACATCTCTGTACGTTGCATAGTCTGTTGGAGGATCGCCGATACTTGCCATGCAAGTTGAACATAACCTGGAGTCTCTGCTAGAGCAGGATCTAGGTTATTCAAAATATCGTAAACTCGCTACAAGTTTTGAATTATTACCGAAGGTCTTGGGGGGTTCCCGCTAGCAGAACGTGTTTGATGGCTCAAATTCCCCTCCAACCTTCTGGTTTGCCCTATCTGACCCATTATGCACGGTGGGGTAGAAATAGGTGAATTAACTGATTGATGTCCACCAATTCCATTACCTCCGTCATTTCGGGTCGGTGCCTAAGTGCCTGCGCCATTTCCATCAATGGGTGTTAGCGTGTTATGCTGTGGAGGATAGTGCATGATATCTTGTTTGGTTTCACCGATTGCGTTAACCTCGTGCCTCCAGCAACAATCTTTCGATGAGCTCCCATTGTAACTAAGGGAGAGCCTTCCAGGGCTTCTGCAAGGAGACTCCATGATGGGGAACGGTCATAGATTACCACCTCTGGTGGGCATTGTGGTGGACTCAGCCTGATCCGGTGGATTCCCGGCCGTAGGCTGAGTTTGATCTTCTTCACCTGGCCTTCAACCGATGGTAACTTCATTGACACCCTCACCAAATGTCGATTGGCCTCCGGAATACGTAGCCGTCGACTAATACTGGTCGCCTATGACTGTATCGAGAGTACATTTGACCCTCTAAAAGCATCGTTGGGTTTTTATCGCCTTTCTTGCCGGTCGGATGAACCAGGCTTGCAAAGGCGTTCGGATATCCCGAACTGGTCGGAACGACTGAACTCTTCGGGGGCACTATTGATTGTGACGGCTAATCCTCCTCCATCCGGACGATCTCGCTGGTCTCAGCAAGCAGAGAGCCTACGACGGATGAGGATGATGATGACATTGCGTCATGTTCCATGGTGTGGATGCATGCGTCCACGTCGAGGTTGGAAAAGTCCGCCAAGTCGAACCAGTTTTCCTCATCCTTGCCATGATCGCATATGTGATAATGGAGCAGAGTGGAAATAAGGATTTCTGAGTAAGGAAATCTTCAAGAACTGAATGCCTTCTTCCCCACAGACAGTGCCAGCTTTCCACGATCAAGTCGTCGATCTTACAAAATAAAAAGAGCAAAATGGCTCAGAGTTCTTGGATGAGAATGTGATTGCTCTTTATTACAATGAACTGGATCTTTATAGGGGGTGCCTTGAACAAGGCAATGGACTAGCCCTAGTTACACTGAGTGTATTGCTTGCTATAGCCTAAATTTTCTTCAGATCGCTGGGTCTTGCTTCCTTCGATCTTCCTTTCGTTGTTCATCATCCATCCTTAAATAACTAGCGAAGAGATGACACTTATTCCTAGAAAAGACATCCCTTGGAAGTGACACATCTGGTCGGAGGGGCAGTGGCAGTTAGTGAGATGCCAACTGATTAGCGATTGATGTCAGTAGGAGACAAAACCATACGGTGGTTATTGCCAGTGACTTAGAACCAAAAACGTCGTGTGTATTGGAGCAATTGAGACACATGTTCCATTCATCAGACGAAAGGGATATACTTGGAACTGGGTCCAAGTGCCAGTTCAGAACTTCTGCGAGGAGCCAACTAGTCGAGCAATGGGTACAGGACCCCCTCCGACCAGGTTACCCATCGGGTGACCTCTGGGATTCTAACGGCCACAAGGTCGTTAGCCTCGAGCTTTACGACCACATAAGCTATGTGGATTTTAATTAATATTTAGGAATTTCATACTCGTTAAGTTCATTTTCCTTTTTTTCGATATAGATGAATTATTTAGGTAATCGAGGAATTGATTACTTGAGTAATCATAGAATTAGATCAATTGTCGTTAATTACCGTCAATTGTGTTTATTGTCGTTAAGATTTATTTGTGTGTGAATTATCATTAATTATCGTCAAATATCGTTAAAAGGCATCAAACAAGCCATCATTTGACCCAGTGGTATTTCAGATATTTCCCAACTCAGAAGCTCTAGCAAGTCTATTTAAAAGTTACTAGCCAGTTTATTTAAAAGTTAGACTACCAAACATCAAACATCTTCAGCTTAGCTGAAAGCTACTTTTCCGAAAAGCTGATCTTGTTATTTTATGACCGATGAATCATGTCTTCTGCACATGGAATGTCATTTTATATAAAGGGCGCAGGGCGTTAGCCGTTAGGGCATTCATAGCATCTATACACGCGATAATAAATACCACATCGCTAAACTTGTTTTTCTTCTTCTTGAGTGTTTTAGCACACATCATCTTTTCAAGGTAGGACCCAAGGACTAAATAAAATATCTGCCTCTCCCAACCCACTCTCTTTCTCCTTCACTCTATTCATTGACAGGTGGGCCTATCTTTTTTTATTTGCTTGGAACCAGTACTTGGATGGTACAGGTGCTAGAAAATATTGCAATTTACACGTATATTCGTGCCGGTTGCCGGTTGCCGGTTGCCGACATTGCACTCGACACCATGAACCAAGTAGGCGGCCTCTGTATTACTATATACCCCCAAGTCATGTGCCCAGATTACAGCTGCTTGCCTCACATGATCACGTTGTTATATATGTGATGTCCATGCTACTGAACAATAAGCAGTGACTCCAAATGTACTAACGGATCTAGGCCTACAGCCAACTAGTCGGTGACACAAGCATTGTAGTAAACTTTATAAGAAGATTTCTTGTATTACAGGACATTATTTTGGAGAGAAAAAAAATTCGGGTTTCTTGATGATTTTGTGGATGCAAATGTTTTCATTTGCTACAACTGAAGCGATTCAGATCATGTTTGTAATGTGAAGGTGTGGCAAACGCCACACTGATGATCAAGCCTACAAGACCTGTATGACTTCCATCATTTCCAAAACTAACTACTAAACGGTAGCCGTTAAACACTTCCAAAACAAAACCACTTCCAAAACTAAACTAACCAGCATTTCCTAGGCATCTTTTTGGGGTTCACTGCACTGACGACCTTCTAACTACAACAGAAACTATGCTTAGAGACACCTTATTTGTCATTTAGAGACCCTTTAAAGCGTCAACAGCAATTTTCATGACCCTTGTCGAAGTGTCACCCAAAGTGACACCAAGAGGAAGAGTCGTCTAAATTTTAGTCTCTTTATAAAGGGTCTTGATTTTTATGACATGTCAAAGAGTCACCAAGAGTGTGACCAATATTAACCATCAAAATGCCCCAATTTTATATTATTTCTGAATTGATTCCAATTATAAACTCGGACAATTATTTAGAACGAACATGTTTATAGGAGGCTTTTTATATATTAAAAATTGATAATGCTTTGTATAACCACATTATTTTGGTCAGAACAATGAGATGTATATACAAATCTGTGATCTGATTATCTCACACATCCATAACTCAAATTCATGAAAATTACATATTTGGGCACATTGTAGTCCCATGATTACAAGTTCACTAAACATCTAGTATATCCAGGAATTCTTGATCGCAATTCAGCTACCCAAATGACTTGTCGGACCTTAGGCGTGGAATACCCGAAACCCTCATGTGTGTACCGTACTAGTTCCATGATCAGTGGCTAGTACACACATCCACAATGTTGGCATTCATATCCATACATTCATACATACAAGATGAAGAAAATATGGCACATAGCTTAAGCGATTACATCATTTACAACACAAGGACTGACGGGCAAAATAAAAACTTAAGCACCAGAAGTAGCAAATGTAACAACGAAAGCAAAAAGTAATAAGAGTTCAAAATTTCCAGTGGCATATCCATCCGAACCCTCAAACAACCGATAAGAGACAAGTCCTAGAAAGACATGTCACCGAACCCAATGGTTCTGGGTGCAAAGAAGACAAGATTGAGTACATTGTGTACTCAACAAGACTTGTAGTGTATCACAAAATTTATATAAATGCAAGGCTATCAAATAAGGAGGCTCTACACTACAAGTTGTTTTCAGCATTAAGTAAGTTTTATTTGCAATAGCTATACACAATATTTTGCAACGAAAATTTAAAGAGCAATTAAATAAATAAAGGACAACAAGCAAGTAATTAAATAACAACAACTCGCAGCCCTCCTCGACTGTGAGCAACATCTCGTTTCTGTCCATAGACATGGCACTCAACTCGAATACAAAGCAACAAACAATTCCCACATTTTACGACAAGTAACGTTTTCATAAAAGCCAAGACTACACCCGATGTGATTGCACTAAGCATGCTCATGACGTGATCACAGCTATTTAAATATATTTACGCTCTGAAGAGGTGTACAACTTTACCCACAGTATACAAATTTTCTAGTTTGTTTGGCATCCGTCGATACCATCGCTCACTATCCTTTGGTAAGCACTCTAGAGCACATATCGAAGCCTTTACATCACCTAGTCCTAACCTTACACTAGCCCAGCGAATGAACACCCTCACTTTACCCGGTACACTCTTGTCTCAGTGAGGCATTCACTGTTATGTCGGCAAGCTTTGTGCCCGACACTGTGATGAAGGGAGCCCATTCAAACATGGCAACACCGGTCATGCTCGCACTACTACGGCCTACCAACGCGCAAAGCTAGTTTTTGAAACATAATTAGCTAAGACTGTCTCATACTTGCACATGTGGTCATACGTTTAGGCTTAGATTAGTGGCACCGATGTTCGGCCCTTAATCTACCAGGCGAGGATCTCCCCTATCTACTTGTGATATACACCTCTCACACTTCTCAGAATATAATATAACTCGCCCGTATCACAAACTAAGTTTTTTCTTTTATTTTTATACAAAATAACATAGGTAAATCCCTCTGGACCATCATTTCAAAACTCCCAATTTTATATTCATCATGTCATTCTTTTAGCAAATTTTAGTAAATACCATAGCTTGACTAAGCAATTGTGTGATACTCTCTGATGAGATGAGTCGTGGCGCGAGAATTCGACCAGTCACCTGTCCTCGACTCTTCTACACAGGAAGTAGTGGTTGCTGCTGCCTTGGCGTAACTGTTTGCTCCTGTTTGTTTGCAGGGAGAAAAGGAGAGATTAGTGGATAAAATTTACCTTTTTTTAGATAATGAAAGAGAAAAACTCTCTCGGTCTCTGCATCAAGGATGCACACAACCCATTTTATTGAAGAGTTTGAAATACCAATGTAATCTAAGATGTTAATAGTGGATTGAAGCCTTACAAGCAAACGACGACTAAAAATTAAGCTCAATCATTACAAATCATGTGACTAAACTGCCACCCATGAATGCTTAAAATTTGCTTCGCCGCTATTTCTAGCCTGTCGCTTCTAGCCAACATCGACTCCTTTTGGGTCGGTTTCTGCAAATTTTCTCAAGTCCTCGGCCATTCCCACTCAAAAAGATAACCTGTAAGGGATTAGTGAAAATCATTTTGTCAAAAACAACATCATTCCGATATAACTAGATAGACCAACATAAGGCACTAACTCCAACTAGGAGTTGTAACTTTAAATTTTTGGAACACCGATGTTGAATTGTTTCCTCGTTAATACAAAAATAGCCAATTCCCAAATATGTTTGCTATACTCACGTTTTTTTTCTTGAGCGTTTCGTGTTTTTTCAGGAGATAAATTGAATGCACAATGAACATCCCACCATGCAAGCTTTCTTTTGGCGTGCAAAGAATCAGAAAGGTCACCCAAAATGAATATTGTAGATAATTTAGTAATATTTCCAAGTTGATAAAGAACACGATTTTTGGATTATGCAATTTTTCCATCGCTGTGTTCTGACTTGTCAGTTGAAAGGATAGAGAACTTCACTGTACATTAGGGTTAATAGAAGGCGAATCAAGAGTATTTATCAACTAGGTTATTGTAGCCTGTTTAATAATATTTCAAAATTGATAAATATAATCTTAATTGGATCTGTAGAGTGAAAGTTATGCCATGTTCTTTCTTTGCTGTGCTTTTATTACGGATGATGTCTTGTTTTCAACGGTTGTTTAGACCATTGGTTTGGCCGAATCAAAGAACCCACCAACTAGAGTTTTGTAGCCTGTTACGTTAAGAGTATTTTAGAACTGGTTTCAAGTCATTGTATTTAATTACGATTTTTCTCGTCTTGATCGGAAGGGCGATATTGGTGAATTGTTTCCTCCTAACTCGTCCACAGCCTTGGGCAAGTACTGGTATAGTGGTAAACAATGGGTTGTTCACCATGATCATTGATGTAACTTATCATGCTATTTATTATGCTTTCGTTCAGCTTATTCTTATACATGATAATGATGACCTTGAGTAAATGAGATTATGATATTGAGATAATGAGGAGGAGATATTGAGTTAATGAGATGGACTATGTTGATGAATAAATAAAGATATCGCATCATTTACATTCATCATGAAAAACATGTAACTATTCCAGGTGAGGTCGGTGAGAACGATACATGACTAGTCAGAGCTCTAGATAAAATCCTACTTTGGTGGGGACTTCACGGGAGTGAAGGATAGAGTGTGTCATCGACGGGTTTCCGCTATCTCTGGTATCGGTGATGAGATGCATATGAGCATGAGCATGTTGGTGCATTCGTATATCTAAGTAAATTGCTAAATTGTGCAACTTTACCTATATGGAATATGGCTTGTTTGTTTGAGAATGACAATGGCATTAACTAAATGGATGATGATGATAACTTTAATTATGGTTAATAAACTATTGTTTATGGCTTTATTATGTATTCTTGAGTCTTGGACTCATTCTTGCTCTATTGTTGTTTTTAGGTGACTTTTTTATAACATGAATATTTATATCTAGGACATGATGGTATTGAATAACTACTTGGTTTATGTTAATCTTGGTTTATTATTTTGCTATGCCCTAGGTCTAATTTATTTATGATTGTCATAGTGTTATGCTTGTGTTAATGCATGGATGGGTTTTAATGTTGTTATGCTTTCAAATTTCACAGTGTGTTGATGTATAATAGATGATAAGAGTAGTTTGGTGGCATTCCAGGCTCAGTGTTGGGCTGGGGTGTTACACTTTTAATGGAATTTTAATTTGCTACAAAAAGTTCCTAATGAGGACTTGAGAACTTCCAATTAGTGCTGCATAGAAAGACTAAACTGAAAAAAGTCCACCTTATTCAAATTCCACTTGAAAACATCTTTTTGAGTGATCAAATGTAAATGAGCAATTATCAAAATTAACTTGTTCCATGCATGTAACTTAGACCCAATAATAGATCCGCAAAAACAAATATTTAAAGGAGTCGTTCTCACAATATTTGTGACTGTATCATGCTTTCTCTTTACCACATTATAAAGGAGTGGATATTGAATTTTCAGTGGAGAGTCTCCTAACCAAATATCTTCTCAAAACCTAGTTTGCATTCCATTTTTAATCTGGAATGAACCATAACGAAAAAACTGATATTTGATTTTCATTAAACCTAACCAAAAATGGGAAGTTCTAGGCTTACTAACCATCTACGAAAGACACTTCCCACCAAAATATTTTCTATTTAACATAGATTGTCATACTCCTTCTTCATTAAGTAACTTAAACAACTATTTTCCTAGTAAACTATTGTTTTTTTGTGTCTAAGTTCTGAATACCTAAACCGCCCTGCTCTTTGGGTGAACACACTAAACTCCATTTAGCAAGCCTATATTTTCATTTATGACTGTCACTCTGCCAGTAAAAACGAGAGCAATTAAAATTTAATCTTTTAAAAACCTCCTAGGAACCTTAAAAAATGATAACATATACACTGACAGACTTCTAAGCCCCAAGTTAATAACTACTAAACGTCCACCAATAGACATATTTTTTCCTTTCCAACTACTAAGCTTCTTTTCAACTCTATCCTCAACCCCTTTCTAATCACAATTCCTTAGTTTTCTGAAGTGAATCGGAATACCTAAGTACATAAAAGGAAAGGCACCTACTTGAACCAAATAACTAAGCATATTGAGATTCAACCTCTTTGGCAGTACCAAAACAAAAAATATCACTTTTGTGGAAATTAATATTTAAACCTGATAATTGTTTAACACACATAGAATAAGCTTGAGATTTTTTGCTTGCTCTACATCAATATTCAAGAAGAGAATAGTATCATCAGCATACTACAATATTGACAACCCATCGTCAATCAAGTGGGGAACTACTCCCAACAAAAGACCTTCTTCTTTAGCTCTAGAGATAAAGATGGCAAGCATGTCCACAACTAGATTAAAAAGAATTGGAGGCATATGATCACCTTGCCTAAGACCCTGTTGATTTTGAAAAAAGTTCCAAGATTATCATTGACTTTTATTCCAACACTCCCTCCCCTAACAAAACTTTTCACTCAAGAACACCACTTAGTTGAAAAGCCTTTCATTCTCAAAATTTGAAGTAAAAATGGTCATTTTACTTTGTCGTAAGCTTTCTCAAAGTCGATCTTGAATACTATACCATCCAAATTTTGTTTATGTAACTCATGGATTGTTTCATGAAGGATAACAACTCCATTAGGAATAAATCTCCCCTGCATGAACGCCGACTGGGATGATCTGACAACCTTTTGAGCTACACCAATAATTCTATTAGTAGCAACTTTAGTAAAAACTTTAAAACTAACATTTAGAAGACAACTAGGTCTAAACTGTTGTATTTGCTTAGCATCTATTTTTTTGGAAGCAGAGTAATGATCCCAAAATTCAAGCTAAAAAGGCATTGAACAATTATGAAACTCATGAAACATAGCCATCATGTCATTTTTAATGACTTCCCAAAACACCTGATAAAACTCAGCTGAGAATCCATATGGTCCCGGTGCTTTGTTATGTTCCATTTGGAAGATAGATTATTTCACCTCCTTTGTGAAAGGTTCTATAAAGAATTTGTTTTCGGTATCTGAAACTTAGGTAATCATTCCTAAAATATTCAATCAACTTTACCTTTTCCCGGTTTTGGTGCTTTCCTTCCTTTCTCTTCTCCGTGAGTCCCGATAAAGTGTGCATTGTCATTCACCTGCACATCACAAGCTGCAGTGGAATCTGCGAGACTGATCTAGTGATATCTGCAACATTTCTTAGGTGTCATTTTTACTTGCACTTTGTAATGCATGTTAAAGTGTCTCAAAAATCTAATCTATTATATTATTAAAAATAAAAAAATGATATTAGAAAGATGCCACCAGGTTTCTAGAATGTAACTGAGGTTTCTAGAATATAACGGTGGTTGATCAATTTGATACATATAAGGGTGCGGTCCAATTTGATACAGATACTATACTATTACAACTATATAAAGCATATAATTGTATTTTCAATCATGTATATTAGAGTTATCTAATAAATAACTTTAGTCTATAACCGGATGGCCAGAATAATGTATTCCCTATCTAAGTACCCTATCTAGTGTTGTCCAATGATCATATTCTAGATTGGGCGTATATCGGCTCAATCTGCTAACAATATATGAGATGTCGGGTCTTGTTGCACTGGTTCGATACATTAATGACCCAATTTTTTGAGGATATTTAAGCTTGTCTTTTCCATATCCAGTATTTTTATGTAGCTTAACATTTAGATTATAGGGTGTGGCTATTGATTTATAATCCATAATCCCAAATCGGGTTAGGACCTTATCCACATAATAGGATTATGATAGAGTAATATCGTTCTTACCCTTAAATAGTTTGATGTTTAATATAACATCAACTTCACCCAGGTATTTCATATCAAAGTTATACAAGAGGAAAGACTTAGTTTTATTAATTGCATCTATGTTGGTCCCAAAAAGCATATGTGACGAGGATTGAAACATCTATATATTATTTAATACATAAGAAAAGACCATACGTCTTCATGGTTGTAACCCCTAAGGCTAACGACCTCACTGGTCGTAAGGATTCTAGAGGTTACATAACATATACTTTGGTCGGACAAGGTTCCTAACCTAGTCTCCGACCAGTCAAATGCTCATAAGGCTTTGAACTGGTATCTGGGTCTAAGTCCAGGTATATCCTTTACCGTGTGACGAATGGAACATGTGCTGTATATTCCATACCACGCGACGTTACATAACTCTAAGACACTGGAGTACGGTTAAATGACTCACTGACATATAACCGCAGAACAGCAGTTGATACATTGTCAACTAACGCCTCTCTCCGACCAGACGCGTCACTTCCCAACAGGCGTCTCTCCAAGGGATAACTGCTAACGCTTCATCAACTACATAAGGAGGATCGCGGAAGGTGGAGAGGGGGGGACCAGAAGAGAGATTGATTGGAAGGCACTTCATAAGACCACCATTCGATTAGTTTACAGCACCATAGCGGGCATTACGCTCCAGTGTTACTAGGATTAGCCTCTTTGTTCAGATTATAGGCACTCCTTGTAATAGCAATAAAGGGCAACCCCATTCCTTTCCCGGAGATACGTGCCATTTTCTCCTCTGTTTTTTTATATATTTGTAAGTTCGGTGATTTGATCATCGACAATATGTCATCTACGCATAGACAGAGAATGGCACTTGGTATAATATAAGAGTGTTTTGCCTTCTGTTTCTTCCATATATTTTGGAAGAAGTGTGTCGTGGTTCTACATGAGTTTTTCGCGGGCCTCTTGATGCTTTACTCAAGTCATACTAAAGTTTTAACTTGAGTTTTTACCTTGTCACTCAAGTCCTTACTCTGATTCCTCAATTCATTATATCTAGACTCATCTGATATAGTAGGTTGGTTGAACCTTGCTTCTGAAGAGCTGGTCAGAATACTTCTAGGTTCAAAGGGTGGTCTCCATAACACGACAACACCAATTTCAGAAGAAAGAAATGGAGGAGGGATATTTTTCCTATTCAAAGACCAAGATAATTTTTTTTCAAAATAACAAGGCAATTTCTATGTCATAACATATTGAAAAAGTAAAGACTATTTACTTGCTCAGTGGACTAAAGAGTTGAGTCCTAGCCAACATCCTGGTTAGGAACAACTTTGTGGATATCATGGGGATATGCTCTAGATCTTAGGATGATGTGACAATTGGCAATGGCGTTAATGGTTTATCGTTTCACGTGTTTTCAGTAAAGTTCAGTGCTGTCAGGCCATAACCAGTCTGACCGACCAGGGCGGCGCTCCGACCGGTCCATGCGGCGATCTGACCGACCCTGGTGGCAGTCGGACCGGCAATTTCAGAATGTGAGGGTTTGAGCTGGGCCAAAAATAGAGGGTGTAGGCAAGAGAGGAGATTCTATTGCACTTGGTCCCATAATTTTTAGAGTCTCCAGTCAAAAGTTCTATTGGTTTGAAAATTCCTGTAGGTTTCGGTTTTTTAGAGGTTGAAAATCGGCTAAGTCATTACTAGCGGTTTGACCGGCCAATAGCTGGCGGTTAGACCGGTCAAGGTGGGCGGTCAGACCAGACCCTAGGGGCGGTCTGACCGGTTTTCACTTGTTTCGTCGCCCGTCGTGGCGGTGATTCTCGATTGTTAGGTCAAAGTCATGAGTTTCAAAGCATATATGTTGCATGATGCATGTTTTGACTAACATGGGTTAAGTTGTGAAGAACTTGTTCCCAAATTCGGTTTAGTTGTCTATTGTTGTGCAGATTGCTTGGTGGTCAACGACGGTCAACGGCGAGGATGATTGGGACTAGGCTTGGAGAGCTGAGGTCCAGAACGATCGACGATGTCGGGTGAGGTCAATGTACTCAAGCGTGGTGCAAGATGGACAAGGGTGACCTATTAGCTAATCCAAGGCGCAAGATGGTGCTAGGTGTAGCTAGTTAGGTCAAGGGTGTTAAAGACGGCATATTAAAATACGTGCGTTAGTGTCCCGTTTGTTTTGGGCCTTAACGGGAGCCTAATTGAGTCAAACTTCTAGAAGGTCTAAGCCTCCACTATAAATAGGAGAGGGAGGTGGCTGCACCTTCTTCTTCGTCTCTTTTGCTATTTTGTAAACCCTAATTTTCTTAGGGAGAGCTTTTGTGGAGGCTAGGGTTCTTGATAGTTTGATGTGATTTTTGTGCTCTTGGATTGAGCATTATCCTCCATTGATGGAGAGGTTGTAAGCCCATATCATATCAATCAATCAAAGGAAAGTTTGATCAATATTTTGTCTCATTGTGTTCTTTCTCTATATTTGATGATTTTGAGTCTTTTTTGATCAGTGAGTTTTTGATTGAATTCTTCATGTGATCTAACTTGCTGTGATATGTGGGAACCTATCTAGGATTATCTTGGTCATCAATCACCCACGAGTAAGATCTTGAATCAAGTTTTCGTTTTGACCCGGTTTTGAACCCTTCTTCAATCAAACGGAAAAGGATATTTATCCCTCCAAGAATTATCATAATTTTCGATTGGAATGGCTTCCTGAGATTATAGAGAAGATGTGTTCCAAGTTTCATCAAGTTTGGAGTTGTACATCAAAAGTTTCATCTATTTGCAATTTCGTCATCGGGCTGTTTGATGCATTACGGAGGCGGTGATCGATCGGCAAGACATCACCGGTCGAGACCAAACGAGAAATCGGTCTGATCGCCAGCAACACAACGGTCTAACCGGCAGTGCATTGATCTATTTCAATCTTTGTTGATTTTGTCATTTTGCTAAGGGGTTTATATTGGATTCAATATTAGTCTTCCGATGTACTGATATACTGATCTTCATAGCTTCCATAGCTACTGGAGTGAAATTTGTGTTGAATCCATTATTTATGAAAAAGTGAGCGTGCTCCTATTCACCCCCACCCTCTAGTCGCCTTTTCGGTCCAACAAACTTCAACACTTTCTTCGACGGCAGGTGAAACTTCATAGGTCGGTTTGCCTTGTCTCCTCTTCTTCTGGAGGGATTTGTTCAAATATCACTTCCACAGGAATTGAGGTTTGCTTGATTGCTTCTTCAAGTATCTATCTTGGGGAGGTCGGATAATTCTCGACCACTTCCTTATCTACCACCTCATGCACTATTGCCACCTCCAAACTGATTTGTGCTAACTCAACTACAGGAGGCGCAGGTAGTAGCTCCTCTCTGTTTTCTTTAACTTCAGCTGCTGGAGTAGGAGAGGGTGGTCGGAGGACTAATGTAGATAAAGACATTTCTCTAAGTAAACATTGCAAATAAAAAAATTAGAATTAAGTAAGATTACATACTCAAAGCGGAGACCAATGTCGATCTCAAAAGAAAACAAGACGCGAGTGGCAACTACTATACCACTGCCAACGTTGGCGATATTAACACTAGGACTGCTAATCCTAGGTTTTCTCACCAAGATGAGGAGAGCTTCTTCTTCCTCCTTAATCTCATCTTCCTCACACTGAACAGATGGGAATAAAAGAAGATGACTAGATGATTGTTTTGAAATCATAACCTTTCGTTTTCTCTGGCACACCTGGGTCGCAACCTTGGTAGTTTTCGCCAACTTTTCTTGCACCTGAGGCTGGTCATGGATGAACTTTGACCAGATAACAGGGAGGGTACTTATTGGCTCTACTACAACCTGGGTACGTGATGGTGCAACACTGGTTATCACAACCTTTGGTCGTTCTGGTCTTTGTGCGCTTGATGACAACCAAAGCGCTTGCAAAATGTATGTAGCGAGTCTTGCCACAGTCGTCGGTCTCTCGACCACAACCTGTGTAGACTCTGCAACAATGGTCTTAGTCTTCTTTGCCAGTGGGGCTTGGCTACTAGACCCAGACTGGTCAACATCTCTCTTTCTATCATGCATCTAAAAGAGAAATAGAAGATTAATGACTATAGTCTTAAGGGAAAAAAAATCAAGACTACTAATAAAATTATACATACCTTCATTCATTCATTTATGAACTCTATAGATACCCCAATTATGCCGAAAGGCTGGTCGTCAAAGGAGATATGCTTTGAACCATCTATTACATTCTTCAGCATAGTTGAAGTCGTTTCTTCAACCACAAACTCTAGCAATAATAAAAGCAAAAATAATTGTAGACTTAGTAAGGATTATACTACAAAGTCAAAACATTGTTTTAAAAAGAAACCTGGAGAGTAACATACCTCCAGAACCATCCTTAGTCGGGTCATCAACCCCTTCTAACATCCAAGCATAACACGGAGGGTACTTATTGGCTCTACTGCAACCTGGCTACGTGATGGTGCAACACTGGTCGCTGCAGCGCTGGTCTGCTTGACAGCAACCAGAGCGCTTGCAAAGACTATTGTAGCAGGTCTTGCCCTGGTCGTCGGTCTCTCGACCACAACCTGTGTAGACTCTGCAACAGTCGTCTTAGTCTTCTTTGCCAGTGGGGCTTGGCTACTAGACCCAGACTGGTCAACATCTCTCTTTCTATCATGCATCTAAAAGAGAAACAAAAGATTAATGACTATAGTCTTAAGGAAAAAAATTAAGGCTACTAATAAAATTATACATACCTTCATTCATTCATTTATGAACTCTATAGATGCCCCAATTATGCCGAAAGTCTGGTCGTCAAAGGAGATATGCTCTGAACCATCTATTACATTCTTCAGCATAGTTGAAGTCGTTTCTTCGACCACAAACTCTAGCAATAATAAAAGCAAAAATAATTATAGACTTAGTAAGGATTATACTACAAAGTCAAAACATTGTTTTAAAAAAGAAACCTGGAGAGTAACATACCTCCAGAACCATCCTTAGTCGGGTCATCAACCCCTTTTAACATCTAAGCATAATGAGCCCTTTTCTTCAAGGGGTTGATCCTGTGCTGAAGGAAGTCATGGATGATCTTCCAACTAGTGAGTCTAGTAGCTACAAGCGAGATGACTGTGTTGACCAATCTTCCCTATTTTGCTGTCAGTTTCAGAGAGGCCTTCTCGTTCTTCATGTCCTGAGGCTGAGGAGACCAGGTTGGAGGAGGACCTCCGATATATTTCAAGCCACTACCTCTAAGGATTTCAGAGTAGAACCACTCCTTCTGGTAGTCTCGCCATATATCCTTAATAGGAAGCGAGGGATTTTTTTTGGACATTTGATCATGAAGCTTGATATAAGTGCTACCATAATATCTCTGACTTCTATTATTATGGATAAACTGGTAAAAATGGCAAAAAATGCAAATAGGGGGGAATGCCAAGGAAAGCTCCGCAAAGATGTGAAAAGACACTAAGAATCATAATAGGGTTTGGTCCAAGATGTAAGAGTTCTATCCTAAAGTAATCTAGGTCGATAATGGAAGACCTTCTTTCAAAATTGGAGCCGCTTCGCTGTAAGGACTCTATTCGATTAAAGTCTTCGACGGGAGATACCCCTGGTTCTCCAGTTCTTGAAAGTTAAAGATGAAGTAGCCAGAATCCCCATGATCAATATCAAAAGGAAATTTTTGGAGATGAAAAAGAATTGGAGACGAAGAGACTCAAAGGTGGGAGGCTTGAAGATGGAGATTGCAAGGAGAGCAGAGTAAAAGTTGAAGGTAAAAAAGAATCCTTTTTTCACCACAAACCGTTTGCCCACTTACTACAACATTCGGAGACGGTTTCCAAGAAAACATGCATGATTTTCCTTCCTCCCACATTTTTATTAAATATCTGGAATGATTGTGCCTGATCAAATCTTCCTGAAGCACGTTTCAAGCCAAAAAATCCTTAAGTATATTTTTCTATTTTCTTAACCCTTGGGGTTTAATTGATGAGGATTCTTGACCAGATCAACCTTTTCAGTCAGAGAATCTGTCAAAGCAGGCCCGCATATTAGAGCTCCATTTTATAACAATTATGAACCTATGATCATTATTTAAAGTAAGTCCAATCCTATCTACTACGATCAAACTGGTCGTAAACCAGTTTGAGTCATGAGATGATCAATCATGGACACTAGACGACTAGCCATACGGTTTTGAGCCATCCTCAACCAGCAAACTGGTCGGGATACATGGTTGTTTCCCACGTGACAAATGTGAGAGTGGTTATTGGTGCATTTGATAATTTACGATAGTTGACTAAGTGATTTGACGGTTCAAGACTCAACAGAGGAACGTGCGTGAAGATAAGAGGCGCCTTTAGCAGCATTAATCTATCGCCGCCGCTATACCCCGGTGAAAACAACGTGGTTCGCGGGGATACAATGTCCTTCTTCTGCAATCAGGGGACACCAAACAGCAAAATCCAGGTACAGGAAGTGCTGCAAAAAACAACATAACAAATCGCTCACAGGCCAAGTGCACAAGCATAGCAACCACACACCAATATCATAGCCAAGAACAACAACAACCACAAGCACCACTGAACCCAGTCAAGCCTCACCAACAGATGAACTCCAGTGACTCGATGAACCGAACTGCCTGCTGAGTTCTCCACGTGGAGAAGGCGAGCCGGCCTGCAGGTCATGGGTGGAGGGAAGCCAAGTCACCACCGTCACCAAGAGGTCGGGAACGATGGAGCCAAGAGCAAGATCCGCCAATGACCGACCCAAGGCCCAACCGAATCCACATGGGATTCAACATGGGGGAGGGGGTGGACTGCTGGCACATAGAACGAGAGGAGGGGGTTGGCAGGCAGCCCTAGCCACTACACCCTGCCTCCTGGACTTTTCGCGCCAGCTGGATTACCTGCCACTACCAATGGTCTGCTACCGCATGAGCCTGTCGCACACCCCTACCATTAACGTGTCTCAATGTTGCCACACCAGGCGCCTCTGCCGCATTGGCCCTAGTCGCACCTGGGTTGTTGTTGGTGGTGATATGCCCTAGAGGCACTCATAGAGATGATTGTATCACGTCTATGTTTATGAGTTTTTGATAAGGGTTATTCTGTCCCTTGAATGAATCATCTGTTATAAAGATTAACAAGTATGTGACTTGTTGGTGAAGCTCTTTTAACTTATATGATGTCGTTCTAAATGTATCCCTGGTCGGATGTCACTGGTCGGAACACAAGTGATCCTATCGACCAGCGCATGTATTGATTGATGATCATGTTTCACTGGTCATGGATATAGGGATATCGAATCAATAGTGTGAACACATGTTAGAGAACATGGTGTTGGATTGACCCACCTTGAGACACTGCTGAGATTGTTATGATTTTATATGTCATCAGTTGGTCTCAAGCAATGATGATATATAATCCTACATGTGTAAGAGTACACTTTGGATTTATCAAAAGCTACTCCGTAATTGGGTAGTTATAAAAGTAGCTTTCGAGAATACTACGAAATATGCGGAGGAATGTGACTGGTCGGATATGTGATTTGCCCCTCCTAATATAACAGGAGAGATGTCTGGACCCCTTGATGTGGTCAGATAAAGAAAGTGCATGTCCCTACCACGGTGGTTGAAGAGTTCAACCACATGAAGTTATCTGACACTCGATCGAGAAAGTATTAAACAATCCATGGATGACACAATATCTCACCTGGAGTTCAACCAGATATCGTGAGGCAAAGAGAGAATACACGAGCTGGTCGTTCAGTTCAATCAGATACAGACTAGTTTTATGGAGATATGAGCTGGTCGTAGGCCGGTCGAACATGAACACTAAGTGGTCGAAACCGGGTCGTAAGGAGTTACGAACTGGTCGAGACCAAATAGGACCTGGTTATAGATCATATTGCATTAAGGTTCATCTGATATAATTTATGTGTATTAGGGAAACGTTATGTCCTGCTAGGTACCACTAACGACTCGTGGTCGGAAAAGGTTTCCAAGTCACAACCAAACTACACATGAACCTACAGGGTCACACACTTAATGGGTTAGAACAAACCAATACGGATATGATTAGTCAAACCTGTTCGGATAGGATCCGTCACGGGCACTATATAAGGAGATGCTTGAGGCTATTAGGGGTGTAACAAAGGAGACACGCGATATGAGACAGCACGTGAGTTGCTCCAAACCCTAGCTTTCCATGCGACTTGGTGCTAGCACACCGGTGTACGACGTTCCTGCCCTTGACGTGTGGATACCATAGAGGCACTATTACGGTTGCTGTTGCGCTTGAGGACGATTCGCAACTTTGCAAGGAAAGCGATCGGTTGCTGAAGGAGACAATCGGCGACGACGACGCTGGACGATTGATCGACTACGAGGACGCTCAACTGCGAGGATGCTCGACTACGTTGGATGATTGACTAAAACCACTACCTCAACGCGCTCTTCGTTGGACTAGACTGCTCCAACTCTTTTTTCGCTGCATTGCGCGTCTGGTGGTAATGATTTGTGATCTCTTGCTTGCGTGGTATCCTGGTTTACGTGGTAGAATTTTTGAATTCTCAGCTAGCATAGCCTACCCGTATCCCTACAGTTGTTGCTTCAACCGGTGCTGCTGTTGGTCGTGCTGCTGCTGCTGCATAGGTGAAGCAAGGGGAAAGCCAGGAAAGAGGTAAAGAAGGAAGGAGAAGAAGGAGAAGAGAAAGAGAGGAAGAAGTTAGGGTTTCGTGATCCAACTTCGATCGTATTTCGATTTTGAGGGGTAACGATATGGAAATCTTTGGCATGCTATTATAATGATGTTTATTCAAAGGTTAGGGTAGATTGGTAGTAGTAATTGGTTAATTGATGATGCCTGTTTTCGGTTAGTTCTACTACTGAACCTTGTGAGAGAGTTTTAGGGTAACTACGTCATGCTTCATAACTTTTCCATGTTACAATAGTTGTAGGCTATTGTCTAAGATTTCCATAGAGTGCAATAGCACTAGATTTGGTTAAGCGTTGTAAAAGTTATGGTATCTAGAGCGCTGCTATCTATAATTCTATCACCGTTAACAGTAGTTGTGCTAATTGCTTTGTTGCGTGCAGTAGATGGTCGAATTAAATTATGGTCATAACTAGGTTTAGTTCGGCAATTCTCCATAGTTTCCAGAAGTTTTAGTGTTTGCTATTTTCATGTGGTGGAAATATATATATATAATTGTTAATCATGTTGTTATGTAATACTCTAAATTGACCTTCAGGGTTAAAAACTGGGATTTAGATGGCGTAATCAGAGAATTTGCACAACTAGTAAATTGTAGAAACTTTTGTGTAGATTCTAGAAAACATAGAGATTGCTATGTGTGGACTCCAAGAGTAAAAGCTATGGTTGTTTGATCACTGGGATAGCAGGTGGGTTGTCCGGTGAAAGGGGTTTATCGTGTCGGGTTTACGCGTAGGGGCAATGTTGAGTTGTTTTATGTTCATGTACTGTTATTGCATATTTTTGAGGTGGATCATTGGTTTTGTACAAGGAGTGTTGCTTCTATTTTGGTGCCGCCTTTGCATCGTTCCGGTTTCATTAGCTAAAAGACAAGTACATGGTAGAGCGGTAGACATCGGTTTCTTTGCCATTGTCCTTACAATTAAATTTCCATGACATTTAATTATGTGTATTTAAATGACAAGATAATGATGATGATATGGCCATGGTGATGACATGGTAATGATGATAATGGATCATGTTAATGGTTCATTTGCATTCAACATGTCATGATTGCATGACCTAGGTCGGTGAGGACGTCATATAACTATTCCAATGAGTTCGGTGAGAATTGTTACATGACTATTCCGCATAGCTCTTAGTAAAATTCTATAGAGGTAGGGACTACACGGGATGGAGGATAGAGCGACAGGTGATCACTCTGCTATGCCGGTATCAGTTGATAAAGTTGCATATGGACATGGAGCATACATGAGCATTGCATACATGAAAAGATAATGGTGTTAAATGACTACACGAAACATGGTAAAGTTATTTGAGTTTGTGAATGATGATGATAATGATTTAATTGAATGATAAGTTGTTTGTTTATTGTTCTATTATGTACTTTTTGAATCTTGGACTCGCTCTTACTTTGTTGTTGCTTTTAGGTGATGAGTGAAGGCGACATACATGGGATGGAGTAGTACATGTGCATCACATGCTGTCAATCACACATACATCTTTACTTAGTTGCTTTCACTAAATCTAGAGACATGATACTGCTACGCTTGATCCAACGGGCATTATATACTACTACAACTCACTTGAGACAAGCAATGTGGGACTAATCCCACCACACAACTCCTCATGGGCCACATGGGCCACACTACAGAGCAAAGCGGGTTATTACATTCACGCTCAAGGGTCGACGCCCTCAAAGATACCTGCATACGCTGCAAATGCCCGTAACCACCCCTCGGTACACGCCCGTGCGTCCCAAGTCTTGCACATATGCCATGCCATGTGTCCACTCCGCCCACATGTGCCATGCGCCATATGCCGCGCTTCTATCCCGCACGCCGCTGCAAAGGAAGGTTGATGCTCGATACTAATCAGAACACCCACCCAACCTTGAGCCTGGAATGCCACTAAACTACTATAACCATCTAATTTACATCAACTTACTATAAAATTTCAGCAAGCATAACAACATTAAAACCCATCCACGGGTCGCATTAACACAAGCATAACACTATGACAATCATAGATAAATTAGACCTAGGAGCATAGCAAAATAATTAACCAAGATTAACATAAACCAAGCATCTATGGTTATTCAATACCATCATGTCCTAGACATAAAATATTCATGTTATTCTAAAAGTTTCTCATGTCCAATGAATCAAATAATTGGGTGAAGTGCATGATTCCAAGTGTGCTAGCCCTTCCTGAGTAAAACATCATCACTGGTCACCTAAAAACAACAATAGAGCAAGAATGAGTCCAAGACTCATCAAATACATAATAAAGCCATAAACAATAGTTTATTAACCATAATTAAAGTTATCATCATCCTCCATTTAGTTAATGCCATTGTCATTCTCAAACAAACAAGCCATATTCTATATAGGTAAAGTTGCACAATTTAACAATTTACTTAGATATGAATGCACCAACATGCTCATGCTCATATGCATCTCATCACCGATACTCCAGATAACTGAGTGTTCACCCGTCGATGACACACTCTATCCTTCACTCCCGTGAAGTCCCTACCAAGTAGGATTTCATTCGAGCACTCCGGATTAGTCATGTATCTTCTCACCGACCTCACCGAATAGTTACATGACTTTCTCACCGACACGGCTCGTGTAACTCTGGCTATGATGAATGTAAATGATGCAACATCTTTATTTATTCATCAACATAGTCCATCTCATTAACTCAATATCTCCTCCTCATTATCTCAATATCATAATCTCATTCACTCAAGGTCATCAATATCATGTATAAGAATAAGCTGAACGAAAGCATAATAAATAGCATGATAAGTAACAACAATGATCATGGTGAACAACCCATTGTTCACCACTCTACCATGTACTTGCCTTCCGCTACGTGGACGAAAGTTAGGAGGCAACGACGGAATTTCTCCACTCCTACCCCACCGCCTACACAAATAATTATTCAAAATAAGAATAACAAGACATGACGTGGCTACAAGCGTTTTACCATAACCCTCTATCTAATCAACATAACCAAAAACTCAAAATGACGAATTAACTAATCAGCCAATATCGGCCCTTCTGATCAGCAGTACGAGAAAAATCGTAATTAAATATCTGTAACTCCGAATGACTTGAAACTAGTGCTCAAATACTCTTAACGTAACAGGCTACAAAACTCTAGTTGGTGGGGTTCTTTGATTCGGCCAAACCAGTAGTCTAAACAACCGTTGAAAACAACTGACAGACATCTCTCCAGAATACAGCACAGCAGTAAAGAACATGGCATAACGTTTACTCTACAGATCCAATTGAGATGATCTTTATCAACTCAGAAAGATACTTTCAAGGGCTACAAAAACCTAGTTGGGTGGAAGTTCTGAATCTGACTCTAACTAGATCAAAACCGAGGGGCAAACCGACAGTTCCAAATTCTCAGGCAGATAGGACAGCGCGCGATTAAAAAATTCATATCTCCTAAACCGTAAGGGGAAATCAAGTGATCTCGGTGCCAAAAGAAAGATAACGACATCAGGAACAAAACTCTAGAAGAAGAAAATACCAGATTCGGCCTCTAAGTAAATCATAATGGCCCGACAAGAAAATCTGCCAAATCACGTCAGCTCCCCTGGACAGTCGCGGTAAAACTACCATATCTCCTAAACCGTAACTCCAAATCAGATGATCTCGGTGCCAAAAGAAAGCTAAGACCAAGGGCTACAACTTTCTAGGAGATGAGAAGATCAGAAAACGTACGAAACTTACCAAAATCTGACGAACAAAAACGCTGGCGCAGGGGAAGGTGGAAGTGGCGGCTCCAAGTGGGGGAAAGGGGAAAGGAGGAGTGGGGCTAGGGTTTTGGGGTGGGGTTCCCCCTTATGGCGGCCAAACACATGGGTTTCTCCCTGCCGCGCCCGCGCCCAGTTGTCGAATAAAAGTGGAAAACCCCTATTTTTCTCAGAATTTCTATTCCTTTCTTTGCATTTTTCTCCTCCGATCAATCTCTAATTAATGATCCATTTCCGGTATTACATTCTACCCCTTAATGCAATTCGACCCGAATTCTACCAATGAAACGAATACACGATTAAAAATATCACGTAATTGCAATCAACGAATTAGCACATCTCGAAACGAAGCAGTGTCTAAATACTACTCGCACATGCGAGACTCTAGTCCTCAAGTGGCCTCTCTCTGACCAGAGAAACCACAACACAAAATGTAACACGATGAGTCGACCTAACGCTCAACTCGAACTTTCTAGGTTCACTCATTAGAAGAGGATCAAGGTAAGACCTTACTTGACGGTCAACGCCTTTACTAAATCTCAAACTTTGAATGGCTCAATTTGCTCACTCATTCCTGAAATACAACAGACGCTTGTACTTCGCGAATGAACCCAAGACTGACAAAACGATATGCTAACTTCCCAATTTCGCAAGTTTCGGAACGAAGAGAATCCAATTGGAAATAGAGAGTCCTCATCGCATCCACGCAATGCTAACTCTCCACCAAAAAGGTAAAATCCCAAAATTTGACATTTCAACACGAAACAAATCCATTTTCTAAATAGGCGCTTTTACGAATGAACACCACGACAACCAAAGAAGAAACCACTCGAATGCCCAAATTAAATACTTCTTTTGGTTTGTCTGAATTAAAATGAATCATACATGCCAACACAACGCCAACTCAGATTGCGGAAAACAACAGTCAACAAGACATAACTCGAACGAAATCAGGAAAACGCTTCACTAACCGAGGAAACATCATTTTCCTCAGTTTCTCTTTTAGGAATAAAACTTCTCTCGAACCTTGGAATTAGAATTCATCGCATACCACATGAGCTAAAACCTTTTAATTGAACATCCTCAAATTATGCTCAAACTGAAATACATCATTAACACCATTGTGAAGAGGCTCCATTGAATCCTCCAATTACTCTAGGCATCTCATTCTACTAATCAACATTAATTTGATTGAAGGCACCCAAAGCGCCACAAAATAGATCCCACACAATCACATTACCTCTAATTTTCAAGAACAACTCAGAATCCTCAGTACACACGCTCATGTACTACATCAGAAAGGTTCTATCAATGATCATTCCACTGCTCAGGAAACTCTATTATTCTACTTTCTTTACACACACTCATTGTGTGACCAAAGGTCTAGCATAAAAATGTAAAGCCCAGATTCAACCTCTAAGACTCTTACAATGAACTTCTGGTATACTTGATAGGAAATTCTTTGATCGGATAACTAAAATTCCCGAATCCAAACAATATCCTCAATCATTAATATCAACATTCCTCACTAATCAAGTAACTGTCTAATGTGATTAGCTTCACCAAACTTGAACCCACTAAACCACACTATTACATTTCACCCACACGACCGCAACATACACATTCGCAAGACTCTAACTAATTGACCAAGTTCCAAACTTTTCAATATTTCAATATTCCACCGACATGAACAAGGGTTCTTGAATTACAATTCACTATTGGTTTTACTAGTTGTAACAACATAATCAGTTTTACCTCAACGACCATCATTGCTTTTGGATCCAATTCTCTACAAGATTTACATCACAAAATCAATTCTTCCTCCAATGCTCTTGAAATAACTTACAACATCAGGTCTCACATCAACATATACTTGACCACTACTAACCGGATGCCACTGTATACCCCATAAGGTTTTGTAAAGCAAATTGATGAAGTGGCAAATAAAAATGTTTTTTTTTCAACACCCGAAAAAATGTTTTCTTTTCGCAACAGACATAAGACCGGGAGAAATAGACAAACAACAAGGATCTCGGAAAAGCAAAAGCGGAGACCACAATTGAGGGCACAAGTCCCACAAAAAGAAAATATGAAATCTCAAATAAAACAAAGCACCACTTTTGAAAATCGAGAAACTCCTATGGGGCAAAAATAGAAAGTTTAGGCACACTTCAAGTAAACTACGAGTTACAAAACTTGACTTCGATCTCGAATACTTCTACTTCACTCTTTCTTTAACAAAGAAAGTAATTCTTTTTTATTATAACGTCACGTTGCCCACTCAAACAAGAAAAGTTATAAGACCAAATCACATGAATCACTTAAGAACCAATAAAACTTTCCAACAGGCCACTTGCTCAATCCAATCCCACTACACTACATAAACCATGAACTACAAAAGATCACGGATGCAAAACTTGAAAATTTTCATTTGAGCGATACCACGAGTGACGATCAAATTACGTTCTTTTATAAGAATCGACAACACACTACCAATCTATTGTTTGATAATCTTACTAACATCTAGAATAATACACTCGTTAACGAAATTCATCATAGTCTACCCTTCCATTGTACCGCTCTCTAAAACTCACCAAATTGTTTCATACTACTTTATCATCTCGCCCTCAAATCGAGAGTCCACCAAAAGCTTACAAACTACAACAACAACAACTTTATTTTAGCAGAGATCTACTACACAAATCAAAATGTTATACCAAAACCCTTTTATTAGGGACATGCTATCGTCTAACAATTCTACTATTATGAAAGCATAGGCCACCAATTAAATCCTACAGTTCAACTCTTATAGATCATCAACACCAAACGTCAACACACAATTGTTGCACTCCAACCCTTTACTGCATATCAATCGGCTTCATCAAGAAATCTAGATGCTAACTACTTTCCTTTTCAAATCACATGAACAATCACAAATACATGTTCAACTGTCCATCCTCATATTCATATTTCGGTGCAAAATCCCGACAAAACTTTCAAAATCATAGCCTTCCATCGATCAAAAAGTCTCAACAACTCTGCAACCAAATTCGTCCAATTATTCTAGTTAAAATAACTATCTAGAAACTCCTTCCATAATATAAAATCATCTAGTATCTACAGATAAGATAACTCCAATACTAATATCCACTATGGTAATAATCTAGCATCTCCCCAACTTTTCCTTCCCACACAAGAAGATTAATCCACCGAGACCAACTAATCCAACAAGTTTAGCAAAACTAAATAATTTTAATGATCATACCAGTCATCAATGTTCTACAATTCTTAATAACTCCTTTTTGGGTTAGTGTGGCGTCCGTTCCTTGTATAAACCTCCTCAAAGAACATAGCCGATGAACGCCCTACATGATTCCAAAAGTTATCCTCGTCCATTTCAAATGAAGGAAGACTACAATACAATTATGTGCGGAGGAAATGATCGTACCTTTCGAGTATTTCTTTAAGAAGGGTGAAGTCATGGTTTTTGTTGAGTAGAGAATCAAGGTACAATACCATGTTCCTCTTTGGCACAATAATCACAAGAATCCAGTGGAACCTACTCATGTATGTCGCTATAGTCATAAACCTATATATGTTCAAACGAATTTTGTGTAGCAAGTAGTGAAGCACTTACTTCTGGTTGTACGGCACCATTATGTACTCCTTGCCGTCCTGAGCAAGCAATCCCATTTTTATGTAATTCACGACGTAGGATGCGTCTTGGTTTATTGTTTGCTCTGAGATCACGTGCGGGTCGAGGAAACCCACCGGTTCGTTGGTTCGACGGGCACATTTCATCATGTATCTGTACGTAAGGAATGAGTTGTGATATTTATCGCTATCACGTGAGTGTAGAAATTGATTGTACACACTTACAGTGTCCAACATCGTAGAAGTGAGGCGTCGAGGGCAGTTAGGTTGTATAGGTCGAATAAGTCCTCGAAGCCCACGACGGCGGCCCGCCTCGTGATGAAAATGCTCGCTCCGTATCCGACCGATTCCAAGATGGCTCCTCCTCTCGGGTCTTGCGCATGTACCACTCATGCAAAGATTGACAAGCTAGTCCCGAGCCGGTTAGTTCTTTGTCGAGACCAACGGATATCCAAGGAGTATTGCCCGGCTTGGCGCGCTTCAATCTTCTTCGATATCGATTTGCGTAACGGACGCTGCGATGACGCCTTATCCGGAGATGACTCGAGGGGCGATATGGTGACACGCTTGTCTTGTCCTTCGGCGTCTTCTCGACGGAACCGATGAGGCGGGCTTCGCGAAGGTCAGGCGCACTCATCGAGGGTCCTATTGAGAGGCAGCGGTCGTGACGATCTCGCGTCACTGCAGGTCCGTATGGATGTCCTTCTTGGGCCATCGGATAAAAGTGTGCACGGCATCCCCTAGTGTTGTGATTTCTTCGCTCGGGAATTTCGGGGATGGCCATGAAATTGTCATGTACCATGTCCACCGCACTCGGCGTAACCTCGCGCCACCGGGCACCGTCGCATCGCTTCTTCCCGGTATGGATACACCATACCCGCCCGACCTCAATAGCAATCGACCCAACCATCCTCACTTGGAGCTTGCAGGCGTCGGCTCCTACAAAACGGTACACAATTAGCTAAGGCGTCCTATATGTCTATATTTGGAGCATTCCAGATGTACATTACCTCGATGACGCCGATCGGTAATTGCACGTCGTCATGTCCGAATTATGTGTGGACGCGACGCTATCTGATGTTGAGGAGGACTTGCTCCCAAATTAACGTGGCGGCTTGCGCCTCATGAGTTCATTTACTTGGTTCGTAAACTTGTTATTTGTCCTTGAAATTTTTCAATAATGACATGTTCCAACAGGCGTCGTCTTGGTCCTTGGATCTCTTCCTACTCCTATATGTGGCGGAGTCGTGGGGGAATCCATCCCTCCAAGGTACGTAAACCCCAACGCCTCGCGTTCGACCCGGTGCTCCTTGTTTCCTGTACGTAGATAGTACATCCTTCTCCTGCCCACTTCGAGGAACCTTGGGAAGATGCGAAGTCAATGCTTCTGCAAGAGGACATCATGTTATTATAGACACCATGAAGTTATGGACTTATTAACAACTAAGTGGTTCGACATATTTACGAGCGCTGGGACACCGCCTCGTCACTGGTTTGCGAAAGAGATGTTTGCCCAAGACGTGGTCGATGCCTCGCTCTTAACGTGCTCGAGCGCTTCGTCGAGATCCCAAAGAACGGTCGGGCATCGGTCTCGTCCTCCGCCGCCCACTTCGTGGCTTTACCTGTACCAGCCGTGCCGAGTTTGTGGGGTGAGTGTTTTGGGCCCGAGAGCTCAGCGCCGCACTTTGCTCTGAAATTCGGCCGTCGTCTTCATCGCACGAAGGCATCCCATGTATCCCGCGACAAGAAAGGATACTTCGTGAAGGGCGTCCACCAGTGTTCACAAACCGCGTGACAAGCGTGCTCTTGAAGGTCCTCCACGCTGGCACATCGCGAGCGGCGCGTGCCATCGCACACGGTCCGGTCTCGCTTGGGAAAGTGAACGAGGCGTAAAGCTCACCACAACCGGTCTCTCTGTACATCCGCCGACACTTCCGTGTTGGGGTGGTTATGGGGACCCGTTCCTTACAAGTACCCCGCAGACGGTCCGAATCTCGCACCGCTTTCTTGGGACTCGGCGGGATCCCGACGTCATCGACCTCCGTGATCGCATGCGCGCCCGAGGGCAATTTGGATATTCCTCCGCTTTCGCTGCGTACCACCTTGATCGGAGATCCAGACGATTTGGCGACGCCGATGACGGCGGCGAAGACGGTGCCTCGCCATCTCGCTTACTTGCTATCTATATAAGTTACGTGCGCAATTATTACATAGTATATAATATATGGAAATTGCACAAAAATATAAACAAATATAATCAACGCTTGCCATCTCGAGTAAAATAAAATACAGAGGAGCATGCATGTCCATATATCTTGCTCACCATCGAACAGGTAATCGTCCAATGTACCGTAGAGGTAGTCTTGTAGAAGACTAGAAGCAAGGATACGTAAGGTAGAGGCAAATGAGATCCGGCTTTCTAACCATAATACCAAGCTTTGACCGCGGACCAACATACATAAATTAAGCAACCGTGAGCGAAGAAAAATGATTAAAAGTCAATACTCAATACATGAGTAACTAAACTTATTTACCACTGTGTCATCTATCCACAATCTTATCGCATGCAATCACTCAAATGCTAAAACCAAGAATTCATTACTGTGTCATCTATCCATTTTCAATGCTACATGGGAATTGATGCAATGGCATTACATGTTTTCTTGACATGTTACTATTCCATGACTTTGTGAATAAATATTCTTGGAATGGATAAACTAGCTTAATCGAACTCAAATAATGAAGCTACTTTTTTGAAGTATCGGCCGGTTAAGCAAGCGCCCTCTTGGATAGCTTTTTTAGAACAAAGTCCAAGGCCCGCTTTATTCGAGCCTATTAAGAAAGAGTTCCACATCGGATAAGTTTTATAGAGCATATGCGATATTAGCGAGGAAGCCGTGAAGGAGATATGATTTGATTAAATCAAGGTTATTTTTTAGCGTAAGAAACAGGTTACTTTAACCTAGAGTTCGAGTCTTTGAGACATTGTGGTTCAAGATAATTTTAGGAACCAAATGGTTGCCAATTGTTCGAATTATGGTGACAAAAGAATTTGATGTTCGGAGAAGAGCAAGCTACTCCAATGAATCAATGCAATACCGATTTGCATTTAATATTGATATTTCTTTTACTAAGACGCGTGCAAGAAATATATATATGTACATAAAGAACATTATGACTTAGCAACCTAGTTGGTGGCCTTCAATGCTGAAATATTATCCTAACACCTAACTATAAATATTAAGTCAAGACAATTTTATCTATTTTCACAACCATGATGCTCATAAAAGGAGAACCAATATAATTGATGAAATCCTAACAATATTATCAGTGATCGAGTGTGTCTAACATGCATCAACTTACTTTCGTGAAGCATAAAGAATGTAAGTGACATAGCATTTTAAAGATCAAGTTCCGGATAGTCCTCAGGGTTCAGATTCCATGGATTCTGATATCTTCAAGGACTACTGCAACAAATTTCGTGAAGAAAAAACTTTAACCTAATATGCAACTAGGAGTACCACGGGTAGGGATCGGGCCAGAGCGGCCGAGGGCGAGCCGGTGGAGTAGAGGCGACGCCGACGGTCACGGCCGAAGCGAGCGAGGTCGGCGCAGCGAGGCGCCGAGCCGGCAGGAGCGAGCGACGGCCGAGGAGGCCGAGGCAATGAGGCGACGCAGCGCGCGGGGGCTTGCCGCCGCCGGCGAAGGAGGAGGCGGAGATCTCCGAGGGAGGCGGCGCAGAATCGAGGCGGGCCGAGGCGGGCCGAGGCGCAGAATCGAGGCGGGCCGAGGCGCGTGAGAGGTGAAGAATAAGCAAAACCTAGCGGTCCGGCCATAAAGATAACATCACGCACGGTTCTATATTAGAACCGTGCGCGATATTATATCACGAGCGGTTCTAATATAGAACCGCTCGTGATGCTCACCATCACGCAGCGGTTCTATATTAGAACCGTCGCGATATCGCGCACGATTCGATATAGAACCGTCGCGGATTTATCACGCACGGTTCTATTTAAGAACGTGCGCGATATCACGAATGGTTCTAATATAGAACCGTCGTGATAAAATCACGCACGGTTCTATATCGTAACCGTCGTGATAATTGACCATCGCGCGGTTACTCAAATAGAACCGCTGCGTGATAGGCCCGCCGCGCCAAAACAAGGCCCAGACAGACCCAACACAGACGGTTCCTTAGGAACCGTCTGTGATGGACCGTCTGCTATAGACTCTTTTGTAGTAGTGTATGAACCGTCCAGATGAATTAAGGACTTAATCTTGTCATGACCTCCTGTGTAAAACAAGTACAACCGCAAGTCTGCAAAGTGCAACTTGGCTTAGTAAAATTATTGAACTCTGAAAGTCATCCCACAACTGGTGTTTAGAAGTGTGCAAGCGGCAGGACGTATGCTAGCTTGAATGGGACACCGAAAACGGTGAAGTTATCAGCTGCGCTAGTCGTTGTGGCCGGGCCAGCTACGCTAGTCGTTGTGGTAAGCATCCCGCACAACTTATGGAATTGGCCATAGGGGTGAGATGACGGAAGGGGCAAGGTAGTTTGAAACGTTACTGTGACGATCGCTCAACTACATGACTAAGGAATCATGTGGGGTAACGAGTATGATTATCTCTTGTTGGTACAGTGTACAACCTCTGCAGAGTCTAAACTGTTTAAACAGCCGCGCCTACGGTCAAAGGCGGACATGGGAACTTAACCTGAGTTAGCTCTATTTCAAAAACCTTTGTGGGTGGAATGAAAATGTGGTGGGCTCATGCAGCCTTTGTTTTGGATTTTTCCTGGGTAGCCTTACTCAGTGTTGATAATCGGTGGAAGTAACCGCTATCAAAATTTAGTATGAGGTGGAGGTAACCTCTACTGTTATTTAATATTGCACTTATTTCTCTTTAATGAAAATGCAATTTGTTTAAAATGCTAAGTCATAGGACTTTGTAATTATGATAATTGAAAATGTTGCTTTAGCAAATAAAAGAACCTGAGCCATCCTTGTTAAGCCTTGCATGTATACTATTGCATTCTGTGTGTTGGCTCGCGAGTACGGTAGTTGTGCTCATTCTCGCTCTTTCCCCAAACCCTCAGAAGTAGGAAATTTTGGAGATTACGACTACTACGAGGAACCAGATGCTTGAAAATCCAGGAGTTTTTGAAGCATAGTTTAGTCTATAGTTGTTCTAGTATCGCCCCAGTCTAGCTGACTCCGCTGATACCTAGGTGCATCCTATATTATCTGAGTTTTCGGGTAATATCGGATGTACACATGTTTCCCCAGTCGCTTGCCTGTGGAGAGATGTGCCCTCACCCCTTTTTGCTTCCGTTGTCGCTTCCGCTACTTTTGTTATGTAACCATTTGGCATGTTCGGCCCCTTATTGTAAAATTTGACCCGATGCGGTCTATGTAAACTCTGATGTGTTAAATTAATGAATGGTATGGTTTTACGCCATATATGAAATAATTCAGTGATGTATCTGTGAGTGCTATCTACTGATCCAGGGAATAGCACAGTGCTTTCACAGAGGATTCAGGATTAGAAAATCCGGGTCCGATAGATAATCTGTACCACGCTCGCATTGGTTCCTTGGTCAGTTTCATCGCATTGGGAGAATCTGAACTACATTTTGATCTATAGCCAGTTCTCACGCCAACGAGGAATCTACACCGCACCTGTGTATGTTTCATAGCTAGTTTTGTTCCATTGGGAAAACCTGAACCACTATCGTTTCGATCTGTAGCCAATTCTCACGCCAATACGGGAATGTGTGCCCCTCTCGTATATAAGGCAAGATCAATCAATGAAATTTGATCTAAATGCTCACCACTACCTGTAGCATGCATGCTGCCGATGAAAAAAAAACGAGATGCGTAGGCGACGGCAGGAGGCAAGAGGAGGAGGCAGCGATCTCGATTGGCCATGTGTGCGTGTGCTGGACGCGCATGTGCGCCTCTGTGCGTGTGCGTCTCTCTCCTCGCCGTTCTTCCTGTGCTTCACGTTCTTCCTCCTGTGCGTTGCCTTTTTATAGGCGTGGGCAGCAGGTGCCTCGGTTGAATCAAAGCAGGCCACGGACGTTGTTTAAATCGCATGAGACTCCGTGGAACAACCACCTGTGTTCGTTTTGATTGTGCTGTTATTCTCTCGGTAAATCTACAGATACTTTCCTTCAATGCCGTGTGGGTCCAATGCCAGGCTAGCCAACTGCGTGAGCAGATTTGTCTGTGTGCTTGTCGGGTTGACTTCCTCAACCTAATCAGTCGACAAAATAGCCGTACATGGTGCTCACATGGTGATAATTTAAACGCATGTACCAATCACTTTACCTTGGATTTTTCTTCTCTAAAATGATATTATTTTGTAACGAAATAGCAAAATAATCATCACTATGTGAACAAATTAGTAAAAATATCATTGGTGTCGTGCTTAAAACGTACGGTAACGAATTTACCGTGCCCTATTTTTGATATTTCGCTTCAGAATCGTTCGCAACCAATTTGTCAGGCAGACAGAATGAAAAGCTTTGCTTCAGTTGGGGTTTTCGCATGAGTAGTCTGTTGCGCATCCGCTGTCAGAAATTAAGTTACACGCAGAAAAGGTTGCAAACAGATCCGGAATAACTTATCCCACAATCGCCTTGCTCATCATCTTTGATGCTCACTGAAGGGGGTGGAGGCAATGCAAAATCCAAGACGGTTGCCAGATTTTCATGGAATTTCTTCTCTGCACTCCTAGTAAAAGAAAAAAAAAGTATCTATAACACTTTGTCGCGAGGCCGCCGGTGTAACACTAGGGAAATTTCATTTATGCAACCCTAGTCTAGTACTAGAACCAAGTACTCATAGATTTTCAGGAAAGAAGATACTAATATCAGCGTACCTTCGACAAGTTCTGTACAAAGTATTTGAACGTGACAAAATCTAACAGCATATAGTAGAAAATTATTAGAAAAAGTACAACATGTAATGTAAGACATCCCGTAATATACCATTTTTTGCTATTTTTTCTCCAATTCATTATCAGCCTAGCTAGTTTTCATCTGTGCCCAGGAAGCGACACCTGGAATTTTTTAATGATCAGAGATGATCATTTTTTAAAAAAAAAAGGGAAAGCCCCCAATTTCATTAAGGAAATCGACATAAATAGCATACAGAGTCTGCTATCAGAGTATTTGGCAATTAAATAGATCGTCCCAGAATCCAGATTGGGCCTTAACAGGAAACGATCGGAGACAACCCAATACTGTTGTGGACATGTATCGGGCAAGTTCGGCAGGAGTTTTCGTAGCGCCGCAAGGCGAAGAAGGATGATCGGCCACGGCCCGGCCACACACAACTACGCCAGTCAGACTGATTGTTCTCCTTTTGCTTTCGTTGTGTCTTTGCCTGCCGTCCGGTGCCTGTGCTACTGATTCTTCTCCGTCTGGTAACCATTTTTCTCCGTCTGGTAACCTAGGATAGTTTGATTGCTTGACTTGACAGCACGGTAGAGTCATGTTAGATCGTGAAGCTTAACATATAAACACTTCAGATAACTAGCAATCGACCAGTGTCAAAACAATCAAAAGTAGGTATCCCCAAAAGAGCATACATGAACAAGGCAAGAAATAGATTATACCGATCAGGAAACTCGACCAGAACGAGCAGAACAGACAGAAACTAGTTAGATGCAAATTATTCAAACATGCATGTAGCAACAGGTAGTGAACATAAACCACACAAAAGCACACTGGCCACCACATTATGGAGGCAACTCCTAAAAGCAGGTCCATGCATAGTCATAGGCATAGGCATATATAGTACTTAGTAATACAATAAGCACACGGCCTCCTTCCAGCGCATGCGGCAAACAACACTAGTTAGGTACTCAGTACTTCAGCACAAGACACTTGCAACCATTAGAGTTGATCCAGGTCATGGAGACGGACGAGCTACCCGAGCCTGTATAGGCCGGCGTCATTGATGAAATGGCCGTCCATGTAGAAGGCGGCGTTCGTCGGGTGGTACCCGTCCACCATGACGAACTGCATTTCGTCGGACGGCTTCCAGTGCCGCTTCCTCTGGTTGATGAACCAGTTGTTGATCTGCTTCAGATCAAGGCCGGTTGACTCGGCTAAGGCCACCTTTTGACTCTCCTACTCAATAAAGTGAATAGTTAAGCTGGAAAACTAAATGGTGAATTTGCATTCAATATTTCATAGCATAGAAGCGACAGAAAAATAGAAAGCCTGTTTGCTGCATACAAGATTCTACAGAACTAAGGTGCTCTCGCAAAAAAAGCTTTAAATAGAGCAGCATTGGATGTGCCAAAAAGTGTGTTATGTGTCGCATAGAGCACAATATAATTCTTGTAGAATCTTTTATTTTAGCTTCAGTGATCATACCAATAAACATACACATAAGTCCAGTGTACAGATCATAAGTGTCAAACAAGAAAGTAGCTTCTATGTAAAGCTGAACATCATGTATCTCATGAGTCATGACTTATTATGGAAACTCGAGAAGATGAGTATACCGAGGGGTAAGGCCATTTGTAGTGCAGCTCCCACCAGTTGAGGAGCTGTTGGCGAGCATCCTTGGGGAGCTTCCCTTTCTTCTTCTTCTTTGACAGTTCTTGCTTGAGGGAGCTCAGGTAGCCACTGTACTTCTTCAGTAGATGGTGCTTGAGCTCCTGGTCCACACCATGAACATCAATCTCTGGGAGCTCCGTCTCTCCTCCGCTACCTTCCTGGTCCTCCTCAGAACAGCCTTCAAACATGTCACATGAAATTGTTAGTAAACGGGACAGAACACATGGACTCACATTCACATAGCTAGAATAATGCAGACAACACACACATCTTCACATTTACTATATTACAATTACAAGGCGTACAGTCAGATGCATAGTTGCTTACACGAACTTCGACAAAGAATACTGAATTAGGTACAATAGATAAACCAAATTATTTTTTTGAACAAAAGAAGAGAACATGATGATGGATTAATGTCATGTGTAACACGCACAATCAAGTAATAGCCACTGCACTTGTGGAAAGTGAAATAACAGGGAACTTAGGGCCTGTTTGGTATGGCTCCAACTCTCAGCTTCTTAGTTGGAGTAGGTGGAGTCATGCCAAACGGTCCAGCTCCAACAAAAAATTGAATTTGGAGTTTGAGAATCTGGAGCAGGCTGTAGTGTATTTTTTCAGAGTGAGAAAGAAGGTCCCTCGCATGGAGCATCATCCGATTCTGAAAATACCCTAAAATTAAGATAAAATTACCCACCAAATGCCATCCAATAAACCCCCGCCCATCCAATAAAACAAGGGTAGTATAGTCTTTAACAAAGATCTTTCTCATTTCGAGTGAGTTAACTTTCTAACCAAACACCTCCGTAGACTACTTTAACTTCTCATAGGAGTGGATCCAAGAGTGAAGCTGGAGTTGGAGCTGTAAAAAATTGGAGCAGAGCCGTACCAAACAGGGCCTTAGTTTCGTATGAGTTCAGTCAGGGGAATTAGTAAGTTACATCCGTATTGTATACCATCCATGTACTTAACTGTGTTAGCTTATTGTCTACTAAACATCAGAATTATGTGTCAATATGAATATTGGTTTTTCATATAAAAAATGTGTTGGTGTACAAGGTATGTTTGTCCAACTTGCAAGGACCGGTGTTTGGAAACTTCTACTCTTTGATGAAACAGAATGCAGCTATTCTACATTCTCTTCAAAAATATGAAAACCATGTTGCATGGACTAGCGCTCAAACAATACCATCCCCATAAAAGGTAGAATTTACTAGTCAATAAACATGCACTATGTGTGTAAGGACTACTGTTCAAAACAATATTATCCCCATAAAAGGTAGCATTTTTTTAAGGAAAAGGGTAGTATTTGCCGGTCAATAAACATGCGCACAAAACAAGCACGAACATATGCATGCACAACCATCTCAAAAACTAATATCTTCAACATCTCTCAAAAACTAATATCTTCAGCATATCATTTTGACTTGACCATTACCTATCCAACAGCTAGATAGGACGCAACGAAGGAAATAAGCAAAAGAATAGGGTTTAAATAGAGTGCGATGACATTTATAATAAGCACATCCACAGTTGAAAATAAATATAGAATTAATGTGCAAATAATATGGAATTTCGTACAATTTTTTTTTAAAAAAAATCACATCCAAGAATAATAGGACTTAAAGTTCCATAAAAATAGTGTGCAAGAGAGACCACATATAAACCTAGGTTTTCTTTTTTGTTTTTCTAAAGCATTTAAGGGTACTATGCATGAAGTTCCATTAAATAAGTATGGAAAAGAGAAACACCACATATAAACCACATATACTCCACTATATATCGGTCGTCCTAGGATCTGTGTGGTAAAACGTATGAAGCTTTGACCTTTAACCACATATATTCCACTATATATCGATCGTCCAAGGATCTGTGGTAAATCGTATGAAGCTTTGACCTTTAATATACGTAAAATTGTATGTGTTGTGTAACATCTCAAAAACTTCATTTTTGGGAAGACATTGTGGAAATAAATATGACATTGATTTTGAGTTTATTCTATAGGTAAAATTATTTATGCATGATTTCTGAACTTTTGTATACAACAAATACTGAAATTTTATACAAGCAGCTACTCATAAGAATTTTTGGAAAAATCACGAGGCATATAAAATCCTAAAAAATACGTAGACGTTGTCACTAGACGTTGTCACAAATTTTCATAAAATTTGAAACATATTTGATAGGTTTACAAATTCACCAAAAATCAACTAGTTTTGAAAAAAAAAATCTGAAAACAAATTCGAATTTTCCTCTCCATTTGGGCTGGCCCAAAACTCCCTCACTCAACTCGTACGCTCTCGCTCGCTGACGTGTGGGCCACGCCTATCAGCATCCTTTGTCCACCTTGCTTCGCCCCAGCTCGCCAGCGCTCCCTCGCCCGCTCTGCCCACTCACCCGCGATTTCGCCTCGCCACCCACCGTTTCGCACCTCACCTTCCTCCATCACCTCCACCAGGCCTCACCCATGACATCTACCCCCTTAATGGTGCCCAACCCCCGCTCTGACAGAGATGCTGAAGGTGAGAGCGCGAGTTCTCACCACAATTGCTTTTCCTCGCCAATCATCTCGCACTCCACTCACTGCTACTTAAACCCCAGAGCGTGCCACCATCTCTCCAACTCGCCCCTCGTTCCATCTCGTGCTTTCTCTGAGCTTCTAGCTCTCTGAATCGCCGAGAACGAGTGCGGCGTTATCGACACCGGCGAGCAAGCCCCGCAACGCTTCTAGCTCAGGTGAGCTTCCTAGCCTTCACCACCGCGAATCCCTGCCTCACTGATACTACTCATTTGCTTAATGCATCCCGGGAACCCGTAGCAAGGACACGCCATCGTCTTCTTCACCTCCGACGCACACTCCACTTCGGACATTGGCTTTCTCGACGTTCTGGTGAACTTGAACCTCACCTGACCGCATCACTTCCTGTCTTATACCTCACTGATGCTTTTCCCTCAGTTGATGATGATCCACACGCAGAGAATACCCCAAATCGACCTTCCATGCAAGCTAATGCACATCTCCTTATAGCATCTCCATCGATAACCGAGTGATTCCTTCGTGCCGCCGAGTGACTCTGGACATCCCCTGGTGCCGTCAAGGATCTTGGTGAGCTTCTAGCAGTCCTCTAGATTGGAAGATTAACCAGCGTAGCATAGACCTCGTGGCCGATCATGGCGCCACTACGAGAAGCCTTGTCACCGCCGCTCCGGTGACCATTGGCCCCCAAGCCGCTACCAATTGCATCGCAGTAACCACTTAGAGCTAGTGCGCACCACCTTTCGCCGCTGATTAGCTCCAATCATGAAATCCACTTAGGACCCGAGGGGCTCTATCGCTCATCTCCGACGTAGCGCCACCTCCAGCCATCTCTCCGGCCTCCATCACCACCCGGTCATCGCCGTCAAGAGAGGAACCCGTTTTGACCATCCCCGAGCCTTGCCATCGCCCTGATCGCCGACGATGAGGTCAGCATGGCACTCGGCCATGAGCGCAGCTCCGCCTCTCTCTCTCTCTTTGCCAGTGGGACCCACGTGTTAAAGCATTTGATTAGCACTTAATTGCAGTAGTTAAATGTACCAAATCAATGACAAGTGGGACCGGCTGAAATAATAATTGAAAATCTAATTCTAAACATTTTTAGTAAATAAGTAACTGACAAGTAGGCCCCTCATGTAAGTTTTAAAAATCCAAAAAAATGACTTTGTATCCATTAGGTAAACCTAATCAAGGCATGAACCACCTTGAAATATTGATGGCCTTACTATGGTAGCCATTAGGTTATGATTTAGACAATAGATGATGTCAACTCGGGAGTTTCAAATGCAGATATCGCACAATTGCTTAGTCGGGCTAGCCTTTAATAAAATTTGTAAAAAGGATGACACGATAAATATGAGTTTGGGAGTTTTGAGAAGAGAGTCCAAAGAGGCGTAGCTCTGTTATTCTGTATAAAAATAAAAATAAAAAACTTAGTTTGTGACGCAGACGAATTATATTATATTCTGAGAAGTGTGAGAGGTGTATCTCACAAGTAGATAGGGAGAGAACCTCGCCCGGGTCAATTAAAGACCAAACATCAGCAACTCCTATCTAATCCTACACGTACAACCACATGTACCAGTATGGGATAGCATTAGCTAATTAAGTCATGGGAAACTAACCATGCACACGTTGTTAGACCGTAGTAGTACGAGAATAACCAGTGTAGTCATGTTCAATGGGGCTCCCTTCACCACGGTGTTGGGTACAAAGCTTGTCGACATAACGGTGAATGCCTTACTGAGACGAAGGTATACCCGGGTGAAGTAAGGGAGTTCATTCGCCGAGCTAGTGAAATGTTAGGACTAGATGAAGTAAAAGTTTTGACATGTGCTCTACAGTGCTTACCAAAGATAGTGAGCGATGATATCAACAAATACCAAACAAACTAGAGAATTCATGTGTCATGGGTAAAGTTGTATACCTTTGCAGAGTGTAAATATATTAAAATAGACGTGCTCGTAATCATGAGCATGCTTAGTGCAAACTTCATGGGTATAGTAGTGCAAACTTGATAGGTTTATTCCTGGTTTTCATAAAAACAGTTCCGTTGGAAAATGTGAGAAAGAGTTTGTTGATTTTATATTTGAACCGAGTGCCATGCTTATGTCTAAAAACAAAATGTTGCTCGTAGCCGAGGAGGGTTGCAAGATGTTATTTATTCAATTACTAAATTGTTGTCCTTTTATCTGTTTAATTGCTCTTTAAATGTCCATTGCAAAGTACTACATATTGATATTGTAAAGTACTACATATTGATATTGCAAATAAATTTTGCTTGATACTGAAAATGACTTGTAGCATAGAGCATCATCCTTTATTAGATTTGCATTTATATAAACTTTGTGATACACTAGAAGTCTTGCTGCGTTCACAATATACTCAATCTTGCTTGAATAGATGTTCACAGATAGAGGATGAGCATACAACAGACGACACCTTCTTTGCATACCGAAACCGGTGGGTTCGATGACGGGTCTTTCAGGACTTGTATCTAGTCGATTGACTGAGGATTCGGATGGGCATACCACTGGAATTTTGGACTTATTACATATTTTATTTTCGCTGTTAATTTTGCTACTTCTGATACTTAAGTTTTTATTTGACCGATCGGTCCTTGTGTCACAATTTGTTTTTTATGAATGTATAGATGTGAATATCAATATTATGAATATGTAATAGTCACTGATCATAGAACTAGTACGGTACACACACGAGGGGTTCGGGTAACGGTATTTAAAGCCCAGGGTCCGACATATTGACCGCAATTAGATTTGGCTTGGAAAATACTTTTTATATTTTCTAACTTACTACTTTTACCAGTATATTATTATAAAAATATCATGTAGTCACATATTTATTGAAGCAGATAGTGCATATGCACCTTCTGATGGAGTGGCACGTTGTTACTGACGTCGTTCTTTAGCAGAATTTGCTCAAATTGGTGCATGGGAAATCACTTTTGCTAGTAAATCTTTATTCTTCCGACGTGCGTGGGATATTTTCAGAGGGAGTCAATGTCTATGCGCAAGCTACTATGCTAGACTAGTAAACATATAAGAATTGATAATAAAAAAATGCAGCTATGCTAAAAATAGAGAGAAAACTTAACTTTGCTAAGCAAATGCCAAACCCGTTCGAAATTCTAGAAACCTTCAGATTTGTGCATTTTTAATTTGATCAAGCATGTAGATGCAATCCTCTACAAATAGGGTGTTAAGGGACCGTAAAAATCATGGTAAATACTTAATTATAAGATTTGCATCTAAAAAGAGAAGTGTAGAACTATTTTTATTGTTGAAAAATGTCTTTCGAAGACATAAGCCACGTCATGACATTTTCATATTTACTGGTTATTGGACACATTATAAAGTACAAGGCCGCATTTGGAATAGGAACAAAAGTGTACAGTAAGAGACTTCAAGAGGATTGATCACAGCTTATGCCAAAATGTGTAGTTATGTTTTTTAAAGGTAGCATAGAGCATTTGTTTGTTCACTGAAAAACAATAATAACTAATTAGGATATACTACTCCGATTACTCACGGGAACAAAACAAGTACTTGATGTGAAAAATCTGCAGGCAAAATGCGCTAAAACTGTCACATGAGGCATGGTTAAATATTATTACAGTATTGTATTGAAACAAAAAATTATCAAACAAACCAACTTTTAAAGAAAACAGAAAACAACAAACATTTTAGGACTTTCTTGTACATGCATTATAAAAAAAAATGCAGTGTAAGCTGCAGCAATTTACAGAACTAGGTGATTGTGATATTGTATGTTGCAACGTGTATTAAGCTAAAAAAAATATGAATCCGTGAAGCTGATGAAGCTAGAACAGAAGCAAATAAAGATGGATTCATTTGCCAGTTGACAACCTCCGGCCTCAAGTACCCAAAGAATAAACACAGAACCATCAAGAAAAACTTGGAATGAAACTGACACCATCCAGAAATCACAAGAACCATGAGATGCAAATGCCTATCTGAAAGATTTGTTAATGACAAGTAGATGGAAGTATCAAATCGTCACATCACACTTCCTTTCTTCAGTTGCCTTGTCTTTTCCAGCGACGTTCCAATGCAAAATCAGCCTTCCTCATTTTGTTTTCTTTTGTTTGCTTTTTACCCAGCAAGTTTCAGTATCTCTTTTGGTCTTACCTCGAGACATACGGAAACTCGTGATATCTGTGTCCCCTGCTTTTGCATGGCCTTGAAAGAATGCATGCAACGAAGAATCTTGGAGTACAGGTGCAACATCAATCCGAAAAAAGCAGTGTTGTTTTGTGGTTAATTCCAATTATGTTTCTAATTGCCATTAACAGGAGATCTATTAGACTTTTTCTTCTCATTTCCTTGTGGTCTTGGATTGACTAGTGAGAACAGGCAAGGTGGATGCCTTTCTGTTCAGAAAATAAAAGAAAACACATGTAAGACATGTATGTAGTCTACCAATAAGTAGGACAGAGAACGATTGAACCTGAGAAGAGATGAGTTGACAGCTGAAAAATACAGACGAAGTTGAACTTGGACTTGCCTCGGAAAGCATCCAATGTTTCTTTGACCATCATTACTTATGAGAGAGAATGGAGAGAATTGTCATAAAATGCACGAGCATATCTATCTAGATCATACGCTAGATCATAGAACGCATATAATATTTGCCAAGGAGATCACAGATACATTGCAGGAGATCTCACATCAAATAATGGGGCTGTACACTTGCTTAACTGTACATATTGTTCATGAGGCAAACAGACCATTTTGCCCATGCCACTGCACTAGTCAGAAAACACGAAAAAATACCTATATGCTATTTACCCGTCTGTCTACCTATGCGCTAGTATCTGATCGTTATCTTTTGCGCAGGATTGACCTTAACTTGTGAGGGTTCATGGAATTTTCAAGGCACTGTTGATGCTACTTCCCTACATGCACCAATAATGAAGTGATTGTGTGGTATAGTACCAGTGCAGCAATGACTTGAGTGAAAACTCTGAACACTGAAAGGCCACTGTATGGTAGTAGTACTGGTTACTATAGTCTCGTGACAGGTCATTAGAAAGGCCCCTGGCATCGTCTCGAATCACCTGATGTGTGTATTTTAAAGTTAGCAAGGACTAAGAAGCAAGCATACAAGCAGACGGCCGGCCCTGTTGTGCATGCATCATCCATCGACAACATCTTCGACAACATCTGGAGGACCACACCACAAAACAAGAGATTCTAGGACAACAGGTAGCAAGCTACATTTCTTGAGAGGGAGAAAGATGACAAGAAAATGTTGTTCTGGCTTGCGTGACAGATGGGGGATGACTCTCTCTCTCTCTCTCTCTCATGTTTCTCTTCTCCCATAACACTACATGTATGTACTTGTTCCAGTGAGACTCCTCGGCCATGCACATGTACCAAACCCTAGAACAAATGGAGTACTCCTCCCTGTGTTCCATCATGGGGAAAGATGGCTGAACCAAGAACTACTGAGTCACATGCACATGTTCCTTCGGAAAGGAAATCAAGCATAAACTACAAGAACCAAAGAGAGCACGAACTCATCAAGAGGAAAAGGTATGAAACTAGAACGATTTAATTTCTATAATCAGGACTTCGTGATTAATGGGGAAAACAAGAGTATGAGAAGACTGAAGAATCAGGGCTCCTCGTCAGTGCTAGCTGCACTGCAGTACATGTGCGAGTATTATTCCTTTCCAACAGGAGAAAAGATCGATATAAGCCCAGATGGAAGAATCTCACATAGGCATGGCCAGAAAAAGCAAGCAGATGGGAAAAGAATCTTTTGTGAACCCTGATCAGGAATGCGGTAACATTAGAACATCAAGAGCGCAGACAAGTTATTCAAGTGAACAGTCATACACATGCATGCATAAGCATAAGATGCGCGAGAAAAAGAAGCTTTCTTGCAAAGAAATCATATTTACATCGATGCAACTATGCCGCCAAGAAAGAGGGAAAGAAAATGGAAGAACAAAGAACGGAAGGGGGGCAGCCGAAGAAAATCACGCAAGAACCGAACAAATCATGCAAGAAGAGCAATTTCTTTACCAAAGAAATCATGGATTTATTTGTGGATGGCTGACTGCAACGATTTCTTTACCGGAGGAAAGGATATTTCGCAGCGATCTGCCGGAGATGGACAGCGAGTTGAGCTGCGACTCCACCCTCCTCAGGAACTCCATCGCCTCCTGGAGCGGTCTCGTCAGCTCCTCCCGGTACTTCACCAGCATCTCATGGTACGCCTCCTGCACACACGATCGATCGACCACAACAAACAAGTCACCATGTATAAGTACAGCCCAAGAACACCGAAAAAAATGTTCTTTTTCCCAGGAGCACTGATAGATTAGCTCACCATGAACTGGTCCAGCTCCGGCTCTGTCGCGGTGCCGAGACCGCCGAGCGACGTGCGCTGCCGCAGTTCCAGGTGCTGCGCCACCGCCGTCAGCCTCGCCGCCACCTCAGGCGGCGCCCCCACCTACAAGCACGTACGTACGGCCACTCAGAAGTACTACTAAAAACTAGATGTACAGGAAGCGACATGCATACACTATAGCTAGGGAAAGCCAGCAATTCTGCATGCGTCATGTTTGACATGAGATGTAGAAAAAACTTCTCATGCAGAAGCAGCAGTACTACTGTTACTACTATCACTTGCCTTCTGGCAGTCGAGGTAGGCAGCGAGTAGGGAGGAGTAGTGGGGGTGGGAGATGATCTTGGCCTTGATGGCCTCAAGGTCGGCGGCATAGGACGACGACGACGCCGAGGGCTCCTTCGCCTTGGCGCACGCGTCCAGCAGGCTGCCGCTGGCCAGCTGCAGCCCCGGGTTGCCGCCGCCGCCGCCGCTGCCGTTGTTTTCAGTAGTGGGTACCGTGTTCAGGGTGAGCGGGGTGTGCGGCAGGCCGACAGATGGCGGCTGAGGCAGCGGTGCAACTACGGCGCTGAGGGAAGAACCCCATGGGTGGTGGTGGTGATTGTGGTGGTGGTGGTGGTGGCCATGGCTGCTCGCTCCAACTCCGAAGTGGTGGGAGATCTCCTCCATGAGAGAGAGGGCCCGATCTCTAGTGATGTAGTGGTGCAGCGATCGAGCTCTCGCTTCGGCCGCTTCTGTCCCCGCGCTCCTGCGCAAAAGGAGACGGTTTGGGTTTGGGTTTGGGTTTGGGTTTGAGGTGAAGTTCTTGGGGGGAGAGAAAGAGGAAAAGGGTTTGGGGGAGAAGGCCAGAAGGGTACTGCCTGACTTGAGCTAGTAGCCTTCTCTCCCTCTCTTTCTCTCTCTAAGCATCATTAGAGAGAAGGAGAAGTGGAGGAGGAGATGGAGAGAGGAAAAGCTGGAAAGTGGAAACCAATACACCTGCCTTTGGAGAAAGACAGTGTAGTGTAGTTTAGTGTAGTGTAGTGTAGTGTGGAGTGGGGTGTTTGTGGGGGCTTTCTTTTCCAGGTCAAATCAAAGGCTTGGAGTGGCTTTGTAGGGAATTTCTTGCTCGCGACTGGGACGAAGCTGGATTTGTTTTCTGTAAAGAATGGGGAAAGTCAGGATACGCTTTACCTAAGTGGATTCATCTGTGTTTTGACATAAGCTGATGTTGTTTTATAACTACCCAATCTTAGCCCCCTTTTTATGGCCGATGAATCATGCCTTTTGCTCTGCAGGGCGTTAGGCCGCGTTAGGGAACTCACGGTAGAGCTGGCAAAAAGAGTCGGATTTACTGGGTCAGTACAAGATACGATATTGTAGGTCCAGTTCAAATACGGTATAATCCATACTGTTTATAACCCGTGTCAATTTGGCCCGTGCCTAGACCGCCACCTCGGCACGGTGGGCAGGCCCGGCACGGCACGAACAGTGTTGGGCCATGCCAGGCACAGCACGGCACGGCCTGAAGAGCCAGCGGCGCTGCGCGCTCGCGCCGGTATGGAGGAATAAGGGCGAGGCCACAGGGGCAACACGAGGCCGGGAGGGGAAGAACGGTCGGCGCTCGGCGGCGTGCGAGAAGGCCGGAGCGGAGCACGGGACCAGGCAGCACGGACGAGGCGGTGAAGACGACCCATGGGATTTTTAGCCGTTTTTTACCGTTATGGTCTTAAATAGCCATCATACCCCCCCCTCCTCATTAAGCACCCCTTCATTCTCCATTCTCTCTTTGAAATTGTGTTGTGCAAATTCAAATCCGTGTTGAGCTAATTTGGGAAAATTCAAAAAAAATATGTCAAAATTTAGATATTTCAATTTTCGGCAGCAAGTCAGCGAAAGAGGTACAATACTATTTTTGTAATACTTTTTATTGTTAGTTCTTGTTACGCTAAGATGAAAGTAGTAATAGTGTTAGTTTCGATTCTACAGCTCTCGTTATGGACACTCATAACGACAGCTTTACTCTTGGTGATTACGGATTTTCACCGAAGAAAATTACATCCATGGAGGCGGCTGCGGCTGCCTCAAACCAACCGGAGGATCAAGGCTCCACGGCAGCATCAAGCTCCATGGCAACCGGAGCAAAGAGGTCGAGACCGTCTACATCGGGAGTGTGGGAGAATATCGACAGGACAACCAATCAAGACGCAGCGGGAAATGAGGTATCATATGCTATTTGTAAAATTTATCACCATGAATTATCTACAAAGTCTACAGGTGAAACGGGACACTTGCCCCGCCAATCTCTTTGTCGTTTAATTGCTTCTGAGGATTTACCATTAGGTTTTTTGCGAGTCTACTTCTTTCCAAAATTACATTAGGACTGAGCATAATCCTAGATTTTCTTTTATTTCTAGACAGACAACAACTAGGGATCTAGTGAAATATTATAATGAACATCGTAATAAAATAAAGGAATTATTTAGTACGTGTGTATTTTCGGTGGCTCTAACCTCGGACATATGGAGTGGTCGGGCTAGGAAGGATTATCTTAGTGTAGTTGCGCATTATGTTAATGATAACTGAATAATACAGAAAAAGATTATACTTTTGAAATTAATTGATGCAGCACACACGGGGGAGAATATTGCGAACTGTATTATCAAAGTCGTGGAAGACTTTGGTCTTACAGACAAAATATTTGTAATTACTTTAGACAACGCCGTTTCGAACTCTAGAGCCATATATATTCTTACTCCAGTGTGAGTACATATGACGATTTCTTCTTGCTACATCAACGATACACTTGTAATATTATCAACTTTATAGTCAAATGTGGTTTGAAAAGTTTGAATTCGTATGTTAAAGCTTTTCGCGATGCGATTTCTTTCTTGAATAATTATAACGTAAGAATAGCACGATATAAGAACTTCTGCAGGCGATGGGTGTATGTCCAAGAAAGGTCGGTTTGAACATGGAGGTAAGGTGGAACTTTACTTACCTCATGCTTAAGAATATTTTACTATACAAGAGCATTTTTTCTGTTTTTATTCAAACACACTATCCTAGCACTGATGGTACTATACTATTAACTGAGCAATATTGGTTCGTTGCTAAGAAGATACTGTCGTTTTTTAGAAAAAATTTATGAGGCGATTGCTGCTTTGTACGTGGGTTTTCAAACTGGTTTGAATCAATTTTGAATTTAAAATTTAAAATAATAGTAGAAATTAATGCCTTGAGTGGGATTCAATCCCTAACCTCCCAGAAACCAACGAGGGGCCTTGCCACCAGGCTATCTTTGGCTTGATGTTTCTTTACTGGTGTTTACTCAGTTTAACCCTTCAAATTCCCTTCAAATTCAAACAAACCAAAACAATTTGAACGAATTGAATTTCTTTCGGAGGGTAATGAAAGGACTGAAATTTCAGCGAAATTGTGAACTTGTCCTTGCCCCCGGCCTCGGCCGCCGAGTCCCGGTGAACCATCAGCTGGCCACGGTCGCCTGAGAATAACCCGACCGTTGTCGGAGAGGACGGGCGAAAGTGGTAACACGCTCAAGAAAACGGGCTATCACTAACACACAAGTACAAAACTTTACAATTATGCCCTTATAAATAAGTACATGATATTCGTATAAAAATTCTTATAAGGTTCCTGTGAACTTCACTTGTTTCACGCAAGTTCTAGAGATTAAATCTTACTTCTTCGGTTTCTTCGTACGTATAGCCCCTGCTACACAATTTGATAATTTTCATGTTATATTGAGTTGTGGATTGTATTATAAATTCATTTATATATTGATTATATTGCATGTTGTCGAGATATGATCGAAATGTGAAAAGTATAAATTAGTAATGTGCCACAGAAAAACACCACATATTGTGGGTATGAAAAGTGGGGCTAGGACGTGTCACTTAGATATTATAGAAATCCAAAAAAACTCCATTATAAATGACGTGTCACTTAGATATTATAGAAATAAAAAACTCCATTATAAATCTATCTATAGTAATTGGAGGCTCTCCTATAAGCCACCATATTAATCTTAAGAGGTAAAAAGGTAGAAATTCTCACATTAATCGAAGAAAAATAAAAAAAGACTAGAAGTTCCCACATTAATCAGAGAAAAAGGGGAAATCATAACCATCCAATTTATAAAAAGGTAGAAATTCTCACATTAATCGGAGAAAAAGAAAAAATACTATAAATTTTCACATTAATCAAAGAAAAAGGAAAAATCCTAACCATCCAATTTGAACGCATATAGCTTCACCAAATAACCGTGTAGGATGCGAATACTTACTAAATAATGACATCCGAATATGTGAAAAATTAATATGGCCAGATTTCTACATGAGATCTTAAAGTTAACGTTAAATTTATAACGTCATAATATGGACTCACCAACGATTGAAGGGGAAAAAATATATATTTGTCACTTAATATAAAAACAAAATTTTAAATTGTATAAATTGTATAAATTTATAATTTTGAGAGATAATTTTAAACTAAAAAATATATATCAAATTCATATTAGTTAGGAGCAAAAGTTACAAAAAAAAGCCTTAAAAATAATATTTAAAAAGTATCATGTTCGTACGAATGCACGGGTTGATAACTAGTTTTATAAATTTTGAAGGAAACTCCGTAAGCACTCAGAGCCTATTTGAAACGCAGGAATTGAAAACTGTTCGATTCCCATATTTCAAACAGGACATACGAGTGGATGTTATTTTCCTACAAAATTACCACGTACCAAGCATGACCTTGTTCTGTTTTGGAACATAGGATCCTACGAAGCGGATGGTATGTTTAGGGAGGTTGATTGGCTGTGAAGACGGGGGATGAAGATCTAAGGCCTGGCCGGCTATGCATTATATAGTTAACAGGTTGGTTGAGGTTTCTTTAGCCACGCTCTAATGTATCTTTCCGTCCGGAAGTCTGGATGTGCTTATATTTTTTGCTTCTCCTAAGCATCGTCTAGCCGGGCAAGTATAGCTGTTTAGTAGACCAACTTTGCTAGGGAATTTTGCTCACGCCGACAAGAATCGATTACCTTGGGCTGATAACCTTGCCTCTATTATACTTTTTATTGTTAGTTTTTGTTACGTTAAGATGAAAGTAGTAATAGTGTTAGTTTCGATTCTACAGCTCTCGCTATGGACACTCATAACGACAGCTTTACTCTTGGTGATTACGGATTTTCACCGAAGAAAATTGCATCTATGGAGGCGGCTGCGGCTGCCTCAAACCAACCGGAGGATCAAGGCTCCACTGCAGCATCAAGCTCCATGGCAACCGGAGCAAAGAGGTCGAGACCGTCTACATCGGGAGTGTGGGAGAATATCGACAGGACAACCAAGCAAGACGCAGCGGGAAATGAGGTATCATATGCTATTTGTAAAATTTATCACCATGAATTGTCTACAAAGTCTACAGGTGAAACGGGACACTTGCCCCGCCAATCTCTTTGTCGTTTAATTGCTTCTGAGGATTTACCATTAGGTTTTTTGCGAGTCTACTTCTTTCCAAAATTACATTAGGACTGAGCATAATCCTAGATTTTCTTTTATTTCTAGACAGACAACAACTAGGGATCTAGTGAAATATTATAATGAACGTCGTAATAAAATAAAGGAATTATTTAGTATGTGTGTATTTTCGGTGGCTCTAACCTCGGACATATGGAGTGGTCGGGCTAGGAAGGATTATCTTAGTGTAGTTGCGCATTATGTTAATGATAACTGAATAATACAGAAAAAGATTATAGTTTTGAAATTAATTGATGCAGCACACACGGGGGAGAATATTGTGAACTGTATTATCAAAGTCGTGGAAGAGGTATGAAAAAACCAATGAACGAGCGAATAAACCAGAATAACCTCGAGTGCCTCCACCGTGGTGTGAAGTGTCCCGCCGAGGTCGTATGGCGGGCTCGTGCTCGTCTTCTTTGCTCGAATCTGGGAGAGCGAGAGTAGCGGCCGAGTCGATTCTTGCCGTCGCCAATGCAAGATCGCCCATGCTTCTTGCCTCCTCCCACCCTCATGACGACTTCTCCATCAAGGTCCTCGGTGCTCGGATCGCACTCGCCCATGGACCTCCCTTGCCATCGATGTGTACTCACTAAAGGCGGTTGTGGGCGGTCGCATTGTTGTACGCCTCGGGCCGTCCTCCGGGTTGTAGTCGACGTCGGACGTCGCCTTGCCCTTTTGTGGGCCATAGCAAATGCCTTGAAGATGAAGCAAGGTGGCCACCATGTGACGCCGATCGCGAGAAAACAAAGAAGATGATTAGAAATCATGCGAGAATTGAGCGTTAGAATAAATAAATGAATTCGCGTACCTATGTTTCTCACAGATCCGAGGTTGCTACCTTGATGGTGTGCTACACTGCATCATCAAACGCCCTAAGCACAAGTTGTGGCCTCCTCCCACTCATGGAGCACCACTTGTGCACCATCTGCTCCCAAGATCGGGATGCGCGACGCAATAAGGAATCATCTAGCCATCAAGTACATGACATATCGAAGATGAAATTGCCTACTTAATCACAAAAGGAATCAAGATATGTTATGTATTTACCGCAGTAATCGTCCCGGTCAGCCATGGTTCTTATTCCTTTTGGTCTTCGCTCCAAGGACGTCCCTGGGTAAGTTACGACGGCCCTGATGCTCAGAATGCATGTCCACGACGAGTTTTGCAAGATTTGGTAGCCACCGTGATCCCCGCCTCATGCGTCCCGTTCCGCATCTAAAGAAATCCTCGCAGATACAAACACGATGTATCCATTCATTATTTCAAGAATGTCCAATGTTCTGAACAAAATATTTGTAATTACTTTAGACAACAACGTTTGAACTCTAGAGCCATAGATATTCTTACTCGATGTTGAGTACATATGACGATTTCTTCTTGCTACATCAACGATACACTTGTAATATTATCAACTTTATAGTCAAATGTGGTTTGAAAAGTTTGAATTGTATGTTAAAGCTTTTAGCGATCGAAGAATAATTATAACGTAAGAGTAGCACGATATAAGAACCTGAGGCGATGGGTGTATGTCTAAGAAAGGAAGACTTCCATTCTAGTACTTCCCTCCTTTGGGGCTTGCTCAAGACAAAATCGCCTTAGGCCTTCTCCATGTCTTCCGCGACTAGGAGGCTTCATATGTTGGTTTGGTCTATCGCATATCGCTGCGGATCCACTCTAGCCTTAACGTTGTCCTTTGACTTGTCGATAGCATGTCCATGATTGTTGCCCAAAGTGCCTCGGCAACATTCTTTTCGATGTGCATTACATCAATGTTGTGTGGAAGGAGAAGGTCATCAAAATAGGGAGCCGAGTCAAGCCCGACTTATGAGTCCACATATGTTGCTCACCATATCCCACAAAACCACCTTCCGGATTGACCACGAGACCATCTATCTGCTCACGAACCGCGGCACCACCATTATCGGTGGTGCGAGTTACATCACTCGACACCTTTCGTAAAGTTCTTGATGTCTCGTCTCAATGGATGGTCAAGAGGGAGGAATTACCGATGTTTGTCGAACGATGAATACTTGCCACCCTTCGCAACCAAATGAACCTCGGACCTTCCTTGCATCTTGGGCATGGGAACTTCCGTGAACACACCAATGAGAATATCCCATACGCCAGAAGTCATGCGAGGAGTAGTGGTACCAAACATGCATTTTGAAGTTTTTCTTTGTAGCTCGGTCGTATGTCCATACCCCTTCCTCCCAAGCACGGACCAATTCATCAATCACGTGCTCCATGAACACACCCATATTATTCCCGGGTGTCAGAATTATCAACGACAAGAATACGTTACATCGTTGAAAGCATCTGTGGGGGAGATTGAGGGGATAACGAACACGGGCCAACATGTGTATGGGGCAGCCATCATTCCATAAGGATTGAATCCATCTTTGCCGGTAAACACGTACATTCTGAGCCTCTTTAGCTTTCTCATAATGAATGCCATCAAAGTGGGTCCATGCTTCACCATCGGATGCATGTACCATCCCGTCGAGATTGTATCGTTTGCCATTTTTGTGCCATGTCATCTGACGGTTTGAACATGGAGGTAAGGTGGAACTTTACTTACCTCATGCTTAAGAATGTTTTACTATACAAGAGTATTTTTCTGTTTTTATTCAAATACACTATCCTACCACCATTTGTCATAGGGATGCGAAATTTTACTCGCCTCCTTTAAGCCCACGCCAAATGCCTGCTCCAAGAAAGCATCTTGGCCTTGTCAATCCATTCATCGGCCGACCGACTCGACTTGCGCGCCCGCGGTACATCCACTCACGGCCTCCATCCTCTAACGATATAGCGGCAGTAATATAAACATCAATTGCATCTACACGACGATGGTTACTATATTATAAGCGAGCAATATTGGTTCTAATCTCACACAGGATCCAGATGATTAGATGTTTATGGTTTCCGAGATGTATTTGGAAGATTTCTCACGTTCTCCAAATACACGCCCCGCCAGGAGAGTGTGTATCCCGAGAACAATGAGAGATGATGCCAAACTCGCTCCTGGTCGAAAGCACTATGGAAACTAACCCACCTACGCATCCGCTGGCCGCCCAAAAACGGGACAATTCAAAACAGATACGCTTTTAGAAATTGAAATATTCTGCATATTTCCAGGCGTATTCTTTCGAACGGAGACGCTTAATCAAGTTACGCGGATCTACGCACCATGATACGGAAAGAGGGGTTATACCTAGGTGGCGTGGAGTTAGGCTGCGGGCCGTGGCGGGTTGTTGATGGTACTATATTATTAAGCGAGCAATATTGGTTCGTTCTTTGAGAAGATCTTGTTTTTAGAAAAAATTTATGAGGCGATTCTTTGCTTTGTCGTGGGTTTTCAAACTGGTTTGAATCAATTTTGAATTTAAAATTTAAAATAATAGTAGTATGAGACAGAAGCAATATGAGACTACTATCCGAGTTCCATCTCGTCAGTTCACGTCTATTTGCCAAAAAATATATATGAGATAGATCCATGTCAATAATTAATGGTATACGCTAGGTAACTATGTCAACAAAATTAATGCTCCATATATTCTACCTGAAAAGAAAAGATAAAACAATATGGTATTTATCTACATGCATGGCCGTCGTGGCGCTAAAATTACGTGTTTATGCTATGACAGAACTTGTAATGTATATCTTGTAAAGATCCAAATTATGAAATTAGGGTTCTCATGTACTCACTCCAAAATTGCAGAGTGGAGGCGGGCGCGGCGGCGGCGCAGCGTGGCCAGCAGTACCGCGTGAGCTGCCAAGCGGCGGCACGCGAGCAAGCAGGCACTGAGCCAGCCCGGCGGCGCAAGCGTGGCGTAAGGCGAGGCGCGGCGGCCAATGAGCGTGCGGCGCGGCGTCATTGGAGCGCGGGTGTGCGTGTGTGTGCGTGAAATTAATGCCTTGAGTGGGATTCACTCCCTAACCTCCCAGAAACCAACGAGGGGCCTTGCCACCAGGCTATCTTTGGCTTGATGTTTCTTTACTGGTGTTTACTCAGTTTAACCCTTCAAATTCAAACAAACCAAAACAATTTGAACGAATTGAATTTCTTTCGGAGGGTAACGAAAGGACTGAAATTTCAGCCAAATTGTGAACTTGTCCTTGCCCCCGGCCTCGGCCGCCGAGTCCCGGTGAACCATCAGCTGGCCACGGTCGCCTGAGAATAACCCCACCGTTGTCGGAGAGGACGGGCGAAAGTGGTAACACGCTCAAGAAAACGGGCTATCACTAACACACAAGTACAAAACTTTACAATTATGCCCTTATAAATAAGTACATGATATTCGTATAAAAATTCTTATAAGGTTCCTGTGAACTTCACTTGTTTCACGCAAGTTCTAGAGATTAAATCTTACTTCTTCGGTTTCTTCGTACGTATAGCCCCTGCTACACAATTTGATAATTTTCATGTTATATTGAGTTGTGGATTGTATTATAAATTCATTTATATATTGGTTATATTGCATGTTGTCGAGATATGATCGAAATGTGAAAAGTATAAATTAGTAATGTGCCACAGAAAAACACCACATATTGTGGGTATGAAAAGTGGGACTAGGACGTGTCACTTAGATATTATAGAAATCCAAAAAAAACTCCATTATAAATGACGTGTCACTTAGATATTATAGAAATAAAAAACTCCATTATAAATCTATCTATAGTAATTGGAGGCTCTCCTATAAGCCACCATATTAATCCTAAGAGGTAAAAATGTATAAATTCTCACATTAATCAAAGAAAAATAAAAAAGGCTAGAAATTCCCACATTAATCAGAGAAAAAGGGGAAATCATAACCATCCAATTTATAAAAAGGTAGAAATTCTCACATTAATCGGAGAAAAAGAAAAAAAATACTATAAATTTCCACATTAATCAAAGAAAAGGAAAAATCCTAACCATCCAATTTGAACGCATATAGCTTCACCAAATAACCGTGTAGGATGCGGATACTTACTAAATAATGACATCCGAACATGTGAAAAATTAATATGGCCAGATTTCTACATGAGATCTTAAGGTTAACGTTAAATCTATAATGTCATAATATGGACTCACCAACGATTGAAGGGGAAAATATATATATTTGTCACTTAATATAAAAACAAAATTTTAAATTGTGTAAATTTAAAAAATTTATAATTTTGAGAGATAATTTCAAACTAAAAAATATATGTCAAATTCATATTAGTTAGGAGCAAAAGTTACAAAAAAATTAGCTTTAAAAATAATATTTAAAAAGTATCATATTCGTGCTGATGCACGGGTTGATGACTAGTTTTATAAATTTTGAAGGAAACTCCGTTAGCACTCAGAGCCTATTTGAAACGCAGGAATTGAAAACTGTTCGATTCCCATATTTCAAACAGGACATACGAGTGGATGTTATTTTCCTACAAAATTACCACGTACCAAGCATGACCTTGTTCTGTTTTGGAACATAGGATCCTACGAAGCGGATGGTATGTTTAGGGAGGTTGATTGGTTGTGAAGACGGGGGATGAAGATCTAAGGCCTGGCCGGCTATGCATTATATAGTTAACAGGTTGGTTGAGGTTTCTTTAGCCACGCTCTAATGTATCTTTCCGTCCGGAAGTCTGGATGTGCTTATATTTTTTGCTTCTCCTAAGCATCGTCTAGCCGGGCAAGTATAGCTGTTTAGTAGACCAACTTTGCTAGGGAATTTTGCTCACGCCGACAAGAATCGATTACCTTGGGCTGATAACCTTGCCTCTATTAGCAAGTGTTGGCTCGCACCGAAGACTACTCCAGGAAGAAGTTCACGGCAAAAGCTCTTGGCAGAACCTTTCGGTAAAAAAAAACACACACACACACACGTATGCTGGAAATCGATCCAAGGCAAAGCACACGCACATATGCTATGGCTATCTGGAAACTCTAGAACACACGTATACGCTGTAACAAAGATACACACGTACGGGTGAATATGCTCACGTAGACAAGAAGCCAAAGAAAGGGTTTTTTGGTGTCGTGTCTCACGCAGACGGCAACCTTTTTTATTGCTCTTGACTTTGATCGTAGGGGTGCTTTTTTAGTGAGAGTAAACGATTATTCATATTCGAAAAGGATTCTATGTATCCTGAAATGATGTCACAAAAACTCTAGAATCTATAATAAACATTGTCTAAATACCGTAGGGCTACGTAAACAAATTCTATGTAAAATTTAGATATACCGTATGCACAAAGATTACTAACAAATCACTCCCTAATCTTTGTGCACTTACTTATTGAGCCAGTCGATCTCAACTAACTTGCCCAACTGTTACTCAATACAGGACGACGAACAAATATCTTCAACGTCCCGGACTCAACTCCACAGACTCGACTCAGGACGGTGAACACATCTCCTCAACATCCCGAACTCAACTCTACGGACTCGATCCAGGATGCCGAACACAGCTTCTCAACATCTCAGATTCAACTCCACAGACTCGATTTAGGACGGCGAACACATCTTCTCAACATCCTGGACTCAACTCTAACTCGATACAATTACAACTCACAGAACTCGGCCATGAGTAGCACTGGCTCGTCATCTTCTAGCTTTTTTTCGAAATAAGCATTCTATTCTTTCTTCTTAGAATGATATTATTAAGCAAAGTATCCATAGTCCTGATAATTATAGCATCTCACCTTTGTCTTGTCGAATTTTTGATTCTTGCGACCTCGGGCACCACCACTGTTAGAGCCGCCGAAGGAGTCCTCACCTTCGCCTTTCAATGAGTAGGCCTTTCACTCGGTGCGGGTTAACAGCAGTGCTCATCTTCGCTGCTGCTAGATCTTCAGATCCGTTCCTTGTGCACCTTCTAGCAGTCAATCACCTCCTCAACCGTCGTCATCTTGGGGTCACCGAACTGCTCAATTGTGGAGACGATTTACAAAAACTTTCCGGGGACTGTCTGAAGGAATTTTCTCACAACATAACTCTTTTCCATCTTTTCCCCTAAGGCTCGGATCTAGTCGACAATGGTCGTCAACCTCATGGCGAATTTCGTCTCTTTTCATGCGCGTATGTACTCCTTCATCTTGATTGCCCATACTGCATAATTGTTCTTCGTGAGCATCAAATAATGTAACGAGACGGCGAAACTTTACTTCACCATCGCACCCGGCGTCGCCTCGTCACCAGTGACAACACTTTTCGAAGAGCGCGACATGATCATGGGCATACACGGATCAATTTCTCAGGTTCTGATACCAATTGTTGTTCTAAACCGAAGACGACTCAGCCGACGCTCGAAAGAAGTTCACGCTCACGCAGAAGTTCGCGGCAAAAGCTCTTGGCAGAACCTCTCAGCAAAGAACACATAAACGTATGCGAGGTGTCGATCCAAGGCGAAGCACACGCACGTACACGATGGCTCTCTGGAAACTCTAGAACGCACGCATACGTTGGAACAAAGATACAAAATACGCTCACGCAGACAAGAAGCCAAAGAAAGTTTTTGGTGCTGCGCCTCACGTAGACCGCAGCTCTTTCTATTGCTTTTGACTTTGATTACAAAGGTACCTTTTTATTGAGAGTAAACGACTGATATCACACAAACTCTAGAATTCATAATAAATATTGTCTAAATACACAAAAATTACTAACAAAAGGCTAGCTATCAAACGATCCCAGCCGCCCCTCTGTCTCACCGTGCAACGGTGCAAATGACATAGTTAAACACCAATGAAGAAGCATCATGCAAGCAAAAACCGATCTCTGCAACATCCCCGCTCCTCCCCTCTGTTTTACGGCAACAACATGGCTGCCATTAATTCTCGAGCTCCAAAACCGCAGTTAGTAGATCACGTTGTTCGTAGCGATGTACATATCTCCGCATCTGATCTCATCCCAGAGAATCCCACATATACGTGGCGCAAGGGAATGCGGAGGTATGGGTACGATGAGTACCCCGAAAACCCGGAGAAGAGAGAGCAGCAGCAGGAGGAGGGGACAGACTATAGCGTCCGGGGGTCGGGACTCGGGAGGACGAAGGGGGTGCGTGCGTGTAGCGGAGCTGCCATTCCGTCTGGTCTAGCTAGTATCCTGCGACGCGAGCACATGCTGGGAGGAGAGACACGCATTATATCGCACACGGGTGGGCTCCCGGTCCCTCTTGGTTTCGCGGGATTGGACCCAGCTGTACACTACTGTTTACTGCTAGTCTCGAATCATCTCTCTCTCTCTCTCTCTCCATCTGTGCGTGTTATGAATCATTGCCTTTCGACTGGTTATGTAGAGCTGAGCTCCACGCAGTACGCAATCTCTCTCTCTCTCTCTCTCTCTCTCTGGAGACGTACTTGGGCTCAAATGAACATATCAGTAGCTGTCTCAGTTGACAAATGATACGGTGCAAATGGATTATGTCTCCAGCTATATCTTGTTCTTAATTTGAGCACTTTTGGCTGTAGTTTACAATGATAAGCGGATGAGATTCAGGCCTCGATTGCAACACGGGAAATTTTTTTAGGTTTTTACGAAAACAAAACTATTGTCTATAATATTCTTGTAAAATTCATGGAATTTTTTGTGTGTGCTCTGAACGGTCTAAATTTTGGAATATCCATCACTCTTTAATCGTACACCTTTGCATGGTTCTACTGTTAGACAAGCATAGAAATATGCTACTGGAGTAGTATAGCGATAGCGGTATAAAATAAATATGGTACAGGCTGGGGTAGGAGAGTAGGGCAGGATCAGTTCGGTTGGACCTGAGCCTGAGCTAGCATGTGGTGTGGACTCTGACAAAGATCGACTGTGCCTGACTCTTTCCTGCTGGTTTGTATCATCTCCGGAAGGGAAGGAGCCGGGTGCTCCAGTTTAAAATAACCCAGATATCATTCCCCATGCATCAGCAAGTTCAACAAACGCATCCTAAATCATAATGGGTAGTGCCCGCTCACGACACGGGATTGTTGGCACGGCTACACCCGATCAGGTGTATCGTGTGGGTCGGTATATCGACTCGGTGAGTTAGCTTGGCCTAACTCAACCAGCTTGTTTATTGCCATTGGGCTTGTGTACGTACGTCACGGCCGTCGGTATAATTAGGCCCGTTTAGTTCGGTAACGGTCGGAATTTTCACAAGTTTGGCTCTTTTAGTAATCGGGGATATTTAAAAAATGCGATTTAAAAATCTTCAAAAAATCTATAAATAGGCAACATACTCCCTCATTCAGCACTCATCCATTCTTCGATCATTTCTTTGAATTCTGTTATACAAATTTAGATTACTTTTGTGATAATTTGGCAATTTTTGATAATTTTGAGCCAAATGTTCAAATTTTCAAAATCCAGCTGCAAGTCAGGAAAAGAGGTACAATACTCATTTTTGTATATTTGTTTGTTCTTATTTGTTATACTAAGATGAAATAAATAATAGTGTAATTTTTTATTTACAATTTTCGTGATGGAAAATTACGATAGTTTTGCTATTGGTGATTTCGGAATTTCATCGGAGGATCTTGCATCATTTAAGAATGATGTAGCCCCAACTCAACCATGAGAGCCAACAACAATAACATTATCAGGCTCTAGGAGTGCATCTGTGTCTGCAAGTACCAGAGCAAAGAGATCCAGGCCGAGTACATCGAGAGTCTAGAAATATTTAGATAAGACAACCAAGCCAGATGGACAAGAAGTTCAGGTAAGATATGTTGTTTGTAAAATTGTAAATATAAATTATCTGCAAAGTCTTCAGGTGCAACACGACACTTGCTTAGACATGATGCAAGATGTAAAACAAGAAAATGATTAGCCATGAGGCAGACGTAGCTACAGTACAACCATGATGATATAGTACGTAGTTGGAACTATAGTTTTGAGGTATCTCGTCAATCTATTTGTCATTTAATTGCTTCAGATGATCTACCTTTAAACTTTAGTGAGTATAAATTGTTTGAAAATTATATTAAGACTGCACATAATCCTAGAGTTTCTACCATCCCTAGACAAACAACAACCAGAGATCTAGTTAAATACTATAATAAATGTTGTGATAAATTAAAAGAACTATTTAGTACATGTACATTTTCAGTGACTCTCACCTTGGACATATGGAATGAATGGGCTAGGGAGGATTATCTTTGTATAGTTGCTCATTATGTTAATGACAGCTAGGAAATGTAAAAAAATATATAAGGTTCAAACTAATTAATGTAGCACATACGGGTGGAAATATTGTGAACTGTATTATCAAAGTTGTGGAAGACTTTGGTCTAATAAATATTTTTTTCAATAACTTTAGACAATACCGCTGTAAACTCTAAGGCAATGGATATTCTTACTTCATTATTTAGTACATACACTGAATCCTTCTTGCTACATCAGCGATGCATCTGTTATATTATTAATCTTATAGTTAAATGTGATTTGAAGAGGTTGGGTACATATATTAAATCTTTCCGCGATACGATATCTTTCTTAAACCATTCCAACCAAAGAATAGCAGCATATAAGATTCTTTTTGCATGGCAGTGAATGTACGTCCAAAAAAATTTGGTTTGGAGATGCTTTTTGAACTCACAGGCAAACCAATCAATTGTTGGACAGTAATTTTCATATGCAATCTCTAGCAGGACAACTAAAATCCAATTAAAATTATGATAGCAAACACATTATAGGAAAGTGAAACCAAAAGGTTTCACATCCCCTCCGAATGGGAAAAAAAGAATAAAGTTACAAAGTTAAACTAGTTAGAAACCATCTATACCTCCAAGCTCCTGAAGAACTCATCGGTTTCTTGGATTGGTCTTGAGACCCCCTCTCTGTAACTCACCAGCATATCACAAGTTGTTCTTGCATATCATCTGAGTTCAACTCAAGCTCGTTGGAAAGGAAGGACAGACGACCGAAAACCTCCAGCAGCGCTCCAACCTTATGTAACACAAAATTAAGATTATTATTTTTACAACAAACAACCAATAAATTGTGTATGTTTTGGGATGTACACGTACCTTCCGGCAGTCTATCTCCCGTGGTAGACAAAGAGCTCCTCCGCATCCCTCCTCTTCGTCGTCGTCGGCTATGTCGCCTCGCCGAACCACGACGAGGAATCGAGGGTGGTCACCGGAGCTCGGTGTGGGGAGGGGAGAGGGAGAGACTGATGGAAGACAAGACTGATGTGGCTATAATATATAAGGACAACACCAATTTTTTTGCCTCCCGCGCATGTGTTCAAATTTTTCATTCTCCCACGCTGCGAATCACAGACAATTTCATACAAAAACCGTCTGTGGTGATTGTAATACTTCACAGATAGTTTCATGCAAAAACAGTTTGTGATTTTACCATGACTTGGACTGTCTTTTGTATGAAATCGTCTGTGATGAGATACTTATCACAGACAGCTCGTATTAAGAACCGTCTATGATATTAGCTCATCACAAACGATTCTTAGCGCATTCAGTAATAGAGACGGTCGTACTGGTAAAACTATTTGTGATTACCATTAACACTAACGGTTTTAGAAAATCATCTGTGATGACACGTCCAATATTAGCCTTTTTGTAGCGATGAACACTAAGCAAAGAGAGCACCCAAGTAGCATCACATTTCATAAGAGCACTTGACACACTAACAATAGCATCCCCATCCTTCACCAACATCTATGGCATCACAGAGCAAAGGGAGCGAGTAGTAGAGGGAAGCACACCAGTGCAACGAGGCAACCACGGTAACAACCCACCTTCATCAAACCATCACAAGGTCTCCTCTGGAAGAATGTCCAAAACCGCACCTACTAGCCCACCTCCATCATTTTCATGCATAGGCAGCATCAACCCACATCCCAGCATCATTCACATGTGCATGCATATCAACCAACAACACATTAGAAATAAATCAAGCAAATCTTTAAAATCGAACTCATAGTAGGGAAAGCAAAATAGCAAGAAAGAAAAAAGGGGGGAAGATGACCGAGCCGGCCGGTGCTCGTGCATCGGTGGTCGTCCACCGACAGCGCCCACACCCAGCTCAGCGGCCCGGCTATCTTCTTCCACGCCTCCTCCTGGACCACATCTGCAGTGATACTACGACACGTCCTGCACTCTTGGTTGGTCCTCTTGGCCGTCTCGCACCCGCCGTCGGCCGGCTCGCCCTCGACCTGGCTGATGTAGTGCTTCCCAACATCACACGCCCCGCCTGCCGTGTTGAGGAGGAGGCCTAGAACGTAGGCCACGGCCTTGTGACAGGCATCGACCGTCCGCTCGACACACACAAGGCTGCGCTGCATGTCCTACTGCGCGAAGACAAGCGGAAGATCGACGATGAAGTAGGCCTTCGGGTTGCCGGCGTCGGTCGGGTGGTTGACGACGGCAAGGTAGCGCTCGTTGTCTAGCCACTTCATCGCCTCCTCCCGCTCCAGCGCCACACACCTCCCCACGGTGCCCTCCTTGGATGGCTTGTACATGGCCTTGCAACTCCAATATAGGTACATACACAATTCAAGATGTCAGAATAAATAGTAGTATGTATTTTTGTAGGTATAAATACATCTGTGCATGGCTCGTAGGCTGTAGATGTCAGCCATGGGCTTGTTTTCCACCAGCAAGTAATGCCATCATGTTGTTATATTGAGACCGTTTACATATATAGAAGACAGTAAATACAAATTCATCCATTTTTTGTATTTATATATGGACAAAAAGCGTGGCCAGTCGCTTCTTACAAAAAATTTCTAGTGGTAGAGGTAGCATGCTATCTCCGTCTTCAAAACTTTGTAGGTGTTGGCGTCGTCATCGAACGGTTCGGGATCATCAAACAAATCATGAACTGCGTCCACCTGCTAACACGCTCGTTCGAGTGTTCCCTTGATTAAGGGGTCTCGATAGTGTTGACTCGATCGCCAGCTGCCTCGATTAAGCAGTCCAAGCGATGGCAAGCCTCCTGGAGACGTGCAACGTTGTTTTGGAGCACCACGTCGATGACGAGGTTAACTCGTCGGAAGTGGGAGATCACCCGGAAGACGCATCGGAGGAGGATGTCGAGACGGTAGAAGGTGGCGTACGGCGGAGAGGTGCTCGTACGGTATGGCCAGGTAGCCCATCAATGCCGGCGATAAGGAAACAGAAGAGGGGGACATTTTTGATTTTAGAGTGCGTATATAGTGATGTCCGAATGATGATCTTCGATGGCGGATTGTCTTTTTTATAAAACAAGGAATAAGTTCGGCGCGTGAGACGAAGAGACGCATCAGGGAGCCAAAGCGGCATTGATGCGAGCGAAGAGACGCATGGACGACAAAGAAACTCATCAGGGAGCTGGAGCGATATTATCACAGACGGTTATAATTAAAATCCGTCTGTGAAATCTGCAATTATCATAGACGGTTCGTGTTTAGAACCGTATGTGAAACTTCACGGACGGTTCTCAACATGAACAGTCTGTGATATTACCTCTTCATAGACGGTTCTTAGCGCAGCCAATAATACAGACGGTAGCTAAACAAAACCTTCTGTGATTGTTTTTAATACACATGGTTTTGGTCAACCGTCCGTGATAAGACGTCTAGTATTAACCTTTTTGTAGTAGTGTTAGTTTATTTAGTGGAAATGCAATCCTCTCGCCAATTCGCTAAGTTTGTCCATGGTTTTGAGAGCATTTGTTTCAAAAAAAAATGTCCATTGTGAAAATCAGAAGTGTAGTTATTGAAATGGTTGTATATCGCTATTTAAATTTTTTGGAAGAGGTTAATTGATTTTAGTATATTACTTAATATGGATACGTATGATCATTATTTATTTATTTATTTATTCTTAGACAAATATAGTGAGTTGTGGACAAATATTGCCAAACTGAGAAAGTACTACGTATCTTTGTACACGGCCGTGATGTTCTCGAAACCCACACCCCACCAAAGTGTAAATTCTTCGCGTGGTTGGCAATCCAAAACAGGCTTTGGACCTTAGACAGCCTAGTGCCGCAATTCTGCAAGAGTCTGGAAGCGCATGATGGACTGGGTAGGGTCCGATGTTCTACAGCCACACCTTTGGACCCCTAGTCCAAATATCTTGGATTGGTGATCCAAGGTCGCAGAGACGAGAGGTTCCCAGAAAGCGATAGCCACGACACTTTTCCACAACAAAGCCACCGCTCCGCCGGACCTCCTAGCGAAGATCAAGAGGAGGGTAAAACCTTGTTCCTGCCAAGTGCCCGGAGCTTTTCAATTCTTTGTAATTAAGGTTTTTAGTAATTTGTACTCTGCGTGCTCTGTTTCCGCTACTGCTCTATCAATATAACGGACACCCCTCCTTCCGGTATCAATTCAAAAAATAAATATAAATAAAGGGTTGTTATCTTTTGACAAACACCGTATAACGCCACAAGTTAGCTAACCACACAATAAACAACTATCTATAGTATATGTTATTCCAATTAATATAGATATATTTTTATCAAGATGCATGCATATATGTAGGCTTGTTAAATTAACTGGGATATATATTGCTTGCTAGGCATAGTGTCGCATGCACTAATTAACGTGCAACGGGAGGGGCCGGCCACTAGCGCGACCTACTGGTGTGATTAGGCGCTCATCTGCACCGTATCAAGACAACAATAGTCCACGTCAAACAGCACATTTCGCGGGCCAATTAAGCTTCATGCTTACTCCATCGATCCATCGACGGACAATTCAATATAATGCTGCCCAATAGTGAGTGAGTGTGCAAGTGCAAGTACAATTAATCAAACGTCCTCTCATGCATGTATCATGGATCGATCGGGATTGATTATTATTAATTTCCATGAATGCATGCATGCAATGACGGGTTAGTAGGGAGCACTGGGTCGGATAATTATCGGAGTTTAGCTGTTGATGATGCCCACGTGGCGCCTCGTTAATCGTGACTTTCTTTGAGAGAATAATCATCACTTAATAAACAAGGGAGACTACATGCGCCTGCACTCAGATCTGCTTTGTACTTTGGAGTATGGATTTCTTCCTAAGGAATCCATCTCGTTTTCTCTTCTTTTTATGATATTTGTACTTGTTTTCTAAGGGCATGTATAATATCAACAAAAGATAATATAGTAGACATCCTTTACAATGGTCAATATTTAGCATAGTTTTCACCAGCCGGGCGTTTGTCCTTGATTATAACCATATTTGTCGGCAGAGAGTTTGTTGTTGCTTCGACCTTTTATCGGTAGACAGGGGCGTATGTAGAATAAAAATAGAGGAGTGTGCTAGTGGGATAAAGTTATCATCAGGTGAATTAGTAAATACATATTTAAATATCGTGTGTAATCCAAATTGATACATGAATTATGATGAACAAAGTTAGAATGAGAAATACATTAAAGTAGTACCTTAATAACGGATAGTACAATTCGAAAACCGAGACATATGCACAAGTAGCAATCCTACAAACAAGATTAACTAAATTTATGATGCAAATAATGGCAAAGGTACTGAGAAGATACCAAGGGTGTGACGAGCGGAGCCGGTGCTCCAGCCCCCTCGCGCCCATGATGCATACACCACTCCCGGCAGACTTCAGCCCTCAATAGTGTGTTGTGGTGTAGTGATAGCACTACTATATATTCTTTTTTATAGGTCCATTTGTCAGATATTAAATCCACCCATCCTTCCTTCTTTGTCCTCCATCCTCTCACCAAATACCACCGGCACCGGCACCATCCACTCTTCCTCTTCCTCCCGCCGGCATCTGCCTCCCTCGCCGTTGAGTCGACCTCCCTTCCTCGTCGCAACGCATGCCACCTTCTCTTCCCAACCGCCTCCTCCCCACACCTAGGTCGCTATCGTGGTCCCACTGCAAGAAACTCCCTCATAGAGACGTTTTTTAATTTGTCTCTAAAATAAGGAGTTATATAGTCTAGATGCACTTTTTAGAGATACTTTAAAAATTGCCACAAAATTTTATATGCTAGGGATGGGTTTTGAGACATTTTCGAGGCTCATACAAAATCTTATCTTGTAGAGGCGTTTTTGAGATGCTCTCTAATTCGCTTAAAGGTTATGTTGTGCAGATACATTATTTTGAGACGTTTATCAACTCTCTACATATAAATATTTCAATACACAACTAAACATGTGAGGTTGATATGGCTAGTGTAACTGAAGGGATACAGTTAGGCTACCTAGCTGTCAATTCAAAAAATTCTACCACATAAACCAGCAAGCCATGCAAACAAGAGATCATAGATTGTTACCACCAGACGCGTAGTGCAACCGAAGAAGAGTTGGAGCAGCCTGATCCAATGTCGAGCGCGTCGATGTAGTGGTCGTAGTCGATCGTCGAGCGTCCTCGATGTCGACTCTCTCTTCTAGCAACAAATCGCGGCAGTGCGCCAGTGGAGGGAGACCGAGGGAGAGGGCAAGGGCGAGGGGCAGCCCAAGCCCAGATGCCCGGAGCGGAGGGAGGAGGAAGGCGAACCGCCGGAGCAGAGGGAGGCAGGGGCTCGGCAAGCCAGTGCGGAGGGAGGCAGGGAGGTGGAGGGCTGTGGTAGTGCGGTGCGGTACTACCTAGTGCTGCACGTGGCACGCGCGAGTAGGGGGCAGTTGGAGAAGGTGGCTGACGGCGGTGTGCCGATGAAAATCGATCGTTGGGGCATTTCAACCCTTTTTACCATTTTGGTCTTAAAAAAATTCAAAAAATCCTTATTTTTTTCTATAAATAGCCACCATACCCCTTTCATTTAGAACTCCTCTATCACTCATTCTCTCTTTGAAATTATGCTGTGCAAATTCAAATTCATGTTGAGCTAATTTGGCAAAATTCAAAAAAACTTTGCCAAGTTTTAGAAAAATCAATTTTCGATAGCAAGTCAGCAAAATAGGTACAATACTATTTTTTGTATATTTTTATTGTTAGTGCTTATTATGCTAAGATGAAAGTCATAATGGTGTTAGTTTTGATTTTACAGTTTTTGTTATGGATAGTCCTTACGACAGCTTTGCTCTTGGTGATTACGTACTTTCACCGGAGGAAATTGTGTAATTGGAGGTGACTACGACTGCCTCAAACCAATCGGAGGTTTCACCGGAAGGGCAAGGAGGAGTTCCGTTATTAAGCTCCACGGCACCATCAGGCTCCACGCCAACCGGAGCAAAGAGATCGAGACCGTCTACATAGGGAATGTGAGAGAATTTCGACAGGACAACCAAGCAAGACGCAGTGGAAAATGAGGTACCATATGATATTTATAAAATTTGTCGCAATGAATTGTCTGCAAAGTCTACATGTGGAACAAGGCATTTGCTTAGACATGCTACAAGATGTCGAGCCAAGCAAGGATTGGTGATGAGGCAGACCCAGTTGCAATACAACTTCGACAGTACGGTACGTAGCAGGGACTACGATCCTCAGGTAGCCCGTCAATCTCTCTGTCGTTTAATTGCTTATGAGGAATTACCGTTGGGCTTTGGCGAGTCTGTTTCTTTCCAAAATTATATTAGGACTGCGCATAGTTCTAGATTTTTTCTTCCGTCTGTAGACAAACAACTAGGGATCTAGTAAAATACTACAATGAACGCTGTAATAAAATAAAGGAATTATTTAGTATGTTCACATTTTCGGTGGCCCTGACCTCGGACAAATGGAGTGGTCGGGCTAAGGAGGATTACCTTAATGTAGTTGCGCATTATGTTAATGACAACTTTGTAATGGAGAAAATGATTATAGCTTTAAAATTAATTGTTGTAGCACACACGAGTGAGAATATTGCGAATTGTATTATCAAAGTCGTGGAAGACTTTGGTCTTACAGATAAAATATTCGCAATTACTTTAGACAACGACACTTCAAACTCTAGGGCCATGGACATTCTTACTCCAGTGTTAAGTACATACGCCGATTCCTTCTTGCTACATCAATGATGCACTTGTCATATTATCAACCTTATAGTTGAATGTGGTTTGAAGAGGTTGAGTCCATATATTAAAGTTTTTCACGATGCGATTTATTTCTTGAATAATTCTAACGTAAGAATAACACAATATAAAAACTTATGCAAGGCGATGGGTGTAAGTCCAAGAAAGTTTGGTTTGGATATGGAGGTAAGGTGGAACTCTACTTACCTCATGTTTAAGAGTATTTTACCATACAATAGCATTTTTTCTGTTTTTATTCAAACGCACTATCATAGCACCGACGGTATTATACTATTAACTAAGCAATATTGGTTTATTGCTGAGAAGATACTACAGTTTTTAGAAAAAAAATTTATGAGACAACTATTGCTTTGTTTGTTGTCTACTATCCAAAATCTCTTATGATTGTACATAGTATTTTACAGATTGCTACTCAATTGAAAATGTATGAAAGTGACTTAGTTTTACGCGATGCTATTGTTTTTATGAAATCTAAATACCTGAAATATTAGAGAGAAATCCCTTATATACCTCTATGCATTTGTATTTCTTTTAGATCCTAGGGGTTAAATCGATGCATTTGGTATTTTACTTGATCTTCTTAGTGATGCTACGCGGCTAGACTATAATGACTATTTTACAGAAGTTTGTTCTCGGTTATACGAGGTTTACCAAAAGTATAAAAATAAGTTCTGGGGAGTTCGTTCGCAACGATCTCCAATAGCCCCCACCTCGAGTGGGAAGACACATATGTGGGGTATGATCTTCGATGGCTCTTCCTCTAGGTCTAGCTCTTCTTATTCTTCTACACCGTCGCCTGCTCAGCCAAGACCCACAAGGAGTGGGGAGCTATCCACCTATCTGGACAACGATAGGGTGGATTTCAACTCAGAAGACTTCGACATCTTGCAATTGTGGCAAGCCCATAAGTAAACATATCCCGTGCTATCCATACTTGCACGTAATATGTTAACTATTTCTGTCTCTACGGTTTCCTCTGAGTCTGCTTTCAGTCTTTCTGGAAGAATATTGGATGACAGAAAACAAGTCTCACAAGTGAGATGGTGGAGATCCTTCTAACTGTGAAGGACTGGGAACAAGATGATTCACGAACACAACACTTTGTGGAAAATCTAGAGTTGTCGGAGGTATTCAAAATCTATACTTAAACAATGACAGTAACACCAGCATGAAGAACAATGATGTATTATGTATATAGAGGTATACGTTGTATTCTTTTTTCCTTTGTTAAGGTTTTCTCATTTTATATTTTTACTTGGGGAAGATTTTAACGAGTCAGCCAGTTGGACATTAATAAAGCTTCTTAATATATTTTCAATATGATTGTCTTATTTTCTCAATTTTTATATCTACTTCTGAATTCTACATATTTTTTTGATTCTGTCAGGTCGAACGGGCTAAATGGGCCACACTTAGCTCGTGGGCTAAACAGGCTCGTGCTGGCTCGACACGACATGAACAGCCGATCGGCCGTGCCTGAACCACCACCCCAACACGTGGGTCGGCATGACACTACCCATCTAACAGCCGGGCCGGGCTGCCATTTGGCCAGGTCTGGTTGTGAGATGCAATTGCGCAAATTTAAACCTATCCGACAACAGAAAGATTTACATGAATTTTTTCTTACTTTAAATTGTTTTTGAAACTCCACTTCGGACAAAACTTATCCCGTCGAAAAATAACGTGTAATCTAGATCATGAAGCTCCAGATATTGTCGTTTATGTTGGTCCAGTAATCGATCTCAAAGAAAACAAACATCGATTACAGTCAATATATACGTACGTTACGTATGCCCTGCAGCCGTGGCACAGTACAGGTACCAGACGAGATGAGGATGGGATGTATGTCGATAGGAATAGGAGGGGACGGGACTAAAGTTGGGGGACATTATGATGGTGACGAATCTAGGTGGATTATTTTGACATGATGCTTTGTCCATACACCTCATGTTCGCTAATGTGTCCCCTAAAGTTCTCTCCTCTTGGAACCCTACATTTCCTTAGAGTGATGTAGCACAAATGCTGGAATATCTCTCTCTCTCTTTATATCTTTTTTCAAAGAAGACAGTGCCATCTTCCTGTTGATTTACACTTTACAATAGCTCAGTTGCGGTTTGTGCCAAAACTTGCTATGTTATCGTTCTCACAATATTAGTCATTTGCCATATATGATTCGATAAAGATTTGACAAAAAACTGAACTCCATATGGAGGCTCGTTTAGAACACGGGGATTATCTCCTATTCTTATAAGAATTGAGTTATTTGCTGTAAATTTCTTACTTTCAGACATGCCCCGGAACTCTACTGTTCAAAGGATATACAACCCAAACGTACTCAATACTTAGGAATTTTTGGCCATATTTGCACTGTTCACATTCGAATTACCAAAATTGGATCTCGTCGCGTGGAATTTGCAGAAATAACATCTGGACCGCATGGCCACCGCACGGAATTGCTATTGGGCTGACACGTCGCCATCTTCTCACTGCCACCGGGCGTAGGAGGGGGTACCGCATGGCCACCGTGTGTTGCAGCTAGCTCCCGCATAGCCATCATGCATTAATAGCCTAGTACCTCCATTTGACTTGCATGTACATGAAATGCCATCATTTAATCCTAGCTGCACAGCATGTCATATTTAATGGATGATTGTTTTCATTTTATTGTCAATCTTTTGAATACATTGCATTTTATTCCTTACATATATTGGCATCTACCTGTCATCTAGTGAGTTCCAGTCTTGTGAAATCGGTAACTAAGCTTGTACCAAGGAACTAAACAAATGATTCACAAGTTTGAGAATGTGTTTTCCTTCATGATCTTTTTATTCGTATTTATGTTTAAAAATAAACATATATTTCAACTAATTGTTTAAAACTAAATAATTCAGTAAAACTAATTAATTATGACTAATTATTTGATAACTAATTAATGGCACCTCAAGAATTAAACTGCGACTAATTAAATACGACTAATAAAGTCAAACAAATTTTGCTACAAAAATTTCAAAACAACTAAAATAGGTGTGTCTGGAAAATGACAACTATTTAATATTTCAGAAAGGCTAACTAAGTACTTAAATAATTGTTATTTTCTAGGTGCACCTATTTTAGTCGTTCTAAAATTTTCGTAGCAAAATTTGTCTAACTTTATTAGCCGTATTTAATTAGCTGCATTTGAACTAATGTTACCTAATTCTGATTTTAATTACCGACAGCTAGGGCCCACATGTCAGCCTCTCGTGTTTTAAAATCGAGAATAGTGCATGGTCCCACATGTCAGTGACTCATTTACTAAAAATGTTTAAAATTATATTTATGTTATTTTTTCGACTGGTCCCACCTGTCATTGACTTAATACTTTTAACTATTGTCATGAAATGCTAATCAACGTTTAGACACGTGTGTCCCACTGGCAGAGAGAGAGAGAGAGAGCGAAGTGAACTGTGAGTGAGCGTGCAGCCAAGAGGAGGGGAAGCTTGCTGGTGGTGAGGCACATGCGGAAAAGGTCAGGGGAGCTTGGCAATGGGTAGAGGGGTCCAATCCTATGTTAGGGGAGGTGAAGGTGGCCTGAGAAGTGAACGAAATCACGGTGCGGTGGTGAGTGGCGGCAAGAAGCCTCGTGTTTACATGGTACTCGTGCTAGGGGCTATCACAAGGTGGCCGTGGGGCTCAAACCGGGCACAAAGTCGACCGGGACTCACCGAGCTTGAAGATCATTCGCAGCTACCATGGCACGGAGGTGGGGAAGAAGGCCTGATTGCAGTGCTACACTGCAAAGCAAGAACATGGGAGTGATGGGATGATTGAGTGAGCCAAATGGCGCAAGCTGACAAGCACATCAAGGGACCGGACACGATTGTACTTTGGCGGAGCGCGTGCACCGAGCTCGGGGTGATGGTGTGTTCTGGGCGTAGCAGTAGGTGAAACTTACTGAGTAGGGAGAAATAGAAACGACAATGGAAGTGGAGTGTGTTGACGCGCTAGGGAGAGCTTCAAGTAGTGAGATGGAGACGAGAATGGTGACGAGAAAAATGCGGGCGCTCGGGTTCTTGCGATTATCTCGCGCGACGACGAGTCCCACGCAGATAGAAATGGTGGGCGGGATAGGTGAGACTGGGCAGACACATTCTCGTCCCGTGGGCCTGCAAGGGTGACAGCAGCACCAGCATGGGCGAGGTCTAGAATTGCTACAGGGCGGAGGGGATGGCAGTGTGAGGTGGAAGAAAGGCTCTAACATGTGGGTCCCACACGTCAGCGAGAGGAGAAAGATATTAATTCAGGATTTTGAAAAAAAAAGACTGAGGGTTTGTTGAAATTCTTAAATATATACATATAGCTCCAAAATTATGATTTTTTTGCTAATGCTTATGAGACCATATGGTTTCTTTTGTAATTTTTGTCAGGATTTACCTGCTATGTGATATTCTCAAAAATTCCTACAAGTTTTTGTTTTCATGTAAATGCATTGTCACCTTTGATAAAAATTCACAAAACACTCAAATACATTTTCCCTCGTGCAAACATGCCCAAAATTATTCTTCCACTTATTTTTATTATACCTTCCCAAAAATGTTTGTGTGGGATGTTACAAGAGAGAGAGAGAGAGAGAGAGAGAGAGGAAGAAGGCATCGAAACTTCTAAAGGAAATTTTATATGGTGTTCAAACATAAAAACCATGTTTTTGTTTCCTCTAAAATTTGTAGAGAAGTTATATCCCTTATTATTAGAATTTTTGCTTTAGATTACAATCCATCGTTCCTTCATTCCAAACACCACCTAATTAGTTAAGAACACCTCTCTACCCCCTGTGAGGCGTTGTTCATAATTCTCTAACAACCACCAATGTTCAAACCTTGTCACCTACAAGGCTACAATCCATAAGATATTTGTGGATATCATAGGGATATGATCATGATCTTATGATGTTGATACAATTGGCAATAGTGGCGAGGGTTTATCGAAACACTTGTTTTCGGTAAATTTCATATTCTGTCAGGTTGTAGACGGTTAGACCTACCAGGGTGACGGCTAGACCAGCCTAGTTGGCGGTCATACTGGCCGTGGGGCAGTCTGAGCCATAAAGGTAATTTTCAAATTTTGGGCCATGCTAAAAATAGAGGGTGTAGGCAACAGAGAGGATTCTTTTGCTCTTGGTCTCATAATTTTTGGAGCTTCGAGTTAAAAGTTCTATTCATTTTGAATTTCCAGATAGGGTTCGGATTTTCAAGGAGAAAATATGCTAAGTCAATGTGCTAGCGGTCAGATTGGTTCAGCTGGGCAGTCAGACCAGCCAAGGGCAATCAGACCGGCCATGGGTGACGATTTTGCCATGTTCGCTTGCCGGCAAGGCGGCGAAGATCGTTGATTAGGTCAACTTCATGGGTTTCAGTGAATATATGTTACATGATGCATGTTTTGACTAATATGGGTCAAGTTACGAAGAACTTGTGCCCGAATCGATTTCTTGGTTTATTGTTGTGGAGGAGGCTTGAAGGTCAATGACGGTCAACAGCGAGCATGATCGAGACTAGGCTTGGAGAGCTGAGGTCCAGAACGACCGAGGATGATAGGTGAAGTCATTGGACTCGGGCATGGCGTAAAATGGACAATAATAACCAAACGAAAAGTTCGGTGCGACGGGTTGCATCAAGCAGCGTGGGGTCGGTGCAAGTGTCATGGTGGTTTTGGTGGGAGCAGGATGGGAGAGACTAGCCGATATGAAGAGAGTCGTTGATCAACCTACACGTGGTGAAGCATGTGATTGCTTCGTGAAGATTGGACTCGGTGTTTGGAGAAGGATTGAGAAGGGGTATTTTTTTGTAACTTCACCAAAATACCACCTTGGTGACCTTTGGCTAAACCGCGGTGCAAGATGGCATAAGGAGAGACGGTTTATGTCAAATGAAGATAAAGATCACATAGAAACGGATTTGGGAAGCCAGGTTCATCATACACTTTGAGAAGCGTGCATGAGTGTAGACCCGTTTGTGTGTGGGCTTAAGATGTTCCCGTTAGGGTCTTCTATCTAAACATATCCTCCACTTTAAAAGAGAATCTCCAGATGTGGAGTTCCTAAGTCATTCATAGAGAAAAACCCTAATTTGTGATTTGAGGATTTTGGAGTAGTTAAGGTTGGATTGATTATGCGCTCAAGTGTTAAGCTTTTGTCCTCCATGTTGGAGCGACTGTAAACTAGTATCTATCTCAAATCAATCCAAGCAAAATTTCTTCAAGATGAGTCTATTTGTGTTCTTGTTCTCTCTTTGGTGACTTTTGTGATTTTGGTTTTTTTTGTGATTTTACTTGCTGTGACATGTGGGAATGCAACTAAGTTCATCCTAATTATCATCTTCCCACGAGCAAGTCTTTGGATTAAATTTTGGATCTCTTTGGTTCTTGAGCCCTTTTGCCCTCATCTAAGAAATTGGTGGAATCTTGGTCTCGATCTTCCCGATCGCCAACTGGAATAGATTTTTGACCTTCTTGATAAGCTATGGTTGAAATTTGAGAGGATTTGGATCACCAGATTAAAAGCTGAGTCTATTTGTGATTTTAATTTTATGCTGATTTCACTATCATCGTATTAGATGTCAGACTGTTCCTGGTGAGAGGTCAAGCCGCTAGGCGATCGGTCTGACCACCAACCTGAGATGTTTGACCACCCAACTCACTTTGCTTTGAGTTTTTCGTGTTTTTTGTTGTTGTGCTTCGGAGTTCATATTGAATTCAATATAAGACTTATGTTATGGTTGTACTTTGATATTCATAATTTTCGAAGCTATTGGAGTAAGAATTGAATTGAATCCGACCAAAGTGAAAAAGTGGTAGAGCTCTTATTCACTCTCTCTATTCGCTGTTTCGGTCCAATAATATTCCTGTTGATTTGCTGTGAATTAATAATATTTAAATTAGTTGTTTCTAGGATTTGATAGAGCACGATCTACTCATTTGCACAGCTCAATTTTTCACTATGAAGATAGTGTGCTGTTCCCTTTCTGTCCTACGGTGGATACTGGATAGCAAACTCCAGGCTACATCAGGCCAGATCTGAGGTGAGGGCATTTGGGTTGGGCCTGGATGCCAGCATTTTCAGCCCGATTCCGTCGAGTCCCCGTGGCCCCAACTAAAAGGACAACAAGGACCGGCTCGGCCGCTGCAACCCCGTCGCCTCCATCCAACTCCGGCGGCTGCTCCCGGCGAACTCCAGCACTCCCTCGCCGCCTTCTTCTGCCTTGGCCCGCCCAGCCTCCATTGAACCCCCAACTCCATGGGGGCTTCCGAGTCGCTCCTCTCCAGGCAACCGCGGCCGCAGTGGGCGGACGAGATCACGACGGTGTCCGAGGGCCAGCGCGACGCCGCGGAGGCCGACCCCCTCCTCCGCCGCATCCGGTCCCTCGTTATCGTACGAACAAATCCCCCTCATCTCCTTTTCTTCTCCCTGCGGCTTTTTAACTGTTAGTTAACCTTGTTGCGGTTGGGGTATTGAAGGCCCCGCCGCTGTTGAGCGGTCAGCCGGCGGCGGGCTTGGAGACAGAGACCAGCCTCACCGACATCCTCATCCGGAAGCCCCCTCCTCCTCCTCTGCCGCCTCTGATGAGTGGGTGCCATGTTGCAACTTTGGTTAAGAGTATTATACAGGAGAGATTACGGCACAATTCTTGTATTTAGTATAGGAATGTGCTATTGGACATCTGTATTCCAAGTTGTGCAGCAAATTAGTTTCTGCTAGGAGCTCATCTGTGTCTTGGTAATCATCTGTAGGCAACTTGAATCCAAATGTGATGTTTGAGCTTTTCTCTATGCACCGCGAATGGCAAGAAGAGATGGCCAAGAAAATTAGTGAAAAGCAGGTAGGAAGGATCCTCTGGGAGCTTTGTATTTGTTTGATGCTGTTGCTAAAGAAAAAGATTTCTCATGGAAGACGGTCTTCACTGATGGAGGCAATTGTGTCTTGGGCTCTTGCAATTTTGTAATAATTGGATAAGATATGACGATTTCAGGTTATTCATTCAAGGTTTAGAAATTGTATTCCTTTTGTGTCAAAGAGATAACACCTTGTTTTATGTTTTGGTGATTATTCTGTTGACGACATTTGGATCTTGATAACCAGGTAAGAAACCTAAATAAATTGTAACGCCAGTTACTGAAACCTTTTAGGCCTTCTATGCTGATTTTACTTTCATCATGATACAGAAAATAGTGGGGCCATATGGATTGATGGGAAACTGGTATTATGAAACAGGTTGTACTAGCACCAAAAAATTGGGGAAAGATCTTTTGCTGTTTCAACTTAATTTTCTACTTTAATTTTAGCATCATAAATATCACAAGTAGAAATCATCATACTTCATTGGTATGAACAATTGCTACCCATGCACCATGCATGCTTTTATCTTCACTGTTCAGAAAAATGTAGGGTTCAAGCACTGATCATTTTTCTACCGTATGTTGAACTGTCAAATTTACCACAACCCTTTAATTTGACTCCATAAAACCCTTGGCAAAGTATTGAATTTGTAGTGCTTATATTAGATAACCAGGGATGTGCTTAGAAAGTATGACGCAGAACTTAACTGGTGAATTCTAAGTGCTCAGGGTAAATATCCAGGACTCTGCAGACAGAAAGGATGACTTAGAATATAGCTGAAGAGATTTGGCGTTAGCAATGTGTAGTTTCATGACTCTTGTATTTATGTTTGTCAACTAATTTACGGAGAGGAACTCTAATATATTACATATGGCACAGGAAGAGATAGAAAACAAGACAGAAACAGCAGACGCACTGGCTGTTAAGCTTCTCCAGCGGTTCAATTATTATGTTACTTCCATGAGATCAACCTCTCACAATCTTGCTGAAGGTAATAAATGTAATATTTTCTTACATGTAATTGATCACCCATCACATTATTGGAGATTTGGATACTTAGGCCTAATATCAGCCTCAAATGAGGCCAAAGCACAATTAGTGAACTTGAGCACTACATGTGAATTGTTTTAGAATAGCATGGCGACACTGTAACTATTCGTTGACATTGCTCTACCAAACATCGCAGTTCATCCACTGCAGGTGGAAGTTGGTGAATTGAAGGGCAGGTTAACTGAAGTGATAAGTAATTGTAATGCATTGTGCAAGAGAATAGCTGTAGAAGGTCCGGAAAATTTGCGATCGTCTGTTCAACCTTTCACCACTAGTAGAGTGGACGCAGGAGGTAGTGGATCACTTGACTCACAACAAGAGTCCTAAGTACACATAATTGTCTGAACTGCTGATGGCATCAAAGGCATTGGAAGAACATCAATGCCATGCTTAGTACGGGAGGATATCCATCCAAATGATGCGACCTGTATACATACTTTGGCTAGATAGATCAGATTATTGGTCCCATTTTGTTGAAATTTAGTCCGTCTTGTTGTACTGCTTAACTTCGCTTGTTCACATGTGTGGTGTGTACGTCCAATTGTAATATCAGAAACGTATAGGCGGTTTGTGTTCCTGGTTTGGTATCCGATGAGGAACTGTCGCGACGAGTCCAATCCAATCGATCACCTCGTAGAAATGATTCTTCTCTTTTTATTTCTTTCTTTGATCAGTCGTACAAATGATGATTGGTACCCTTATATATAAACTAAGATGGATGAGGAGTCCACATGGGCCAAGGCTGTATGGTCTAGGCCTAGGTTTCTCAACACTTCTTCCTTGGGCACTCATCTGATATGTTCATGCCTTATTAAAACTTCACAAAAAACCAATGGAAAAAATATAGAGAAAGAATAAATGATACACATTCTGTTGTATTGCATGGATTGCCTTATTAAAAACATTAGCCGAGAAACTTCAGGCAAACTCGTCTAGAGGGAAAAAGTACAATCCACCCAATTTCATTTAATCTTCACAATTTATTATTTGGGCACTCGATCTTCGTGATCAAGTTTCAATAACGAGTTAATGAAGATTCCACTCTTGAGTTCTGCACTTATCTAAGTCTTAACATTCCAATTCCACGCATGCACCTTTGAATGTTGGATGCTGGAAGTGACTTATTGAATAAATCTGTAAGATTTTCACATGACTTAGTATGCATTACTTTAATTTTTTCAATCTTTTGCAATTCATTAGCATGGAAGAACTTGGGGTTGATATGCTTTGTGAGATGACTCTTCACATAACTATCTACACTTGTGCAACACAAACTGCATTATCTTTGTAGATAATAGTGGGAGTTTACGCGATATTCAATCCACACGACTGCTGGATGCAGTGAATCATCCGCCAAAGCCAATCACATTATTATGAGGCTTCGTACAGTGCTATGATTTTCGAGTGGTTCGTCGAAGTCAATACAAGATTTTGCTTAGACGATTTCCATAAAATTGCAGTTCTATCACACAGGAATACATAGTCTGTTTGTGACTTAATTGTATACGGGTCCGATAGGTACCCAGCATCTGCATAGCAAGTCATAGTTAGGTCTTGGTTCTTTATGTAGAACAGACTAATGTCTTTGCTTCCTTATAGGTATCGAAAGATGTCCTTTATTTTTTGTCAATGTCTTTTGGTAGGTTCTGAACTATACCTAGCTAATAGGTTTACGACAAATGCAATGTCCGGTCTAGTACAGTTTGCTAAATACATGAGTGCTCCTATTGCACTTAAGTATGAGAATTATGGTCCCAGGACATCCTCCCCTCTTCTCTAGGTCTGTACGGATCCTTATCTTGCCGCAAAGATCTTCCGACCATCGACGCTTTCGAAGGGTATGCATTTTCCAAGCCGAACCTTTCTAACACCTTTTGAGTGTAGGCTGGCTGATGTATTAATATCTCTTCAGGAACATGCTTAAGCTGCAAGCCTAGGTAATATTTGATTTTACCCAAATCTTTCATCTCAAAATCCAACTCCAGGTAAGTGTGATGAACCTCGGAGGTCCTGATTTGGCCCGATCTTTCGATGAGAAGATAAATTCGGTAGATCCTGGCTACGAACTCGCAAGGCCCGAAACCACGCAATCGTTGAACTACTCGACAAGTCGTTATCAACCGTTCACGAATACCCAGATGACCTGATCACGAAGATCAATTCCTGCATACACCGAAGCACGCAAGAACGAGGTAAAAAGCAATCTGAATTGCAAATATATGATTGATTTCAAAAGATGGGATTCCGCAGAGGTACTTTACGGTTAGTCTAGTCGACACGAGCAAAGAACGAGAGTTTTCACAATGGAGAAACTAATCAAACGAAATCCAAGAAAACTAGAGGGGTGCGACCTCCTTATATAGGGAAAGGGAAGCCGCACATAGCTAACAAAATAGGGGGTGGTACTATTTATACACTATTCATGGCTGTGTTACTATTCACATGAAGAGTATGAGCCCCATTAGGTGGCCGGCTAGCGTATAAGCCAATTTCGGTACGATTACAAGGCCTAAATTGGCTTAAATTGGTTATATAGCACCTTCTTTTGACGATTCCAAAGTTCGCAGAAGGAATTTGGAGGTGGAGCTGGATCTGTTGGAAAGATCTCGGAATAAACTTTCCAACAAGCTCAAGAACACCCAAATTGGACTCCGTTTGTAAAAGTTATGCGAGTTTAAAGTTGGTGCTATCTCCGGAGGCCGAATTGGATTCCAAAACGTGTCCAGCTCTAACTCTTGCTTAGCTTGGACAAAAAGTGTTGTGATGCTGGATAAATATATATATATTCATTATTAGGTAGCATTATATAGTTAATATAATATAAATACACTCCTAAAAACAAGCTCACCTAATAATTTAAGTGAAGCGTACGAGCTCTTGTAATTTGAATAGCAAGCATAGCAAATGTGGTTGTATCCATGGGGGTCATGTTCTCATTAAAGTGCTTGCTTCCTTAATAATTTTCCAAGGTTCTAATAATATTCAGATCACCTACATACATTGAGATTATACAAAATCCATCATGGGATCGTTGCATAAATACATATGGATAATCCTCATTGTTCGTGTAGCCTTTCTTGCATAGAAAATCGCTCAAACGATTATACCATATCTGCCTGATTGCTTAAGTCCTTACAGTGATTTTTTGAGCTTCACACTGTACAAATTTGTATTTGCTCTATATTGGTTCGGGACAGGGATACCTTCATATAAATGTCAGAATCCAAATTTCCATAAAGGTATACAGTTAACACATCCATCAATTTAATTTCTAAATTCAAGTTCACTGTCATTGAGATTAAATATCTAAAGATAACACCACCCATGATCGGGGAATAGGTTTCTTCATAATCAAGTTCTGGACGTTGAGTGAAACCTTATGCAACGAGTCTTGCTTTATATCTTGAAACTTCATAATTTTCATTTCTCTTTCGAATAAATACCCACTTATGCCCTACGGGGTGCACAAGCGAAGGCGTGCGGCTTACAAGCGCAAACACCTCTCTTTTATTCAGAGATAATAATCTAGTTTCTATTGCCTTCTTCCAATCATCCCAATCTGATCCTTTCTTACATTTAGCGAGCGATGTAGGCCCTAGATCAAGATCGACGATTATGGTAATTTTCTTTGCAAAATAAATATCAACATTGGTTGTTGTCATATTAATAGATTCTCCCGTGGTCACATTGTTTGTAGCTATTTCTTCATGGAGCTATTCTTCTAATGTTTCTACTTGCTCACCGCTACTTCCAATTACGGTGGTAAGGCTCTTTAATTTTTCAACTTCGATGTGTGCCATTTTCTATTGGTTTCTCCCTCCATGGGAAAGTTCAAATCTGGTAGGGCATTTTCTAAAGGTGCTATACTGGTGCCATGTCTTAAATGGCTCCCTTTTGGTTCTTGGAAACTTCGATGATCAACTGTGTCCAGTCCTTCTTATACTTTTTTACCAGGCGTCCTCGGCTACTAGGGATTCGAGGCGTCGGAGTTCTCGTCCTTTTATTATGAAGCCTCTGAACAGGATTAGGGGACCTTCAACTTTCTTTGGTATTTCAACCCTCTCTGGTGCTTTGCATGTAGGCACAAGTGAATTGGTTACACTCTTCAAATCACTAAAATGGTCAGGTAGTTGATTTGCTGATGCTTGTAAATCCATGATCTTCTAGACTTCTATTTGCTTTACTAGTATGCAAGTCACGTGCATGGATTCCTGAGGCTTGCCACGTTACTTCCTGATATTTTTCGTCAAGGGGTTGATTTCCCCCTAATGACGGAAAACTGTCCTAATCAAATATACTATCAGCGAATCGGGCAATATGCAAATCTCCGTCAAAGGGTCCAAATACCTAATTATGGATATTGTCTCATAACCAACGTATATCTTAAACTTTCGAGAGGGCCCATTGCAGTTCCCTATGGTGGTGGTATAGGTACATAAATATTGAAACCAAATTTGCGAAGATGTGAAATTTTAGGTGCTGACCCTTGCGCTAGTTGCATAGGTGAATGCATGTTATATGCTGACGGTCTAAAATTGATGAGAGTCACTACGTGCAGGACTGCGTGTCCCCCAACATGTAGTTGTTAAATTACAATTCTGTAAAAGCGGTTTGGTAATAAATTTAATCCTTTTAATTAATGCCTCTGCTAGTCCATTGTGGGTGTAGACATGTGGTACGGAATGCCCAACTTTAATTCCCATTGCTATGCAATAATCGTAAAATGTCTTCGAAGTAAATTCTTCGATGTTATTCATTCTGATTGATTTCACATGATGATCAGGAAAATTATTTTTTATTTTAATTATCTGCGAGATTAACTTTGCAAAAGTATAGTTTCCTGTAGACAAAAACCTATGTGCGACCATTTCGAGGAAGCATCGATGAGCAACATAAAATATCTAAATAGCCCTAACATGGGTTGTACAAGACCGCAAATATCTGCCTGGATACGTTCTAAGATTGCAGGGACTTCATCCTTCACTTTCAGAGCAGAATATGTAGTAATTAACTTTCCGGTGACACATGCGGGACACACAAAATCTTTCTGAATTGGGAAATGCTTTACATCGATATTATGTCCCTAAAAATTGTTAATTATATTTCTCATCATCCTAAAACCTGGATAGCCTAATCTATCATGCCAGAGCCGGAAAAGTTCAGAGCTTCTAAATATGATTTTCATGACAGTATAGACTGCGGGTGCCTTAATATTAGTACAGTATAGCCCAGTCTCATATGAAGGAAGTCGTTCTAATATTATAATTTTTCACTTTCTTCACGCTTTGTAATGAGCAAGTATTCCTTACCATACTCTTCGTCAGTATCTACGTGGAAACCATTAGCGCGAATATACTTGAAACTTAGGAGAGTTCTAGTCGATTCTCGGTATAACAAGGCTTCTTTAATGATAAAAGTTGTGTCCATCGAGAGTATAATTGTGGTCATTCCTGAGCCTATTATACAAGTATCGCTGCCCGCGATTGTCGTAAGATTACCAGCATTCTTACTGATCGACCGAAAGTATTTTGTCTCTCTCAAGATGGTATTCGTTGTGCCGCTATATTCTAAGCACACTTCCTCTGGCGCAATACACATTCTCATATAAAGTATTTTATTAATAGGTAGTAGGAAGCAATCAACCCATAAATAAAAATACTTCAAATATCATAGAGCGTAGCATGCTATTATTAGCTAAATAAATGAATGAATTAAATAATATCATCCAACCATCATGAGAAATAAATTGATTAAGACTCTACACGAGCATACAACCATCATCCATGCAAAAACATAACTTGTTCCATCCACACAAGAAGTTAGAGATTTCATTGGTATCTTTTCGAGGGTGACATGCTCTTCTTGGGACATCATGGTGGTGGTTGCTGCAATATCAAGGGTGGGGGTGAGCCTACAAGGGTGGGGGGTGAGTTCACGTCCATCGGTGCAGGTAGCTACCGCGAGTCCTCCCCCTCAGTAAAGGCAAAGTGGGTTTCATGCGCCCTTTACCGCCCTTCTTCTATTTGGCCTTAAAAGCATCGATGACATGTTACGATTCTGCACAGATCCGCGACCAGTGCCCCCACTTGCCACACTTGTTGCAGGTTTGGTCTTGCTGACCATAGGGCTTGTCGTTCCACTTTGGCGTGTTGGCCTTCTTTTCATGTGGAACATTTGGCTTGTCTTTCTGGGCTGCAGCCTTGCCATTCCTTCCCTTTTCTTCATTATTGGCTTCGCACCTTGAAACTCCCAGCGTTGGTTGTACAGCCAGCGAAGCTCCCAAATGGCTGGACGATGAAATTATTATGGAGAATGTCATTCTAAGCATCTGCAACCTGCATAATATCAATCATTCCAACATACTCCTTGTAGCCATCTTGACGATAGTTGTGCGCAGACTGCACTACTTATCGAACCCAGGAACTAAGGATACTAGATTCTCAATGTTCCATACACTAGTCTAGGAATAGCTAGTGTACACAGTCAAACAAAAGTGATAGCAAAATTATATCACACGTTTATTAATTAATAATCAGAGTTTATTACAAAATAGGCTGACAAGTCAACAATAAAGAACACAGTGGAAGACGATGAAGAAGTAATAGAGTCCAGCTGATCGGCCACAGGCAATCGACTGGATAGCGGCCAAGTTGTCGCGACCCACACCGGTAGTGAAGTCCTTCCCCTCAGAAATTTAAGTAAGGGTGAGTACAAACAACCGTGCTCCATAAGTTACACCCAATAACATATTATAATACATGCAGGGATATATCAAAGGAATGTTTATTGGTTTAATTTGCATAAAGCAATATTTTATTTAAAAATTTGTATTAAGTTCCAAATCAGTCATTCTATAGCTAAAATCCATTTTATAAATTCTCGAGATTTATAGTCGGATAACCTCCATATGAAATATGGTGATGGATACCCTCCTATCACATGGCTAAACACCCAAGTTCCCAATTGGATAAACTATCCAAAATCATTTGATAAAATCTTTTGAAATCAAAATCAAAGTCTAACTTTGAGTGGCTTTGCTCAACATTTCCATGACCGTGGATACAACTATTCGAATAGTTTTACACTCTACAGAGGTTGTACAGCTTTACCCACATAACACAATTTCTCTAGTTTGTTTGGCATCCGTTGATACCACTACTAACTATCTTAGGTAAGCAGTCTAGAGCACGTGTCAAAGCCTTTACAACGCACCATCCCACTGTAATCCCGCCTCGTAAAGGTTTCACTTGCTTTGGATTGATGGCAGGTGGGAATACATAAAATTAGGTCATACATCTACCCACACAACCAGATGGCACAAACACGATGAAATGTTGCAAATTAGTTAGCTAAGTCCCGCCCACACATGACATGTGGTAGTACGATGGGACTTAGAAAGATGCGGCTCGAAGACCGGTCCCTAACTGAGTTGGGCGACTATCAAAATAACCCTTAGGCCTCAACATTCATAAATTGAGTTCGTGCATAAACCTGCACCCACCAACTATCCAATTCGCCCAAGTTCAAATTAGTTTAGTTTATTTTATTTTTCAAAAGCTTTTATAAACCCCCCATGACACACAAATGTCATGGATACAATTTAAACAATATTTGATTTTTGGTTGAAAATTCTCAAATCAAATAATTTTAGGTCTAAGCACGACGAAGCATAATTTTCTCAAAATATTCTAGTTCATACTATTCCACAAACCAGATTTTATCTAAGGTGTCAAGGTATGTCTGATTTAATGCAAAAATTGGATGTACAAAGGAATTAGGAATAACTATAAATTTAAAATAGGGATTTAAATTAACTTGAGTATAAATAAGCATGCAATAATAATTTAAGATAGAATTTAAATAATTTAAAAATAATAGGGTCATCATGGTCAATGGTATAACTTGCCTTGCTTGAAGGACTCCCTTCTCCTAATTCAAATTCTCCGAGTCGTCGAAATCTATACGCGAAAATACAACAAGAATAAATGAATTCAAATGAAAATAAATATAAACCCCTAATTAAATAATTTTAGTTCTGGAAGGTAGATATTGAATTTAGATGAATTTTGAAATAATAATCGATGGATTTTGAGTTTGTATGAAGGAGAACGAACATCCAGAAGTTTGGATATTACATGAAATGATAGAATTCCGAGTACTATCCATCTTCCGAGTATGGTGCATCTTTTGAGTACTGTTCATCTTTGAGTATTGCACATCTTCCGAGTATTGTTCACCTTCGAGTACTATTCATCTTTTGAGTACTGTCCATCTTTTGAGTATTGTCCATCTTTTGAGTACTATTCATCTCCGAATACGGTGCATCTTTCGTGTACTGAGCATATTTCGAGTACTGTTCACCTACGAGTACCGTTCATCTTCTGAGCACTGTTCATCTTACAACTATTGTTCATCATCCGAGTACGGTGCATCTTCCGAGCATTGTTCATCTTCCGAGAACTGTTAATCATTCAAGTACGGTGCATCTTCGAGCACTTTTCATCTTTCGAGTACTCTTCGTCATCTGAGTACGGTGCATCTTTCAAGTACGTTGGTCGAAGGAGATGTAACACCCAAATTTCAAATTTTAGTTTAAAATAAAAACTTAATTAATTTTGTGGATTTTCAAAAATTTTAAAAGCTTTTATTTAATTGATTTAAAGCTAAAAGAATTTATTTGCAAATATATAAACAATTATAAGTTGGGAATATTTTATTTAAATACAGAATGGCCTTGAAAATCTATGTGAATTTTCTCATAATATTTGGATTTTATTTGCTATTTTCTAAAGCCTTTTTGAATTTCTAAATTAAATTAATAGGAAAAGGATTTAAAATCGCATTGCACAGTGTTGGGCCGCCTCCCGGCCCACTCCTGTTTTGCCCAACGCACGCCAGCGCCCGCGCGCGCCAGCTCTCTTGCCCCTCCTACACGCGTCGGCATTCGACGCCGCGCCGCCTCCATCTTGGTCGTCGTCGTGGACCGTCCGATCAAAATCGGACGGCTATCGCTTCGCCCGACCAGTTCCTCGCCCGACCAGTTTCGCCCAGCGCGTCGTCACTATGGACCGTCCGATCAAAATTGGACGGCTATCGCTTCGCCCAACCAGTTTGTTCCGTCGACCAGTGGGTCCGACTACAGGGTCGTCTCCCTCCGCGTCTTCTTGCTCCTCCGGCTCCCGCGCCCGACCACCATTACCGCCGCACTGCCGAGTTCAATTTCGCGATTCCTCCCGTTCTTCTCGCATTCACGCACAATCAAATTAGTAGTAACCGCGCACTCAACTCCGATCGTTCCTTCCCGTGTTATTGTGCATTTGTACCGGACAACCGCCGCCGCCATGATTCCCACGCACGATCTCCACCTCCCGGCCTCCCCTCGCCCTATAAAAGCCAGCCCCGGCTGCGCCCTTCTCTACTTAACCAAACACCCAAGCTTCCCTCGCCTCAATCACCCTCGTGGGCCCGCAATTCGAGTTCTTCCGCCGGCAGCCGAAGCTTCATTTTTCTCCAATCCCGGCGCCATCGAGCTTCCTCCGACCATGTCGACCGCACCATCAGCTTCACGGCGTCATGGCGATCCTCGTGCGCAACTTCTCCCAGCCCCACGACCCACGGAACCTCTTCGCCGCCGACAACCGAACATCGCCGCTTCCTCTTCGTCGCCGACCATTCCGCCGCGCTCCTCGCGCAAGGTAGCGCGCCAGAACCAGCGTCACCCCCCTCTCTTTTGCGTGTCTCGATGAGCCTCGCCGTGGCGCGTAGCGCCGGCGAGGGCATCGCCGAAGCGTCGCCAGCCTCGGGCCGACGTGGCTCGGCCATGTCAGCGTCGCGTCGGTGACACCTCAGTCATCCAAAGGCGGCGGCGGCGGCAGCGTGGCGTGGCGCCAAAGACTCTTTCCCGTGTCTTGTGTTGTGCCGAGTCCACCGTGGACTCGGGTCTTCCCGTGGACTCGGTACACGACTGTGGGGCCCACCTGTCAGCCTCACGCGTCCGTACAGCTGCCGTACGCTGATGCAATAATTTGAATTTTCTTTAGAAAAATAATTCAAGAAATTCAGAAAATCTGATATTAAGATTTAATTATAGTTTTAAACTTCTAGGAGCTCGTATATCTTCATACGAACTCCAATTTAGGTCATTCAAATTGCTAAATTTGTATAAAATCAAGATCTAGCTAACTAAACCAAAATTATTTCATTTGGAGTTAATTTGAATTTTCATTTGAATTTATTTGTATTTATTTTATTCCTTTTTGAATTTAGTTTATTTTTGCGTATAGATTTTGATGACTCCGGAGAGGTTGACCCTTTTGAAGAAGTAAAATATCAAGAGTTTGAGCAAGGCAAGTTACACCATTGATCATTTTGATGCCATTATTTTAATTTTATTTAATTCTATTTTTAAATTACTATTGCATGCATAATTTTATTCAGTTATTTTAAAATCCTGTTTTAAATTCTTAGTTAATCCAATTCCTTTGTATATCCAATTTTGAATGTTGGATCATCATTCCCTTGTTATCTTAGTCAAATAAAATTTAAAAATAAAGATATGCTTGAAACTGCTTAGACCAAAAACATTTAATTTTGAGAGAATTTTGCCAAATAGCAAAATGTGATTAAAAGCCTATGACATTGTTTTGTCATGGTGGACTTTTGCAAGTTTCTTTGGAAAAATAAAAATAAAAAGTAGTTTTGTACTTGGGCAAGATGGACCGTTGGTGGGTGCATGTTTATGCACGGGCTCAATTTGGTTAGGGTTGAGGCGCAGGGTTTGTTATTGAAAGTTGTCCAAGTCAGTTAAGGACCGGCCTTTGAGCCGCATCTTGCAAAGCTCCACCGTACTACCACATATTCTGTATGTGCAGAACTAGGCTTATTAACTTGTCATACCTCACTATTGTTTGTGCCATTTTTGTTGTGTGGGTGTTAGTTAGATATTATTCCCACTTGACGCAATAGGGGACTTCCGGCAGGTGGTTAGCCCAATGGAAGTGAAACCTTAGCGGGCATATTAGTAGTAGGTAGAGCATTGGAAACGCCTTGTGATAATTGCCTAGTCACACGCCTAAGGAAGCGTGCATTGGCCGACATAACGGGCAAATTAAGTCATATGGGTAAAGTTGTACCCCCTCCGCAGAGTGTAAAACTATTCAAATAGCTGTGCCCATAGTCATGGACATGCTAAGCAAAGCCACTCTAAGTTAGACTTTGTTTTTGGTTTTAAAGATAATTTTTGTACAGGATTTCAGGATGGTTAATCCTTGTGGTAAAATTGGGCAGTTATCCACTATAAAATTATCAATTTAAAATATGATTTTACCCATATTTCATATGGAGGTTATCCACTATAAAATTATCAATTTAAAATCTGATTTTAAGTTACGGAGTAAAAATGTGCCTTAAAACTTAGTATGACTATTTAAACTTGAAAATGCTGATTTATGCAAATAAACACTTGCAACCTTCTTTTGTTTACTTATGCATGCATTCTAAATTCTGTATTAGGTGTAATTTGCGAGCACGGTAGTTGTGCTCATCCTTGCTGAATATTATTATTCAGGAGAAGGCTACTATCTAGACGGTGAGGATCCAGACGTTTATGCTATGCCTCCAAACGATTACCTGTGGTGTATCGTGTGGCCTACTACATAATGGCTTCTGCTATGTTTTATTATTTGGCCGCATGCCCATTTTGTAATAAACTCTGTTTCTTATTAATAAAACGCTTGATATGATTGTGATAACACTATTTGTCAGACTGTGTATACTAGAAATCCTGGACTAGTGTGTAAAAGCAGTGAATTCGGGATCCTTCATTCCCGGGTTCGACAGGAGATTACAACTACGCTGGTTGAAGTAAAGGTTTTGACTACAGGTCGAAGGAAATGTTTGGACAAAACTGGTCGAAAGAAAGTTTCGACAATAGTTGTCGAAAGAAAGATACGAATACCTAGTCGAAGGAAAGCTACGACTACCTGGTCGATGGAAGGCAACGACTACCTGGTCGATGGAAGGCAACGACTACCTAGTCGAAAGGAGCTATGACAAGTCGGAGGAGCTACGACTATCGAGGCAAAATGTTTCAACTACATAGGGCGAAAGCGGCAGTGCTCGGCTACAAGCTCATCGGCGCTACACGTCACGGCGAGCCACGCGCAGGTGCGCAAAAAGAAGAGGAGATGACGGTGAACCTTAATCGATACCTTACGATGGCGAAGCACAACGGAGTGGACGACGGCACAATAGGCGGTGCTAGCGTTGGCGGTGAAGGATCTTCGGGCTTCGATTATGACGATAGAGAGCAGAGTGGTTGTGGTTGCGGGTAATGGAGTGAGGGGTGAAATGCGAAGATCGTGACCTTTTATAGGTCAAGGGCGTAGCCGAAAGGACATGAACATTTGAGGATTAAATGTGCATTTTCATGATGAAATGAAGAATGGATAAAACTGTAAAATTGATGCAAGGAGTGGAGAAAACGTGAATTTGATGGTATGGTAACACGGGTGATGAGGAGGGGTCGTAATGCCTCAAAAAAATTGAATTTGGTGTACGTGTGTGGAGAACGAGATGAAAAGGTAGCGGTCGGCCGTAACAAAATTCGACGAGATGCGCATTAAAACATGAGTTTTTGGCCGGAATGGAGGCGGAGTAAATGGATTTAAATGCACTTGAATGCACTAGAAAGCGGAGAAGGAAGTGTGGCCGGGGCAAGCTCAAGGGCACTGCCATGGCGGATGGCTCGGTGGGGAAGAAAGAACTAGGAGGAAGATAGCAGCTTTACAAGCGGTCCCAACTTCGAAGTGTGAGAGGGAGGAGAGAGAGAGGGTGAGGGATGCAGGTGATGGAGTGGGCTGAGTGGGTCGGGGAGCTGGGCCGGGGTTTTGGGTTTCGGCCCAAAACGAGTTAGGAATTTTAGATTTATTTAATAATTTCAGAAATTGAGTTAAATCAATTCGACTTGAAGAAAATAGCAAATAAAGTTAAAAAAAATCTAGAAAAAATCATAGAATTACCTAGAATTATTTTGAACTTATCTATTTCCAACTTAAAGTTGGTTTTTAATTTTGCAAATAAATTATTTTAAATTTCTAAAATGGGAAAATACTTTTAAAATCTAGAAAATTCATAAAATTAATTAAAATTTCCTTTTCAACTTTAAATCCAATAAAAACCAACAAACACAATAAATTTTATTTTTTACTTTTAAAATCTTGGAAATTTAAGAAAAGCAATAAAACTCTTTCAAATTTTAGAAAATCTAATAAAATAATAACTTTATTGATTTTATTTTTGGTAACAGAACTTTGGGATGTTACACTACATTGGGGTGGAAGGCGGAGAGGGCCTTCTCAATCTTCTACTCATCGGTGATTTGCCTGCCTAGAGTTGAAGATCGATACAGATTCCATCCATAACAAAATTGTACTCCCTAACCATCTTGAAGTGAGCAAATCTCAGTCGATTCCATTTTTGCTCTGCATAAGGAAGAATTGTGTACTTTAGCTTCTCAAACCGCTTCATCAGTGCAGTCCACAAGGCTAGCACGCTCTTCTATGTGATGTATGCATTCCTGAGTGTGAGGCAGAGGTGGTGCCTGAGAAAGTGAAGTGTCTGATAATTTTCCTCAGGGGTGGGTTTGGCATCCTGATGAGGACATCACTTCTTTGGATACACACAACACTCCTCCAACTGCTACACATGCTACTCATGGTCCCATCACTAGGGCATATGTACAACAACTCAATTATCAGCTGAGCTCGTTCCTAGGGTAGTTTAAATCAGTTTTTGAGAATGAGTTGTTGTCTGATGCATGTGATGTGATTGTACTTAGGAACATGGGCAAGGACCAAGGAGAGCGCAGGACAACAAAGGATGAAAGCCGGGCATGATCTAGAATCCAGTTCGGCCTCCGGAGACAGCGCTAACTTCAAATGAGCATAGAAGATGCATACGGAGTCCAAATGAGGTGATCTAGGACTTGTTGGAAAGCTTATGACATCCTCTTTCAAATGGTTCTAGTCCCACCACCAAAATCCACCTGAGCACATCGCAATCCATTAAACAACTCTGAATCAGTTCCAAACCTAGGCCCTAGGCCCTGTATCAGTTTGAGCCCAACTGGAGAGTTGTAGTGGGATGCTAACCTCCCTCATGGGAATGCTTCCCACATCCCTAGCCCCTCATATAGTACCAGGGATGCCACTTTTAGGGTCCAAGTTTAGTTTTTGCTTGTTAGCCCCCGTGTGGAACATCCACATATTCTCAAGTGTCGGTTAGACCTATGGATCTGTGTTTATGAACCTCACAACTATTTTTAGTGCTTTAATTCCTATTTGCAATTCAGAATACTTTTACTTTGTTCTTGCTTCATTTTACGGTTGTGTTGCAGGAATCGATCTTCGTGATCAGGTCAGTCGCGTTCTTGGCACGATTGATAACCATTCGAATGTGGTTTAGCGATTGCTTAGTGCCCTAGACAGATTCGGTTGGTACCCATCATCGTCAAAGTTATCCCTCACATGAATATCAGGACCAACCCTCGCATCACATCCTTCGATGCACCAATCCCAAAGGCATCGCGAAGCTTCTTGGCTCCAAGTACAATCTCGACATCGGAAGTCCAAATCAACTAGTTTTGGCCATGCTGGGCAAGCTCCTCGAACTCCCGGTTCATGATGCATGTCATCTACATGTGCATGCAAGAAATACATAAATTTACTATCGGTAAATGCATGAAATAAATTGGATAATGATACAAAATACTCTCATAATGTTCCATAATTTTCTATGTATTTTTCTATAATTTTACTGCTAATTTCAGTTATCAAAGGCGATTTAAGAAATTACGATTAATCAAAATAGTAAATAAATAGAGAAAACCATAGAAAATAACAACAACAATGCTAAACATTCTTAAAATTGTAAAAACTATTTAAAATTTAAATTCTTGATGCCCTTTTCTGCTATAATATGAATTTTCAGTGAATTCTGCAATTTCCAATGGCTTATCTGCTAATTTTTAGTTTTAAGAAAATTTTAGTGTAATTTTAAAAACCGAGGGCCAATTTGCTAAACTTTTGGGATTTTCATTTTTTTCTCCCAAAATCTCCTTGGGCCGGGCCATTTTTCCTTGGCCCGATTCGACCAAAATTGGCCGGTCAAAATGGGCGGGAGGATAGGGTTTCCCACCCACCACCCCATGGTGGCGGCTCTCAGCGGTGCGGGCGCGCGCGCGATTCAGCCGGCGGCGCGATGGGCGCATGCATCGTGATGGGCGCGGACGGCACGATCGGCGGCGAGTGGTAGGTTGGCGCGGGCGTCGCGGCCGATGGCGCTCGGCGCATTGATCTGGGAGGCGGTTGCAGGTCGGGGACGCACGCGGCGGGTGGCACGGGAGCGATGGTTGCTTCGAGCCGTCGTTGTTCCACGGCGTGGCTACCGATGGAGCGGAGGCACAGCGTGGTTGTGCGGAGTAGCACATAGGCGCAGGGCTGCACGTGGTGGGCGGCGCGGGCGCCAAGGTGCTGCGTGCGTGCGACGCAGCTACAAGCCTCCGGCCGTGCGGGGCTCCTCTGCCGCTTTTTTTTCAATCTACAGTACAATCGACATCCTCCTTTCCATGCGATCTACCGATCAGTTTGGCGGCGACTCCAAGTCGACTAGTGGTAGATTAGAGCGGATTTACACCATAGAAAAAAATCTAGAAAACAAACTAGCGGATGTGATTCAAACTGCAAGTGTCGTGCTACGATGATTACCTTTCGGTCCGAGTAAAGGAGGCCTAGAGGTATGGTGAAGTCGATCGTGCTGATAACGTATTGAGGAACCGTCGCTAGCGAGTTCAGTCCGATCGATCACCCCGAAGAAAGGTTTCTTTCTCCCTTTATTTATTTCTTTGATCAGTCGTACAAATGATAATTGATACCCTCTATATATATAGACTAAAACCGATGAAGAGCCCACATGGGCCAAGGCTACACGTCCCGGCCCAAGTTTCCCAACACTATCTTTATCTGCGTATGAAATTATGTTCTTTTCCAAGTTTACTAGAAATGGCTTTAGACAACTGCTTGCGGGTGTTTGCTGTACACCAAACACAACAGTGAAGCTTTGTTTGTTGTGCATGTGAAATTCGGATGTTTTTTAGCCACCAAACACAACAGTTGTATTTGTTGAGTAACTTCCAAATGTACCTTGTTGATCGAAATCGTAAGAACGATGAAGAACACAAGAACACAACAATAGAATGAACACGGATGTTTTTTATTCCTTTGTGACAATCGGGTTACAATGAGAGGGGTGACCACCTATGGATGAGGGCAACTGGGGCCGGAGTCTCCGTCTGTATTACCTTGTACGCTACCTGGAATTTGTCCATGGGGCTGCAACCGCACACACACAAGTTCACCAAAAAAAATCTCAAAGAAAGAAAGAAAGAGAGTTTGCCAAAACTATTTTACTCATGACCACAAACCGCAACCCTGTTGTGCTAGCCAATTCAGACAACGTGTGAAGGCGGTTATAGCCAGATTCTACCGCGCGCACGACAGGGGAATGCCTCACCAAGAAATCACCTCAAGTCCAGGATTTGGCGTGTATATCATAGGGAGAACGCTTTCAGAAGTCATTAGCAAAAACGGTGCTCCCGTCGTTATTTTTTGCAAAATTAATGCTCAACACTGTTTCTTAGCGGCACGAATGGCTCTTGTACTACCACGTGGCCTCATCCACACCGCCCTAGGATGGAGTCGCCTTGTCCGTCCCTCCCTCGACGGATCAAACACCTCGCTGCCTATTATGTCCCTCCCTGGGACGGAGCCGCCACATCGCCGCTCGTCCGTCCCTCCATTAGACGGAGCAGCCACCTCACCGCCTCATTAGTCCCTCCCTGAGACGGATGCGCCGAAAGCAAGCGCCTGTGTGGATATCGTGGGGATATGTGCATGATCTTAGAGTGATGAGTCAATTGGCAATGGCGCTGTTGGTTTGACGAATCTCGCGTTTTCAGAAAACTTCAGTGTGGTCAGGTCATGGGCGGTCCGACCGGCGGAGCCGCTGGTCAGACCGGCCGTGTGGCAGTCCGACCGGCAATGCTTGCCGGTCCGACCGGCCACAGTTTATGATGGAGTTTGGGGCTAGGCCGAAAATAGGTTGTGTAGGCTTGAGAGGGGAGTCTCCTGGATGTGGTCACATAATTTTTGGAGCTCTCAGTCAAAAGTTCTATCAGTTTGAAAATTCCAGAGAGCTTGTGGATTTCCGAGTTGAAATTTGACTAAGTCTTTTGGGGCGGTCAGACCGTCGTTGTGGAATCGGTCCGACCGTTGGGAAATCGGTCCGACCGGCTTGGTGGGGCGGTCAGACCGGCTTCCACTTGGACTTCGGCCATTTTGGCATTGATGTATTTTCGTTGTGTTTAATGCATGAGTTTTAATGCTTTATTGTTGCATATTGCATTGTTGAGTTAACGTGGGTCAAGTTGTGAAGAACTTGTTCCCGGAGATGATTTGTTTGTCTGTTGCTGTGCAGGTGGCTTGCAGGTCAACGACGTCAACGGTGAGGTGGATCGGAACTACGCTTGGAGAGCTGAGGTCCAGAACGATCATGGATGTCGGGTGAGGTCGTGTGACTCAAGCATGGTGCAGAATGGACAAGATGGATCGAACGAGCAGTTCGTTGCAGCTGGTTCGATCAAACGGCGCAGGGCTCGGTGCAAGTGCCTTGGAGGTTTCAATGGGATTCGTACGGGAGAGACGTGCCGACATGATGAGAGCCACTGATCAACCTACACGTGGTGAAACAGGCGATTGCTTCAACAGATTGATGTGTGTGTGTGTGTGTGGATCCCATTTGTGTTGGGCCTTAATGGGAGCCCATTAGAGAAACCCTAGCCTCTCCTATAAATAGAAAGCGGGGAGATGGAAAAACCACCCAAGCACTTTAGCTCTCATTTGCAAAAACCTTTCTAGGGTTAGGGTTTGGAGAGGAGAGGATAAAATTTTGTGTGTGCTCTTGGATTGAGCTCTTGTCCTCCTTGAGGGAGTGACTTTGTAAGCAACATCTTGAATCAATCAATCTATTGATGTTTGCTCAAGGGTGAAGTCTCTTTTGTGTTCTTCTCTCTTTTTGATGATTTTGGTGCTTCCTTGATCCTAGTGTTTATGCTTGGTCTCTTGACCGATTTTACCTTGCTATGATGTGTGGGTATACTCCTAGAATCATCTAGATCATCAATCCCCCACAAGCAAGTCTTGGATCAAGATTTTTATATTTCTAGGTTTTGGAACACTTCTTTGGTAAAACCTTAAGAGATCGATTTCTTGAAGTGGATCTGAACGATCGTCGCTAGAAATATGTCTTAGATATGCTTAGGGAGGTGTGCTCCAAATTTGGTCAAGTTTCATTGGTTGAATCAAAAAATTAGACCAATTTTTGTTTTGGATTTGGGCATTGTGTGTTGCCTCTGTACTAAATCGGTCTGACCAATTTTACACCACCGGTCCGACCGCCCGACAATCACACCGCCAATTGAGGCCGGTCCGACCGCCAGGCAGTCAGACGGCCAGCAGCACACCGGTCCGACCGCCCAGTGAGTTCAATTCTCTATATTTGTGTATTGTGGTTAAGGGGGTAATTAAATTCAGCACAAGGCTTCCTCTCTGTGTTTACTGATCTTCTTAGCTTTCATAGCTAAAGGAGAAAAGTGCGTATTGAATTAAATTAAGGCGAAAAATTGAGAAAGCGCCTATTCACCCCCCCCCCCTCTAGTCGCCTTTACGGTCCTACAAGTGGTATCAGAGCTCAGTTAGCTCTTCTCGTAGATCTTAACTGGTCTTTGGAGCCATGGCGACTGACAAGTATTCAACTAAGCCACATATTTTTATGGAGTTGATTTTGCATATTGCAAGGCCCGAATGCAGGCCTACATTGAGGCTCAAGGGCACGCAATTTGGCTTAAGGTAAAAAATCCTTATGTCGTGCCAGCCGATGACGATGTCATAACTCCAGACGTGGAAGCCAACAGTAAGACTCGGAATTTTTTGATCCAAGACCTTAGTCGATCGGAGTTTGAGCGTGTTCCTCATTTGCGGTCTGCTCATGAGATCTGGCAGACTCTCTGTGATTATCACGAGGGCTCCACTGCGATCAAGGAAGTGAAACAGAACCAGCTCAAAAAAATTTACTCCAAGATCGAGCAAAGGCCTGGTGAGTCATTAGATGAGCTGTGGGGAGGGTTCTCTAAGATTCTTCATGATCTCCGCGCTGTTGACCTTGTTTTCTCAGAGTCGGAAAATGCACGCCAGCTTTTGGGTGCTCTTGATGTGAAAGTTTGGGGGATAAAAATCACATCTATAAATGACAACACTGTCATGAGTAAGCTTACCATGGATAAGCTCTACTCGAGGTTGAAGACGCATGAGATTGATTTTATCTCGCGACTCCCCAAGACAGAGTCGATGGCTTTAGTGGTCGACCAATCTAAGGGTAGTTCTTCTGATTTTTTGGATGTTAGCTCATCGGGTTTTTCTTTATCAGTTTTACATTCTTTGAGCGATGAGCAACTTGAGATACTACCTGAAGATGATTTAGCCCTCCTATCCACCAAATTCACAAGAGCATACAACAAGATGAGGAACAGGAGGAGAGGTGGCCCTATCACTTGCTTTGAATGTGGTGAGCCTAACCACATTCGCTCTAGGTGCCCCAAGCTGAAGGGCAAGGAGGAGAAGGAGTCAAACAGGCATCCTCAAACGAGGGATGCTAAATCCAAGAAGACAAACTATCGTAAGTTTGTCAGCCGGGTCCTTGCCGCTCTTGAGAATGTGAACATGAGCGATGTGGACTCAGAGACGGAGGACGACGAGAGTGACTCCCATGGCAAGAAGATGGCCCATAACTTCACAGGCATGTGTTTCATGGCCAAGAACAGCCACGACACTGACTCCTCAAATGACGAGGATCCTTTCAGCGATCCCGATGAGGTATGTCCTTCAATTGCTGATATGAAAAGGGCTTTGGTGCTTGCTGAACAGAAATTGCATAAGCAAGCAAAAATGATTAAGAAACAGGACACTATGATTGATAATTTGAACATAGAGGTTGTTAGGCTCAAATCTATTAATTCTGATGATATTTGTGATTCCTGCTCTAGCTTGCTTAAAGAACCGACAAGCTTAAAATCTGCTCATTCCTCTGTTCTTAATCAATTAAAAGATACTCTTGATGAACTAGAATCTCTCAAGTCTAGTTCTGTTTGCATGGATGCCATTTCTCTTGATGTGACTGCTTTGGATGCTATCCCTTTAACTTGTTCAAACTGTGCCTTGTTTGAATTAAAATTGGATAACGCCTTGAAAGAATTGCAAAAATTTGATGCTAGTCACACTTGCTCTCATTGTAAAAATAATAGGATTAAAATGCAAGAGATGACAGAAATGGTTGTGTATTCTAGAGCTGCTTCTTGTGAAAATTATCCTAAGCTCACAATTGAGATTGAAGATTTAAACAAGACTCTTGAAGAAAAAGCGAAAATTTAAAAATCCATATCTTTTACTGCTTCTAAGAAAGTTATTGACTCTACCTCTTGTGTCTTGAATACTGAAGTTGAAACAATGGTTGGTAAGATACAAGAGTTAAGTTTAAGGAGCAGTTGAATAGGATTAAAGATTCCTATTGTGAGGCTTTTAAAGTGGAAGTAGCTCTTCTTAAGAGCAAACATGATGAGGCAATCAAGTCTAGAAAGTGCACTAGATGTGAGGATTTAGCTAAAGAGAATGATTACCTCAAAGTGACTCTTGAGAGGTTTTCTAGTGGAAAAAAGAAACTCAACATGATTCTCGACCAATCCAAGGTGAGTGTGAAAAATAGTGGCCTATGTTTTAATCCCCTAGAGCATTCCAAGAATCACCCACCTAAGATTGCTAGATTTGTGAAAAGTGGTCTGTTTGAGTTAGAACCTCCTAAGCCATCCAAGGTTGTTTTCAAATCTGCATGTTTTGCTCAAACTCTTTCTAGCAGGAAAGGTGCTTCTGTTTCACCTGTACAGACCCCTCAAAAGGTCAAGTACCATTGCACTTTCTGCAAGAAAGAAGGCCACAATGTTGAGTTCTCCTTCCGGAGAGCAAAAATTGAGAGAAAAAAGAGGATGAGCGCTTTGAGATCCATTAGAGGAGTCCCTTCACCTGCTGTAGTCTCTAGAGCCAGGCAGCCTGTTTATCGTACTAGATATAGGCCTAGATTTGTAGAGAACCTTGTTGACTCTTTTGGTGGGTAAAGGCAGCACTTTGGTTTAAGATATCGTGAGGAGAGACCACGGGTAGCACCTAGACAGGGGGAGTATCGATCTTTTTGTAGATCGTTTCAGAGAGGTCTAGGTGATTCTCGTGTGCATTCTCATGATTTTGTTTCTGATCATTTTTCTGCTGTTTCTGCTGTTGCACCCAGGCATCGTGCTTCTCAGTACTCAATTCCTAGATCCTTTATCACTAACCCCAGTACTGAGGCACAGATGTTTTCTGCTTGTGCTTTTTAAGTCCGTCGTACGAGGAAGGAGGACATATGGCTTGTTGACTCCGGGTGTTCTTGATATATGACCGGAGATTCTAGATGGTTCTCCTCCCTCACACGTGCATCCGGCAACGAATTGATTACATTTGGGGATGCTTCTACCGGAACCGTGACTGCAAAGGGCACTGTGCGCGTCAACAACAAGTTCATGCTTAAAGACGTTGCTTTGGTAAGTAAGCTAAGGTATAATCTTATATCTGTTTCTCAGCTACTTGATGAGGGTCTAGAAGTGAGGTTTAAAAGTGGTGAGTGTAGAGTTCTAGATTCCTCGGGTGAGCTTGTCTTTGAGGTCTCCAGATTTGAGAAGATCTTTTGTGCAAATTTTGCTATTTTTCAGCTTCCCGTCCTAGATGTCTTGTAGCCTCTGATTCTCATGATCTTGTTTTGTGGCATCGTAGGCTTGGGCATATAGGCTTTGATCATCTGTCTAGAGTCAGTTGCAAGGACTTGATTAGAGCTTTGCCTAGGCTGAAGGCTGTCAGAGATCTTGTGTGCTCACCCTGTAGACATGGTAAGATGGTGTCTGCTTCCCACCCACCTCCTACCTTGGTAATGACTGATGGACCAGACGACTTACGCATTTAGACACTGTTGGTCCTTCTAGAGTTCAGTCAGCTGGTGGGAAATGGTATGTTCTTGTGGTTGTGGATGATTTCTCCAGGTATTCATGGGTTTATTTTCTGGCTTCTAACGACGAGGCGTTTGGCTTCTTTAGAGAATTGGTCCTTAGACTTCCTGTTGATATTCCTGGAGCTTTGAGAGCCATTAGAAGTGACAATGGGACAGAATTCAAGCATTCCTCTTTTTCTATCTTCTGCATTGATAAGGAAATTGAGCATCAGTTTTCTTCTCCTAGAGTTACCAAGCAGACTGGTGTTGTAGAGAGGAAGAACAAAACCCTTGTAGAGATGGCTCAAACCATGTTAGATGAGCCGTAAGGAGTTAGTCGTTGTTATATTAATCCTACAAATTTATTTGTGGACTAGTTAATTAGTTATGATTTAATTAGTCCTAATTAGTTAGTGTCAGTTAGTTCATTAGTTGTAATTAATTAGTTGCAAAGAATCGTTTGTAATTAATTAGTCGTACTAAAGTAGCCATAATTAATTTAATTGTAGTTAGTCAGTCGTAATTAATTTAGTGACTCTATGTAGTACTAATTATCTATTTGTAATTAATCTATGGTAAATAATTACTCGAAATTAATTTAGTGGTATTTATGTCATTATTTGTAATTCATTTGCAGTAATTAATTAGTTAGTCTAAATTGATTAAGAGGTTTTCAAATACTCGTATTAATTTAGTCATACTTAATTAGTCATACTTAATTAGTCGTGGTTAATCAATGTATTTTTTTTGTCCGTGTTTAGTCCTATTTTTTAATTTATAGTAATCAATCGCCATTATTAATTTATTCACTACTAATCTGTGATTCTGATCTCTTGAAAGTCATGCCTTTACCGGATCTACTAGAAACCTTCTACGATGAGCATCACCAGTGCCAGCTGTAGATCACCGGGGACGCGGATGACGCTCCACCCCTACGCTTCGGTCTGAGAAGCATTTATTGGGAGCTTGATGATCATTATTTCCCAATCCTTTTGGGCACAGGCTTGTTGCCCTTTGCGATGCAGCTCTCGGTCAGACAATACTTCACCCTGGACAGCAGTGTGATGTTATCACTTATCGACAGGTGGAGACTCGAGAGTCACACATTCCACTTTCAGTGGGGAGAGATGACGTCACTCTCCTGTATGTCTCGTTCTTAACCGGGCTCCCCGATCAGGGGTGAGCCACTTATTTCTAGCCGTCCGCCGGCGGACTAGAAGGCTCGGTTGGGGCATCGATTTAGCATACCTGTCTCGGACAGCGCCCGTGGTGTTACTTGGACCTGGCTGAGGAACTTGGTCAATGCCCGCTAGATGCACCTAGCGAGGTTGTTAGGACACACCATGTCACACACCTTCTCCATCACTTCGATTGGACCCTGTTTCCCACCACACAGGGCAATTGGGCTTCACCGAGTCTTTGGCCGACGCGGAGGCTATGGTCATACCTCAGTACAGTTGGGGGTCAGCCATCCTCTGCGCCACGTACAAGGGGTTGTGTGATGCTTCGCAGCACCACACCGGTGTGAAACTGAACATTGTCTTGTGCTACGTGGTCCTGCAGCTGTTGAGTTAGGTGCACTTCCCTGTTGGGCGGCCCTCCTTCGGGCTCGGTTTGTTGGGGCAGTCCTTCATTGAGTGCCCGAGGGTCTTGCATATCTTGCATTTGATTTTGCGGCTAACACAGGTACGTTGGTTGACATCCATATCATTCCGGATGCGCTGTATCTATCATTGTCCCTTCCATGTTCTCTTCAAGCCTTGTTCGGACCCCATTGCACCCTGTCCGGCCAAAGATCCTTATAGTTTATGTCCAAGCCGTACGAGTGAAACTCTACACTCCATGTACCGAAAAGTGCTGCATGTCATAGTACTAAGAGATGTATAGTGTAGACATCTGCCTCATTTGCACACGCACTATGTACACATGCGAGCATGGCTTGTGTAGGAGATTCGACTTGTTGCAAGTGCATATCGCCACATCACCCAGCATGCATGTCTATTTCCTTTCCCCTGGCATGACTGTTGATATATTTCTACCGCTGCCTGATCCCGTACTTCTTCCTAAGGCCATCGATCACCCAAATATCATGCATTCGGCCTTTTGCATCTTCTGGTCCATGTGCCTCTGCATGTTCTCGAACCACTACTTGCCTTCTTCCATCTGTCGCTTTGTTGCGGTGGCTCTATTCATAAAGTAACCAACAATGCGAGTCTATGTCTCCTCAATGATCGTGGTGATAGGGAGGCACCGCACACCTTTGAGGACGTTGTTGTACACCCTGAACATGTTGGTTGTCATAATCATATGCTCCGCATCATATATGTCATAGAGAATGGACCATTTCTCCAACTCAGGAGTCTAACGATTAATCCATTGCGAGAAACTTATGGCGCTCCTGGGTTGCCCTCTCACGGCCTGCTGTCCCTCTAGTACCTCCAAAGTGGACTCCTTTGTATGCCTCGTAGTACGGTATTCGAGGTATGTCCAAATTGATCCAGTATTCGAGGTATGTCCAAATTGACTCAAACTTTCACATCTGGTTCTGTAGGCACAACGCCTTGAACGTCTTCATAACTTCCTGGCCGCAGAACCACGTGAACAAGTTCGATGCAAGATGCCTCATGCACCACCGAGTTTCCATGCCGTTCCACTAGTGAGGTGAATATGTCCCGTGCTTCATGTCGTTCAGGGCCGACAACAACCCAACAATGCAATGTGTGATAAGGCATTTGTTGCGCCGGTCTCTCACCACCGCCTGCTTCACATTCGCCTGGAACCACAGCTAATTGTATGTGTTTTCACTCTCCACAATGGTGGCAAATACCACCGGGAGAAGCTGGTCATTCGCGTCGGCCACCGCAGTTAGAATGGTGTCCTTGTACCTCTGAAGAATCTAGACCCGCCATTATGAGTTAATAGAGTATTTTGGTGATTAATGACATATCCATATGTGAGACTAACACTTTCATTGATATATCTATTGTTTAGTCTACGTTGGATGAAAAGGTGAAAATCAAAAAGGTATACATTCGACATCATATTCCTATATCTTGTTGCATTCCTCGGATCCAAAATATAGGTCTAACTTGAATATATGCATATGTTTATTACACATTCGTGTATGCACACATTACGGGTGAGTTAACTTTATATTTTGTGGTTTCATTAGTATTGATCTATATTATTTTATCCACGTATATTTAGAATCTTTACTTTGAAACATATCAAATGAGTACACAAAACTTGTGCATATCATATATACTCATACGACTTTATATTCAATTGTTTGCAATTGTGATGGTTGTCATCAATTACCAAATAAGAAAAGATTGAATACCTTGACCCACCATTCTGAGATAATGGTATGTTGTGGTAATTAATGACAATCACATTATGGGTCTAATATTTTCCATGAGTTGGTGAAATAGATTGAGTTCCATGATGATGATGACTTGAGATGACATCATGAGTTGATCGGCATCAAGTTAAAGTTCAAGAAGAGGATACATCATGTATTGATGTATATCAAGATCTCAAAGAGGAGATGATCATGAGTTCATTATCAAGTCAAGACAAGACCCATCATGTGTTGATAGAGGGCACGTAAAGAAGATCATCATGTGTTGGTGATATACAAGTCGAGATTTGGGATAAAGGATGTCATCATATGTTGATAAGCATCAAGACAAGATCCCGAAGTGAAGAAAATCAGCATGTGTTGATGATATGCAAGTCAAGAACCCGGACTTGATGTAAAGATCTACGTTATCAAGCTTCAAGAGGATGCTCAAGGCAAATGTATGACTAGTTAGGGCTAAAGATGTGTTCCTAATCTTTTACCGCTCTAGGTGCTTAGTTGGAAGACCGAATTGCTAGTATAGGTTGTTGTACTATTAAGATGGGTCTTGACTAGTAGCTTGAGTTTGTAATGTGTTGATAGTTCTTAATGCCTGCTCTATCTCTCGTTAGCATGTTGTCGATATTTGCAAATGTGTTTTGCAAATAGTCACAGCTCATGAATAATTCTTGTAGCATGTGACTTTAGTTTGCAAATGGTTTAAGTACATGTATATTATTCCTTGTGGCATTGATTCTAAAAGTTGGCAAATGTGTCTTGCAACTTGTTGAGAATCTTGCATTCATCTTTTATGTGCATCTTGTATCAATTGACAAATGTGTTTTACAAGTTGAGTTTAAAACAATGTGTGCAATCTGTTTTCAGCCTTGTTGACAGTGGGCAATCTGACCGTCCATGTCAGTCGGCTGACCGATGGGATATCGGTCTGACCGCCATGTGTTGGCGGTCTGACCAATCACTCGCCAGCGATAAGACCGCTTGTTTTATGTGGTATGTCTTTTCCAGAGAGACACCTTTTGGAGCATGTTTGCTCCCCTGGAAGGCGATAGTACCAGGCTTCATTTGACGGAACTATCGCATCGCGGTACGACCGCATATCCTAAGCAGAACTACCGCACACTGGAAGTACCGAAACTTAGTTGGTGGTATGTTATCTCCAGAGAAAGCTAGCTTTGGACCTCTAAGGGAAGCTGTAGTACCGCCCTATGTGAACGAAACTACAAGATAGCGGAACTACCATATATACAACGACTCTAGTACCGCGCCGCTTTTCAATGGCTAGTTTTATAGATGTTGGAGTTAGGACGGTCTCACCAGCCATTGGTTGGCGGTATGACCGGTTTTCCTTGGTTTTGTGAAGATTTTCCTCCAACGACTAGTTTTCTTGGTGATGGTATTTCTTCAATTCTCACTAATAAAATAGCACTAAATAAAAAAATCTGACTAAATACGAGTATTTAATTTTCCACTAATTTCCCATGACACATGCAATTACGACGTATAACACACAAAAGAGCAATTAAATGTGAGTAAGTTGATACGAATAATTAATTAACAAGCAACAATTTTATTACTTATCAATATATTACTAACGAGTAATTCAATACATCTAAGTAATTCCCAATGAATTAATTACGATTATCACTAACTACAAGTCATTAGTACCAACAAATTAATTATGGTCATGTAAATTCGACCAGTTATTTTGCACTAATGTTATCAGCACCACTCAACTATGCAAAATTTAATTATAAAATATTAATTACGACTAATTAACTATGAGTATTTAATTACGACTGCTTAATTACCACTTACAAACTATGTCTCAACTACGACAAACTAATTACGACTACTAAATTGCTAATTAACTACAACTGAAATTATTACAAAAAAGCATATAAAATAATTTTACCTTACCTTGATGTCGACCTCACAATACATAAACGGTCCAAACCACTACTCTAAACATTATTTCATCCATAGTGTATTCAAAACAAAGTTTTAATTCAATTCTCTTCGTTCTCAACGACGAACACGAGAACAAGAACGAATCCAAGAGTGGAAGTGAGAGCGAGAGCGAGCGCGGCGCCGATTTTTATAGGCGCGCGAAGCCGTTACACACACGGGATAGCGTGATTAGTAACACATGAGTATGGGACAACGACGGATGGATGAGACAGTGAGAAAATAACGGAGAGAGTGTTGTTGCGTGGCCGACCCGGAAGCGGAGGCTAACACGGGGGCTTGTCCGAGCCAGCACGGGATGGTGCCCTGCGGCTCCGTCCCAGGGAAGGAGGCCGAGCGGCGATGTGGCGGCTCCATCCCAAGAGGGACGGACGAGCGGTGACACTGTGGTTCCATTCTAGGGAGGGACGAAAGAGCGGCGACGAGGCCACAGTGCTATTTCGACAAAAAGTTCGAACAAAAGTGGCAACGTGATTCAACTCCGACGCGAGCAGCACCAGCCAACCCAATAGTAGGATGGGTGCCCAACCGGCAAGCGGTCGACGCGGGCACGTGGTGTGGCACGCACGTACGGGCGTGTTACACGTGTATGCATGTGGACGCGGCGGCATAGATCGATCGCGACCGGCTCGGATGGCGGCTCACCGCTCGAGGCGAGGTGCTCGATTAGCGCCCGATTCGGTGCAACCACGTTCCTTTTCCTTTGCCGTCACAGCTGCGCCCGCGACGACCCAACCAGCGGCACCAACGCGTGATGCTCCTACCACAAGGTAGGGTGCAAACGAAGCGGATAATTGCTGACTGACCAATCGAAAGCTTGTGGAGCGAATATGAAATACATAGATAGTTAACCGATACTATCCGTCTCCGACTCCAACTCAGAGAAAAATATGGATTATGATAAGGGATGAGTAATATATGTCCGTATGTATTCGTATATCAGGTGGTATAAGAAAAGTCTATTGTGACTTCACTTAGGAATATGATAACATATAGGTTGGTTGTTGCATCTGAGCAGGCAGGGGGATACTGTGTATTTTTCTTTCAATATCTCAGCGATTAGTATCTTCGTGTTCGTATTGATTGCACTTCTATTATTTAATGTTTTATGTAGGGATGCAAAAGAAGCGGATAATATCCGTTCAACCGAAGACTTACGGAACGAATAAGAAATAAAGAAATATATATATAATACTATTTATATTCGACTTTGCTATATAAAAAATACAAATTATAATACAGAATAAGCAATATCTGATCGTACCTTCGGATTGCACCTGCCACGGGTGCTAAAAACTTCAGGTTTTGATGTCACTCACGTCACGCGAATTCGCGTCCTTTGACATTACATCACGTTTGTCCGTGGCCAACCATCACCATCCATTTAACAACCTCGATACCCCACCATGGCCAACCTTCGCAAGGGAAAAATTCCTCAATCCTCTCACTCTGCTCCTGCTCTCTGTCTCGGTTCACCACGCCGGCGTCGCTCGCTTCTTCGGGTCCGCCCACTCCGACGCCCGCCGCGCCTCTGGCCTTGCCAACCCTGCCACCGTCCGCCGGCTATTCCATTCCTATCTCGCTGTGCCAAGCCGCCCAGGCGTCGTCGCCCTGTGGCGCCGCCGCCGCCGCCGGAGACTCCCGCACGGCTGAGCCTCTCTCTCCATCTCCTCCGCGACCCACTAGTCGTGAACTCGATTTCCTGAAGCTGTTGGACGTGAGCGACAAGGCTATGTGTTCTTGTTGGCAACAATCCGGATAGTTCCGAGTGTTAGTGAAGAATGTTAGGATTAAACTTGTTTTGATAGTTTTATGTTTTAGTTCTTGTGCCCGTTTCGTACTAGAAAATGTTCCCGAGTCTGTTTTCTGGATGGATTTCAAGTCAGTATGTGTAGTCGAGTCCGAGTTGGAGTTGTGTGTGCGTATGTATAAAAGAACATGAACTAGTGAGATGTAAATTGAAAAGAAGAAAAGGTGAGTTGAAGAAGGAAGACAAAGAAAAGTTATCACACGAAGGGAGGTTCTGCGCTTGTGGGTCACATCGAGGAAGAGACAGGGGCTAGTGGGACCCACGAAAAAGGCTCGTTTGCTCTAAGTGCTTTGCTAGTTTTACGTGATTTCCAATAGAGAACCGAGCGTTTCTCTGAAGTCTATACGAAGTGGTCTCGAGTGGTGATTTTCTCTGAAAAAATCGAAGCGAAGATAAGGCAAATTCCAACCGTTGGTATCAGAGCGTTCTGATCTTGGTGGTACTTGAAGATCGTAGGCGACAAGGTGAAGACACGTGATGGATCGTTCTCCCTCCTATATCCTGTCCTGACAACCGACAATTACTCGGTGTGGGCAATGAAGATGATGACCAATATGCGCGCCCAGGGAGTCTGGGGTGTAGTCGATCCGAAGGCAAAGGATAAGGAGGTGGACGACAAGGTGGACCAGACAGCTTTGGCTATCATCTACTAGGCGGTGCCAGACTCCATGATGCACCAGCTCATCGACAAGGAGACGGCATGTGAGGCGTGGATGACGCTTCAAAAGATGCACAAGAGGGTTGACCGCGTAAAGGTGCGGCTACAGAATTTGCACACCGAGTTCGAGAATCTCCAGATGGGAGAAACCCAGTCGGTGGACGAGTTCGCCGGCAAGCTAACTTCACTGTACGATCAGATTGTCTCTCTCGGCAACAAGATGGAGGAATATGTGGCAGTGAAGAAATACATGTGTGTCCTACCAGAAAAGTTCATACCTATCGTCACCACGCTCATGTACTCCTCGGATCTAGAGACAAAGAAGATCGAGGAGATCACCGGTTCCCTCAAGGCGCATGAGGAACTACTGAGGGGGTATCAGTCCCGTAACGAGCAAAGATATCAGTCCCATAACGAGCAGTTGTTGCTGGTAAAGCGAGACACAAGAAGCGGTGGTAGACAGTTTTACAAGGAATCGTCGAGAAGGACGACCGTGGCTCATCAAGAAGCCGCGAGCACGAGCGCGGGCGCAGGCATGAGCGAGGCGGCAGAGGAGAACATGGAGATTGGGCTAGGCAAGATAATGGTGACAGATCTCGTGACAAGTCACATTTCAAGTGTTTTAAATATGATAAATACGGTCACTACTCGTCGGAGTGCCTCAACCACATAAAGAGCTTCAACTGTGATAAGTATGGACACTACGCCTCGGATTGCCGAAACAAGAAGAAGAAAGAGGAGGTAAACCTCACCCAAGCTATTGAAGACTACGAGCCGGCCCTGCTTCTCTCCTCATGTGTCAACCAGGCGCCAGTCATGGTGATGTTGAACGAGGAGAACGTAGTTCCTAAACTACGCATAGAGAGAGGAAACTATGATCATACTGATGAGTGGTACTTAGACAATGGAGCAAGCAATCACATGACGGGAGATCGCTCCATGTTCCATGAGCTTGATGAGAAGATTTCGGGCAAAGTTAAATTTGGCGACGGCTCCACGATGCAAATAAGAGGCAAAGGATCAATGCTATTGCAATGCAACAACAGAGATCAGAGGATGCTGACTGAAATCTATTATATACCAAATCTGTGTAACAACATACTCAGTCTCATGCAGTTGGCGGAACAGGGGTGTAGGGTGGTGCTGCAGGATGAGTTCTTGCGTGTCTATGATAAAAACAAAGATCTGTTGATGAAAGTGAAAATATCCCCGAACCGGTTGTATAAAATTTCCCTAAAAGCTTGTAAACCGGTTTATGTGAAGGATGGTCTGGAGGAGCCAGAGTGGAACTAGGGAGTAGAGCCAGAACAGGAGGTCTCAGGCGTTGATGATCTCACCGGCCAAGGACATAGCGGGATCCAAAGATGGCACGCAGTTGGCATAGGAAGCGCAGCAGGCGGAGCCTTGAGAGGTCCAGACGGCACGCAGCAAGGTGCGCATGGCACTGCAGGGGGCGGTGACTGCCACGTGCATGAAGGGCACAACGTACACGATGTTGACGTGAGAGGGAGACGCAGTGTAGCCTCAGCTGAGATGTACGCAGGAAAGCGGATAGATTTGGTCCAAAAGAGAGGAGCGAGAGGCTCAAGTAATGGCGGACGCGAGGTGGTCGTGGGAGCAGGTGCTCCAGCCTAGGCGGGCGTGCAAGAAAGGACAAGTTCAGTCCAGATGCGAGATATGATAAGCGTTGGTTTGTGCATGGCTTAGGATGGAGCAAGAACAAGCGGTAGGGCGGTATCGGCCCAGGAAGGAACGACGCACGGGAATGCAGATAAAAGATGAAGACTTGGAAGTTCAAATGTGTTAGAATATTGGCATGATCAAGATGAAGAAACAAGATTAAGAGGGTGATTGTTATGATTAATCTTGTTTGGGTAGTTTTATGTTTTAGTTCTTGTGCCCGTTTTGTACTAGAAAATGTTCCCAGTCTGTTTTCTGGATGGAGTTCAAGTCAGTATGTGTAGTCGAGTCCGAGTTGGAGTTGTGTGTGCGTATGTATAAAAGAACATGAATTAGCGAGATGTAAATTGAAAAGAAGAAAAGGTGAGTTGAAGGAAGACAAAGAAAAGTTATCACACGAAGGAAAAAGGCTCCAGGGAGGTTCTGTGCTTGTGGTCACATCAAGGAAGAGACAAGGGCTAGTGGGACCCACGAAAAGGCCGTTTGCTCCAAGTGCTTTGCTAGTTTTACGTGATTTCCAATAGAGAACCGAGCATTTCTATGAAGTCTATACGAAGTGGTCTCGAGTGATGATTTTCTCTAAAAAAATCGAAGCGAAGATAAGGCAAATTCCAACAAAGAATGCTTCTGGTTGAGTGAAAATTGTTGTCGATTGCAATAGTTGCTGTACAAGGTGGTGAGGGTCCTGTTCCAGTTTAAATTGTCAAATTAGCTGGTAAAAGAAAATTATTTTTCTAGTATGAAATGTGGAAGTCTTTGTCAAAACAACCAACACCATTACAAGTCTGTGCAGGTCTAAAGTGACAGCCCTTGATTTTGCAATGGATGGGCTGGATTAAAGGAATGGCACAAGGTGACATTACTATGTAATGTCAGGCGATGCGAATACTTTCAGAAGAACCAACTGGACCTTCCCAGTTCGATCTATCTTACTACATATAGTACAAAAGATTCATGTCTGATAGATTCCCGGATCGACTGTTAATTTATACATATGTACATGCGATACATGGTTTATTTTCTTGATTCAACCAAACTAATTTTCCCTTTGGGAGACAGAAGCATCACCAAACCTATACGTAGCCGGCATGTTTCAATGCACTTCACGTCCTGACATGCACGCAGCAATGGCGGATCGAGCAATGCATGCATTCTTCTGAAGCGTATACAGGCTCTGCATGCACGCGCCATATACCGGCCTACTCAATTATGCCACAGGCCATGGCCCGGCCAGGCATAGGCCGCTGCCCCCACGAGGCGGGGGTCTACGTAGAGCGCCGCGGCGGCGGCGTTCTGCGGGTGGTGGTAAGCCTCCATGACCGCGAACTGCATCTCTTCCGACGGCTTCCAGTGGCGCTTCCGCTGGTTGATGAACCAGTTGTTGATCTGCTTCTGCTCCAGGCCCGTACACTCGGCCAGCGCGATCTTCTCCATCTCCTGCACGCATGCAACGGCGTCGTCTCATCATCTGCGTACTGTGCATATCGACAAATTATAACTTTAATGTGCGTGCAACTATACACAGATGTGCATGTGTACCGAGGGGTAGGGCCATCGATAGTGGAGCTCCCACCAGCTGAGCAGCTTCTGGCGAGCCTCCTTGGGAAGCTTGCTTTTCTTCTTCTTCTTCGACAGCTCCTTTCTCAGGCTGCCGAGGTATCCGCTGTACTTCTTGATGAGGTGCCTCTTTAGCTCCTTGTCATCGGAGCGGGGATCAATGCCGAGGGCTTGATCTTCTCCCTCCATCTCCATGCCACTGCCGTCTTCTTGTTCATCGTCTGACGAACCAAGGCCAATGTTCTCCTCTGCTAAGGTCAAGTTGGATAGGCAATGAAGGTTTACCCAAGTCCAGAATACAGGAGAAAAGAACATTAGCTTTTACCCAAAAAAAACATGCGCTTCACTGAAAATCCTCTAAACGATGCATAAAACCTACAAAAAGATCTTGTAACTATGTAATATCTAGGAACATTCTCCAATATATGTCATGTCACTATTCCCTATGTTAAAGAGGAAAACCTTTCTCCTTGAACTTCTGTAAGAACTTGCAGATTCTTGTAATGAAAAAGAAACAGAGGCCTCTGATCAGTGCCCTGTCTAAAAAAAAGTGAAAATCCTATAATATGGCACAAGGCCTTATGTGACAGATGGGCAAGTCCGATGATATATATTATGCATCTGCACGTGACTAGCACATATATTTTGTTTCGAGTAACATTTATGGAAGCATCCAACTGACAGATATAGTAGGTCGTAGTTTGCCGCTTGGATTCCATGCAATGTTCGTCTTTTATATATAGGTCTGATCCTCCATGTCTATATCTATATTAATTGAAAGCTCTCCTAGATGTACTTACGTTAATCTTAAAAGGTAAAAATCTAGAAACTCCCACATTAATCAAAAAATCACTAGAAATTCTGTGATTAATCATAGAAAAAGGAATCCATACTAATTGAAGGCTCTCCTAGATACACCCACGTTAAAAATCTAGAAACTCCAGCATTAATCTTAAAAAATCGCTATAAATTCTGTCATTAATCACAGAAAAGGAAAACATCTAATCCGTCTAATTGGTATATCTAAGTACAATGAAGTCTTAGATTCACTCACATCGCTGGTGGTGTTTTACAACAATCGAAGCTTCTTTTCGTTGTTAACTTGGGACTCAATTCTCCTTCGTAACAAACATAGACTCCACAAATTTGATTTGTACTTTAGCACATACAGAAGATGGAGTATCTGATTCTGACACGTGCAAGGATATGGAGACTCAAGATACATGCATGCATAAATTGGATTCTAGAGTTCACATGTCATTTCAGAAATCAAAATTCCCCACATTAATCCTTTAAGGTGAAAATCTAGAAACTCCCATGTTAATCTAAAAAGGAAAAAATGACTAGAAATTATCTCATTAATCACAGAAAAAGAAAACATCTAATCCATCCAATTGATATATCCAAGTACAATGATGTCTTAGATATTCACTCACATCGTTGTTGGTGTTTTTACAACAAACGAAGCTTCTTTACGTTGTTAACTTGGACTCAATTCTCCTTTGTAACAAATATGGACACCACAAGTTTAATCTGTACTTTAACATATACACAAGATGGGAGTATCCGATTCTGACACATACATGGATATGGACTCTCACGATGCATGCATGCGTAAATTGGATTCTAGAGTTCACATGTCATTTCAGAAATTAAAATTTTAAAAATATGAAACTAAATTTGGCATTAAATTTATATTTTTTTATAATAAAATCATTACTTGAAATATGCGACCCGTGAGGATGCACGGGTTGATGACTAGTACATTATAAACCAAACTGAAATACAGTAGTAACTTGACGCTGGGCATGCTACCCTGCTAGGCCTACATTTTCAGAGTTCAACCATCCCACTTCAATGAACGCATATGTTCTTCCATATCAAATCAGCTCTAGAACAGTTGACTATATGCACAAAACATATTTTTTGAAGATTAAGGGGGCGTTTGGTTCCCTGCATGTCCACACCTGTTTCGAACCATTGGGCCTAGCCAAGCTAGCCAGGCTATGCGTTGCAAAATGCAATTGTTTGGTTGTTGGGATGGGTAACAAATACAGTACCGTTTAACAAGGCGCTTTATGTGTTGGAGATATTAGAGATTATGAAAGAGTCCAGAGTTTAGGTAAAAGTCCAAGTCGTGTTAGAGTCGGACTGGAATATTTGACACTATAAATAAAGGGTGTGGGGATCCCAAGAGGGACACAATATTTCCGAAATCTTACATGGTATCAGAGCCAATACTCCCAAACCCTAACCCAAGCAAGCAAAACCCATATCTAAAGAGTCACCGCCACCATCTGGTGATGTCGATCCACCGGCCACAGCTATCCCGCCGCGTGGTCCTCCGCGACCGTGTCTCATGGGAGCGGACCGACGGCCGACCAAGTTGTGTGCGGTCCCTGAGCGGCGTGGGAGGTACGGCGGTGAGTGAAACCCGTCCAGGAGGCAACGACTGGCGACGGTGGAAGGCAAGGAGCAAGTAGGAGATCGAGGAGGACGAGGATCCGGATCCGGATGTGTACGGGGTGGGAGGTGTGGAAGGCGGGATCCAGCCGGTGGTGGCGGGATTCGATCTCGGAAGGTGAGATCTGACACTCGGGCTGGCTCAGCCGAAAGGAGGCGGAGTGAGGAATAAAGGAACTGATGGCGTTTGCTGGCGTTCAGGGAGGTGCTCAGGCCGTCGGCGGAGGAGAAGGGGATCCGACGCTCTCGCCGACGGTGGAGAAGACGGAGGGAGGAGGCGGAGGCAGCTCGAGGGGGCATTGAGAGGAGTGGGCCGAGGGCTTCGGATAGTTCAGGGCAGCGAAGTGCTGAGGGTGACGGCGGAGGCGTTGTGACTCAGGTGCACAAGGCGGGGAGGTCGTGCGGGGAGGTGGGACGCGGCATGGAGGCAGATGCTGCGTTGGGCCCAACCAAGGTGGCATGAAATTGGCGCGGGCCTGGCACGTGCTTTGGCAGCGGAAGGTGCGGGTGACGGCGAGCATGTGCTGTGGTGGATGGGAGGTGGCGGCGCACACGAATCTGGGTTGCACAGCGGTTGACCTGGGCAAGCAGGTGGATCCGACTCGGCCCAGCCAAGGTGTGAGGAGAAAAAGGAACTCAAAGGCCGGCGGCGGCTTGAGGAGGAGATTGGATCCTGGTGGATCGATTCGGATCCCAGAGGTGGTGCGACGGTGGAGAGAATGGGAGCTTCAGTGTGGAGGAGGAGGAGAAGAGGAGAGTAGGCAGGAGTAGCGGTTTGAGGAGGAAGGGGCCTAGTGCTTGGCGCTCGGGGAGAAGCGGGGGAGGAAGAGCACTCGGGATCGGGAGGAAAAGGGCGAAGGTTTGTTGTGGGCTGTTCGGTTCTTGTTGTGTGCTTGCAGGCTTATCCGGTGTGGGGTGTAGGATCTGATCTGGTGTGGCGCTTGAATCTGGTGTGGAGAAAAAGAAAAAGAAGAAGGGGATCTGGTGTGGAGGATCCGGTGTGGTGATCTGAAGTGGTGTCGGCATGGATCTCGGATCTGGTGTGAAAGATCTGATCTAGAGTGGGTGTTTCGAGGGTGGAGGATCTTCTGATCTGGTGTGGAAGTCTGACGATCTAATCCGGTGTGGAGGATCTAATCTGGTGTGGATCTAGATCAGTGGAGGATCTGGTGACAGTATTGGAGGTTACGACGGAAGATATGGAAGACAGGGGGAGAAGACTGTTCAGGTGGTGCTTTGGTGGTTGCGCTAATGATGGTGATGAGCTCTAGTGGACGAAGTAAGAGCTGATGGTAGCTCCAGTGGAGGCTATGTCATGCGGTTGTGTTGGTATGAATGCTACAGGTATTGATGCTGAAAACGTCCGGAAGAGGATTGGATGGGAGTTACCCGATGGGCAAGGAATTGTACTCGTTTTCATACCCGTGGGCAAAGAAAGACACCCATACCCGCCTCCATTAGGGTATTCGCCCGCAGACACGCAGGTAATTGGGTACAATTACCATCCCTAGGTAGAGGTGATAGAGGCTGAGACTGGGGGGCGTGTGGGCAAAGTGGTGGAGGCCGGGGGCATGAGAGTATAAGAAGATGAGATTGAGGTCGGGGAGCTGGTAGATGGTGGAAATAGATTTGGTGACGTCCCTGGTAGTATTAGTGGTTAGCAACTTTTTGTTGGTATTGATTATGGAGTGAATGGATGGTAGGTTTTACTAGATTCTAGTAATGGTATTGCATTATGTAACAAGATGACCATGATTGTTATCTCATGCCCATCTTGAGGGGGAGTGTTGGAGATATTGGAGATTAAGAAAGAGTCTAGAGTTTAGGTGAGTGTCCCAAGTCATGTTAGAGTCGAATTGTAATATTTGACACTATAAATAAAGAGTGCGGGGATCCACACACAATATTCCCGAAATCTTATAGTATGATATGGTATAAAAGAATCCTATTTGTATGGAGATGGCATAATTTTCATTGCAATAAACTGCACATGTCAGATGAAATGTAGCAAACAGAAGTTCTCCCCATTCTTCTATGATACTAGCATTTATGATATTCTAGAAACCTCATTTAATTGCATACAAAAACAAATCGCGTGAATTTTATAACAAAGTTGATTGGATGGGGACTACAATTATACTAAGAGATTTTGTTAGTCCTTAATTATATTGACATAGATGTATTGCATTCAAGTTATTGCAAATTTTATTTAGAATGGCATAGAAAAGAATCCTTATTATAGGGTATGTTTAGCCAAGTTCAACCTTTTACAATAAGCTACCTTATTGTGGCTTTCATTTATTTATAAGCCCCAGAAGCTCTCTCCCACTAGCCTCAACTAAGTTGAAATTAATATAGTACAAAAGGTGCTTAAATCAGGCTTCCCCACCTATTTTGCCGTGGCTAACATATACAAGCCATATATTGCAGCTGATCCTATAAGCCAAACAGGCCGAATAATAACAAATGGACTGTTTACTATTTAAACACGTATTTTTATTCATAGCAAAACAACATAACAAAATCTCTTCATTTCTTCCAGTGTAGATTCTTTCAATTTCAAAATTGTTACGTTTATCTATAAGATATTTGTCTGCTATAGTCATATTGTACTAGGATTTGAGATTTCCTTCACTCGCCTTTGTGGTCTTGACGTGTCACATGGTACGAACATAGTTGTTAATAACTGATGTCATGGTAAATTTTGTTTTAAAGCGTATTCATATCATTAGAGGTACAGGTTTGAGCACCTTCTTTGCTCTTTCTAAAAAGAAGAGAGACAAAATTAAAAGTTCTGGAAAATTTCCAAGATAACTAAAACTTAATTTCCTCATGGATAGCATTATTCCTTCATGTAGTTGAAACACTAATTTCATCTCTATTTCCTCAAATATTAATTTTTTCTATATATATAAAAAGATACTACTTATGACGGTTGGGCGTATAAAACAGGAAGCTGTTATAATTAGAGAAATTTTTACAGTAGCTACTAGTTAACACAGTCAACCATCTTCATATTGTTGACTGAATAAAGGAACTGCGTTTATTTTGTAACAACACGATATGTAGATCTTACGACACCATGGCATACAAGTACTGTTATCCAGGCTTACTTTGAAAGAAATACACGAAACAGCATCAGAAAATGTCACATGAGTGCATCATATTGTAGAAAAGATACGTATTACTGTATTAACTAAATGTCCCTATATAATGTAGATCATCAAATTAGATTATTTTTTGTGCTATTTAGTAAAGACACATGTCCAAAAGTAGCATGATACAGTTGTTTGAATATTTTTTTAGGAAAGTACAGTTCTTCAGAGTTCCGTCACCCAACAAAAGTGGCACTGCCCTGTGTATCCTAACCAATCCATGCATAAGAGTTGCCCCAAGGGGCAATCAGTTTGTCCACATTTAAAATCAGAAAAGCTAAACTTTTACAGGCAGAAACAATGGATGAGACCAGACATGAGCAAGACCGTAGCTCAGAGCTAGCAAGGAGACAAGTGAGCCTACTGTTCACTTGTCTACGCTACCAAGTACACCCAAAGTCATTGATTAATAAGCTACTGGCACAAAAATGGTAAGGTAAATAAGCCATAGATTAACACATAATACAAATAATAATCAAGGAACTTCTATTCTTTTTGTTTGACTTAAGAAATGCATAATTCAAACCCTGTATTTACATTGAAAAACCTAGCTAGGAACGTCACAAAGGACGAGCAATAAGTTGTAGCAAATTAATGTTGTCTAGCCAACGAAAGAAGATTAAGCTCAAGTTCACCTGCAGAGACGAGAGCTGCAAAGGGTGGCCCAGGATTAATGGAGTTGAGCTGTGACTCCACCGTCCTGAGGAACTCCTTGGCCTCTCGCAGCGGCCTGCTCAGCTCCTCCTTCCACTCCACAAGCAGCTTGCAGTACGCTTCCTGATCACATCACACCCCAGATTAACACAATTAATCCAACAACACTCCGTATGATAGCCATCTACATCCCAGGTAGAATTAAGAATTGGACCATGCATGTGAGGTTTATGTAGCTAAATTAATTCTTCAGACTGCAGTACCATGAACTGGTCGAGCTCCGGGTCCGGCCCCGCTACGTCGGCCGCGGCCGCGCGCTGCAGGGCCTCCCTCTCCCGCGCCGCCACCGCGATCTCCTCTGCCGCCTCCGCGGGGCAGCCAACCTAAATAACGCACATGCAACAATGATGAACAAATATACGAAGGATAAGGTTTGCATATGTGTGATCGACCAGCGACGCGCGCGTGCCTTGTGGCAGTCCAGGAAGGCGGTGAGGAGGTGGTGGTAGCGAGGGTGGGAGACAATCCGGGCCTTCACGGGGTCAAGCCGACCAGCGCGGCCGCCGTCCTCGAGGAGAGGAGACACGAGGTAGCCGCTAGATGCATGTGTTGCAGCAGGTGCAATAGCCTGACATCCTGCAGTAGCTCCACCGGCTGTAGCCGAGCTAGGGACGGTGTAGACTTGCACGGCGGCCTTAGAAGAGGATGTCAATGGAGGACGCGGCCATCCCTGGCGGTCTCCGGGGTTGGCGAGCTCCTCCATTAGCGTATGCATATATGTTCCTGTGGGTTTCTTGATTCTTGAGTGGTCAGGAAGGGGGAAGGAAGGGAGGGAGGGAGGAGAGAAGAGCTAGGGCTAAGTATGGGGATTTCTTTGGTTTGATCTTTGGTAGTGATGGTTTTGTGGTAGCAAAGAGGAACGGGGAGGAATAATTAAAAGGAGGTGGAATGCACAGTGGAGACGAAAAGGAAAAGGAGAGGGGCACTGTACTGTGGCTCATGAGATTGTGTAGGAAGGCGTAGCTAGAGGAGAGCAGAGATAGGGTAGGGTAGGGTAGGGGGAGTAGGAAAGGAGAGGAGAGTGGTCTGCTGGCTATCACGTCCATTGTCAAATCAGGTAAAAGCAACTAGCCGGAGTACTGGTGTAAGCTTGAAAGGTAGTGGTTTAATGGTGAATGGTGCTGGCGCACGTATGCCGCGCTGATCACCTGGCCAGTTTCTGGCCACGGGACTAAAGTTCGGAACTCATACATTTCAAATTAATTTGGCAAAAATTCACAAGGAATGGTACATTTTTTATATATTATCTTTATATCTTACACAACTTTTATGTTCTATGCAAATTGTGAGATCCCGGTCCAAGAAAAATTAAGCCCGTGTAGCCCATGCATCTGTGTGCATGATCTACATGCATGAGAGTTTAGTCCCACCAAGCTAAGTTAAGTTGGGTATAATCAACATATAAACCCTAGGGTTCAAAGGTGGTAACCTCCGGCTAGCTGCTTTGTGCGAAGCGATGACAAAATCGCAAATGGATTGTTGCATGTGTGTGTGGTTAATTTGATGGTAGAATTCTGTCATGCAGCTCTATGCTGAAAAATTTGTTGAACTTTTGTCTTTGTACTACTCTAGCTGCAGCCCAAATGTTAGTAAAAGTTCAGCCTCCACGTGGGATGGGCACACATGTGTAGCGATTTATTTTGTCTTTCGTCCTTATTTCATCTAAAATAATTTATTCAAAAGTGCTACGATTTAAATCAACAAGTACTGTATATTAGTATAACAAAATATGGTACTAAAAGGCAAGTTGCTACATATTCTTAGACAAATCCTGGGTGTAAGATTTTGCCAACCATTTTTCTTAATGTCAATTTTTGGCACTAACTAAAAGATAAAATTTGTTATAAATGGAAGATTTCTACTTAGCCAACCCTTCAAAAAGCATGCTAAGGGCGTGTGCAATGTACTACAAAACACGGAGCTAGAAACAATTTTGAGGTCTTATACAAGGTTAAGAAAAAAAAATTACTGGAGTCGGACTCAGGTAGAGGGTCAAATCCAACATAATAAAAATCGTATTTTTGTTGTTTTTTCAAATAAATTAATATGACTTCTTAATTGTGGGTCTCGGGTCAGTGCAACCTAGATGCCACCAGATTTGTCGCAATCTCGCGGTCGATAGCAACCGACCTCGACCCTAGGTTGCCACAACCGCACTCTAACCGCTGTAGTCGCCGCGGCCTGCAACTACCATCACCCCTAGACCCACGGTGGTACCAACTGTGTGACAACCCACATATTTTACTTCCTTGGATTGAATGTAAATCACTTGATAAGGACAGAAGAAACATATGCAGTGGATTTGATAAACCAAACAACTGAAAGAGAGATTTACAAATACATTTAAGGTATAGCTAAACTGTAAACGTTGACCCAACTCTACCGTCCATATGTGCTTTAGTAACCTTCAAGGATTAAGTTGCTCTAGCGAATCTTCCAGTGTCTTCTTTCTCTTGGTTGAAGTCATAGTCTCTTTCTTCTTGATCTTCGGTGAAACGCTCTTTTAAGTCTACGGTGTTAGTCTAACAAGGAAAATATATATCAGGGATAAGTACAAAAGGTATTCAACAAGTTCAACTTTAGCAAACAAACAAATACATGCTCTAACTATTCGATTATATCAAACCTACACTAGTGAAGGACACACGTCCTTGAGAATGAGAATGTGCTAGATAGTTTTTCTAAAGTATTTTCTTGTCAAATTGATCAAGATTTTGTTATGAAATACCTATTATTCACAAGACACCACCGCAAGAACCCTGCGGTTCCATTTCCTGCCGAGACGCAGTTTCTACCCGAAATCATAAAGTGACAGTCACATTTTTACTTTGCAAAGATGTGCTACTTCACCCACAAACTTCTCTAGTCTTTAATGCCGACAGGACATACATACTTTTTTTAGTGTGTGGCCAATGCTAGAAGCTCACATTGTCTTTTCAATATTCATTTATGATATATCTCTTGCAAAAAAAGCCTTAGCTTCCACTACTAGCTTCCGCATAAGTATGGAGTCCTTAAACTTAGTTCCCACATAATCACAGAGTTGTAAGAAGATGAACGCACCATGAAAAAATGTTGTCCGAAGAAAAGCAAAGCAACACCTCCGTGTTTGCCGACCAAAACTTAGTGAAACGAGGCAGTATATCTTTCCATTTTTCACTCCCCTTTGCCATCTTCTTGGTTCGACTCTTCAACCCCTTGTAAGGTGTAAAGCAAATAAATTGCATATATGTGAAAAACGAGGTGACGCCAGTAGTGTGTGAAAATGGGGGATAATTTTGAAACAATTAACCAGGTGACATCCGAGTGAGAGTGGGTTGAGCATCTAACGAGCTAGCTACCATCCTCTCGTCCATCACAAGGATTATGTTTGATCCGGGATCAAACCATCAAACCACACGAGATATAGCTGTCTGCGATGTTGACCTGTCCCCACCGGAGGAAATCGTTGGTGGAGAGTGTGCTTGGCATGAGCAAGATGCGTAGATTTTGAAAAGACTAGCTAGATATTATTACGTCGAGAATAACTAAATGAGTGTTTATTAAACGATTAAAGCAAATTTGCCCATCTTAAATTAATAATATAAAAAACTTGTATGACCTGCTAGGACAGTCAGAGGGGTGAATGACTCTAACAGATCCACCTAGGTATTCAGCAATTTTTCCACTCCAACAGCTACGAACAACTGTAAAAATTAAGATTGAACTTGCGAGCACCGAAAAGCACCCCTAAAACCAAGAACCACACAGTCACCCTGTCAGGTCGGTTTGACTGCCAACTCTCAGGTGGTCTAACCGGTAACCACCGAGCGGTAAAACCAGCGGTGAGTGATCTGACCGACAGGCCCAGCGGTATAACCTCTCCCCTCCCGACGAACTGAAAATAACATGCTTTCCAAGAAGAGATTTCACCTAACTTTTCATCTACTCATTCAAATCATACCAAATTTGAGACGCGGTTACCCTGGGATGTTTTGAACCTATTCCAATCAATAATTTCAAGAATCACGGTCAAGGTTTCCACATTTATTCATCATAAGAAGAGTGCTCAAGAACTGGGCAGATGAGGGAAAACTTAATCTACTCATGCTCGTGAGATCTAGGTACCCAAGATGATTCTAGATGGGTTCCTACAAGCCCTAGCAACCTATATTTCAGCACGAATCACACTAGAACAAGATGGAATCAATAATCATCAAGAACATCTCAAGAAAGCAAGAGAATTATACAAGAACACAAATAAGACATAGAGAATCAAGTTTAATCTTCTATTACCAATTATAGATGAAAGATTACAGTCACTCCACCAGGAGGACACAACCCTAAACTGGCAACACTTGGCTCTCCAATCAAACCCTAATTTCTTTATTGGGTATTCAAGTGCAAAACCTAATTTCTCTCTCTAATGCCCCTTATATAGTGGAGGAACACAAGAAAACCTAACCTAGATACAAAGTGGATCATACTACTACACACACCCATAGGAACTCATTAACCCATTACACAGCTGGGTTTTAACTCACGTGTGTTTTTCAAAGCATCGTTCTTCATCCTTTGCCCCAATAGTCCGAAATCATCATGTTGTCCATGAAGTGTCATTGACCTAATCCACTTAGGCTGCCGTGGCGCCGCCGCCGTTTTACAAACCGTTTGTTTCTCCCGTTTAGGGCAAATGACCATATTGCCTCTCAACCGACCTTTCCCGATTCCATCTCCTCGAAGCATCGCCCGTCCTTCATCATCATCCATGCGGCTCCAATGACTCCCCTTCAAAACTCTAATGCATCTGGATCCCACCGAACCGTCCTCGCTTTCAAATAGGCCCATGTCACTTGGCACATGTTCCGCTTGACCTTAACCACTTGTGCATTTCATAGCCCTTGTCCATCTCGCGCGTTGTCCGAGCCCAACTATCTCACCTGGCCTCTATAACCGCCCTGGAACTTGGTTCTCTTAACCAAGTCCCGCTTTTCTCATCGTTGATCACAGTTGAGTTCAGCCCCTCCTGCACAACAATAGACCAAGCAAATTATTTCCGAGGCATAAGTTTATTCCAACCTAACTCACATCAATCATAAATACATTATGCAACACATATGCACCATCACCACATCCTTTGATAAAATCCACACAAAAATCACTCTGGTCGGTTAGACTGCCGCCCTAGTAGGTCTGGCCCCCAGCACGGTCGGTCTGATCGCCACCTTAAACAATCCGACTGCTCACCTGTTTGACCGCCAAGCAATGGCAGATCAAACTGCTTCCAATCCATTCCGAAGTCATGGAAACACCCCTCTCTGGACACTTTGGCAAAACTTTACTTAGTTTCACGTCTAGACTCTATTTTCCATGAAACTAGAGGCAAATACATCCCCCAAACACTCACACATAAGTGTTTGATCGTATTCCTTCTAATTCCACCAAAAAGTCATATGGCCGGACTGGCCGCCATCCATGGCCGGTCATACTGCTCGGCCTCTGCCGGTCAAACCGCCCCCAGGGCCAATCTGACAGCTGTACCTCGGTCGATCAAATTGCCACAAGGACCGATCTGACCATTTCCAACCTGACTAAAGCATTGAATTTGGTTTAATGTCAAATCCAAATTTAAATATCAATAACACAAGCAAAGCTCAGTCAATTACTTGTCACAAACCATAAGATGACCTCTATGTGGGCTCGTAAAGCTAGACTCCTATCTTGATGGGAAAATAGTCATATTCGGTCGTAGCTCTTCCTTATTCATACGAGGGGCGGGATCAGACTTTTGTCACCTCTCAAGTTAGGAAGGGACCGAGACCACTGCTACCTAAGTTGAGAGGAAAGGTTGCGCCTTGACTTACTTAATCTTCGTACTGGGAAATATCCTACGCCTCGGACTAAAGCCCAGGCTACCATGAGCCTGGATCCGCTGCTGATTGTATCATACGCTAAGGATTCTTCTTAGAATGTGACGATAGAAACCTAGCTTAAATTGTTCAATCGCACAGAGAAAGTGTTTTTACTATTCATCCGATCACTGAAAGTTAATGCTGCCAGCGTCCCGATTAGAGACAGTGTAACGCGGCTCGTGCTCTGTTTGGCGTTTCCCTCCAGTGGCAGAGCAAGGAAAGACCGAAGTGAAAGCCGCTTACGTGGCAGAGGCTGGCAGGTGGGCCCAATCAAACAGGCCCTGACTGGACGGATCAGCGCCAACCACGCGGGCTCTGTCGTCGGGTCCGGTCGGCCGGAAGGACACGGAAGAGAGAGGAAAGAAACGGAGAAGGGAAGCGGCAAATCAAAGCGAGAGAGGTTCGAGCCACACGTGATGGCCCTGGTCCGACGTTGTTCGTACTTTCATTTGGGCGGGCCTCAACCGGCTCGATCTCGACAGCGAACGACCAGTCCTGGCTCCTGAGTCCCGCGTCAGGCTGCACAGCTTTGCGTCGTCTCTGACTATGACTTGTGGGGCCCATGGAAGTGAGGCGCTTCCGGACAGGTGGGCCCAGGTGCCCCGGCTGTAGAATGAACTGTTTGGCCCAGCGCAGCGCCGGAAAGCTGACGCTGGTGTCCGGTTCCCTTCCGGGCTTCCCCATTCACCTGCACTCTGCAGCGTACATGACTTGTAGTCACATAATGTGGAGACGCTATGATTTAGACACTGTTCTTCCTAAATTTAGTGACCGGCTGTCCTATCAGTTGAGCAAAAGTAGGCAATGTTTAGTGTGCAACCCACGCATTAACCATTGGCGAGCAAACATAGTAAATGGCCCAAAATAGATGAATTCTATCTGGTAGATATTACACAGATGAAAACACCTATTTATTTAGCCATGGAATCCTTCCAAAGTCAGCACTCTATACATAGAAGACACCTCTGGCTATCTGAAAAACAAAAAAGCGCAGAAGAAGAAAATAGCCTCCGGCACAGATCAAGAAGAAGTCCAACATGTTCTTCTCAGAGACGACAGAGAGGGGGAAACAGTCATCGCCGCATCAACTGCGTTTTTCTTTATTTCCGACGTAAAAGTCGATCGGAAGTGTAATCAACATCGCAAGGAGAGAGAGAGCAGTGTAATCAACATGGATCACCGAAAAACAGCACGTATCCAAAGTGCGACGGATGGGTCGACAAATTTGTTCTGGATGCTAAATACTCCATTTGTTAGGTTCTATCCGATGTGACGCAGGGGAAAGGGGTGATTTCTAAATCTACAATATTAGCTTCGAAGAACCTAGTCTACGTACCATCTAATCTTGAACAAGCCTCCCTCAAACTCGAGTCAAGCCGTCCTCAACTTGCTAATTAGTACTAGCTAGTTGGCTAAGGGGAGGTAAGGATAAAACCTACACGCATAAGACGAAGAATAAGTGAATAACTAATAAAGATGCATAGTAGCCTATCCAATAGCCTTGAGATCAGCAGCAGTACCGACGCATTTTTTTTTCTCAACAATGTTGCTGCATTGAATCAGACACTTGTCCCACAAGATGGCAGAGTTCATGGCTTGAACTCGATGCTTCTTGCACACATTTGTCCTCAGTCATTTCATGGCTTATTAGTGTATTACCACTCGCCCTTCTTTTCTGAAGGGTGGAGTGCCATTCTTGAAATGCTGGCAAACTAGCTTGCTGCCTGTCAAGAGAACAAACAGTGCGTTATAAAGGAAGAGACATCCTTGAATCTTGATCAGTATGGGCAGAGCAATTTCATGCTCGTAAATTGCCAGTTAGACCGCACTTGCAGATGCGGCCCAACAATACAACTGGCCCAACTGGACCCGGACCATGTACGTAGTGTATGGTTATTTACCTCATTGCAGATTGTGGCCGGGTTTGGAATAAGACGAACCTGGGAGTCAACTGTAGTGTAAATACATGAGAAATTTTTGAGGTTTGATCGGTGTGTTGGCCTGTTGGAGACGAGTATACAATACATATGTTGATTGGGTGTGCGAGATCTCGTCTCCATAAAACAAAACCGGGAAAGAAAAAAGAGGAATGCGGATGTTTCCCTGGACATGATGGGCTTCAATACCTCTTTCTCCCTGACTTAAAGGCTAACAAGCCAAACACCCAACGCCTTTCTTTCTTTCTTTTGTGATGTTCGGCCTGTAGGCCTACTAGAGAAATACTATTTGGGCCAATCGAGTTTACGTTTTACCATTTTTGCTGCCAATCAATGCTCTGTATCATTTTTTTTTTTGCGATCACAATGCTCTGTATCCTCTCAAAAAAAAAAAAATCAGTGCTCCGTACGAGATGTGATTAAAAAAAACTCTGTAGTCTGTATGAGGTTTTTTTTTTTTGGCGAGGTCTGTATGATGGTGCTTAGACGTATAAAATACGAATTAAGCAACAGAATGCACGCTGGCGTGGTCCCAAAATCTTCCCCGGGTTTCATTCAGCTCACCGGCGCAAACTCAGAGACCGACATCCGCTATCCGTTGCAATTGCGAAGCGTTCGAAGATCCTGTTGTTTGGCTTGTTTTCAACTCTGGCACTTCAAAAGCGACCACTACTTGGCTAAAGCGTCAACAGATTCTACAACAAATCCGTCGAGAGTCACACCCGCACCCCGTAGAGACAGGTGCAAAGGTAGTTAAATCAGTTTGGTCCCTAGCCAGCGCTGGCCCACCGCGCAACAAGGCGACGCTTACCAGGTGTCCGAACTGCCCGCTCCCGCGGGTCGCCTTCCAGGGCCCAAGTAAGCCCCCCGCCACCCAACTGTTCCCATCCGTTCTCCACAGAAACGGGGTAACCATGCCGTTACCCATGCCACCCCTATACACTGCGTAGCACTCGCGCACTTATGCCTCGAACGATCGATCAACGCGTACAAAGGCCGGCGTACTTGAGCCAGCACGATATGTGTTATCCATGCAGCATGGGCATGGGCGGCATGCATGGGCCATGCATCGCATCCCCTGTTGACCCCCGGCTGAGATGCATGGCACGGGCTTTCGTTCTCGGCGTACGTTCAACGGTGCGTGCGTGCCTATCTGCTTGTCTCGAGGACGGACGGTACGTACGCGTCAGGGGTCTAAGGCCGGTTTGGCGAGTGCTGCTTGTCTGCATTCGAGAGAAGTGGCCAACTTCTCCTCCCTCTCCTCGGGGTAAACAAAATGTGCACACTGTACGCCAGTGCCATGCTGAAATGTTGATCGAACAAACGATCCGATACGAGTACGTCCTCGACGTGCGACGTACGGCTGGTCGGTGGCCGCGCGGGCGGGCGTCGCTGTCCCGGGGCGCGCCGACCATGCAGTTACCGCGGGCGCGCCATGGGGGGGCCGATCGAACCGGCCGGTGGCTCTGCGCGCTGCTTCTTCCCGACGCCGATCGCTCCATCTCCGCCCACATGGGGCTGCGCCCAACAATGTGGGACGCGCGCATGCAGGTGCCATTGTGCGTGGTAGCCGCCCCCCACATCCATGGCATGGCACGTACACTAAATGCCATGTCCGGCGCACAGCGCCGTGTCTGCGACTGTGCGTGTACGTCCAGCGAGCGGCACGCAGGACCATATGCCTCCCAACGCTGCGGTGTTGGACTACCAAAGCTAGTACAGCGATCCGACCGGGCCGTGCGTACACACGGCCGTGTCGACACGGCAGGCGGCAGGGTGGGGCCGTGGCGGCCGCGCTGTCGGCCGTGATGTCGCCGTTGCACGCAATGGGAAAACCCTGGGAGATAAGGGTTTGGTTTTTGGAGAAAGGTTGGCTAAGTATAGCTATCTATGTCTGACCTGTTTTATCCGAAACTTTGTTTGGGCATGGATACACGCATAAGTGCAACCCGAGAAAGTTTTGGACCGTGGCAGCATGGCTGCCTGCCTTGGGGACGGCATGCTTTGACAGTGCGTGCTTGTCTGCCCGTTTCGGACGGTACATGGGCCTGGCACCTAATTAATTTGCTGCGTGATACATGTGCATATTATATCTCTTCGATTCTATGTTCAGAATTCGGATGGACGGATGGATGGATGGATGGATACGAGTTTGAAGTTATCGGCGCAGTGAGCAGACAACGTGGTTGTTGGGTTTCAATCGGAGGATTAGTGGTACGACATGTTTGACCTTGGTAAGAAACAGAGCAAACAACCTCAGCTTCATTCGTGACAAAAAAAGGGCCCATTAGATACTGTACTCAGAGCCGTTGTTGGTTTGTCTCCCATAGTTTTATTTACAAGGGTTGTTCCTTACTAGTGGGATTTTAGATATGGCATTCTCCAGTTTTTGGAAGTAACTAGCCGTCCTCAATCTAGGATAATATACTAGACTATAAGCAGCGCAATTCGTCGGTCCAATCAATCTAGGTGAAGAAAAATACACGTTTTTATGGCAACTTACAAAGCATGGGCCCCACGATACAAAAGCTAACATGTTTGTGCAAAAATCATCTAATGGTAAAACTCACAAACTCAGTACAACATATCGCACAAGGATCCCTTGAAACAAAAGCATTAGGTTCGTGCCAAAACAATCAACCTGTAAAACTCACAAATCAAGTGCATTATCCTGCACATCTATTTAAGATTTATTTAATTTCATTTCGTCAACGTTAGCTACAAGTTGTCCAACCCCGTCCGGTTGGCTCAGAAAGCAGGTTGATAAGTTCTTAACCCTAATGAACCAATTCAAAATTTGGTATAGCTAAAACTTGAGCAAAGTAAAAATTTGGCAAAATAAATGTTGTTTGGATTGCGGTCAAATCAAATTTTGGCATTACCAAAATTTTGGTGAGCGGTTTCCTCACCCTCGGATTGTCCACGTGAAACATTAGATTTTGTTAGCGTTACCATTTTTTTAACATTACCAAATATTTATAGCAAACCAAACGATAGTCAAATTTCATTGTTGTTACCAAAATTTGGTTTGATTCGTATTGTTAACCAACCAAACACGCCCTAGGTTTTTCTGATGCCTACCAAAGTCTGACTTTACCCCACATGTCGTCCACTTGTTGGATATGTGTCATCCGTGAGTTTGTCTTTATTAGCAAGGACATAGACAGGGGACAGTGGGAGCCCTGGCCCTCTAAAGTTGATGAAGTTTATATATATATATATATATATATATATTGGTTTATTCATGTAGAACAATAAAATATTTTTACTTAGCACCGCTCGTTATTTAATTCTGACTCTGTCCCTGTCTATTAGATATTTTTTTCTTACCAAACTATCGGTGTTAGTTTCACGTCGGCAGTCGGCAACTACAAATCTAGAAAACACTCGATCTCCAGTTTCCAGCCAAACTCAACACACGATGGTTCCAGGAAGGGAAAAAAAAAACAAATTGAGGTATCACTTACCGTTTGCCAAGTGTCGGTGACGGTTGGTAGCTACCGGTTTTTCCTTTCTGAAACCGTGGTCTAGGACTCTGTAGTGTAGCTAGCTAGATCCCCCCTCGATCCGTAGACAGCACCAGACGGCTCAAACACGGGCCCGTATGGACCATGGATTAATTCCAGGGTAACGCTTTACCGTCCCAAGCCCCCCCCGCGCGGCCATTGCAGACAGCCGATCGGCAAACGCGCGTTGCGCAGGGGCAAGTGGCTCGCGTGAAACAACCGCAGCGGACCCGGATCGCGCAAAACAGCTAGCCCACTGGCCTTGGGCCAGACCGCGTTCCACTTGCCAGCGTGCAGCACCACCCAGAGTTGACGACGGGAGTTCCCTGCAGATTTGACGAATCACGTACGTACGCCGGACTTGTCACCGTACGCGTGAGCGCGCCTACGTACGTCGTCAGTCGCCTAGCTGGCCGGCCAGCCAGCCAGCCAGCTCCTCCCAGTCCCAGGCCAGGCTACCGGCGAAAAAGTCCTCGGTAGCGGCAGCTTTACCTGTTGGCATTGACGAGTTTCGGTGTCTCACGTACCAAGATCATGGCCGCGACTGGTGGGTCAGTCGATTTGACCGCCGGAGCTTTTACATCGTTCAAAAAGCGACAGCCGTTCCGTCGTTTTCAACAACGAACGTCTTGCGTTCGTGGATGGATGTTGCCGCACGGGGTACCTACTCCGAAACCTACTTGTTTATGCTATGTACAATAGTTTATTATTTTTTTATATAGTCGTTTCTTAAAAAAAATATTAACTCGTTGATAAACAATATTAGAGACAGTATTTTTGATAAATTTTTTATTAAATTATTTACTTTCACCATAACTTATCCTCTTACATACCCACTATTTGTACGAGATTCACTCACGTACTTAGGATATGTTTGTAAAGCAGAAATTCCATGCAAGATGAGCAAATTTTCTCTTCATAGATTGTCCATGTTCTATGTTTCTTTGAACTTTTCACGAAGATTTCAAATCGACGTGACAAGACACCCAGAATTAATATGAGACGAGCTTTAGAGGAATTGAGGGGGAGCGTGCAGACAATTGGTGGTTCAATTTTCTCCATTTACCCACTGATGTTTTACTTTGTGCAAGTGAGTTCAAGATAACGTCTTAGAAAGACGCCAAAAGATCAAACCTTTAGAAAGATCTGAAAAAAATTGACACCTTAAGAATAATATCTAGTTAGAAAGAGAAATGCAGTAAAAGGTAAACCAACAAGACCTTTTTTATATATCAGAGTAAAGTAGCCAGGACCTGCTGAGCCGTGTGATGGCAAAAGTAAAAAATAAAAACAAGCTATTGATCGCATATATAAGATAACTTGCTCATTATGCATGGCTGCGAATTAACAAATTAAATCTGCGTTTCATTTAGGAATTAGGATGTGTATTTAGTTAAAATTTTTGTATATTTTGTAATTTTTAATATATTTTCTCGCTGTTAACAATGTTATTGAACTTACCTTTTCACTATTGACATGTTGCGAATAAATGACGCTGCGACACATCATAACAGGTCAATGCGAAATAATGTCCCGCGGACGGACTCGCCACAGAAGTCGTCGATCCATCGATCGAAGGCCCCACGGCACGAACATGCAGGCCCTGGCCCCGATAATCGGAATGGAAATGAACACACATTTTCTAGCAGTACCACTTACTGACAAATCTCCTGTAGAAGAAGCCTTCATCCATATATCAACGCGTACGTACGTACTCCTATTAAAGTTGGGAGTCATTTTACTACACCTGGACATTTTCTCAGAAGCACCGATCGCGCCATGCGTTATGAATATACGTACTTAATCAAGCATGCGGGAAAAATTATTAGCGGCGCCGCTTGTTTGCATGTACGCATCAACGCTAACTGGCGCTGAGCTGAGATTCTGCTACGAACACGCGCGCGTGACTAAATTAAAACGCCTAATAGAACGAAACAGTCCTGCCGTTCTAATGGACAACCCAATGTATATTACCACGTTTCTTGGAAATTTCGCGTGACACAAACCTACAGAACACACCTGTACAAATAATTGTCCATCTCCCAGCTCCCAAAAGGCTTAGCAGTTGTTGATGCTACAGTCGCTGTCAGCACTCAGCAGCTGGCACGCGCTGCAGATTCCGCCAACCATCGCCTCACTGGCGCTGTATATGACGCGCGTGACGTGCTAATTCGCCGCAAATTAAATCGACATCGGTTACTGATTCTTCACGTCTAGTTTACATCAGCGCATGAACAAGTGGGCGTACAAAGGATACCGAATCTGGAACTATCCGGGCCCTGGCTCTGGTCCGATCGACGGTGTGAGCGTGTCACGCTCGTCACTCGCAGATGATGGGATAGCTTAACCAACTAGAGCCACATAAAACTAATCGCCACATGATTGAAGCAATACGTACAGCTAACTGTGTATACTCCGATCAATATAGTACTGGCCACTAATATATATGTAGGGATTATATAGATTAAGAGAAAAGCGCGTAGAGGGGAAGATTAGCAGGCAGATAAACTAGCTAGAAGATGGCTAGGCGATGCACTACTGGATATGGGAAGCTTAGAAATATGCGCGGGCTCGGAAAGTTAGTGGAGCGTGGCTATTGTGGGAACCATGGGTTTAGTACGTATGGATGTTTCATCTAAAATTTTAATATGATCTATGTCTTATAAATAAAGGGTACTAGTTATTGTAAAAAACGAATTGCTTAAATAGCAATAGAAAGAAGCGAAGTCTCTTACATCTGTGTTTAATCCACTATTGTGTTTTGCATTGTTTGATGTCATTCTATGTATGTCTACGAGGTGATCGTTCAGACTGAACCCGCCAACGACGGTTCCTCAATACATCATCAACACAATCGACTCCCATCAGATTGAAAGGTAACTGTCGAAGCACGACGCTCGTAGATCGAATCATATTTTCTAGATCACTTTTAGTTCTGCAAATTTGGCTTTCTAGATTAGTTTTTTACGGTGCAAATCTGCTCTAATCTACTGCGAGTCGACTTAAAGTCGCCGGCATAATGTCGATCGATAGATTGTATGAAAGAGTAGATGATAATTGCACTGTGGATTGCAAATACATTCTAATCTACCGTGAGCCGACTTGAAGTCGCCGGCCAAGCCGATCGGTGGATTGCATGAACAATAGTTGTATAAACAAGATTACTCGACGAGCGATTACTTGGTACTTGGGTGAGCAATAACACGAAAGCGGACAAGCATGCGGCGCGTGCCGCCGCGACGCGGCCGTGTCCCACGCCGCCGGCATGCAACCGTGCCACCACGCCTCAAGCCTACAGCCCATGCGCCGCGGCGATGGCCCCGCATGGCACTATCCGGCCGTCTGCGCACGGGGCCAGCGGTCGGGGTGTCAACACCATGACAAGGGGAGCCCGTGGACTGGACCAGGCGATGGAGGCGAGCAGTCTCGTGTCGGCCTCGGCCCTGCTTGCATGTCAAGGAATCTCTCACCCACAAAGAAGAAGCAAATTGGGAGCAATGCTCAAATCTGACGAACACCATCAAGGCGAAACCCAAGGTTCTAGTAAGAGTAGCAATGTGGAGATTCCAAACCCGCCAGCTCGAAGCCACGATGCTCGGCACACCCACCGGTGCCAAGCCGGAGTTCAACGTTCCAATCGCCCAAAGTTGCCTCCGTCGTACTGTGGAAGGACGGTACCGCTGACCTGCAACCCGCGCTACGCCGCCGCGCACGCCCGTACCAACGCACCTCCGACTGTCTACCGAGTGCCGACGGCCTGCAGCCACCCGCAACTGTCGGGTCACACCCGTCACTATGTGCCACGCCCAGCCGTCGGCTCCTTGTAAGATCGAGGTGGCCGACTAGAGGGGGTGAATAGGCGGTTTTAAAAACTTTATCGGGCTAAACCAATAAATTAATGCGGAAGCTAATATCGAATTGGTTTTGCACAATTAAAACCTAAATCAACTAGGCTCAACTAAGTGCACCGACAATATGAACACAATACAATATGAGCAATCATACAAGGTATATAAGCAATTAAAGCAAGAATGTAAATTGCTCAAAGTAAAGCACAAGTAAACACAAGATGACACGATAATGTTTTACCGTGGTGTTCGGAGACTTGCCGGTCTCCCCTAATCCACGTTGAGGTAAGCCCAACCCGCGTTGGACCGGCTCCTCAAATGAGCACACACCTCCGAGGTAAGTCCAACACTTGGACCGGTTCCAAACCGAACCAACACCTCGCTCACTATGGTTGCTCTTCCTCCACTCCGGAGATGGCGAGCACCAAACCACTCACAACCGTCGGGCCTTCTCACAAGCTTCTTGAGAAAGTCACCGAGCACGACGCCTCCACGCCGTCTAGGTGTCGGCAAACACCAAGAGTAACAAATCCGAACTTTCACTTGAACTAATCAAGTGTCAACGCTCACGTGGATACACAATCCACTACCTAAGGCAACACATGCACTTAGGGTTTACTCTCTAATCTCACCAAGTGCAACACATGCACAAAAGAGAATAGAGGCTTGCTCTTAGCTCAAAGAAAGAGTGTATCACTCAACAATAGCACCAGCAACCTCTCCCAACCGGCCAAGGACAAATCCCTGAAAAATCAGGGCAATCGGAAGTTCCGCCGTGCAAAGGCCGGAACTACCGCAGGAGAGAGAAAAGGCACCGCAACGGCTATGTCGACGAGAAACTAGCCGCTTGATTTTTAGTCTTGAACTACCGCCAACTACATATCGGAAGTTCGATTCTTGGAAGTTCCGCTCAACACATAGCGGAACTACCGCACATTGAATTTTGGCTAAGTCCCCAAAATGGTGCTTCTCGGAAAAACCAACCGCCGGTTTTGAGCAACCGATTAATCGGAAGTTCCGCTAGTTACACTCGAACTTCCGCACTTGGAAAATCGGCTAAGTCCCTAAACCGCCGCTCTGGAAAAAATCAAGCCGCGGAAAATCGGACGGTCAGGTGCGGAACTTCCGCCGTTAAACCACGGAACTTCCGATTTTCCCGACGTAAATCGAAATGGCTTTTCAACAACTTCAATTGCAAAACACATTTGCTAATTGACAAGCCATGCCAACAAGAGTCACAAGCAAGATTCCCAACAAGTTGCAAAACACATTTGCCAACTTTTGGAATCATACCACAAGGAAAAAGGTACATGGACTTACACCATTTGCAAAACGCATTTGCAAACTTAAGTCACATGCTACAAGGGTTGAATGCATGGGCATCGGCTATTTGCAAAACACATTTGCTAATAATAGCTCCATGCATAGATGAGCTAGAGCAAATATAATGAGCTATCAACATATGACTAACTCAAACTACTAGTCAAGATCCCTCTTAATAGTACGGCAAACCTATACTAGCAATCCGGTCTATCAACCAAACACCGAGACCGGTAAAAGACTAGGAACACATCCTTAGCCCTAGCTAGTCATACCTTTGCCTTGCATCTTCTTGAAGATTGATGACGCACATCAACACTTCAAGTCCGGGTCCTTGACTTTGACAATCATCAACTCATGATGATTTCTTCACTTCGGGATCTTGTCTTGAACATCATCAACACATGATGATTTCTCCATCCCGAGTCTTCACATGCATCAACACATGATGCAATCCTTCACTTGACCTCCATCAACACATGATGGGTCTTCTCTTGTCTTGATGATCAACTCATGATCATCTCTTCTTGATAAGCATCAACTCATGATGCATCATTTACACCAAGCTCTTGACTTGATGATCAACTCATGATCATCCCAAGTCTTCATCATCCCGAACATAACCTATATATCCAACTCATGGAAAATGTTAGTTCCACAATGTGATCATCACTAATTACCACACCATACCATTAACTCATAATGGTGGGACAAGATACCTCAATCTTTCCTCTTTGGTAATTGATGATAACCACTTAAATTCTCATAAATTTAATGATGATAAATGAGAGAACAATTGAGTATATAAACTACACAAGTTATATATACTCGACATGAGTATACAAGAACTACACAAGTTCTATGTACTCATAACATGAGTATATACTGAACTACACAAGTTTTGTATACTCAAAGGTTTTGTTTCAACGTAAAGATCCTTAGTATATGTGGAAAATGGCATATGGATCAATACTAATGAAACCACAAAGTATAGGATAAAACTCCCCCTAAATGTGTGCATACACAAATGTGTAATAAGATCATATGCACATATTCAAGTTTGACTTATGGTTGAGTTCAATCCTATATTTTGGATCCGAGAAATGCAACATAATATAAATTGAGATGTCGATTGCATACCTCGTTGTGTTTCACCTTTATATCCAAATGAGACTACACAAAGATAATACTTGATAAAAGAGTTAGTCTCATACTTGGATTTGTCATTAATCACCAAAACAATCCATTAACTCATAATGGCGGGTCTAGATCTTTCAATCTCCCCCTTTTTGGTGATTGATGACAAATCCATTATCAATAACAACATTGGGATATTCATAGACATAAGAAAAGAATTTAAACTAATGAACTATGTCTATGCATCATATGAGGTGAAACATAAAGCATTAAACAAAATGCATATGAAAACATTTTCCCCCTTACACAGCTAATGCATATATTTTCCCTCTTTTGGCATGTCTAAACAAATCAAACATCCAAATGAAGAATATTGATAAACACATTCTCCCCCTTTTGGCATGAATCACCCAAAAACACAAGATAAAGCTTAGCCAAAAGAAGTATTTGCAAAACGATACCACTTGCAAAAAAAAATTGAGATTGGTCACAAAAAGTATGATTTGAACTTATATGACCAAGGAAGTGAATTTTGTTCTCAAGATGTGAGAGGAGAAACAAGGATAGGTTACAAACCTATTGATCATAACATTCTCCAATTGAAAATCAAAACATTGAGAACCACTTGAAATGATAGTTGAAACATATTCAACTAACCTCCCCTTTTTGAAAAGAATTTTAGATAATCTCTCATTTTAACAATTTTCACAAACTATGTTGAGAGAGATTTTTATGAAAAATTTGACAGAATTTTTCTTGTAAAGAAGGACATCCACGACAGGAGATAAGAGGATATAATCAACCACAAATATATTCATTCATAATCACATCTCATCCACATCTCACGCAAAATAAAAATCATGACATAAAACCATGTTCTCACACAGAGTAGCAAAAGATAGCATAGCCAAAATGAGAGTCATACAACCAAGTAGTCAAAAGATATTACAATTTTTGCATACAAGGTCTAATGACCTAAATAGAACAAATGGCTACTGCTCAGCAGGAGGGTCTTGAGGAGCATCGACTAGAGGAGCAGCAGGAGGATCAACTGGAGGACCAGCAGGAGGGGAGCGAAGACGACGCCGTCCAAACCGAACAGGTGGCGGAAACTGCTCTGCGAATCTGGCTGAAAGAGCGTCAAGACTAGCAGTGTGGGCGTCGAGCCTGGAAGTGGTCGCCTCCTGGAAAGCATCCAGTCTGGAAAAAGCATCCAGCCTGTCGCCTCGTGCTCTCCGCGCCGCACGCGGGAAGGGCCAGCCGGCGCCGCCTCGGTGAGCAGGACAAGGAACCCTACTGTGCGCCCTTTACTGGTCTGACCGAAAAGGCCATATGCAATGTGGACTGGCCAGCCCACATCCGGAAAAGAAAAGGGGGACTTGGGAGAAAAAAGCGGATGGGAAAAGGAAAATCTCAAAAATTTGCAAATAAACCCTTGAAGTTATAAAAATTACAAGGAAATATTCCGAGAAATAAATTCTTGCAGAATAACCCCTCAGAAATTGAAAAGTGTGTGAAAATTTCTCAGAATTGAAATTTAGTAGTTTAGCCTCCTAAAAATCGTAGAATTCACCGAAAATTGATATTCCAGCAGAAAAGGGCATCAGGAATTCAAATTTTGAATCTTTTTCATCATTTGAACATGTTTAACTTTATTATTATTATTCATATGCAATTTATATATTGTATTTACTGTTTTGATCATCTGTGATTATTTATATTACTTTTAACCATTGAAAATAGCAATAAATCATGATAAATGCGTATAAAAAATATGGGATCACGAACTGGGAGTTCAAAGAACAATATAAAAATTTTGTAGCTATTTTATGTAAATTACCAGCAGTAATCTTATGAACTCTTTGCATGATATGAAAATGACTGACATCAAAACTAAGAGTTCAGAAGAGCTGGCCCAGCATGGCTTGAATTTGTATCGTCTTCAACTTTGTGGTAAGGTAATCACGGATAAGCAGAAGATTGAGAAAACTCTCTCTACCTTTCACCCGAATACGGTACAATCCGTAGACAACTATCGTCAAGACGACTATATGGAGTATGCCGACTTGATTGACGACATGCAAGTTGCAAAAGCTCAAGATAATATTCTAAGAAAGAACTAAATCGCACAGCCGCCTAGTAGAAATATTGGTCTTATGCCAATACTAGTAGCTACAAGGTGAGGAAACCTCTCGCAAAGAAGAGGGGCAAGAAGGGAAAGGTCGTGAGTCGCAGCACGTTATTGATGCTTTTCAGTATAAGAAGGACAAAGAATAGCATGAGACATACCTCGCCATTGCAGACACAGAGAATCCACACCAATAAGTTGCACTCATGGATGTGGACAACCCAATAGCAGCCCGCATCACCCCTCCTTTGGACATCGTAGCGGCCGCAGCCGTATTTGCCCAAGAGGAGAAAACCACCACGAAACAGATTCAGACAAAAATTTCTGCATACTTCGCTGATTCGATCTAGTGCACGTATTGCACTTTGATCTTTTTACAATCACTTCCAGCTTGTGATTGTGATAGAACTTTGAATCACTGTTGTAAGCTATAAGAGAGCAAAGCATTAAAATTCTTATGATGAGTTCTGCAAGACTTATGTTTCCCGTATTCATAATAGCAAGTTATGTTCTGATACGTGAAGTATCAGAACGCGTGTGGTGCCTTATGAAGGAAGTGTGCTTAGTGGATAACGACACAATGAATACCACCTTGAGAGAGACGAAACTTTTTCAGTCGATCTACAAGAATGCTAGTAGTCTTACGACAATCGCAAATAGTGATGCTTGTATAATAGGCTCGAAAAAAGCCACAATTATACTCCAGATGGGCACAACTTTGGTCATTAAAGAAATCTTGTTGTACCTAGAATCGACTGTAACTCTCAAGGATATTCGCGCTAACGGTTTCCACGTAAAGACTGAATAAGAGTATAGTAAAGAATACTTGCCCATTACAAAGTGTGAAAAAAGTGAAAAAGGGTATTAGAACGACCTCCTTCACATGAAACTGGACTATACTACACTAATATTAAGGCGCATGCCGCCTATACTGCCCTAAAAACCGTATTTAGAAGCTCTAATCTTTTCTACCTCTAGCATGACAGATTATGCCACCTAGATCTTAGGATGATGAGAAATATAATTAACAATTCACAGAGACATAATATCAATGTAAAGAATTTTCCGAATCAGGAAGATTTTGTGTGCTTCGCATTTGTCACCAGGAAATTAATTACTAGACCTTCTGCACTGAAAGCGAAGGATGAAGTTCCTGCATTCCTGGACCGTATCCAATGAGACATTGTGGTGCTATACAACCTCTATCAAGTCCATTTAGGTATTTTATGGTGCTCATCGATGCTTTCTCGAAATGGGCGCACGTATGTTTATTGTTTATGAGAAACCACGCTTTTGTAAAACTAATCTCACAGATAATTAACATTAAGAATAATTTATCTGTCATCATGTGAAGTCCAAAAGATAATTGAAATCTATACACATGACCCGCACACTAGTGAAACAAATAGAGAAGTCCAGAAGATAATGGATTTGCAAGCATTACCGAATCAACAGCCTGACCACTTCAGTTATTTTAATAGCATAACCAAGTCGCGTGTGCGTACATGCAATGCACCGGAGATGGTTGAAATACCGATGAAGGTATCCCTAATCCCGTTCTAAAACCTTAGAAAGGACGAGAACTCCGGCCCATCGAATCCGAAGTAACCAGGGACGCCACGCCTGGTAAAAAAGGATTAGAAGGACTTGATCTAGCCGATCACCGAAGTTTCCCAGAACTAGAAGTGTAGCTAGTTGAAATCTGACACTAGTATGGAACCTTTAGAAAAGACATACTTGATTTGAACATCCCTGTGAAGGGAGACAACAGCAGGGATGTGTGCGCACACATCGAAACTCAAAAACTAAAAGGGCTTTCCCCGTAATTAGAAACAGCGGTGAGCAAGTAGAAGCATTAGAAGAATCATCACATGAAGAAATAGCTATAAACCATGTGACCACGGGAGAATCTATGACTATGACAACAACCAATGTCAACATTCATTTTGCAAAGAAAATTATCACAATCATCGATCTTGATCCAGAGCCTGCAGCGCTCACTGAATGTAAGAAAAATATCAGATTGGGAAGATTGGAAGATGGCAATAAAATCAGAATTATTATCTCTGAATAGCAGAGAGATGTTTGGGCATGTAAGCCGCATGGCTCCCTATGTGCACCCCGTAGGGTATAAGTGGGTATTTGTTCGAAAGAGAAATGAAAGCAATAAAGTTGTAAGATATAAAGCAAGACTCGTTACACAAGGTTTCACTCAATGTCCACGAGATGATGATGAAGAAACCTATACCTCGGTCATGGGGGGAACCACCCTTTAGATATTTAATCTCAATGACAACTAACCACCCTTTAGATATTTAAGCTCAATGGCAACTAACTTGAATTAGAAATGAAATTGATGGATGTAGTAACTGCATCCTTTTATGAAAATTTGGATTTGGACATTTATATAAAGGTATGTAAAAGTATCCCTGTGCCAAACCAAGACATAGCAAATAAAAATCTGTATAGTGTGAAACTTAGGAAGTCACTATACGGACTTAAGCAATTAGGCAGGATGTGGTATAATCGCTTGAAGCTACTTTCTATACAAACAAAGGCTACACAAACAATGAGAATTATCCATGTGTATTTATACAACGATCTCAGGATGGATTTGTATAATCTTAGTGTGTAGGTGATCTGAATATCATCGGAATCCTGAAAGGTATTAAGCAAGCAAACTCTTACCTGGAGTCAGAGTTCCAAATGAATGATTTGGGTAAAACCAAATATTACTTAGGCATGCAGCTTGAGCATGCCTCTGAAGGGATTTTAGCGGATCAGCCAACCTACACTCAGAAGGTGTCAGAAATGTTCGGCTTTTGAAAAGGCATACCATTTGAAAGTACTAATGGTCGAGAAATCTTTGCAGCAAGACAACAATCCGTACAGACCTAGAGAAGAGGGGGATGAAGTACTGTGGCCGGAATTCCCGTACTTTAGTGCAATAGAAGCACGATTGTACTTAGCATACTTTACTAGATCGGATATTGCATTTGTCATGAACTTATTAGCAAGGTATAGTGCAGAACCTACCAAAAACCATTAGCAGGGAATGAAGGATATCTTCTAATACCTCAAAGGAAGCAAAGTGTTCTACATAAAGAACGAAGACTTGTCTATGAATGGCTATGCATATGTCGGGTACCTGTTGGACCCGCATACAGCCAAGTCGCAAACAGGCTATGTATTTCTATGTAGTGGAACTGCAATCCCATAGAAATCGTATAAGCAAAGTCTTGTATCTACTTCGACGAACAACTCAGAAATCATAGCACTGTACAAAGCCGCGAGAGAATTTTCTTGACTTCGACGGATGATTCACTACATGCAGCAGTCGTGTGTATTGAATACCGCGGAAACCCACAATTATCTATGAAGATAATGCAGGTTGTGTTGCACAAATGCAGATGAATTTTGTGAAGAGTCATCTCACAAATTATATCAACCCCAAGTTCTTATATGCTCATGAATTACAAAAGATGGCGAAACAAAGTACTGCATACTAAGTCATGTAAAAATCTTGCAGATTTATTCACTAAGTCACTTTCAGCATCTAGCTTCGCAGGATGCATACGTGGAATTAAAATGATAAAACTTATAGAAGTGGAAGATTCAAGGGGAGAATCTGCACAAACTTATTATTAAAACTTGATCATGAAGATCGAGTACCTAAAGAGTAAATCCTGGATATTAAATGAAATTGGGTGGATTGTACTTTTTTTCCTTGACGAGATTTATTGATGTTTCTCGGCTAAGGTTTTTAACGAGGTAATTCGTGTAACACAGCAGAACGTGTGCCATGTACTCTTCCTCTAAATTTTTTCATTGGGTTTTTATAGTGTTTTGATGATGCATGAACATATGAGGATGTATGCTCAAAGGGGAGTGTTGGAAAACTATGGGTCTGGCCCAGCAGCCAGCCCATGTATGTGCGTCCCATTCCAAACTCTAGCAGAGTCTATAGACTATAAATAGAGGGTACCAGTCATTGTAAAAGTCTGATCGCTTGAAGAGCAATAAAAATAAGCAAGAAGTCTTATACATCTCTATGTTCAATCTACTATTTTATTCTTATGTTCTTACATTATTTAATATAATTCTATATTTATTTAAGAGGTAATCGTTGGAACTGAGTCTGTCAGCGATAGTTTGTCAACCGTAACAACCCATGTCGGCGTTCTCATGCTTTTTATATATTTAAAAAGGAAAGCCAGTCGAGAAAACTATCTTCAAAAATGCACAAACAGAGATCGATCGTACTCCTCTCGTCGGTACCAATCATCGCCGACATGCTAATTGATCAGTACTCGTACCAGTGGGAAATTAAGTAGCCACGCCTCTCGCTTAATTAATTAGTCGCTTGCCTAATTTTTCCTGATGGTTTGTTAAGTATATATGTTGCCGATGGTGATAACCCTTTTGTAATATTTTTTCAAGCGCCCGACATCTTGTCGACCATCACTTTGTCGGCAATTCTGTCGTCGGTGATTTATCCTTACCGTCGAAAAATACTAAGGTGTCTTTCGGAAAACGGGAATTTTCCGATTCAAATGGGAATTGAATTATTTTCCATGTTGAATGGAGGGCTTTAAGGAGTACAATAACCGTTGGTCATTCACAAATAACTGTCGTCGGAGAAATTGTAAATCTTGTAGGTCACGTCTCTCTTTGATCTTTATTTTGTTTGAAAATTGGCTAAAAACTTTGGCACCCACTAAAGAAAAAAGATGGACACTCAAGTCAATCCTAAAACTCAAATATGTGTGGACGGAAGTTTAAACGCCACCCCGCCGCCAAGTCATTGGCTTTTCTCGTATCTCTTATCTTGTTGTAGTGCTTTCATGGTCCGATAAATTTCCGTCTCCGCCTCTTCCTCTCTATCGAATGACAATATCAAGGATAGCTCCAACATCCACCTTTAGTCAAAACATAACATGCACTCACTCCGTTGATTTTTATAAAGCACCCATGTATTTCGAGATTCAAGCTTCATAACATTTGACCAACAATTAGATCAACTACATATAGGTTTAGTGATATAAAAGTGGTACGGTTTGATTTGTATTTGAACTAACTTTCATATGGTTTTGATTTTCTAGTTATTAACAATATAACGCAAAAGATATTAAATGTCAAAGTTCAATTTTGTAGACTGTGTCAAGTCAAACCGCGCCCTAAAAAAAAATCAACGGACGAGGGACCGGGAATATTCGGGCACATTGGTACCAGTAACATTGTGGAGCAAAGCATTTTGGGTCACATAGCAGCAACATTAATTGTGGAGCAAAGCATTAAGCTGTACCATAGATTCCTTGCATTGCATGAGTTGCAGAGACAACCCTACACACAAGCCAAGCACACATCACCTTATCTAGATGTCCCTCCTGTGAAAGTCATTCAGTCCCTCCATCATTTCTATCCCTCCTTGTTTTCCACTACAAGTACATGCGATGTCCTGCACGCGAACCACCCTCTCATCCTGAAAACTCAAAATAGCAAGCCCGATGACACGGTGAGATAGAAGGGATCTAGTGGCGAGAATAATTGGTGCAGTGGTGCAGACACATAGGTTTCTAGAAGATAAGGGGGAGTGTGATTGGATCGATCAGTGACACAGTAGTAGGAATATTAATTAGGAAGCTGCATGCAGAGGTGTCATGGCGAGTCCAAGACATGTGCACCCATGCCAAGCCCGGGCCTGGTCGGTTCCTTTGCTGGGCTGCTGCCCTACCAACTTGTCTGAGCCGGACGGGTGAGCCCGATGTGGCGTGCTTGGACCTGCCTCTCCCCTCCCTTTCCTCGTCCGACTCAAGTGAAGATGTATAGGCTGCGAATGTTGTCTCATTCCGATCTTCCATCTCCACGTGTTGAAACTGCTGATGGCACACTACTATAATTTTTTTTTATGGGATGTTTTCCAAAACCGTCGGTATTAATGGTAATCACGGACGGTTTTATCAGCGCGACCATATCTGTTACTGGAATACGCTAAGAACCGTATGTGATGAGATACTTATCACGGTCTGTGAAGTATCACGAACTGTCTGCGATATGTCGTCATATGCTAAAATTATAGAGTTAAGCATTTCAAGTAGTCATAGTAAAGTTAGAAAGTTGACGGTTTTTAATATGAATCGTTTGTGATATTAGCTCATCATAGACGATTTTTGTTTGAAATCATCTGTGATTTGAGTAATTTTTAAACGCTTGCGCAGGAGGCGAAATATTTTGGCGTTTTCAAAACCGTCAGTATTAATGGTAATCACGGACGGTTTTATCGGTAACCATATCATTCTTGGATACGCTACGAACAAATGCGTGATGAGATACTTATCACGATGCGTGAAGTATCATTTTGATATGTCGTCATATGTTAAAATTATAGAGTTAAGCATTTCAAGTAGTCATAGTAAAGTTAGAAAGTTGACGGTTTTTAATATGAATCGTTTGTGATATTAGCTCATCATAGACGATTTTTGTTTGAAACCATCTGTGATTTAAGTAATTTTTTAAACGCTTGCGCAGGAGGCGAAATATTTTGGCGTTGTCCTTATATATTACACCCACCGCCGTCTTATCTTCCATCAGTCTCTCCCTCTTCCCTCCCCACGCCGAGCTTCGGCGACCACCCTCGATTCCCTAGCGCGGTTCGGCGAGAAGACGCAACCGACAACGGCGAGGACGAGGAGGGACGTGTGGGAGCTCCATGTTTGCCGCAGGAGACCGATATGCGCCGCAGCCTGCTGTTTCATGGCACCTCCGGTGAGTGGGGCGCTGCGACTCGACTAGTACCGTCAGATTTGGTTGTCCCCTATTTTGCCTTCAGGTGAGCACGAAGTTTTGCCCCTACCCCAATCCCCATCTAGGTTTCTTTCTCATTCTGATTTTGTCCCCTTCCATCCTATCATATTTCGTTCTCAGTGAGGACCCCCCATCTGTGGTCGACAAGAAAACCTGATTCGATTCGAGATGGATGCCTCTACTCGACCTTATCCTCATCAGAGAGTGAGCCATTGATTCAAGAGAGAGAGAGAGAGAGTATCCTTTAATTATCTTATTGCAAACTATCGAAAGAGCATATGGAATGTACTGTCCAGCAATTGATTGGTTTAGCTTTAAATTAGTTTTTTTGCAATAGAAAAACTATCACATACAATTTTTACTAAAAAACCGTTTATGATGGTCTATTTTCACAAACGATTCTAAACAAGAACCACTGTGATAATTGATTATCAGAACCGTCAGTGATAGATTTTTGAACTGTCTGTGATGACATCATGTCATTATTGACTCATAAACTCAGATGGCTCATGAAACCGTCTGTGATAAAGTTTTTGAACCGTCTGTAAAAACATTTTCTATGGTAGTAGCACTCTCTGGCTTCACATGTCCATATCAAATATTTTTCTTATCCACCAGCACATTGTAACAAAAGGGTGTTTGTACGTACAATAAAAGAAAACAGAAGAAGTATTGTTCGCTTAATTATTAGTTGCTTGATCCCCAGTTGGAACGGAGTCTTTCCATTTGTTATGTGATATTCTGAGGTAAATGAAGCTATTTTTATTATTGGAAGCAAGAGGAGAAGGCTTGTGTACTTCCCTAAGGCGAAAGATCAAACAAATCGTACTATAAAAACCGAGAATGGGTTTTATGTACTATCACTGCCATTAAGCTTGTCTCATGATCGATACAGAATTTCAAGATTCAAACCACCGTCCTATCTTTTAATTATTAAAAGGTCACTGTACAAATCTCGAGTCATATTGGATGGCTGATATGATACATGAACAAACGGTTTTGTATTTTGATAAAAGAGTTTTTTCCCCCTTTGTTGGATAGTTCTGATCCTGCGAGATGCATTGTGCATGTTGAGTAACCGTCGCTGGCGAGTCCAGTCCGAACGGGTACCTCGTATACAATAATCAGAATCGTAAGAACGATGAAGAACACAAGAACACAACAATAGAATGAACACAGAGATATGTGGGACTTCAGGGTCTGCTTTATTCCTTCGGATCAATCAGCGTTACAATGAGAGGGGGTGACCCTCTATTTATAGACTACGGGATGAGGAGTTCAAGCTGGGCGGGACTCTCAGGGGTCACAGGCGTCTTGAGCCGAGACTCTCGAGTCACGGGCCCGGTTCTTAACACTCCCCTTGAACACTCATCCAACATGTTCATGTCTCGTTAAAACTCCATAAAAACCCGATGGGAAAAATTTGGAGAAAGAGTACATGTCATGCGTTATAACGTGTTGCACGAATTGCCTCATTAAAAACCTTAGCAGAAACTTGGGAAAACTCGTCAAGGAAAAAGAGTACAATCCACCCTGCTTTATTTAATCTCCAGGATTTATTCTTTGGGTACTTGATCTTCGTGATCAAGATTCAATAATGAGTTCGTGAAGATTCTCCCCCTGAATTCTGCACTTGTCTAAGTCTTATCATTCCAATTCCACGTATGCATCTTTCAAAACTAGACGCTGAAAGTGACTTAGTGAATAAATCTGCAAGATTTTCACATGACTTAGTATGCAGTACTTTAATTTCGTCCATCTTTTGCATTTCGTGAGCATAGAAGAACTTGGGATTGATATGCTTTGTAAGGGGACTCTTCACATAACCCATTTACTCTTGTGCGGCATAAGTGCATTATCTTCAGAGATAATAGTGGGGGTTTGCACGGTATTCAATCCACATGACTGCTGGATGTGGTGAATCATCCGCCGAAGCCAAGCACATTCTTGTGAGGCCTCGTACAGCGCTATGATTTTTTGAGTGGTTCGTCGAAGTCGATACAAGACTTTGCTTAGACGATTTTCACGGAATTACAGTTCCACCACATAGGAATACATAGCCTGTTTGCGACTTGGTTGTATGTGGGTCAAGCAGAACCCAACATCTGCATAGTCATTCATACACAAGTCTTAGTTCTTTCTGTAGAATAGACTAAGTTCTTTGCTTTCTTGGAGGTAACGGAAGATGTCCATTATTTCCTGCCAATGCCTTTGGTAGGTTCTGTACTATACCTTACTAATAGGTTTACGGCAAATGCAATGCACGATCTAGTCTGATTTGCTAAAACATAAGTGCTCCTCTTGCACTCGGTATGTGAATTTTGGTCCCGGGACTTCCTCCCCTCTTCTTTAGATCTGTGCGGGTCCTTGTCTTGCTTTGCAAGGATCTCCGACCATCGGCACTTCGAAGGATATGCCTTTTCAAAGCCGAACCTTTTCAACACTTTACGGCGTGGGTTGGTGATGTACTAGAATCTCTTAGGGATATGCTCAAGTGCAAGCCTAAGCGATGTTGGTTTGATCCAAATCTTTTATTTGAACTCGACTCGGTAAGAGCTTGCTTTCTTAATACCTTCTAAGGTTCCAATGATATTGGATCATCTTTATACTGCGAGATTTATACAAAATCCATCACAGGATCGTCGTATAAATACACAGGATAATTCTTATTGTTCGTGTAGCCTTTCTTGCATAGAAAGTCGCTTGAGCGATTATACCACGATACACTTTGATTGCTTGATCCATATAGTGACTTTACGAGTTGCACTGCTTGTATAGATTTCTATTCGCTCTATCTTGGTTGGAGACGGGTACATTCGGTATCTTCATATAAATGTCAAATTCAAATTTCCATAAAGGTATCGATTACCACATCCATCAATTTCACTTCTAACTTCCAAGTTTCTTTGCCATTGAGATAAATATCTAAAGGTAATTCCGCCCATGACCGGGGAATAGGTTTCTTCATAACAATCTCTCGGACGTTGAGTGAAACCTTGTGCAACGAGCCTTGCTTCTTTCATTTCTCTTTCGAACAAATACCCACTTATGCCCTACAGGGTGCACATGGGGAGGTGTGCAGCTTACAGGCCCAAACACCTCTCTTTTATTCAAAGAGAACGATTCAGTTTCTATTGCCTTCTTCCAATCTTCTTAATCTGACCTTTTCTTATATTCAACGAGCGATGCAGGCTCTGGATCAAGATTGATGATTGTGACAATTTTCTTTGCAACATTGGCTGTTGGTTTATTCATAGATTCTCCCAAGATCATAAAGTTTATAGCTATGTCTTCAAGGGGCGATATTTCTAATGCTTCTATTTGCTTACCGCTACTTTCAATTGCGGGGCAAGTCCTTTAGTTTTCAACTCGATGTGTGCACACATCCATCTTGATGTCTGCCTTCATGGGGATGTTCAATTCTAGTATGCCTTTTCTGAAGGTTCCATACCGGTGCCAGGTCTCAACTGGCTCCCCTTCTGATTCTGGGGTACTTTGGTGATCGGCTGTGTCAAGTCCTTCTTATCCTTTTTCACCAGGCGTCCCCGGTTACTTCGGATTCGAGGGGCCGGAGTTCTCGTCCTTTCAGAGGCCTTAGGACGGGATTAGGGATACCTTCATCGGTATTTCAACCCTCTCCGGTGCATTGCGTACAGGCATATGCGACTTGGTCACGCTCTTCAAATCACTAAAGTGGTTAGGCAGTTGATTCGCTAATGCTTGCAAATCAATTATCTTACGGGCGCAATTGTCTTCTAGACTTCAATTGTCTTCTAAACTTCTCTATTTGCTTCACTAGTGCGCGGGTCATATGCATGGATTTCAAATATCTTCTAGACTTCAATTGTCTTCTGGACTTCTCTATTTCTCGACATTTTACATCAATGGTTGATTTCCTCCCCCTAATGACGAGAAATAATTCTCATCTAATATGCTATCAGCGAAGCGGGCTGCATGCAAATCTCTAGTCGTGGGGTCCAAATACGATTATGGATCTTGTCTCATAACCAACGTATATCCAGGACTTTTAGAGTGTCCATTTCAGTTTCTTTGTGGTGGTGGTATAGGTACATAAACCTTGCAACCAAACCTTCAAAGATGAGAAATTTTCGGTGTTGACCCTTGCGCTAGGTGAATGGATGTTATATGTCATTGGTCTAAAATTGATGAGAGTTCTTTGCGTGCGAGATCTGCGTGTCCCCAACATGTAGTTGGTAAATAACAATTCTGCTAGTCCATTCTGGGTGTGGACATGCGGTACGGGATGCTCAATTTTAATTCTTATTTTCACACAATAATCATCATATGCCTTTGAAATAAATTCTCGGCGTTGTCCATTACGGTGGACTTCACATGATGATAAGGAAATTATTTTTAATGTTAATTATCTACGAGATTAGCTTTGCGAGCGGGGTTTCTCGTAGACATTAAACAAAGCGTCGCGACCGTTTAGGAAGCATCGATAAGCACCATAAAATACCTAAATGACCCTTACGAGGTGTTTAGGACCGCAAATGTCTCCTGGATACGGTCCGAGAATGCGAGATTTCGTCCTTTACTTTCGAGTAGAGGGTCTAGTAGTCGGTTTCCGATGGTACATGCGGGCACACAAAATCTTCAAGATTCGGAAGTTCTTTAAATTGACACTATATCCTCATGAATTGTTAATTATATTTCTCATCATCCTAAGACCTAAGTGACATAATCTATCATGCGAGAGATAGAAGAGGTTTAGAGCTTCTAAATATAGTTTTCGAGGCGATATAAGTTTGCAAATGCTTCTCAAATGAAGGAAGTCGTTCTAATACCATTATTCTACTATTTTCATTACGCTTTGTAATGAGCAGGTATTCCTTACCATGCTCTTCTTCAGTCTCTACGTGGAAACCGTTAGCGCGAATATCCTTGAGAGTTTTAGTCGATTATGGGCACAACAAGGCTTCTTTAATGACCAAAGTTATGTCCGTCGAGAGTACAATTGTGGCCCTTCCTGAGCCTATTATACATGTATCGCTGCCTGCGATTGTCGTAAGGCTACGAGCATTCTTCTTGATCGATTGAAAAATTCCATCTCTCTCAAGGTGGTATTCATTGTGCCGCTTCCGCTAAGCACACTTCCTCCATATGGGCGCTACATGCGATCTAATATAATGTACTTTATTAATATGTAGCAGAAATCCAGCAACACATAAAATAAAATACTTCCGATATTAGAACATAACTTGCTATCATAAATACGGGAAATATAAGTCTTGCAGGACTCATCATAAGAATTTAATGCTTTGCTCTTCTAGAGCCTACAACCATTATTCAAAGTTTCATCATAATCACAAAATGCAAGTGATCGTAAAAGGATCTAAGTGCAATCGTGCACTAGATCGAATCGTAAGTATTCGAAACTTACGCCTTAATCGCTACATGGCGATCTTCTCCTCTTGGGCAATTACGGTGTGGCATTGCTATGTCCAAAGGAGGCATGATGGGGTGCTACTAGGTGTCCACATCCATAAGTGCAACTAATGGGTGTGGATCTTCCGTGCTTGCAATGGTGAGGTGTGACTCATGCTATCCTTTGCCCTTTTCTTAGGCTGTAAAAACACCAATTACGTGCGACTCACAACTTTACCCTTCTTGCCCTCTCCTTCGTGAGAGGCTTCATTACCTTAGCTACTAGTATTGGCTTCATGGCCAACATTGCTACTAGGTAGTCGTGAGATGTAATTCTTCCTTAGAACATCATCTTGTGCTTTCGCAATTTTCACGGTGTCAATTAATGCGCATACTTCTTGTAGCCATTTTGACAATAATTGCGTCTGGATTGCACCGCATTCGGGTGAAGGTAGAGAGGTCTTGTCAATCTTCCGCTCATCCGTGATTACCTTATCACGAGAGGTGAAGATCTGTACAAATTACAGCCATCTTTGGGCCAACTCTTTCGAACTTCAGTTCGTGATGCGATCATTTTCATATTCATGCAAAAAGTTCATAGGGTTCTTCTTTGGTAATTTACATAAAATGGTTGCAAAATTCTCATAATGCTCTTGAACTCCCGTTCGTGATTAAAATATTTTTCCATGCATTTACATGATTTATGCTATTTTCGGTGATTAAAAGCAATATTAATAATCACAAATAATCAAAAACATTAAATCTGATAAATAAATTGCAAAGAAATAATAATAACAAGGTAAAATATGTTTCAAATGCAAAAACCGATTCAAAATTTGAATTCGAAGCCTTTTACATTGGAATATGAATTTTATTGGTCTGCAATTTCGAGGGTTAAAGCGTGAAAATTTCAATTCGAGAAATTTTTACGCGTAATTCTGAAAAATCCGAGGCCTTTTGTAAAACAGCCTTTTTTCATTTTCTTTCTTTTTTTTCTCGATTATCGGGCCGGCCTTTTGGTAGCCAGTTCTCACGGCAAGAGCCGTGAGGAGGACTCGGTAGGGTTTCCCTACCCCGAGTTACTCTCGGCGGCGGCTCCTTCATGGGAGCCGCCGCTCTTCTGCTTGGCGGCGGCTCCTTCGTGGGAGCGCCCCGCGCTCTCAGCGGAGGCGGCGCTCCCGAAGAGCTCTTCTTCGGCCGTGGCGGCTCTCCTCGAGCCACCACCGCTCTCTTCTTCGGCCATGGCGGCGCGCCCGGCGGCGAAGCTGCCGGCAGACTGAGAGCCGCGTCTGGCGGGCCGGCGGAAGAAGGCCGTTCGGTGGCGCGAGTGGCGGTTTAGCGGAGGCGTCGCTACTGGCGGCCGGATGCGCGGGCGCCGTCTGGCGGCGCGGATAACTCCCCAGTGGGCAGCGTGGGGCCAGCGCATCCGGCGGGCGCGCCGTCTTGGCGCGCGCAGTGGAGCGCCATGGCGGCGCCGTTCCCCTCTCGGCTCAGCGTGTCCGTGTGGGGACACGGCTGCCGGCGATCTCCCTCACCCCTCTCGGCTCTGCGGCGTCGGCCGGCGCGTCTGGCGGCGGCGGCGTCGGCGGTTCAACCGGGTGGCGGTGGCCGCGTCTTCTCTCCCCCTTTTCTGTGATGTGATGGGTAGTAGCGACCGTAGGCGGCGTCATCGCGGCCGCAAGCCGGTGACGAGGCCGTCGCGAAGCGCGCGCCATGGCGTCGCGGCGGCGGTAAGCCGGGGTGACGGCGGTGTGTGGCGCGCGCGGCATCTTCGCTTCATGGCTAGCACGCTGCGGCTCGAGCTCGATCTTTGCTTCATGCTTAGCGTGCGTGGCTTCAGGCCGGCGCTACGCGATGCGGCTTCGGGCCGACTGCCATGCGTGGGAAAGAAGAAGAAAAAAATTCTTTGTGTACTGTTCATGTAACGAGTAGTGTTCATGTGATGGCAGATGTTGATGCCATGTAATTTTCGTACCGATTGGCGACTTCGAGTCGGTTCGCGGTGAATTTGCAATTTCAATCTACGGTACAATCGACATCCGATTTTTCATGTAATCTACCGATCGACATTGTGTCGGCGACTTCAAGTCAGCTCGCGGTAGATTAGAACAGATTTGCACCGTAGAAAAATAATCTAGAAAGCAAATTTGCAGAATTGAAAGCAATCTAGAAAATACGATTCAATCTACGAGTGTCGTTCTCGACGGTTACCTTCGATCGAGGAGAGTCGATCGTCGCGATAACGTGTTGAGTAACCGTCATTGGCGAGTCCAGTCGAACGGGTACCTCGTATACAATGATCAGAATCGTAAGAACGATGAAGAACACAAGAACACAACAATAGAATGAACACAGAGATATGTGGGACTTCAGGGTCTGCTTTATTCCTTCGGATCAATCAGCGTTACAATGAGAGGGGGTGACCCTCTATTTATAGACTACGGGATGAGGAGTTCAAGCTGGGCCGGGACTCTCCGGGGTCTGGGCCCGTCTTGGGCCGAGACTCTCCGAGTCCCGAGCGATTTCTTAACATCTTGATCTAATTAGTTACAGAGATCTTTATCAATTCCGGCTGCAAATGGCTTCAACAAAACGCTTCCAACTAATTTCCATATCCAAAAGTAGGAAAAAAAATCCAACTAATTGCCATATCCAAAAGTAGAAAAAATATTAGTGCATTTTTTATTTAAAAAAAACACTGCAATGCTAAGCAGATCCATCATCGTTATCCCGCAGCTCTGGCTATAGGTCTCGCACTAGCAGTCAACGCTAAGCTTCTTGTTACCATCACCATTAATTTCTTTCTTGTCACCCAAGAAGAACAGCGAAAAACAACATATTCTCTCTCTTTTAGAGTTAAAAAAACAACATTTTTTTTGTGAGCAGGATCATGTCGCGTACGGTTTGCGTCGCATGCGTCATGTCTGAGTCGATCACAAGAGCACCCGGACCACACGGCACATGAGCTCACATCCAGACCGTGCAATTGGCTGCGTGGCGCTCGCGTCCGAACTTAGCTGTCTCGGCGACGCGACGTACGGTGGCCACCGTGCTCCGTTTTTTTTTACAAGGTGGTCACAGCCGTTGGATCGCGATAGCATGTGGGCGTCGCCGCCGACCGTTATTAAAAACGCCATCATTAACCATCACATTACATCAAGCCTAGAGAGCATAGACCCGATAGTTACCAAGATTTTTTTGGAAATAATATTAATTTAAAAAATTATTAAAAAATAGCCAAAAAAAATTACAAAACTAAGCGTTTATATTATCATTTCAATTAGCGACAGGGGCCTAACCCATAGCAACAGAGGGCTCAACATTACCTAGAGCCCTCTGTCGCCAATTCAAATAGCAACAGAGAGCTTTATTTTTTAAAATTTTAAAATTTAGAAAACCGTTATTTCAAATGACGACAGGGATCCCCGCAAGTCTCTGTCGTCATTCTAAATGACGACACAATCTCCACTATGAAAGACCATCAAAACTCTAAAATTCGAGTAAAACTCCCTTTTATTCAAAAAAAAAAAAGAGAGGAGCAGAGAGAATGAGAGAAGCTAGCATAGTGCTGCCCGTCTGGTCTCCCACATTTAAAGTAATTTTTTAAACAAAATGAATTACATAGTTTCAGATGTATGGTTACATAATGCAGTATGTTGTACATAATCCTTTTCGGTTGATAGTTTAGTTTTAAATATGTGGTTAATCGTGGAAATCTTGTTTACGGTGCAGTGCGTCAAATCTGTCGGACGTCATTAATTTCAAAAATTTACTACGGTCAGGGGATTGTTCTTGAGGGTTCCGAGGGGATTGATTTGTGTTATTTTTCAATCGGTGCGCTACGCCGCGCTAGTTACGTATCCACTTGCAATAAGTTCTTCTTTTGCATAGACCCTGCTCCCATGTCATGGCTGAATGTTCGACGGTAGCGTAGCATTACAGCTAGTACCTATATGACTATTTCAATAAAGAGGAGGCGATGCAAACCTGTTGTGCAGAGATGTATGGTTACACCGTGGTTGGCCATTTCACTGACTATCCAACCTTGGAGCAACTTATCTGGGCCGCGAACATTGATAAGCTGAAGGAAAAGTTGGCTGACGGCAGGTACGGCATATCAGAAATGACATGGGCGAAGCAGAAGGTGGGCGTCGTACGAAGAAATGCTCTATTCGTAGGGAGTTTGACACACCTTCAAGAAATACCCGACGAGAAATCCACAGGACGAAGAAAACATCGGCAATCCGGACGTCGCCACGAGGACCTCATCAGACTGCCCCACTCAAGGCGGTCCATATTGCAGACGTTGAGGTCGTGGCCACGAGAAAGGTTCGTCCTATTATAATATGTGATGCTCAATGCTCTGTAATATCACTTTGATTTGTCAAAAACTAGGTGTTATAACGTTGTGCTGAATGTTATGTAAAATCAGTGTGATTTATCAATAAAAGATGTTATGACGTTGTGTTGGATGTTTTGTTATGTCATTGTATCATTGTGATTTATCGATAAAAAATATGCTTAAAAATAGTCAGTAGAAATTATGATTTATCGAAAATAGTTAATACAAATAGTCAGTGTAGAGGATCTCTGCGACATAGATCTGCCATTTGAATTGGCGACAGAGATCTGTTGCCAATGCAACTAGCGATATGGAGTTATTGGTACTGTTGAACCCTATATCGCCTGGGGTTAGACCCCTTGTTACCAATTAGACTGACGACACGTCCAGTTTTGAAAAAAATATTATTTATTTTTGTAATAATTTTTAAATTAGTACTATTTCAAAAAAAAATCTCGTTAGCAACACGGAGGAGCTAGCAATCGGAGCAGATCAGGGCATTGAAAACGCTGCTCTCCAACTGGTTCCGGTTTTCACTTCCCTTGAGAGCGACGCCATGAATGCAAGTGCCGAACTGCCGACAGCGATCCCACGTAGTCGTAGTAAACTAGTGTAGCTTTTATTGAGCAATAAGCAACAATAAATAGTACAACGACTGCAACGAACAGCTGAAAAATTCCGAAGAATTCCCAGTTAAAACAAAAACACGATCCGATACCCCGATGGATGGATGGATCGATGGCTAGCTCCTCCTACCGCGAAATGTGAAGACAACAATACTGGCCCTCGGGCACCTCTGTTTAGGCCGGCGCTCCCAGGAAAAATGGGGTATACAGCGCGAAATTACAAGAAACCAAAGGAAAGAGCGTAGTAGCACTATGTACTAATAATGGACATGGCCGTAAGACTATCTAAAGTGTGCTCGATCATGGTAATATGGTGAATTATTAACATTAGCTACGCGTCGGTGTCTACCGTTCGTCCTTCCGGTCGGCGGGACCCGGAGCGCCCACTTAATGGTGATCGGGCAGCTCATGCTCCTGGCGGGGCCGGAGGGGCGGCGCAGGGCGCCGGCGCCTTTGCCGGCCTCGACGAAGACCCTGAGGCGCTGCATGGCGATGTTGAGCGTCTCTGCGGACATGTTGGCGAAGCAGACGCGGAACCAGCCGGGCTCGCGGCAGTGGCACGATGAGCCCGGCGAGATGTTGAGCCCCACCTCGAACACCACCTTCTTCCACAGCTCCATCTCCCCCTTGAACGACCGAATCCGCATCAGGTGGCTCATGTTCACCCAGCAAAAGAGCCCCGCGTTGCTCTCCAGGCAGCCAATGCCGATCTCCTTGAGGCCCTCCACGAGCTGGTCGTGCCGCTCCTTGATCCGCCTCTTGTTCTCGGCAACGTACTTGCGGGTGAAGTCCTTGTCGCCGAGGAGCATGGCAAGGAGATACTGCGTCTGGGAGGAGACGAGCCCAAAGCTGGACATCTTGGTCGCCGCGGAGACGACGCGGGCGTTGGACGAGTAGATGGCGCCCACGCGGAAGCCAGGGAGGCCGAGGTCCTTGGACAGGCTGTACACGATGTGCACGCGGCCGGACACGTCGGCGGCGAGGGGGCCGCGCGCGGCCACGACCTCGAGGACGCTGACGAAGCCCGGCTCGGCGAAGACCGTGCCGGAGTAGATCTCGTCGCTGATGAGGTGGATGCCCTTGGCGGCGACGAACTGGACAAGCATCTCGAGGTCGGCGCGGGGGACCGTCGTGCCGAGCGGGTTGGAGGGGTTGGTGATGAGCACGCCCTTGACGCGCAGGCGACGCTTCTGGGCGCGGCGGTACGCGTCGTCCAGCGCGGCGCGCGTCACCCGGAAACCGTTCGCGCTCGTGCAGTGCACCGGTACGATCTCGGCCCCGGTGCGCCACTTGAGGTCGCGGTCGAACCTGCAGCCGCACGTACGCAAGCGTGACGCAACACAAAGTTAGCCATGTGCTTGATCGGAGTGAAGTAACGTGAAGTGGCGCCACATGCACGTCGCATATGGAAATGGAAGCAACCAATACATGTGTACTGCTGGCTGCTGCGCGTAGCGTAGAATAAGTACATACCCTGGGTAGTACGGCGTGGGGATGAGGAAGGCGTCGCCGTGGTCGGCGAGGCAGAACATGAGCACCTCGTTGGCCGAGGTGGCGCCGGCGGTGAGCACGATGCTACTCGGGTCGAACACCACCTTGTAGCCCCTCTGCTCTGACATGAGCCCCGCCAATGCCTGCGCAAGCCACATGCATGAATGCTCGCGTCAGTCTTTGACTATATCAGTTCGCGTGCTCGCGAGCGAGCTTTAATTGGTCATACTACAGCGTGTGTCAAGTGGCCAGCAAATTACATTCTTGAAGGCCGGGAGGCCGTGGTAGTCCTGGAAGAGCGCGAGCTCGCGGAAGACGGAGGCGCCTTCTCGCTGGAGCCCGAGCGCGCCGGGGTTGGCCTCCAGCCAGTCTTCCAGCAAGTCGAACGACAGCTGCACGAGAGCCAAATAACGCACGCCGCGTGCTTGTCAGAGAAAGCAGCTACACATATACACGTATATATATATATATATATATATACGTACATGTCCTAGGCTGTGTGTATTTGTACCTGGTTCTCGGCCAGGCCCATCTGGATGATGCCGTCGGGGTTGGCGGCGGGGTCGAAGGGGTTCTTCTCGTACTCCTGCCACCCCAGGAAATAGGACGAGTCCTGGCCGTGGCTGTTGCATCCGGCCTTCTTGGAGAGCAGCTGCGGCTTCTCGTCGGCGACCTGGCTCACCATCTTGTCACTCGGCCTATTAATTCTGCGAGCGTGCTTGGGTCGGTTTGAATTGAAACTGGAGGACACAGATCAGCAAGCACACTGGAAGCGATCGAGTGTCAGGCTCACAGAGCTGGGAGAGTAGAGAGGAAGAGTGAAGTTTGGTGCCGAGAGCTGGGAGAGTAGAGATGAAGAGTGAAGTTTGGTGCCGAGAAATGTTGGAAGCTCGGCTCTATATATATAGGGTGGGTGTCTGGGTGAGAACTGCCGGTGGACAGAGAGTGACAATTTTCTTCTTTTTTATTTTTCGGATAGTTAGGAATTGGAAATGCGTACTAATTGTATTAAGAAGCGTTAAGAGAGAGGGGTCTGTGGTATTTTGGAGGACTGTTTTGGAATTTCACAGTTAAAAAAAAGAATAAACAGAAAGTTTGTGGAGCACACTTGTCATTGTGATGGAGGAAAGGATAAGGGTTGGAGATTTATCTCCAAAAAAAAAACTGCTTGGGCAGTTCTGGCTTTCGGCCAGATCGGCGGCGGGAGACTCGGGCCCTAGGATTTCACCAGATCGGGCGGATCACGTACCGTCGGTTGGTGGGCAACCCCTTCTCCTCTTCAAAGGCTGGTTCTCCTCTCTTCTTTAGCAGCCACGGAAAAAATTAGTGAGTTCATCCCCAATCTCTGGCTCTTCTTCCCAATTCTGATCTTCAAAGCTATGGGCTTCTTCCCAATTCTGATCTTCAAAGCTGTGGGCTTCTTGGAGCTCTTGCGATGCAGTGAGCAACCCGACACCGTCGGCGTGAGGGCAGAGACTTTTCTCCTTCGCATCCCGTCAATTTTCCCTTCTGGTGCCCTTTCTTTGTTGGGACTGAGAAAGGAAACTTTGTACTTGTGCAATTGGGGATTTGTTCCTGTCGGCTCTGGTTTGATCTCGGTGAGGGAGGATGACTTTGGTTTTTGATATTGGTGCTCGGTGTTGGAGTGCTCTCGGCCGGTGTATCACCTGTGGGCTTGTGCGGCAACCTCCCACTTCCTCAACTTTGTTCTTTAGTGGGTTCGAAGGAAGGAAGAGTGACATTGTATCTCCAATTATTTCGTCTTTTGCTCGAGTTTGCAGGACGATAGTTTTTCTAGGTGAGTATCTTTGACACGCCTTTCCAGTTTAGTCTTGGTGGTTTTGAGTACCACCACTTCAGTGAGTATTGTACCTCTGTGTTACTTCTTTGTTGTTTCTTGCATATAAAATTGCAGTGCTAGTTGATATTCTTGATCTGTGTTAGTTCTGATATCTGAATCTAGATCAAGAGATATTGCAAATTAATCAGTGTGTTATGTTATTGCTCGATGATGTAAATTGTCTTATACTGAAGTTGGTAAGATTAATTAGTTCAGTCTTTAGCTCTAATAGAAAGTCTTACTGCTGTCATACTGGCTCTAGTGGTTCTTTCTGTATTTCTTAATATAATTAACTTGAAAATAATTATATTGGTTATTCTGGTAGCCGAATTGATTTAATGCTGATCACTATGATGTGCTTTCTCTGAAAAGTTAGTCAGTGGTATGTTGGCTTACAGACTGGGGTAATCAATTCTGTGATTCTTTGTTGATCTGCTATTGACATAAAGTATAAGTTTTAGTTTTGTGCATGGGATTAATTTGGTTAGATTAGTAAAGCATTAACTAGCTCAAGATCTGTTTTCTACTTATCTTATCCAATTAGTAAAGAGTATAGGCTATAGTATTGAGAAGGTAGAGATTATACCACTACACAAAGGGTCATCACAGATGGTTCAGAACCGTCATCACATACGGTTTTTGAACCGTCTGAGTTTATATGCTTGCGATGAAATGAGAATATCACAGACGGTTTTTAAACCGTTTGTGAAAAAGCTATCACAGACGGTTCTAAACAAGAACCGTATGCGATAATTAATTACCACAGATGTTTCTTGTTCAGAACCGTATGTGATAACTTTTTTCATAGACGATTCTGGTTTAGAACCGTCTGTGGTAGTTTTTTATATTGCAAAAAAACGCAAACGGGTGCTAAAACTTCGGGGGCTGTTTTGAGGCTCTAAACGACCTTTTTGAGGGGTTTTCACTTAGTCTGGAGTCTCCCGAGCCTCGCGAATGAATCTGATATGGCAAATTTACTGGACAGTGCGCGATTTGTCATTTATATTTTTTTTTGTCGAAACCAAATAACTCAACATGAACTACACATGCATAGAGAGCTTCCCACAATTGCCACAGCATCACCCACATCACAGTAGCATCAACTCAATCCATTCACATAGTACTAACACTAGATCTTAGTAATCCACATCATAGAGCAGGGGGGTAGAGAGAGTGAGGTCGTGGCAAGCCGGCGACGACGAGGCCGGGGCGAGGTGGAGGAGGCCGCTGGCGACGAGTTCGGGGGAGGCCAGAGTTCAAGGTCAGGGCAAGACGGTGACACTCGGTCAGAGGAGAGATGGCAGAGGAGGAGATGGAGATGTAAGGAGACTCTGTTAATATAAAGCGAGTTTCGGCAGCCCACCCATTAAGTTCAAATTTTTGTTTTTCCCGCCCAACAAAACAAAAGTATCGTAGACGGTTTTATCTATAAAACCGTCTGTGATATGATTATAATCACAAACGGTTCTATTCACAAACCGTCTGTGATAGTTACGTATCATACAGACGGTTCCTTACCGTCTGTGACAAGTATAACACAGACGGTTCGTTGCCGTCTGTAATGGGGCGTCTAATATAGCATATTTTGTAGTAGTGTTAAATTCTTCTGCAACTCTACTTCTGAGAGCATTTATAATTTCATTCAAATCTAAGCAGTATGTTGATTTGTATGATATACATGTGGAATTTGTTTCGCATTTCTTTCAATTTAAATGGCTTAGTGGATTTACATTTGATTATATTGATTTGATCATTTGAATGTCGGTGGATTAACGCTTTATTGTTTTGATTACGCTGAAATTAATTATTGTTATTTCCTAAAGCTGCATTTTATTCAACAGGGTCAACGTCGACATAACAGCAGCGTCGCTGTATGCCGACAGGAGTAACGCGAGGATTAGCAGTAGCAGGAAAGCAGCGCGTGTGTTGTTGCCGGCCGAGTTGCCGGCTGAGTCAAGTCGTCGTAAGACATCGGCGGTGTGCTGGTGCAGCCGAAACGCCGTTGTTTTCGAGCTAATATATACCTGTTCTGTCATCAAACAGTACGTAGCAGTGATGCTTCTCTCTATACAGACGTAATTTCTTCTTCTTCTTCTTCTTCTTCTTTGGTTTTACCTGGATTGCTGTCACAAGCATATGGGCTCCACGCTTGAGATGTGTGTTGGCACTGTGGCCTGTGGGGCATATGGAGTGTTCCTCTGCTATTGAGAATTGGCATCACTAAGGCAGATTACACCATATATTATCCAGCAATTAGTACTTCTCTGGTTTGGAGAACCTCCACCACTTCCCTTCCATCTCCGGCCTCCCCCTCTACTGAGGAGATGAAAATACTTCTTGTCAAAGCGTATGCGAATTGCATAAAAGCAGATGATGTCAGTACTTAGTATACCATAGTTCTGTTGAATCAGTAGGAGATCTCCAAAATTTAGGTATGTTGGTGTGTACTTGAGTTAAATTTAGCTGTGAATAAGCATTTTTTTTTTCTGCGTATGTAGATGTCGTAGACAGGTGCTGCCGATCGTCCAGAAATCGAGACAGGACTGAGGACCAAATAAGGGAAATGGTAAAGAATGATACGAAAATGGAAGGAGGGGTTCTCCCTTGTACTTGCTGGATTTGGCTTTTTTTAAGCTAGCGGTGCCTGGTTTGCTCTTTAGTTCCACCCAATCAGGATGTTCCTCGTGGTGGATGTAGGATTATCGGAATTGTATTCGCATTTGGCTTGAGAAAAACTTTTTTTTACATGTGCTGATTAAGAGTATGTTCAATAGTATAGATAACTGTTGTTTATACTATCGCTTTATATTATTTATAGATATCATTAAAGATAATTTTTATAATAATTTATTTTTTTTACATATGTCTATAAATAGCTTTTTCATATACAATACGTTTTGTTTATCATGTTACAGTCGACTACTACATGAGAAATAATTTAATTTTCTATACATCTTTTCTGCTTTACATCATCTTGTATTTTACATAGATAACATCCAAAACATTGTATATACTCTAAAAGTTCAGATTGCCTCTTGGCAATAGTGCAATTCTCATGTGTAGCGACTACATGCAGGAAACTATGGCCTGGCCCTTACAACCTGTGAGCTGTGACGCAGAAAAATTGTGTCCTCTATAATTTTTGTCGGGTCCCCTTCCACCAATATGCAGCCAAACCCGTCAAACTACTCCTCGAGGCTAGAGCTCGTAACTCGTACTAAATTCGTAACCCAGAAAGAACGGCCGACGACTGGACAGCCCACTCTCACTAGATACCAATTGGTCTTGCCTTCAGTTGGAAGGAGACTGGCGTGGCTTTCATTTAAAGGCCCCGTTTAGATTCCCACGACATTCACGCGTTCAAAATGAGTCATGTACAGTGGTACAATGTTAACTGTCTGTAAATCTCGATATGTAAAATGCGAGATAATATAGAGGAGTGGAAAAAATATAGAGAATTAGATCGTCTCTTATGCAGTAGTCGACTGTAACACGAGAAACTAGACACATTGTATATGAAAAAACTTTCTATATAGACATGTAAAAAGATAACTCGTTGTAGAAACTGTATTTAATGTTGTCTATAGATAATATGAATAAATACTACAGATAACAGTTGTCTGTACCATTACACGTAACTTTAGTGGTACAAGTTTGAACTTACTCACGAAAATCAATGACACCACACGTCCGAGCTAAGATCTGTATCTACTCGTTGCATGCTGATTAGCACTGGTGATTGCATCGCACCAAGACAAACAATGTGAATTGTTCCCTTTGTTCTAGTACGATATTGTAAGTTTGATTTGGCACAAGAATTAAGTTGTACGATTAAATGACCACCACATCAAGTCTATTAAAATTGGAGTAAGGACAATATCCATCCATTTTCCTCCCTAGTATATATGAGGCCAAAAAGTAGCTAGTAGGCACACTACCATTGATGACGAGAAGGGTTTAAAAAATATGCAAATTGGCAATATTTAAACCAAGCTAGAGGATCCGCGTCCATTGTAAGATATACTACTATGTATAGTTACTAAGTCACTTCATGTTTTTTTTTAAAAAAAAAAATCAACTCATGCTTAGTATCAGCATGAGTGAAACCTAAATTTATATAGATTTTTTTTTTGTATGTGAAGTTCTGTTTGTAGCAGGAGTGCATCATAATTGGTCTGGACACGTGAGAGAAGGTATTATAGATTTACAAGTAACCACTTGTTCACCCAATTATTGTGCAGATCATATTAAAGTTATTTTATTTGGTAAAAATCACCTTTAGTTGATTGTGCATAAAGTCGATTGATGCCAGCTTGAGGCTAATACGAGTTGGAGATCCCATGGAAGATCATGCACCTTTTCCCTAGCTATCACAGAATTGAAATTTCTTACCATCTTCGGAGAACTAAAGCAGAGGTACGGTTTGAAACCCAAGAATTTCATAAGAAAAAATATCAATTTCTAAGATATCTGAGAGAAAAATCCAGCATTCCAAATCAAGCATAGATTATATATATATATATATATATATAGAAATTTCTTACCATCTTCGGAGAACTAAAGCAGAGGTACGGTTTGAAACGCAAGAATTTCATAAGAAAAAATATCAATTTCTAAGATATCTGAGAGAAAAATCCAGCATTCCAAATCAAGCATAGATTATATATATATATATATATATATATATATATATATATATATATATATATATACACGATGGCATCAAACCAAATACTATCACTTAAAACACAAACATGTTTAAAAACAAAAATTTCATATGAAATAGTTCGATTCATTCATGATTCTAAAAAAAATCCTGCTTTTCTAATAAGGGCCTGGAAATGCGTAAGAACGGCCATAGACACCTGAGTCCATGGTGCCTGCTACTTTTTATGTATTTATTTTGTGAGACGCGAAAGTACAGTTTTACCATTACTTGGCAAAGGGCACAAACCAGGCGACGGCCACAGGTTTTTCCGTAACAAGCTCGTTGGTTTGAAGGACGCAGTACGCACTATCCCAGATCCTATAGCTAAAAGACAACCGTTTGACTAGCGAAATAGGTCCACTGCCAGCGCGGATACGAAGGTGCCCAACTACCTTAATTGCGCGGTGCTTTGTTTAATTTTTAATTTTAGATTATTCGCATCGTGGACCATTTTTTTATATGGATCCGTCAACATGAGATTTAACTATTTTTTTCAATCTAAAACAGTTAAATTTTAGTTTATTTACAACTTTATTATAAATAAATTACAGTAATTTATTTATACAATTTTTATTCTCGGTCATTATAATTATTATTAAAAGTTTTAATAACTCATATTTCCATCTCATGGTTCAAAATCTAACATATACTTTAAGATATTGAGAAAAACAAAGATAAAAAATAAAATTATACACTAACAAAATATGATAATATGATGAGCTCGTTATATTCTGAAAAAAAATCAGAATAAATTCGGACCCAAATCATCATACGAGGAGAAGTATAAATCTTAAAGCATATCGAATAATTTTTTTTTAACTATTTTGATAAAAGAAAACAGTCATCGTTATTTAGCAAATCCCTTTTTATATAAAACCTTTACATTTTCTATTCTATTACCACCGGTGCACAAGATCACACTAAAAGGACAACAAATGTTGCCTTCGGGACGCTAATTTAATTATTAAATAATTAATGCATGGTTTGTCTTTCACGTGCAAAGTGTTACTGTATGTACAGACAAAACTTGGTACGAAATTCGAACAGAGATTCACCGGCCGTCAAACACATTCTACTAACTGTAATAATAGAGTTTTTTTTTCAGTACACTCAATTTAATACGGATCATCTATTCTTTTGATACAATAGTTCAAACCCGTTATGATTTAATTATATTACATCCAATAGTATGGGTAGTAGAATCCCAAGAGTGATAGAATTGTAATTACCCATATGAGCATCTCATGGCACAAGATTAATATTTTGAACCATAGTTGAAAAAATTCATAATACCTTCACGGAAAAATTATAAATACAAATAGAAATCTATTATGTTATTAACAAATTAATAATTAAATTTGATATATACTATCAACTGTATACTACGAATAAAATATACTATAAAATTTATATAATATTAATATCGTAGATATCCATTAGAGCGTCGAAATTTTCGAGTGATACGACAGTATGATACGAGTTCACGGCATTGCTAATTCTAATTCGCCATTGATTGTACATGGCTCGTTGCGAGTCAAATATGCGCTCTGGGAGGGCTCCGCTCCTGGTCCCTGCGGCTATAACAGCGACCAGCACAGTGGCCCCCTCACCCCACAGTTGACGACGCCTCCTGCCTCCAGTGCAGGGCTCCACGCCGAGCTACTGCACCGCGAGCGGCTCGTGGCCCCCCCGCGCGCGCACGCACTGTTGCCCCGTTGGCTATCTCGGAGTGACGGGGTGCGACGGCGACGTGCCGCCCGAGTCGTGCGCGCTAGTAACTCCTGCTGCGCGCGTTGACGCTGATTATGCTGTGCGCGCCGCGGCGTGGCCCGCGTGGGCGTGGCAGGCACAACGCGGCACTGACGGACGGACGGGCGGCTTGGACTTTTTCCTCGCTCGAGACACTTTCCTACGCTCCTTCCTCTCGGGGCGGTGCTAGGGTGTGGGTCACTGGGCAGCGTCCTCTCTCTCTCTCTCTCTCTCTGCTGAACAGCTTCCGTGTACTGCTCGATGTCAGAATGCTGCCAGAATGCGGATGCCTGGTTGCCTCATTTTCTAGTTCAATAATTTTAGTGCAATTTAGACTTATTTAAAAGATTCAGTTGATGAATAACGAGTAATGTGTCCAACAAATAAACTAACTTCAACAAATTTCATTCTTGCCCAACAACATCCCCCCTCACCTATTCCTTTTTATGTGCCGACGAAAACGGCTTAACGCAACAAGTTTCCTCGTCCTAGTGTTCTTATCTTCACCTGCCTCAAAAGGGACTTGAAATGGGTTGAAGTAACTCTGCCCATTGACTTGCCGGTGAGTCCATACAGGGAGGGTTGCATCGATGTCGTTGTAGCAATCTTATCACGTCTCTCTCAAAATTCAGGGGACAGTTGGCATGGATCGTTACCAAGAGAGAGTCAACGCCTCCACCACTAATAAGTACATGCAAACCAATGATATGGATCATTGATTTTCACGCGCCTAATCACCAAGTCAAGGCGTTTGGTACATTACACTTGTGGTGCTACTTGCAAGTTGCAACCAAGAATGTCTTGAGGATAATTAATACTGTGAATTCGCATGTAAAAAAGTCAGAGAAGCAGAGACCCAAATATCTGAGGATAATCAATACTGTTAGTTTGTCAAGTATGGAAATGTTGCCAGTTGTTGTTGATTGGTGTATTGTGGCGCAGTTGGACCATTATGGTTTGACAGCGAACCCGTCAAAATTTACACAAAACTTGAATCAGAAGTGATTTCAGCAGAAATAAACCTTGACCGAGAAGCTACATGCGGCATGGTACTCCTAATACGGTATAATTTCTTTGACAGTCTGCAGAGGTCAACAAGTATAAATTCCATGCCTAGATAGATACAGCAGTATAGTTTGTTTGACATTCTGCGGATGGTACAGACCGCAGCGTTTAAATTTGATGTGAGACCAGATCTTTTGCATTGAAGTATTCAACATATATGATCTACATTGGTATGACATTATGAGCGATCTGCACCGACCATGGGATTGTGATCTTTTGCATTGAAGTATTCAATATATATAATCTACAGTGGTATGACATTTGGAGCGATCTGCACCGACCATGGGATTGTGATCTTTTGCATTGAAGTATTCAATATATATGATCTACAGTGGTATGATATTAGAAGCGATCTGCACCGCTCGATCGAAAATTGAAGGATCAGATCAATCGGCAGTGGTTTGCTACAGTGTTTTCATCACATCAAAATCTCTACTATGCATATTTCATTGTTGCTACACCTTATGAAACATTATTCATATGATGGACCTCTATAATAAACAGAGGACCAGAATCCGAGACCACAATGACGTGTACCTACGAGGAAGCCCATTTGTTGCAACAAAATTAATTGCTGCATTAAAGCCAATATAGTTGCAATATGTACATGTTGCAATAAAATAAAATTTGTTGCCAACTGTTGCAATAAACACCGTGGTAATAGACTATTGCAACAATTTTTCGACCGTGGCAATAAAGACGATATTGTAACGATTTTGCCATAAAGTTGCCACGAATTGTATTGTTGTAATATGTATATGTCGCCAGGGAAATAGTTTCGTGTTGCCACAAATTCAAGTGTTGTAACAGTGTATTATTACCACAAAAAATCGTTGTAATAGAATTATAAAAAAGGAAAAAATTACGATATTACTTCCTAGACGAGAACTAATGTACCTTAAAAATCTAATTGTTCAAGGCTCCTTTGCCATTGACTCCTTTCGAGTTGTACACACACAATCAAAGTAACACACTTAAATGTAGAGTTAAAGCACACAGAACAATTTTTTTTTTCTGATAGTAAATAGCATTGCTTTGATGCAAATGAGTTCATATACAAAGAAATATACAAAGGACAAAGGCCAACATTTAACATTATGTTCCTCATAACCATTCTAAGTATATACAAAGACCATTTCCATCATGGCTTCCCTCATGGACACATATTGAACTCCAACTCTCCAATTAGATGGAGCCATCCTGCAAAATAGTAAGCAAATATTAGCTTAGACATGTGTGTCTCAGTGTAACTGACTTTCAATTGAGATATTGAAAGGTATTGACACTGGATTTAAAAGGCAGTATATACACGCCTACAAAAGGTCTAGGTAGCAACTCGGAAACAAGTAACAACATGTAAGACATGAAAATTATCAGCCATTTCCCCTATTTCCCTAGGGCAATAGCAGGTCGTAAAACGAATAAAGAGTACTCAAGTTCTACACCAAATGCTCAAAGATAGCACTGAACAACGGAGCAATTAAACCAGAAATGAACAGCACGAGCTAGCCAACCAAATAAGCTAGTCAAATTCACGTAGTACTGATACCTTCTATTCACCAACCAAAAATTATACAGCCAGCGCTACTCAAACTCTTAACACAAGAGACTTAGTTATACAACAATTAAACAACTAGTCGTGCTCTATTCTTCCGAACAATAGTAAAATGAAACAATAGAGGACTTGTACAAGCACATCAGGAAAGCAATCACCAATTTTGTTAATAGCTACCAGTGCCAATGCTCAGAGGTAAGGGCAACTGAAGCACAACAAAATTTCCAAGTACTACTAGAATTGACCACCATCCGGAACTCACGAGATAAGAACTAGGTTACATAGATTAACAGTAAGGATCAAACCTCTATTGTGCGGAAGGATTGCCGAGATCCATGGGAGCAAACCGAATGTCCATGGCTGTCGTTGGAGGTGACGGAGTCAAGATCAAACTAACAATATCAACCGAATGTCCATGGCAGTAAGATCAACTAATGGAAAATTCCTAGAATTGACGAGGATAAGGTTGAAGGGTGACTCAAGCATTACCTCAAACACTTGGTTAAGACCTTACGGAAGACGGCCATCAACTGAAGAACGGCGACGACGGCCTCCTTTCCTCTCTCTCCTCTGTTTGCACCAGTTAGGGTGGCATGCGGCGGCGGCGGGAAATGACTGCAACAGTTAGGGCGGTGGTCGACGCGGAGGTTTGGGCGGCGCAAGGCAGCGGGTACCAATTCTTGAGGTCGGCGGCGCTTGGTATGACTCCGGACAGAGTCTTGCCCTCTGATCGGCGGACGACGGATGTTGGGACGGCTGGGTTCTGTTGGTAGATGGCGCTTGGCCGCCGGGGGTGGTTGACAATATTACTTGTTCAACACAACAAATTATTTTTTGTTGCAACTCCCAGACATATATGGCAACGATTTAAAAATGATGGCAATACAATTTACCTAATGTAATGGTTTCTTTTTTATATTTCCGTTGCAATACAACGAAATCTGGAAATATTGCAATAATTCGCTATTTGGAAAAGAAACTCTTCCTCGCACAAATGAGGAATTTGATATACTGGGTTGGTAGAAGGTGGCTAGGACACGTTATCCTACATTGTGAATGATTGCCAATTATATCTTGGCTATTCCAATAACAACAATAGCTTTTGAATCAACTTTTAGCACTAGTGGTAGAGTGCTAAGTGAACATCGTAGTCGTCTCACTCCAACTATATTGGAGACATTGATGTGCTCACAAAGTTGGCTTCGGAATGACCTTAAAGGTATGCAATGCAACTAGTGATGTAAATATTTCAAATTTTCTATGTGATTGCAAACTAGTGATGTAATGCAATGTTTACTTTTCAGGTGAAGGAGGAGTTGGTGGTTTATGGATATGCCTTGAAGACATTGAAGAGGAGCTTAAAGATTGTTGTTCAATCTCGATCGTCGACTCTGATTGAACCATTTTCATATGTTCTACTCTTGTTGTAAACTTAATTTGTTTATGTGTGAGGAATTGCAGTTTGTATTTTCTTTTTATTTGTTGAACTTGATTAGTTGTATTGTCGAACTTGATGTGTCAATTGTGATGAACTTTATTAGTTGTTGAATGTGTGATGCATTATTGATGTGAATTGAAATGAACTTGATGTGTGCATTATTTGCGTATGATGAGTATGCCCACGGGAGATGGGTACCCGTGGGTGATGGGTACCCACGGAGATGGTGCATTGTTCGCGGGTAAACGGGCATGCCCGCGGGCGAAGGGCATGGGCGAGGTTATTCGCCCGTTGTCCTTCGCGGGCATGCCTGTAGGGGGAAATTGGGGTCTCGGGTATGGGTATGGGCGAGCACTACCCGTACCCGCCGCGCCGATTGCCATCCCTACTCTCGGCCCTACATTCCCTTATGGAATCACTTTCTCCCGACATGGCCTCCCTTTGGGATTTTTTTGAAATAATTTTTTAAAAAGAAAATTATAAAAATAAATAGTCGGTCTAAAAAATATCAAAAATAGATTTCTGTCGCCGGTTGAACTGACGATAGGTTCCTGTCGTCGGTTCAACTTGCGACACGTACCCTCCCTCGTGCTATCGCCAGCCCGACTTCCAACTGGCGATAGGAAATGGATAGTCACATGTCGCCAATTCAACTAGCGACAACAATCCAGCTATAAAAACCTTAAAAAAATCAGCCCAAACTTATTTTAAATCCAAAAAAAGAAAGAGAGGAGGAGAAGGAGAGAAGAAAGGTAGCGAAGCTCCGCCAGTTCGTCGCGTAGGAGAGATAGACGGAGCATCGGATCCGATCGGCCATCTTGTAAGTACATTTATTTCGAACTTTGTACATTATGTCAAAACATGGTTGGATGGATCGTGGCTCGAAATCAAGATTACCCATGATATCGCCTTACATGAGTTTGGCGATGAAGCCTGATGACAGGTTCATGTGGGACTGCATTGACTCAGCGACGACGCATGTGTGCGGGACTACTATAGAGTACTTCCATTAGATGTCTCACTTAGGCTGAAATGTGTACACTCGCCAAGAGCATCCCTCTATTTCGCACTTCACATCGTAGCATCTTGGGTTAGACTTGACGACTGTAAATGCGCGCCGCACCGAAAAGACCTAGAATTTGATAGCCTCCTACACGGCCTCCTTGCATTTGTACACAGCTCCTTACCTGACTTCACTCTAGTCATACTACCACGGCACACGGGAGACTTCGTCGACAACGAGGTTGTCGAACTGGTATGTGTTCCACTCAGATGAAACTAGGCATGTCAATTGTGCTTGATTACCCGTGTGTCCGTGGGCGAATACCCTAATGGAGGCGGTATGGGCGTCTTTCTTTGCCCACAGGCATAAAAACGGGCACAATTCTTTGCCCATCGGGTAAACGGGCATGGGTAAGCTCCACCCATACCTGCTTCGCCCGATTACCTGTAACCTACCCGTATGTATAAGGAACTATGTTAGTTTGTATTTTTATTTTATTTGTTGAACTTGATTAGTTATCTTGTTGAACATGATATGTGAATTGTGATGAACTTTATTAGTTGTTAAATGTGTATGCACCATTGATGTGTGAATTATGATGAACTTGATGTATGCATTGCTCTCGGGTAACTAGCATATCCAAAGGCGATGGGTACCCACGGGCAGCGATGCATTATTCACGGGTAAACAGGCATGCCTGCGGGTGACGGGTACTCGCGGGTGACGGGCATGGGCGAGGTTTTTCGCCCATCGTCCTTCGCGGGTATGTCCGTGGGGGGAATTTATTGTCGCGGGTATGGGTATGGGCATGGGCGAGCACTACCCGTACCCGTCGTACCCAATTGCCATCCCTAGATGGAACCACCAGGTACTCTACATCATCCTCGTAGTCGGATCCTTCATCTTCTGACAATGCATTGTAGTCCCGGAATTCCTGGTCCATCCTTTGCACAATAGCCTCCAACTCCCCACCCTCGTCAACAAGCCCACTGGGTTGCCTGACTGAAGGAGCTACTTCTTTAGGGTCTTCGTCGATAGCATCAGCAACTCCGTGAGCTTCGGCAATTGTGTGCGCCGCGTTGTGGCTGGAGTCACCGACTTCTTCTTCGGTATTACCACCCCCTTCTTATTCAGCCGCGGATGCATTAATGGGCTTGGCATATGCCAGGGCCAGAATGACCAAATCCCACCCTACCTCCCTCTCCACGTATAGATATGACTGCCATGACTGTGTTCCCTTCAACGGCACTAACTCCAAATATGTGGGATGTGTTGTTCGAGGGGTAAGGCAACTCAATCTCGTATCATACACATCACGGTCCACTTGGAATGGGTGAAACAACCACCGCATCACAACACCCCATGTACGCCCCTCTGATCTTGGCAGGGGCATAGTCGTGATTGGAAATAGCGTAGGTCAATCCCCTCGGGACTCCCTAGAATAGTCCTCGGACCGTAGTAAATTTTAAAATTGGTGACGTTCAACATAATTGACACACTACACTATGAAGAATATTTTCACGATTAACCACATATCTAAAACAAGACTACCCACTGAAAATAATTGTGTACAACATACTGCACTACGCAACCGTACATCCAAAACTATGTAATCCATTCGGTTCAAAAAATTACCTCACGGTGGGGGAACCGAATGGGCAGCGCTTCACTAGCTTATATCCTCCCCTCTACTCCTCTCCGTTCCATCCTCCTCTTTTTTCTGAACATAAATGAATCATGTGCCAAATTTTAGGGTTTAATCGAGCTTTTATAGGGGTAGAGTTTCCATCGTTAGTTGAACCGCGACAGAAAGTCGGACTGATGACAAAAGGGGGCAGGGTACGTATTGCTAGTTCAATCGGTGACATGAGCCTGTCCCCAATTCAACCTTCTTTTTTAAAAAAATTCCCTCTCTTGGGCACCAAAGGCTGATTTAAGGCATGTTTGGAACAGCTTGGGCTTTTAGCTAGCAGTTCCAAACGTGAGGTTTTTCACACTGACTTTTCACATCGACTTTTTCTGAAGTCGGAAGCCACCTATAACACGAGAAAGGAGGAAACCGCACATGGGGAGCTTCTTGCAGCCCCTTCGGAATTTACCCCCGAAGTTAGGTGGAATTTACACTCATTTTTGTCATTAGACAAAACCCCCAAGCCCCTCACATGAAACCCTAGCGCTATGCCCCCTCCGCCCGCCCGCTCCTCCCGAGCGCCGCCTCCCTCCTTCCCACGTGTCGTGCCGGTCTTCTCCTCCCCACGCGCCACCGCCCTCTTCCCTTCGCCCCACCCGCTCCTCCACCTCACACGTCGCCGCCCTCCTACTCCCCTACCGGTGCCGCCGCCCCTCCTCCCGCATCGGCGCTGTTGGTGATATGCCCCTAGAGGCAATCATTCAAGGTTGTTAAAATAGCGACTCCAGTCGTAGAGTCGTATGATTCTACGATTCTTCGACACCAATACGATCCAAATCACACCTAGAGTCACACCTAGTAGAATCATGGAAGAATCACACTCCTAGTTTTAGAATCGGGTAGAATCGCGCATCACCTCAAATTATAAAAGATTTAGGTGTTTGGTTGTGTATCCCTCAATTCAAGTCATATGATAAGTACTAAGTAATTAATATGTTAGGCATTAAGATCGGGAGGTTTATAATAATAAAAATTATTTTATTTACTTATTTTACTTTTTATATAAAATATTCAGGTAATGGAAAATTTGTTAAAATCAATATTTTAGTTGTAGCTCTGAATAATATGGAATCTAAACTATGATTTAGACATTTATCAATCAAATTAGATGTCAATTGACTAAATAAACACTTATATCACTATTGGAGTACACGACACATTGAAATTTTTTATTTTTGGTAGAATCGGTAGAATCTTAGATTCAACTATTTGGTCCTAAAATGCGATCCAACCGTAGTGTTTTCGATCCGATTCAGAATCACGATTCTGACAACATTGTAATCATAGAGATGATTGTATCACGTCTATGTTTATTAGTTATAGAATAAATATTATTATGTTCATTGAATGAATTATCAATTATAAAGATTAACACGTATGTGACTTGTTGGTGGTGCTCTTCTAAATATATTCGTAGTTGGATGTCACTAGTCGGAACACTAGTGATTTATCAACCAACACATATATTGATTGATGATCATATTTCATCGGTCATGGATATAGAAGCATGGAATCAATAATGTGAACACATGTTAGAGAATATGGTGTTGGATTGACCCACCTTGAGACACTATTGAGATTGTTATGATTTTATATGTCCTAAGTTGGTCTCAAGCAATAATGATGTATAATCCTTATACTTGAGATCAATTTAGTTTCCTACATGTATAATAGTACACTTAGGGATTGCCAAACGATACTTCTTTACTAGGTAGTTATAAAGGTAGCTTTCGGGTATGCTATGAAACATGCGGAAGGATGCGACTGTGGACATCATGGGGATATGGTCATGATCATAGGATGATGTTACAATTGGCAATGGCATTGAAGGTTTATCGAATCACGTGTTTTCAAAGAAAGACCAGTCTTTGTCAGTTCTCGGCGGTCGACCGCCACCTCTGCGGTCGGGGCCGCCAGCCTCGAGCTTAGAAGCTGGAGGTCAGACCGGCCATGGGAGGCGGTCTGACCGCCATAAGTAACTTTGATTTTGGAGCTGGGTCGAAAATAGAGGGTGTAGGCAAGAGAAGGGATTCTTCGACACTTGGTCTCATAATTTTTGGAGCTTCCAGTCAAAAGATCTATTCGTTTGAAATTTCGAGAGAGGTCTCGATTTTCAGGGTGGAAATTTAGCTAAGTCCCTTGCTGGGCGGTTGCGAAGAACTTATTCCCAGAATCGATTTCTTGGTCTATTTTTTTGCAGGTGGTTTGCAGGTCAACGACGGTCAACGGGAAGAATGATCGGGACTAACCTTGGAGAGCTAAGGTTCAGAATGATCGAGGATCTCGGGTGAAGTATATGGTTTCAAACATGGCGCAAAATGGACAAGGATGACCGAATGGGGAGATCGGTGCGACGAGTTGCATCAAGTGGCGCGGGGGTCGGTGCAAGTGCTATGGTGGTTTTGGTGGGAGCCGGATGAGAGAGACTTGCTGACATGAAGAGAGCCGTTGATCAACCTACACGTGGCGAAGCATGGGATTGCTACATGAAGATTGGACTCGGTCTTTGGAGAAGGATCGAAAGGAGTATTTTGTAACTTCACCAAGATACCGCCTTGATTGCTTTTGGCTAAACCGCGGTACAAGGAGAAGTGGTTTAGGTCAAGAGAATATGAAGACAACTCTTTGAAATGCGTGCGTGAGTGAAACCCGTTTGTGTGTGGGCTTAACGGGTGCCCATTAGGGAATACCTTCTAGAAGCTAGCCTCAACTATAAATAGTAGAGAGTGCTGGTTACTCCTCCCTCGACCCTCTTGTTTTCATAATGAAACCCTAGTTTTGGTGCTTCGGGAGAATATGGGAGAGGTTGGGTTTCTAGAGATTAGATTTATTGTGTGCTCAAGTGTTGAGTATTCGTCCTCCATGATGGAGTGGTTGTAAACCAACATCTATTTCAAATCAATCCAAGCAAGATTCCTCAAAGTTGAGTCTCTATTTTGTGATTTTGAGGCTTTCTTTGACCCACATCTTTTCTTTCGATTTTTGGCCTGGATCTTGCTTGCTGTGAAATGTGGGAACCCATGTAGGATCATCTATAACTCACGAGCAAATTTTTGGATCATGTTTTTGTTTTAACTCGGTTTTGAAGCAATCTTCACTCAAATGGAAAAAAGTTAGAACTTTGGCAAAGATCTTCACGATCTTTGATTGGAATAGGTTCCTAACATCCTAGAGAAGGTGTGCTTCAAATTTTGAAGAGTTTGGAGTTATAGATCAAAAGTTAGACCTATTTGTGATTTCATTTTTTGGACTGATTTTACTATTCGTCGTGCTGGAGGTCAGACCGCCCCCTGTGAGAGGACAAACCGCCCATGGACCGGTCAGACCGCCCATGATAAGAGGTCAGACCGCCCAACTCTTTGGGATTTGAGTTTTGATGATTTGAGTTGTTTAGCTTCGGGGTTTCGCTATGCTTGTACTTTGATCTTCATAGCTCTCATAGCTATTGAAGTGAAAAACATGTTGAATCTGATCGAGGTGAAAAAGAGATCGTGCTCCTATTCACCCCCCTCTAGTCACCGTTTCGGTCCAACAGCGGCTGGTCGGATATGAGATTTTTTCCTCCTAACATAACTAGAGAGATATCTCTGGGCTCTCGATGTGGTCGGATAAAGAAAGTGCATGGCTGGTTCACTAGTGGTTGAAGAGTTGACCACATGAAGTTGTCTGTCACTTCATCGAGAAAGTATCGAACAATCCATGGATGACAAAATATCTCACTTGGAGTTCAACCTGATATTGTGAGGCAAAGGGGGATTACACAAGCAGGTCATTCAATTCGACCAGATACGGACTAGTCGTATGGATATACGAGCTGGTCGTAGACTAGTTACTACTAATCGTAATGAGTTACGAACTAGTCAGGACTAAATATGAACTGGTTGTATAAAGATACGAGCTAGTCGTAAGTGATAAGGACCTACTCGCAGATCATATTATATTAAGGTTCGTCCAATATAATTTATGTGTATTCGGGAATCGTTGTGTCTTGCAAGGAACTACTAACGACCCATGGTCGAAAAAGGATTTCCGAGTCACAACCGATTACGCATGGACCTCTGGGTCACACTCTTAACGGGTTGGAACAAACGTGTTCAGATAGGATCCTTCATGTGCCCTATATAAAGGGCATGCATGAGGCTATTCGGATATACAACAGAGAACATGAGTTGCTACACCGAAACCCTAGCCGCCATCTTCTAGAGAGCCCTGCAGCGCAAGTTGGTGCTAACACAATGGCGTACGACGTTCCACACCCTGGACGTGTGGATACCATAGAGGCGCTATTGCGGTTGCTGTTGCACTCTAAGACGATTCACGATCTTCACAAGGAACGTGGTTAGTTGCTGGAGGAGACGATCTACATCGAGGACATTAGATGATCGACTACGACCACTTCCTTGACGCGCTCTACGTTGGGTCAGGCTGCTCCAACTATTCTTCTGCTGCACTGCGCATTTAGTGGTAACGATCTATGATCTCTTGCTTGCATGATATCTTGATTTACGTGATAAATTTTTTAAATTATCAGCTAGTGTAGCCTACATGTATCTCTTCAATGAGTTGTATCACCGAAACTCTAGCCGTCATCTTCTTGAGGGTCCTACTGTTCGAGTTGGTGCTAGTACACTGGCGTACGGTGTTCTATTCCTAGACGTGTGGATATCTGTAGGACCGTAAAGGCGACTAGGGGGGTGAATATGCGCTTTCTCAACTTTCTCGCCTAAATCAAATTCAACACGAACTTTACTCCTTTAGCTATGAAAGCTAAGAAGATCAGTAAGCGCACAGTGGAAGCCTTGTGCTAAATTCGATAACCTCGCTCAACCACACGACACACAAGTGGAGAAATGAACTCACTGTTCTGGACTGGGTACCGGCGGTTTGACCGGCTACCAAGGGCGGTCTGACCGACGGTCAACGAGCGGTCGGGCCGGCTACTAACTGGCGGTCGGACCGTTGGATATCGGTTCGACCCGGCGATCTTGAACGATTCGAACGCGAGCGGTCGGACCGCCGTTATAAAACCGGTCAGACCGGTTCAGTCCAGTACTGAAAAATCAAGCACAAATCCAAAACAAAATTTGATCCAACTTTTGATTCAACCAATGAAACTTGACCAAATTTCGAGGACACCTCCCTAATGATATTAGAGACCTATTTCTAGCGACGATCCTTCAGATCCACTTCGCAGAATCGATCTCTCAAGGTTTTACAAAAGAAGTGCACAAACCCTAGAAATATGAAAATCTTGATTCAAGACTTGCTTGTGGGGATTGATGATCTAGATGACTCTAGGAGTATTCCCACACATCAAAGCAAGATAAAATAGGTCAAGAGACCAAGCATAAACCCTTGAATCAAGGAAGCACCAAAATTATCCAAAAGAGAGAAGAACACAAAGGGGACAAATGATCTTTCAATTAAGCATCACAAGATTGATTGAACACACTAGATGCTTACAAAGCCTCTCCAACAAGGAGGACAAGAGCTCACACAAGAGCACACTCACAATCTCTCCAAACCCTAGCTTATCCTCTCCTCTCCTCCAAACCCTAGAAAATGAAGAAGGGGCCCAAATGAATGCTTGGGGGTTTTACATCTCCCCCCTTTCTATTTATACTAGAGGCCTATGGTTTCTCTTTTGGGACCCACTCACACATGGGACCCACACACACATAACTATTGAAGCAATCGCCTGCTTCACCACGTGTAGGTTGATCAGCGGTTCTCATCACGTCGCCAAGCCTCTCTTGTCCGAATCCCATCGGAATCTCCCAGAGACTCGCACCGACTTCCGCACCGCCTGATCCAACCAGCTGTATCGAACTACCCGTTCGATCCATCTTGCCCATTCTGCACCATGCTTGAGTCACACGACCTCACCCGGCATCCATGATCGTTCTGAACCTCAGCTCTCCAAGCGTAGTCCCGATCCACCTTACCGTTGACGTCGTTGACCTGCAAGCCACCTGCACAGCAATAGACAAACAAATCGTTTCCGGGAACAAGTTCTTCACAACTTGACCCACGTTAGTTCCGCAATGCAATATGCAACAATAAAGCATTGAAGTTCATACGATAAACACAATCAATACACCACAATGCCAACTTGGCTACCCTCCAAGTCATCGGCGGTCTGACCGCCCCACAAGGCCGGTCCGACCGATTCCAGGCCGGTCGGACCGATCCCACAACGGCGGTCGGACCGCCCGAAAAGACTTAGCCAAAATTTCAGCTCGAAATTCCGAAACCTTCTGAAAATTTCAACTGAATAGAACTTTTGACTGGGAGCTCCAAAAATGATGTGACCACATCCAGGAGACTCCCCTCACTTGCCTACACAACCTATTTTTGGCTCAGCTCCAAAAACTACTTTTCTTTTTGGCGGTCGGACCGGCAAGCACTGCCGGTCAGACCTTCCCACTGGCCGGTCGGACCGGCGACCTGGCCGGTCGGACCGCCCCTGTCCTGACAGCCCTGGAGCAAACCCGAAAACGCGACAAATTGTAAACCAACAAAGCCATTGCCAATTGACTCATCATCCTGAGATCGTGCACATATCCTCACGATATCCACATCTCCCCCTTGATGAACACATTGGCAATTTCCCAGAAAATGTGGTTTTTCAGATTGAAAAGTAAAACAAACGCCGTTTTCGCATAAAGGCACAACTTGGTCCATAAGCAAGAAAAAGCCTAGGAACCGACCAAGCTGGCTTCAGGATAGTATAAGCAAGTGAGATAAGGCAATGAAAGCACAGGAGGATTCAAATTCCAGAAAGTAGCCAAAAATCTCACTTAGGTCTAAATGAAAGACAAATGTTCTATTTGACCTTTGATCATTGTGAGTCTTCTTCAATTACAAATATAATCAGAAAAAGGTAATAGAAACAAGAGACTCAACTCACTATGATCACAAATTTTCAAAAGGTTCAAATTTTTATTTTATGAAGTTCTTTTAAATGAAACCTTATGTATGAAACCAAAAGCTCTTAACCAGCATTTTCTTCACAATCTTCCTCCCCCTTTGACAATGAATTCATCAAGATGCATGAGAAAAGAAAGATCATGAAGGAATGACTTTATTTTTGAACTTTAGAAAAAGGAGCCATAACCATTATCCAAGTAGACAGTACAAGTATTATACTAAGCCATAAAAAGAGTAGAGACTATATTCAATCATGGCAAACCATGTACTGCAAAGCTAAAACCAAAATAGCAGTAATCTGAGATTAAGAGAATGAATACCATGAAAAGTTGCTCAATATCATAGTTTCACTAAATGCAACCAAAAATGAGTCAAGCCATGTCTATAAGTAAAAAGAGACTCAAAACAAGAACTGAGACATTTTGAGCATTAAGATTACACTTTTGAAGCAAAACTCAAGCACTTAACATTTTGAGCATTTTCCTAAAAAGGATTTTTTTTCACTGTGCTAGATCTCAAGCCTTGCCGCGACCATCTCAAGCGATAAGCTTAAAAGAATGATCTAGGTCATCCAAAACTCCCCCTGAGTTCATGCCTAGTGCAATGGCAAGTCGTCTCATAAGAAAGGATTGGTGAGATCAGTTTTTTCGCACAGAAAATCTCATTTTTCATTTGCTTGACTTAAGGAGATAAAAAGCTCATTTTCATCTCAAAAAAAAAGTTCAAGACTCAATTCAACCTATATGACATGGCAAGAATCATAAGAGGATCACTAGAGCAAAAACTAGTCACAAGATCCAACAAGACATGATTTGATTCAATTTGCTCACAGATATAAAGCTAGCAAGGCAAAAGCTAAGCTAAACAAGAAGAGCCATAAAAGAAGTCTAACAGACTATCACTTGATATGAAAAGGTAGAGAATATGGAATCAAGTCATACAAGGATAATAATCAAAGCTCCACAAATTTTATTATGCAATGCAAGACAATTGAAATAAAACATGCATTATGATACAATGATTGCAAAAAGAGCGAATTCCCCCTCAAAACAACCCAATAGGACTAATAACCCCTAACTCTCCCCGCAAAGCAGCAAAACGAGAAGAATCAAGAGCTTTAGTGAAAATATCTGCAAGCTGTTGTTCTGACTCTACAAAGTGGAGCACAACATCACCCTTCTCAACATGGTCTCTCAGAAAATGAAATCGAATATCAATGTGTTTAGTCCTGGAATGTTGCACTGGGTTTTTGGCAATATTAATTGCAGAAGTGTTGTCACAGAAAAGAGGAACACTTCTCAAGGATAACCCATAGTCCCGCAGCGTGGATAAAATCCAGAGAACCTGAGAGCAACCACTGGCTGCAGCTACATACTCGGCCTCAGCTGTGGACTGTGAAACAGAAGACTGTTTTCTAGAAGATCAAGAAACAAGAGATGTGCCTAAGAAATGACAAGTGCCAGAAGTACTCTTCCTATCCACTCTACACCCCGTAAAATCAGCATCAGAAAATGCTCGAATTGAGAGAGCAGAAGAAGAATAATACCAGAGTCTAAAGTCAAGAGTATCTTGAAGATACCTGAAGATACGACGTACTGCTTGACGATGAGAAGCACGAGGGGAAGCCTGAAAGCGAGCGCACAGACATACGGCAAATTGTATGTCCGGCCTCGACGCTGTAAGATAGAGGAGAGAGCCAATCATACTGCGGTACTCCTTCTGGTCCACGGGCTCTCCATCCTCATCAGGGTCCAGCACGGTGGTTGTAGCAATGGGAGTAGACATTGGCCTCGCTTCCCATATTGAAGCGCCAAGAAGGTCCTTTGTATACTTACTCGATGAACGAAGGTGCCTTCTTTCGCTTGCTTGATTTGAAGACTAAGGAAGAATGTCAACTCTCCCATCATGCTCATCTCGAACTCACCGCTCATCGAATCAAAACTGGACACCAAAGCATGAGAAGAACCACCGAATATAATATCATCCACATAAATCTGAACCAACAAGAAATCACTGCCATGCCTGAGAGTGAACAAGTTTTTATCAACCATTCCCATTTTGGAATCATTTTCAAGCAAGAAACTCTTAAGCCTGTCATACCAAGCTTTAGGAGCTTGCTTCAATCCATCTGAGGCTTTAGAGAGTTTAAAAACATGGTTTGGGAATTTTGATTTTCAAAACCGTGAGGTTGCTTGACAAAGACCTCTTCTTCTATGAAACCATTCAAGAAAGCACTTTTAACATCCATTTGAAAGAGCTTGAAACTCTTGGATGTTGCAAATGCTAAAAGAATGCGAATGGCTTCCAATCTAGCTACTGAAGCAAAGGTCTCTTCAAAGTCTAAGCCCTCTACCTGAGAATAACCTTGAGCTACCAGTCTAGCTTTATTGCGAACAACCAATCCATCCTCACGTTGCTTATTTTTAAAAATCCATTTTGTTCCAATAACATGAGAATCAGAAGGCCGCTCAACTAAAATCCAGACTTTGTTTCTTTCAAAATTCTCAAGCTCTTCATGCATGGCATTGACCCAAGAGGCATCAGATAAAGCATGGGTGATATCTCGGGGTTCAAAAGAAGCGACAAAAGCAGAGTGTGCAGGAGAATCAGGAGAAATAAACCTGGAGCGAGTGACTCGCTCTTGAAGATCCCCAATCATCTGCTCAGGTGGATGTTGTCGCTGAATATGAAGAGGTGCTCCTGGTGCAGAAGTGGCCTCTACCCCATGAGTTGTTGAGGTAGGAACAGAGCCACTCATATCGTCGGTGGGGATAGGAGGAGGTCGCTCACCAAACCGGGTAGTAGTAGCGAGCTCTCCACCCTCTCGAGGTAGCTGGAGGATGGTTCGGTTCCTCATCCTCAGAGTCATCATCGACGAAGATGCTTCCTTGAATTTCAGGATCCTGTATACCTGTAGCATCGGGTCTAGTACCAGGACTAGCCTCATCAAAAGTGACTTCGCAAGTCTCAACAATTTTGTTAGTGTCAACATTAAAAACACGATAGCCACGAGAATGAGCAGGATATCCAAGAAATATGCCATCAAAACATCTAGACTCAAATTTATCAAGGTTGCCATGTTTAAGAATGAAGCACTTGCAACCAAAAATCTTGAAAATGAGAGACTTTAGGAGAATGACCAAATCTAAGCTCATACGAGGTCTTCCCAACCACAGATCTCAAGAAAATCCTATTGGAGATATAACAAGCAGTAGAGATCGCCTCAGCCCAAAATCTCCTAGGAGTAGAATGCTCATCTAACATGGTTCGAGCCATCTCTACAAGGGTTCTATTCTTCCTTTTTACAACACCATTTTGCTGGGGAACTCTAGAAGAAGAAAACTGATGCTCAATTCCCCTATCGCTCGTAAGGTAGAAAAGAAGAATTCTTGAATTCATCCCATTGTCACTCCTAATGGCTCTCAAAGCTCCAGAATATCAACAGCAAGTCTAAAGACCAAATCTCTAAAGAATCCAAATGCTTCGTCCTTAGAAGCGAGAAAATAAACCCATGAATACCTGGAGTAATCATCCACAACCACCAGCACATACCATTTCCCACGAGCTGATCGAACTCTAGAAGGACCAATCGTGTCTAAGTGAAGAAGTCATCCCGTCCATCACCATTACCAAAGTAAGAGGTGGGTGGGAAGCGACACCATCTTACCATGTCTACATAGCAAGCACACAAGATCTCTAATGACCTTGACCTAGGCAAACCTCTAATCAAGTCCTTGCAACCGACTCTGACAAATGATCAAAACCTATATGCCCAAGTCTACGATGCCACAAAACAAGATCATGAGAATCGAGGCTACAAGACACCTAGGACTGAAATCAAGAAATCTCAAATTTGCACAAAGATCTTCTCAAATGGAGATCTAAAAACAAGCTCACCCGAGGAATCTAGAACTCTACACTCACCACTCTTAAACCTCACTTCTAGACCCTCATCAAGCAGCTGAGAAACAGATAGAAGATTATACCTCAGCTTACTTACCAAAGCGACGTCTTTAAGCATGAACTTGTCGTTGACGCCGCAAAGGTGCCCTTTGCGATCCACGGTCCCGTAGAAGCATCCCCAAAGGTAATCAATTCGTTGTTGGATGCACGTGTGAGGAGGAGAACCATCTAGAATCTCCGGTCATATGTCGAGAACACCGAGTCAACAAGCCATATGTCCTCCTTCCTCGCACGACGGACCTAAAAAGCACAATCAGAAAACATCCGTGCCTCAGTACTGGGGTTAGTGATAAATGATCGAGGAATCCAGTACTGAGAAGCACGATGTCTGGGAGCAGCAGTAGAAACAGCAGAAACATGATCAGGAATAAAATCATAAGGATGCACATGAGAACCACTTAGACCTCTCCGAAACGATCTACCAAAAGATCGATACTCCCCCTGTCTAGGTCCTACCCGTGGTCTCTCATCACGATATCCTAATCCAACATGCTGCCTAGACCCACCAAAAGAGTCTACAAAGTTCTCTACAAATCTATGCCTATATGTGGTACGATAAACAGGCTGCCTAGCTCTAGAGACTATAGCTGGAGAGGGGACTCCTCTAATGGATCTCAAGGCGCTCATCCTCTCTTTTCTCTCAAGTTTTGCTCTCCGAAAGCAGAACTCAACAGTGTGGCCTTCTTTCTTGCAGAAGGTGCAATGGTACTGGACATTTTGAGGGGTCTGTACTGATGGAGTAAAAGCACCTTTCTTGCAAGAAAGAGTTTGAGCAAAACCGGCGGATTTAAAAACAACCCTGGATGGTTTAGGAGGTTCTAGCTCAAACAGACCATTCTTCACAACTCTAGCAATTCTAGGTGGGTTTTTCTTAGAATGTTCTAGGGGATTGAAACCTAGACCACTATTTTTCACGCTCACCTTGGATTGATCAAGAATCATGTTGAGTTTCTTTTTCCCACTCGAAAACTTCTCAAGAGTCACCTTGAGGTAATCATTCTCTTTAATTAGACTCTCACATCTAGTGCACTTGCTAGACTTGATTACCTCATCACGTTTACTCTTAAGAAGGGCCACTTCCACTTTGAAGGCCTCACAAGACACACAATAGGATTTCTTAATCCTATTCAATCGCTTCCTTAAACTTGACTCTAAATGCCTCTTGAATCTGACCAATCATGATTTCAACTTCAGCATTCAAAACACAAGAGTTAGATTCAATGACTTTCTTAGAAGCAGTAAAAGATATAGCTCTTTCAATTTTAGCTTTTTCTTCAAGAGTCTTGTTTAAAGCTTCAATCTCAATTGTAAGCTTGGGACAATTTTCACAAGATGCAGCTCTAGAGTAAACCACCATTTCAGTCATCTCTTGCATCTTAATCCTATTATTCTTACAATGAGAGCATGTGTGACTAGCATCAAATTTTGCAATTCCTTGTATGCTATCCAATTTTAATTCAAGTAAAGCACAATTCGAGCAAGTTAAAGGAATAGCTTCCATGGCGGTCACATCAAGTGAAATGGCATCTAGGCAAGCAGAACTAGACTTGAGTGATTCTAGTTCATCGAGAGCATCTTTTAGTTGATTAGTAACAGAGGAATGAGCGATTTCAAGCTTGTCAAATCTTTAAGCCAGCTAGTGCAGAATCACAAATATCATCGGGATTAATAGATTTAAGCCTAACAACTTCTAGGTTCAAATTATCAATCATAATGTCACCTTCTTAATCATTTTTACTTGCTTATGCAATTTCGCTCAACAAGCACCAAAACCTTTTCATGTCGAAGAATAGAAGGGCATACCTCATCGGGATCACTAAAAGGATCCTCATCGTTGGAGGAGTCATTGTCGTGGTCGTTCTTGGCCATGAAACACATGCCCGTGAAGTCATGAGCCTTCTTCTTGCCACGGGAGTCACTCTCGTAGTCCTCCGCTTCCGAGTCCACATCGCTCATGTTTACATTCTCTAGAGCGGCAGGACCCTACCGACAAACTTCCGATAGTTTGTCTTCTTGGGTTTTGCATCCTCTCCGGGGATGTCTTGAGTCTCCTTCTCCTCCTTGCCCTTTAGCTTGGGGCACCGAACGAATGTAGTTTGGCTCACCACATTCAAAGCACGTGATAGGTCCACTTCTCCTCCTATTCCTCACCTTGTTGTACGCTCTTGTGAATTTGGTGGATAGGAGGGCTAAGTCATCCTCGGGCAATTTCTCAAGTTGCTCATCGCTTAAAGAATATAAAGCAGATAATGAAAACCGGATGAGCTACAATCAAGAGACTCGGAAGAACAACCCTTGGATTTGTCGACCACTAATGCCATCGACTGTCTTGGGAGACGCGAGATAAAATCAATCTCATGCGTCTTCAACCTCGAGTAAAGCTTATCCATGGTAAGCTCACTCATGACAATGTTTTCATTGATGGAAGTGATCTTCATTCCCCAGACCTTCACATCAAGAGCACCCAACAGCTGGCGTGCATTTTCGCACTCGTAAAAACTAAGTCAACAAATACGGAGATCATGAAGAATCTTAGAAAATCTTCCCCATAGCTCATCCAAAGACTCACCAGGCCTTTGCTCGATATTTGAGTATACTTTCTTGAGTCGGTTCTGCCTCACTTCCTTGATCGCATGGACCCTTCGTGATAGTCACAAAGAGTCCGCCAGATCTCATGAGCGATCGCAAGTGAGCAATGTGCTCAAACTCGGATCGACTAAGGCCTTGGATCAAATAATTACGAGCCTTCTTGTTGGCCTCCACATCTCGAGTGATCATATCGTCATCGGCTGGCACGACATAAGAGTTTTTCACCTTAAGCCAAATAGCGTGCCCTTGAGCCTCGATATATGCTTGCATACGAGCCTTCCAATATGCAAAGTCAACTCCATCAAAAATATGTGGCTTGGTTGAGTACTTGTCAGTCGCCATAGCTCCAAAGACCGGTTAAGATCTATGAGAAGAGCTAACCGCTCGATACCACTTGTAGGACCGTAAAGGCGACTAGGGGTGAATAGGCGCTTTCTCAACTTTCTCGCCTAAATCAAATTCAACACGAACTTTACTCCTTTAGCTATGAAAGCTAAGAAGATCAGTAAGCGCACAATGGAAGCCTTGTGCTGAATTCGATAACCCCGCTCAACCACACGACACACAAGTGGAGAAATGAACTCACTGCTCGATCTGGCACCGCGGTTTGACCGGCTACCAAGGGCGGTCTGACCGACGGTCAACGAGCGGTCGGACCGGCTACTAACTGGCGGTCGGACCGTTGGATATCGGTTCGACCCGGCGATCGAAGCGGTTCGAACGCGCGCGGTCGGACCGCGTTATAAAACCAATGACCGGTTCATCCAAGATCTTGAAAAATCAAGCACAAATCCAAAACGAAATTTGATCCAACTTTTGATTCAACCAATGAAACTTGACCAAATTTCGAGCACACCTCCCTAATGATATTAGAGACCTATTTCTAGCGACGATCCTTCAGATCCACTTCGCAGAATCGATCTCTCAAGGTTTTACAAAAGAAGTGCACAAACCCTAGAAATATGAAAATCTTGATTCAAGACTTGCTTGTGGGGATTGATGATCTAGATGACTCTAGGAGTATTCCCACACATCAAAGCAAGATAAAATAGGTCAAGAGACCAAGCATAAACCCTTGAATCAAGGAAGCACCAAAATCATCCAAAAGAGAGAAGAACACAAAGGGGACAAATGATCTTTCAATTAAGCATCACAAGATTGATTGAACACACTAGATGCTTACAAAGCCTCTCCAACAAGGAGGACAAGAGCTCACACAAGAGCACACTCACAATCTCTCCAAACCCTAGCTTCTCCTCTCCTCTCCTCCAAACCCTAGAAAATGAAGAAGGGGCCAAATGAATGCTTGGGGGTTTTACATCTCCCCCCTTTCTATTTATACTAGAGGCCTAGGGTTTCTCTTTGGGACCCACTCACATGGGATCCACACACACATAACTATCAAGCAATCGCCTGCTTCACCACGTGTAGGTTGATCAGCGGTTCTCATCACGTCGCCAAGCCTCTCTTGTCCGAATCCCATCGGAATCTCCCAGAGACTCGCACCGACTTCCGCACCGCCTGATCCAACCAGCTGTACCGAACTACCCGTTCGATCCATCTTGCCCATTCTGCACCATGCTTGAGTCACATGACCTCACCCGGCATCCATGATCGTTCTGGACCTCAGCTCTCCAAGCGTAGTCCCGATCCACCTTACCATTGACGTCGTTGACCTGCAAGCCACCGCATGAAGAATAGACAAACAAATCGTTTCCGGGAACAAGTTCTTCACAACTTGACCCACGTTAGTTCCGCAATGCAATATGCAATAATAAAGCATTGAAGTTCATACGATAAACACAATCAATACACAACAATGCCAACTTGGCTACCCTCCAAGTCATCGGCGGTCTGACCGCCCCACAAGGCCGGTCCGACCGATTCCAGGCCGGTCGGACCGATTCCACAACGGCGGTCGGACCGCCCGAAAACACTTAGCCAAAATTTCAGCTCAAATTCAAACCTTCGAAAATTTCAATCGAATAGAACTTTTGACTCGAGCTCCAAAATGATGTGACCACATCCAGAGACTCCTCACTTGCCTACACAATCTATTTTTGGCTCACCCAAAACCACTTTTCTTTTTGCGGTCGGACCGGCAAGCACGCCGGCCGATTCTTCCCATCGGCCGGTCGGACCGACGACTGGCCGGCCGGACCGCCCGTCCCCGACAACCACGAGCAAACCCGAAAATGCGACAAATTGCAAACCAACAAAGCCATTGCCAATTGACTCATCATCCTGAGATCGTGCACATATCCTCACGATATCCACAATATCGTAGATGCGCTACTATGATTGCTGCTGTGTTGAACGAGGATGGTCCACGATCTTCACAAGGAACGCGATTGGTTGCTAGAAGAGAGGATCGACATCAAGGACGCTGGACGATCGACCCCGACCGCTACATCGACACGCTCGATATTGCATCGATTGCTCCAACTCTTCTTCCGCTGCACTACGCGTCTAATAGTAACGATCTATGATATCGTACTTGCATGACTTCCTCGTTTACGTGGTAGAATTTTTAAATTATTAGCTAGTGTAGCCTACCCATATCCCTACAGTGCCTCCTCCTCCTCCCTCCCTCCCGTGTCGTCGCCACCACCCTTCCTCCCTCCTCTCGCACCTATGATGCTTCCCTCCTGCACCCACTTAGCACAGATGGTTTCAACAAGATCATCTGTCCCGCCCAGAGTTTTTCTCGAGCAGCTCGATACACCATCGGTGGTCGACAATTCCCAGAACATAGATGCTCAACTAGAGATCGTACAGATCAACCCAAGTAGTGATTGGATAACATCAATCTATAATTATCTTCCGCATGGCATAATTCCTGAAGATGACGTTGAGGCCGATCGTATAGCTCGAAAAGCCAAATCATACACTTTGATCGAAAGTACCTTGTACAAACGGAGAGGTTACAGAGTGTTGATAAGATGTATATCTCAAGAGGATGGGTTACAGCTACTCTCCGACATACATGTAGGAGTCTGCGAGCACATCATTCCTACAGAACTCTGGTCGGTAAAGCCTTCCGGCAATGATACTATTGGCCAACTACCCTTCATGATGCCAAATAACTTGTGACGAAGTGCGTACAATGTCAATTTCATAATCGACAAGTATATCAGCTGGCACAAGTTTTTCAAACAATACAACTTTCTTGGCCTTTTGCGACCTAGGGACTAGAGATTCCGGACCTTTCCCAAGAGCACTCAGGGGCTTTGAATTCCTTTTTGTCATGATCGAAACATTTACAAAATGGATAGAAGCTGAGTCAGTCATAAAAGTAACAATTAAAGCTACCAAGAAGTTCATTACCAAAAATGTGATAACACGATTTGGCATACCTAGTGGTATAATCACAGATAACGGTACCTAGTTCTCAAGTGCGAGTTTACAGGAATTCTACGAAGATATAGGTATCAAAATTTATTTGGCTTCTGTTGCTCTCATGCAGAGCAATGGGGTAGTCGAGAGAGCCAATGATATCATCATACAAGGAGTAAAACGCCGAGTATTCGACCAGTTATTAAAACGGTCAGGAACTTGAGAGCAAGAACTTTGCTCTATATTATGGGTCACTCGAACCACGACCAGTCGTGTGACAGGTGAAATGTCATTTTTCTTATTTACAGTGCTAAAGACATGCTTCCTCCGGAACAAAAACTTGGCTCTGCTCGAACTGATTGTTTCAACGAGAACGATCAGAATGAAAGACGATTCGGTGATGTCAATTTCCTCGAAGAACTACGAAACCAAGCCTTGAAACAATCGTAGTTTACCAACAAGCTATGAGAAGGTACAACAGTCGTAAGGTGTAACCTCGTAGCCTAGCTGTAGGTAATATGGTCCTCAAAAAAATTCAAAGCCAGACAAATAGCAACAAACTTTCTCCCAAATGAGAAGATTCATACACTGTGGTTGAAGTCACCAGACTAGGTTCGGTACGACTAGCCATGCCAGACGGACGTGTTTTATCTAATTCCTAGAACATTGATCAATTGTGTAAGTTTCATGTATAGTTGTTCATTTCAATTTCAATTTCTTTTTTTTTTCAATAAAGATGCATTATCCTTTTACCATGAGTGTTGTTATTTATATATTGACTATTCATTGTTCGGTCAAATGCTATAATTGTCTACATTCATCGGAGAAGATTACTTGCTCTCTGACATCCTTTTCATGGACACCTTCTACCTTTTGGCTCCGACACAGTTGTCAAATGCCATAAGGTCCTAATTATGATCATCACAACGATGTCTCTCACGAAGCGACCACACAATCTTTTCTTAAAGAAGGAAACAAGTAAAAGGGGTATCACACAGACAATTAGATATAGTTACCATCGTGCTTAAGGATTGAAAGACTATTTCTCTTCATTTCAATATTCTATTATACTCTTGTTTGGCTACTGGTTGGGACACGGAAAGTCTCCTAGTCGAAATCTTTCATCTATGCATGTGGTGCTGCCCACTAGAAGGAATTTCCTATCGATAGCCATTTTCTTACGATCTTTGCTGCCAGTGGACTTGAGTATGAATATGTTTCGCAAAGTGTTATTCATGTCTTTGATTCTTAGTAGTGTTATGACCAGCTTGGATAATATGTATGAAGAAGAACATTTTTCTGCATACATTCTTTCATAATTTATTATCATCAAGATAAGTCTTATCTTTCAACCACATAATGTATTATTTAGTGATTCGATTAAGGAGAATAGATCTATAACTAGTCGAAGTCATACACTAGTTCCGGCCAAATTGATTTTCTAGTATTAATACGATCATTTTTGTCACATAATCAGCACATACTTTATACAGTGGTCGTAAATTTTACTATTTTTCTTCTTACTGCTTCTTTAGTAAAGTTCTTCTACTACACAAGCAGTCGGGAGCTAGAAAATATATGAGTAGTTCATTAGTTAAAAAGGTAAACACAGACTTTACTCGATCGTCGACACGTGTCGACGGCGATCCCACCGGGTGGTGGTGGAGGCCAGAGAGATGAACGGAGATGGCGCTACGCCGATGATGAGCGGCGGAGCTTGTCGGGTCCAAAATGGCTTTCATGCATTGAGCAAATTGGTGGCGAAAGATGGTGCGCATTGGCTTTAGGGGCGACTGTTGGGGATATGCCCTAGAGGTATTCATAGAGATGATTGTATCACATATATGTTTATGGGTTATTGAATAAATATTATTCTGTTCTTTGAATAAATCATCAATTATATAGATCAACGAGTATGTGACTTGTTGGTGAAGCTCTTTAAACTGAAATATATCCCTGGTCGAATGTCACAGGTCGGAACAGTAGTGGCTCTACGACCATATCATGTATGGATTGACGACCATGTTTCACCGATCATGGATATAGGGATATTGAATCGATAATGTGAACATATATTAGAAAACGTGGTGTTGGATCGACCCACCTTGAGACACTTTTGAGATTATTATGATTCTATATGTCGTTAGTTGGTCTCAAGCAATGATAATGTATAATCCTTATACATGAGATCGGTATGGTTCCCTACATGCGTAATATCACTCTTAGGGGTTGCCGAACGCTACTCGTAACTAGATAGTTATAAAGGTAACTTTCAAATATGCTATGAAATATACAGAGGGATGTGACTTGTCGGATATGGGATTTGCCCCTCCTAATATAACATGAGAGATATCTCTGGGCCATCGAAGTGATCGGATAAAGAAAGTGCATGGTCATGCCACTGGTGGTCGAAGAGTTTGACCACATAAGGTTATCCGACACTCGATCGAAAAAATATTGAACAGTCCATGGATGACATAATATATAACATGGAGTTCAACCAAATATCGTGATGCAAAGAGATAATACATGAGTAAGTCGCTTAGTTCGATCAGTTACGGACTAGTCGTATGGAGATACAAGCTGGTCGTAGACTGGTCGAACGTAATCACAGAGTAGTCGAAACCTTATCGTAAGGAGTTACAGACTGGTCGTGACCAAATATGAACTGTTGTATAGAGATAGGACCTGGTCGTAAGTGATGAGGAACTGGTCATAGATCATATTGCATTAAGGTTCGTCCGATATAATTTGTGTGTGTTCGAATCGTTATGTCCTGCTAGGAACCGCTAGCGACTCGTGGTCGGAAAGGATTTCCGAGTCACAACCGACAACACATAAATCTAACGGATCACACACTTAACGGGTTGGAACAAAACGTGTTCGGATAGGATCTGTCATGGACACTTTATAAGGAGATGCTTGAGACTATTGGGAAAGAGACGATATACGAGTTGATGTAAGTTGCTCCACCGAAATCCTAGTCGCCATTTTCCTGAGAGCCTCGTCGTGCGACTTGGTGCTGGCACACCGGTGTTCGATTGTTCCTTCCCTGGACGTGTGGATACCGTAGAGGCGCTACTGCGGTTGCTGTTGCACTTGAGGATGATCCGCGATCTTCACGTGAAACTGCAGACGCTGCTGCTGTGGATGATCGACTACGACCACTTTACCGATGCACTCTTCGTTGGATCGGTCTAGTACAACTCTTCTTCCGCTGCACTGTGCGTCTGGTGGTAACGATCTGTGATCATCTACTTGTTTGGCTTCCTGGTTTATGTGGTAGAAATTTTGAATTGTTGCTATCGTAGTCTACTCATGTCCCTACAGTGACTACGATGCTATAGGCAGCGGCTCAGAACCAATGGTCATTGGAGCAACGATGATACCATTTCTTAAGGAACTCTATGCTATGCTAGCTAATCTACCGATCTAGCGCGTATAGAAACACCAAGGGACTACTAGAAGCTCACTAAGGCGATTGACAGTGTCGGAGGATGGCCGGAGTAGCTTGGCGGTGTTGAATAGTGGCGGCGCAGAGGAGGCTCTCGGTGCTAGTGCTCTACGACGATGGAGGTGCTACCTAGGGATGGTGTGGATGCAAAGAATTGGATCGAGACTCACCGGGCTTTGAGGAATAATGAAAATGGTGATGTCGGCCATGAGAGAGAAGGATGACGGCGAAGCTCGAGCCCTTTACGATTCCGCCTACGTTGAGTGAGGGAAAAAGATGGAGTGTCGAGAACACATGATGACACACTTGAAAGAGGTTCAAATCTTCTGGAGTGGCATGAATGTAGTGGCTCAGATCTGGTGCACGCCAGAGTCAGAGACGAAGGAGAATGCGATCAAACTACGGGACTCCTGGGGCTGCATTGAGCAAAGGATAGGGATAAGTATGGTGAGAGACACGTGATGATGTACATGTCGCGGGCAAGAAAACTCACCCGAGGCTATGGTGGCGGAAGGCTTGCTCACCGGCGTCGAGAACGACTCCCTCGTTTTCGACAAAGCAAAGCACGAGAAGCTTTAGTTCTTTGTTGGAAGCAAGGATGGCGAGCTAAGGAGTTCGTGAAGCGGTGAGGGATTTAAATGCGGCTAAGAATGGCGCGAGAGATGCAGCGAAAAAATGACGCAGCGTACGGGTTTCTCACGCCGAGCTTCGGTCTTGTCGTCCGTGGGATAACAATGCGTCGACAAACTAGTTAGCATGGGCGATGGCAGGCGGAGACGACGGGGCAATGGAGGCTCTAAACCGTGGGCGTCGGTCGTGTTCCGTGGCGAGCGGTGGAGAAGACGAGGCGCGCTTGCGCGCGGTGAGCGAGGTGGACAAATATGCCTAACGTGCGGGCCCGACACGTCGGAGGGAGAGGGGGGATGTGCTGGCGCACGCTGGAGCGGCTGCGAGAGGAAATGTGTTGAGTTGGGTTTCGGCCCAAAGGTCCGGCAGGAATTCATATTAGTTTTTGAATTTTTCAAGCTGGCTTAAGGTTGTTCAAATTTCTAAACATAATAAACTGGCTCCAAAAATTATGAAATTTATTGTGGATGCTTCTAACACAATATGGTTCCTTTTGTTAAGACTTTCTCAAAAATTCTTTCAACTTGTTGTTTGCATATAAATTCACTAATCAATTTATGCAAAAGTTCAAAATCATACTAAAAATAGTTTTTCCACCTGTGAACATGCCCAAAATTATCCTTCTATCTATCTTCACTACATATTTTTTAAATTGAGATTTCTGAGATGTTCCGTCTGTCTGTCACAGACAAGGCTTGAATGCTCGACTGACGGCACATCAGCGGGAAAATCTACGCGGCACGAACCAGATGCAACGCGAAAATGCGACGGCCGGCCGGGTCGGTTGGTTAGGACAAGGGGGCCACTCAGGGGCTCGCCATGGCCTCCTCATGGCGCCAATGATGAGGCGTGACAAGCAACGTGGTGCTGCGTCCTCGTCGCGCGCCCGTGGAGGCCGCTCTGTCGCGCCTCTACCGCCGGGGATATGGACCGCGCGGACGGCGCCGGGGACAGCGGGTTTCACCGTGTTCCGTGGGGGTAGGGACATCGCGCGGCGTTGCTGGTCCGTCCGTGGACAGGCTCAGGTGCAGGGTTCCCTCCGGTGTGCAGACGTACCGTTCGCACGGCCAATTCTGATATACCACCATGTGTTCGTTCGTTCCTCGATGAGCAAAGAAGCTTTTTCTGTGATAAGAGTTGGTGCCGTGCTGTAAAAATTGGAGAAGCAATGATGTACACTGGGTTCTGTGACTTGTAAGGACATGGAATGCCTTCCTATAGTACAATTTCGGTGCAGAGAAGAAATACCAGAATTCTGAACCTTTTTTAGCTTTTCTCCTGTAACGCATCTGACTATCTAAGATTCTGATTAATTGAATTGGATCGTTCATCTATTTTGGAATTGTTCGGATCGATCCCACGCGGTACACTAGTTTATCGTTGTATTTTTTTCCTTTCTGTTCGGACTTTTATTCATCCTGGGCACAGAACAACCCTCGAGCCCCCGATTCCAAGTTCTAACTTCAAACCTGGCTAGTTCCGTGGGAACTCAAGTGGTATGGATCCATCTCCGTCCAGATGCAAAGACTACTCGTTACGACAGTTAGCCTCAACTACGATTTACTTAACTCATACCCGACACAGAACACCGAACACATCTCCTCAACGTTCAGACTTAACACTACCTACTCGAGTTAGGACGGCGAACACATCACCTCAACATCTCGACTCAACTCAATGAACACACACAAATATAGTACCGCAACCGTCTATTACTAACACAACGCTTTCACCTTGCCAACGGCAACTCATCTTGCATTCAATTGACGTGCACCACTATCTATTCCACATGCACGCATGTATGCAAACAACTAACTCAATGTACTAACATGAACACACATATGACTCGACACTACTGCTTCTACATGCATGGACTCAACTACATGCATGCGCTCGCCGATGAGATCGTGTTGCGCGGTCACCGCTAGCTCCGCTATGCCCAGTGTCGCTGCCGACCTGTCGAGACTGGCCCACGCCAAGCCGCCAGCTGCGCCGCATCTTCGACTTCCAGTGCCTGCCGTGCAGCTCCGCCGCGCCGGCCGTGTCTCACGCTGACACGCCGCCGGGAGCCCCCGCGTGCTACGGGAGACCATCGCTCTGCCGTGCTGCATCGCGCTCGCACTGTAGTAGCGCCCGCGCCACCGCTTCGTGTTTAGTTTGCATGTAGAACGCTTCATGTGGAGGTATAGTCGGTAGTTCATAATGTATTGAGACTAAATTAGGAGTGTGTTAAGTCAAGATTAGAGGGAGAATGTTGGGAATAATATTGACCTAAAGTCTAAATCGAATCCGAGACACGGTAGAGTCCGTCTCTATGTGTTACTCAAGTTGAAGTTGTGACCAACTTGAAGTCAAGTATGTATGTTAGTAGGAGGGTATTAGCCTATATAATAAGGAGACTTGTAACCAATTTTGTAAGCAAAAAAGAGAATAGAGAAATTCAGAAAACTCGGCTACACGTGTTGCGGCTAGGGCAAATTCTCCTATGTTCTCTGCTTATTTGTGTAATGTGTGAGTTTTTTCGTGGAGTTAGGCTATTAAGTTCATCCGCAGTTGATCACACACAACAACCAAACACTATGTCTTCTTGTACGTGTACACTTCATAAACCGGAATTGGCATTGCAGTTATTACTAGCCACTAATCGACAAGCAACGCGCACGAGCTCAATTCATCAGAGCTGATGCTTGGCGATTAGCAAAGAAACTATGCAATGCGTGACAAAATCCGAGAGAAGCAAAGAAACTATGCAATGCGTGACAAAATCCGAGAGAGAGAGAGAGAGAGAGAGAGATGAAGCAACAAAAGAAAATTATATAGTACAGAATAGAAACGGCCCGGCCCATGGACAACTCACACGGCGATGCAATAAGAGGGACAAAGCCCAGATCCAACTCTCTTCGATGATTAGTTATCAGCCCCAGTGAGGCGAGTAGTAGTAGCATCCATCCATGGCTGCATTGTTCCATCCGCAGAGAAAGAACACTAGTCGTACTCCAGTCTCCAGATACGATGGTGCCAGACGCAGGACTTCGGACAGTGCAAGGCGTCTCATGGAGTCATAGAACGTCGCAGCCGGTTCATCAGATAATTATTCAGAAATTATCACGAAATTGGCAGTGCCAGTTTCTAAGATAAATTCAGTGATTTAACAGCGCTAATTTATGAAAACTAAACCAGAGTTAGTTTTTGTTAGATAATTATCACAACCCACAAGTCACAGTTTTTTTTTATGTCCTTGGTGAATCTAAGAATTCTTCAGTTTAAGCATGCAGGCACAAATGCAATTCTTCAGTTTAACCATCTGTCTGGTTTTTATCTCGGTCCATAGAGGCACATCATCGATCACCTTGCAGATGCGCAAGTGCAACCAATGGGCTGGATGGACGCCGGAGCCGGCCGTCGCTGGCTCCGGTTGCGTCTAGCCACGCCCGCGAGCACCAAGCCATAATACTAGCACAAACTTGACCAAGAAATCTTGAAAGTACATGATACATTAGATGGAACATGACATATTCCACTCGTGAGATTTTTTGGGGAATTTTCGGAACATTCCTCGTGCCCCAAGTGTAACATCCCGTTTTTGAAAAATGATTCAAAATCAAAACTTTAATTCCAATTCAAAATCAAAACTTGATTTCGATTTTAAAATTTCAAATTCAAATCAAAAGAATCGAAACCTAACCCTAATCTAACCCTAACCCCCCCCCCCTTACCTCGGATACGGCCCGGTTCTTCCGCCTCCCGTGCCGGCCCGGCGCCTCGCGCTCCGCCTCGCTTCGCCGCCCTGCGCCGTCGCCTCGGTGCCGCCCAGCACAGCCGCCGACGCGCCGTCTCCACCTCGCGCCGCCTCCCGGACCCCTTCTCCCCTCCTATGCCCGCCTGACGCTGCTTTCTCCCCGCCTCCGCCCACTGGCGCTGCTTTCTCTCGCCTCGCGCTCCTCGCCTCGGCTATAAAAGCCAAACCTTGGCCTCCTCCTCCTTTTTCCCTCCCACCGCGCCTTCTTCCTCCTCCGCTGTCGTTGCCGCATGATCGCCTCCGCGCCCGAGCTCCGCCCGCCTCGTCTTCTTGGCTCGGCGGTTTCTCTCCTCGACCGGCCCGAGCCTCCGGCGCCGCCTCGCTCCTCTCGCCTCCGTCCTGACGCCCGCCTTCATCCCGCTGAAGCCGCGCCGCCTCCGCCAGCGCCTGTCTCCCACTCCGGTCTCGCCTCCGGTTCCCTCCCACTCCGCTGCCCTCCGGCCGCCCGCTCTCCCCGCGCTTCGCTCCTCTCTCTCCCCTCTCGCTTTCTCGGCGACGGAAAACGGCGCGGCATTGCCGCTTTTTATCGTCGTCGCCGGCCGACAGGTGGGCCCGCTTTAGTCTGCCACGACAAGTGGGCCCCGTGACTGTTTGTAGACCCGTGGGCGGCGTGCGTGGACCCGGCCCACAAGCACGGTGCCCGTGGACCGAGCACAATCGACACGTGTCACCCCAGGCTTTTCGATTTTCGGATTTTACATTTAATTGGAAAATCATTTAAAAGCTTCAAAATTCATATCTTTTCTCAGATAACTCCAAAATTGTGAAACCAATTTCTAAAAATTTCTAAAATCAAGATCTTGCTATTGGTACTGGTCTTGTTCATTTTGGAGTTCATTATTTATTGAGTTGGTATTTATTTGCTCTCTTTGCCTTGTGTGTCTTTTCCTGCACCTTCGACCGATTAGGATTCGACTAAACCGGAGACCTCCCTTCGACCAAGCTCAAGATCTCGGGACCCTCCGCCTTTAACCAAGGCGAGTCAATACTTTGATCATTCGAACCTACATTTTATGCAAACTATGTTTATTTAAAATAGCAAAGTTGCATGCTTTAATTTTGTAAACAATGATATGTTAAAGCTTAAGGTAGTTAAATACCCATTTGTTGATTAATTACTTATTAAGCCATCCTTTGATAATTGAATCCAGTATTCCTTGTCACCCTAGTAATTATGTGGTAAATACTAGTCTAGGTTGTACTTAAGCGACATGCTAGTCTTGTTAAATCTAGGGACAATAACCATCCGATCATCATCCTTTAAACATGAAAAATGGTTTTGGGCAGTCATTGGATGTAGATGACTGGTGTGTTGTGTTAATTGGTTTTCCTTCCCAAAACCCTAAACAACTTGCTAGTACCACATCTGGACGGATGGAGAGAATGGTGGATGCGGACGTAGCACGAGAATGGTTGGTATGTGGTATGAACCGTCCAGATGAGTTAAGGACTTAATCTTGTCATGACCTCCTGTGTAAAACAAGTACAACCGCAAGTCTGCAAAGTGCAACTTGGCCTAGTAAAACTATTGAACCCTGAATGTCATCCCACAACCGGTGTTAGAATTGTGCAAGCGGCAGGACGTATGCTGGCTTGAATGGGACACCGAAAAAGGTGAAGTTGCCCGCTGCGCTATTCTCTGGGGCCGGGGCCCGCTTTGCTAGTCGTTGGGGTAAACATCCCGCACAACTTATGGAATTGGCCATAGGGGTGAGATGACGGAAGGGGCAAGGTAGTTTGAAACGTTACTGTGACGATCGCTCAACTACATGACTAAGGAATCATGTGGAGAAACGAGTATGATTATCTCTTGTGGGTACAATGTACAACCTCTGCAGAGTCTAAATCTGCTTTAAGCAATAGCGCCTTGGTCAAAGGCGGACATGGGAACTTAACCTGAGTTAGTTCTATTTCAAAAATCTTTGTGGGTGGAATGAAAATGTGTTGGGTTCATCTAGCCCTTGTTTTGAATTTTCTGGTAGCCTTACTCGGTGTTGATAATCGGTGGGCGTATCATATCAAAATTAAGCATAAGGTGGAGGTAACCTTCGCTGTTATTTAATATTGCACTTATTCTCTTTAAATGAAAATGCAATCTGTTTAAAATGCTATGTCATAGGACTTTGTAAGTATGATAATTGAAAATGTTGCATTAGCAAATAAAAGAACATGAGCCATCCTTGTTAAGCCTTGCATGTATACTATTGCATACTGTGTGTTGGCTCGCGAGCACGGTAGTTGTGCTCATTCTCGCTCTTTCCCCCAAACCCTCAGAAGCAGGAAACTTTGGAGACTACTACGAGGACCCAGATGTCTGCAGACCCTGGAGTTCTTGAAGCGTAGCTTAGTTCTTAGTTGTTCTAGTCTCGCCCTAGTCTAGCTGACTCCGCTGGTACCTAGGTGCGTCCTATATTATCTGAGTCTTCGGGTAATATCGGATGTACACAGGTTTCCCCAGTCACTTGCCTGTGGAGAGATGTGCTCTCACCCTTTTTGCTTCCGTTGTCGCTTCCGCTACTTTTGTGATGTAATTGTTTGGCCTGTTTGGCCCTTATTGTAAAACTTGACCCGATGCGGTCTATGTAAACTCTGATGTGTTAAATTAATGAATGGTATGGTTTTACGCCATTGTATGAAATAATTCAGTGATGTATCTGTGAGTGCTATCTACTGATCCAGAGAATAGCACAGTTATTCGCAGAGGATTCGGGATTAGAAAATCCGGGTCCGACACCAAGCATAATACTGCAAACGGTTACTCGTGTGAGTAGGAAATCCTCATTGCACACCAAATTCTTGTTTGCGATAACATAAGAAATTTAGACAGGGAGCTCATTATTATTATAATCAACCTTAATACTCCATTTTACAGCATCTCTAATCTAAAGAGAAAAAAAGAGGTTGGTGCTAAGCACACCTAGGCAAAATTGGTCTGAGATAAGGGGACTGAGCAAACACCGAACCGGGTTGAGGCAAATGAAAAACGTCTATGGATGCGGATATAGACTACGGGCATAAATGTATGCATATGCGGAGCCGGGTATAGCGAGTTTTATTTTAAGTAGATAAACGGATGTCTAACCAGTTATTTCACAGGAGTACTAGTTGCTTAAGATGATTTCAGAATAAAAAAAGTAAAGTCAAAATCATTTAGCTTATTCTTTCCTTTCGGGCTATTGAAAGGTGCCCCAAGCTCAGACCGGCTCACGTTGCCCCATGCCTAGTGGCCAGTCCACCCTTCAAGATCACTGGTTGACCGCTCGGAGTTCAGCGCCAAAATATCAAACAAAGGATACAGATAGGTATCATTCTCGTCTCTTGGATGATCTAGAAAGAGCACAATCAAAAAATCTTCAACAACATCACCGTAACTGTCCATCAGCTTCTTCATCTTGCTCTCTAAGAGCACCGGGCAATGGTGCTCGGCGGCTGAGCATCGACCAGAGTCGGCTACGCGGCAGTAATAGTTTCCGTCTGCTTTTTGCTGGTTGCTCACACTGTTCTCAGTTTTCATTTAGTTTCAGCAAACGTTCGGCTGCCGAGCGAGTCCTTTTTAGCCGGAGCTTTCAGATAGCCTGTTTCCCTTGCATTCTTTTCACCTAATGAAATGATGTGCATTCTTTCACCTAATCAAATGAAACGATGTGCAAAGCTTTCCCCCTTGCATTCTTTCAACTAATGAAATGATGTGCAAAGCTTCATCCTTGAAAAAAAAACATGTCCCGAGCCAGGTCCAGCACGGTATTTGGGCTAGCCATTTCAGCCGGGCCTTGCTGTCAGGCTGAACCACGGGCTACGAGCAAAAAAAATTGGGCCAGCATATCTCGGCTAGCCATCCAGTCTCAAAATCAGAGCACCTCATCAACCCTTTCATTCCATATCGTTTGATTCTATTCATCCATTCAAACGCAAGAAAGACCTCGTATCCTGAACGAAATCATCCCATTCAACCTCATACAACGAACCAAACGCACCCTAAGACACCATGCCTCGAGCTCGGTCATTTTTCTTTTCCATTTCTCATTTGTCAGTTTCCTTTTTTTTTCTACTGTTAACATATAATGGATTTGATAAGTAGAGTAGATTAAGAAGTACATATAGAAGGTTTTGGGGATTTTATATATATATATTACTTTGGCGCTTATAAGTAGAGTAAACAGAAGTACATGTAGAAGGTTTTGGGGATTTTTTTTTCATATTACTTCGGCGCTTAAACCAAAAGTGATTGCATAAGTGCACTACAAAGTTGATTGCATATGATATGATGCTTTTATACTTTTCTCTATGTATCTATCCTTTGTGATATAAAAAGTTATTTTCCTTCCTATAATACATATTTAAATGCTCTCTTATAAATAATTCTATAAAGTACTATGATTTGGCACAACATACATTATAACGGTCAAATAGTTGAGAAAGCCATAGTACCATGATTTGGAGTTTTTTTTTATTTTTAATCTATTTTTTAAAAATATTTTAAAAGATAACATCTCCCTAACTTTATTTTCAATTCTAACATCTTTGGTCACGTCATGACCCGTGGCGTGACTGTCACGTTATCGACAGTTGTCCGTGGTGTGATCAAACATGCCAAGATAGCACTCCGAGTCAACACGCGTCTATTTTTGGGTTAAGCTCTGTCACGCTAAGAGGAGTGGTGTGATATTACTCATTTGCCACACCGAAGTCCGTAGCGTGACAACGTACTTTTGCCATGCTACACCTTGTGACGTGACAGAATGGTCGAAATTGAAAATAAAGTTAAGGAGATGTTATCTTTAAAATATTTTTAATAAATAGATTAAATAAAAAAAACTTCAATGATTTGACTAGAGTAGCAAATTTTTTGGAAAGACTATAAAATAAATAAAAAACACCAATCTGCCCTTAGCCATAAAAGAGACAAAATTGGGAGCAATTAATGCCCTCTTTTTCTCCAGAGAAAAAGGTTTGCGTACAGTGGATGAGCATCCCTATGCTCTTTTAACATTGTGATACAGCACCTCATACACATGCAAAGCGAGCTAGGGAACAATGCAATTCTTTGATATTATTGATCTCGAAGTATTAATACACAACATCAATTGCTATGATCAAGTTACTAAATAACGAATAGTGGGGTAACAGTAGATTGGCGTCGCCATATAGCGGCCGCTATATCCCCTGTAGCGGAATTTAAAAAAACACTTATAATTTTGGCTTAATCAAGTATATATCATGACTAGAGAATAAAATCCCAGCCGGTAACCGGTTAGCGGTCAGGGATCGGGATTAGAAATCCCGGTCGGTTTTATCGGGTTTTGCAAGTACATATTTTAAAATTTGAAATTCAGTTGATTTTTAATCAAAATTAAATAATTTTTATCTGATTTTTTTTCCGATTTGATGGGTAACCACCAGCCGGTTACCGTTCCCGAACGAGCGGCATGAAATACCCGAGACCAGTAATGTGATCCCTGATAATGACTACCTAGCATGACCAAATGGCAACTACAACAATACATGCAACTAGTACATAATCACTACATGCAATGTAAAATAGTTTACACTATAATTGAGGGCCAGTGGCTGAGGATGACACCGCCTGTCGTCGAACATGACAGCACACGACAAAATCTTGTGGCGGCGCCCAAAAGAACCTCACAAGAACAATGCAGCCGCAGCAGTCGGATGTCATAGCAGTCTGACAAGCGCGTTATTGCGGGCGCTACGTTCTAGTCCAAAATTTGGAAATTTGGCAGCGTTCACGCCCTGTTACCACAATTGTACATCTAGTATGATACTTGGAAATGTTTCAATAAAGCACTACGACATTTGTTGGAATCTTGGTCATTGCTTTTTTACTCAATGGCTTAGATTAGTAATTACTTAGTGCATCACAATGGAATTGTAGGGGATTTCGATCCACGCCTTACCGTGTGCACGCGCACACACAATTTGGAGTGCAAGAATTTCACATAAAATAAATATAGTTCCCGCGTTCTATAAACTTCCCGTGATATAAACGTGGCCTTTTGGGGGGCATACATGCATGTATATTAAATGATACTGGTGGGCCTGTGCGCTCCATACGGGAATTTTGGACACGTTTGGCACCGTAGCAATCTAAAATTCTAAATTTGGCTCTCGGTGTAAAAATTCAAATGACCCCTTCCCGATCAGCGAGATTACCGCGGCGACACGTGGCGAGTCGTGCGGTCGGCACCGCGACGACCGCATCGTTCATCGGGTCGTGCGCGCTGCATCGCGACGACTTCGGTCTCCGCGCGCGACGCATGTAGTCGTCGCGGTGTGGCACCGCACGACCGGATGAACGATCGATCGTCGTGCCACACCGCACGATCGGACACGTGTCGGCCTGACGCAGTCCCGCGGTCGAACGGGGGGCTAGAAACAGAATTTTTTTCGTACAAGGGTCAAATTTGAAATTTTGGATTTATACAGTGTTACATATGTCCAAAATTCTCCATACGGAACGCCGAAAAAGAGGACCCGCGCCTAGCGGGTGGGGCTGGGGCTGGGGCTGGGGCAGCAACTAGTGCGCACCCGCGCGAGGCGGACGATCCGGCAGCAAGCGAATGATCAGACGGCTAAGAATGGAGGAAGAAGGGCATCGAACGGACGCGGAAGCGACGAGGCGCGCAGGACTCACAGGCAAGCGAAAACGAGAAGGAATCGGACGGCTGCGAAGCAAAAGCGCGCGGCATCCGACGGGGAGGAGAATCGGGGCGACGTGACCTGTCTAACCGCGCGAGAACTTTCGCTCCATTTATAGCCGAGGATATTGTAGTCCCTCAACCCCTTTTACCGCGTTAAAATAGGGGGTAGAGATAATACTTTACAATAAATATATTATTGATTTTCTGGATTAACTTTTATCGTGAAAGGACGTTTCCCAATAAAAATGTTATGCTACCATGAAAGGAGGGAATACTATCGAGCACTGCGGACATTAAAGTGTGCATGAGTGTTCTTTTTATATCAGGGACGAAGAAATAACTGTAGCATCAGAAAAAGTAGAAGAAATTCGGTTGAATGTTTCCAACAAAAATATCTTTACATCTTGTGTTAAACTAGTTTTAAATCTACTTATAAATTAATATATGCCTGCAATACCATGAACCGCGGCGTTGCAAATTAATGAACTTTGCGACACATATAGATAGTTGCAAACAACCTTACATGCAACACACAAACAGTATCAAACATGTGCCACACAAGGTCGCAGACAGGGCCTAAATTATGAAGCAAGAAGATGCTACAAAGCTCCCTAACAAGCGCATACATTCATTCTCATATACTTGATCACCTATCGCGCACGGAGCAACTGAACAAGCCTGCTGATCTAGAAGGGGGCCAAAACTCCGGATCTGAGGGACGCATGCAGTAGATATGTTTGGCTCTTTAAATTTGTAAGTTTTAGGTCCTAGTTCATTAGAATAGCATCTTCCAACCTGAGGCTCCCTTTTTCTGCTGTTCCTTAGCAATTCTGGAAGATGTACAAGGAACATCCCGAGCACCATCCAGGCATCCAATCCCGGTGGTTCCCCAAACGGAGCTTACGAGAGGCGTCATCTAGGGTAGGGAGCGACGACCGGCTCATGCGCCACGAAGACCCTGAGCTTCCCCGTCACGCCCTTGCGGGGACTTAGATGGGGGATGTGGCCCTCGGCGACGTCACGTGCCGCTTGCTACGACTACGAGGAGAGAGCAGGCGGCGCTCGGCAGCCATGAGTGATGGACACATCACGCGTACTTGGTTCATGTGGGTGTAACTTAAGCTTCGCTCACGAGTCAAACTAGTGGGGATACAGGTCGAGGTCCAATCCGTTGGATTGAGGTTGTGAGCCAAGCACAGCACGGTCGTTTAGACGAGTCCAACTAATAATATCGTGCTTCACGAGCCATTTGGCCACGTCGAGGTGGCATCCATCGATCTAACACCCCAACTCCTCTTTGCCATCAGCACCTGACTCCTCATCCACCATTGTTGCCGGCGAACTCCCGCCGTCGTCTTGTCGCTGCGAGCAGATCCGTTGCCGCCGGCTCGACACGAGCTCCTTCAACCACCGCAATCGTCGCCTCCATCTTCTCCGAGTCCGGTGAACTCCCGCCGACGAACTTGCGACGCCGGCTCATTGTTGCGACCAGATCCGTCGGCGGCGGCTCGATGCGAGCTCCTTCAATCGCCAAGCCGTCGCCTCCATCTTCTTCTTAGAGTCTGGTGAACTCCCGCCATCATTTTTTGCGCCGACGAACTCGCACTGCCGGCTCGCCGTTGCGACCATATCTGTCGCCACTGACTCGCAGTGAGCTCCCTCAACTGCCGCTAGCCTCTTCCAACACCGGCTTCTTCCTCGATTCCGGCATCCTGCCTTGACTCCGGCCGCCGCCTCCACCACCTCGACTCCGACAACCACCTCCTTCCTCTTGTGTTGCCGGTGTTCTTGCACAGTGTTGGATTCATAGGAATGGCAACCAAACAACACTTTGGATTTCAATTTGATTCAATTCCGTTGACCCAAACCTTATGATATTGTTTTGAAGCATGACAACGTGGTCTTCATCTTGAGTAGCATGCGTGAAGTTTTGCTCGCATATGAATTCCAATGGTTGGTCTTGCCGCATCATGAGCGATCCCACCATCGCACCATCATCGGACGACGGAGAGCTACTATCACCGGACTCTTGGTCGAACTTCATCGGATGGCGGACTTTCGTTTCTTGTCGCTTGCCACAATATCCTCCTCAATGACCTTTTTCTTCTTCCTCGTGCACTTGTTTCCCTGTTTGTGTAAGTGAGGCAAAGTCTTACCAATTTTTCATTGGTTGGCTACAATATTTCCTTTTCCCAAGATGACTCTTGCCAATATTTTTCTTTGCCCACGCTTCAATGGTTCATCATCTAGTGCTTTATTCAATTCCTTTCGGGGGATAGCATCAACTACAACTGTAGATGGCATGGGGTATGTACCAATGCAAATGTGCTCCAATTTCGTTCACATCCATGGACTGAAACACATTCGTAGACAATCCATAGGCATATTTTGTTAATGTCGGTTCTGCGCTCCAAACGTCATCCACCATGTAGCTACAAGTAACATAAAATTTGTGTTAAACTAATAGTGATGGGTCATTTTCCATGTATATGTATGTTCATAACAACCTACGCAGAATGACGACTAGCACTCATGTGAGCCTCATTGAAGCAAATAAACCTCGTCGATTACGGTATTGTTCTAGCTCGCCTAGAGCCCTGCCGCCTCGGTGTATCGGCTAGTCTTTGAATCGCCATTGTCGGGAAGCGCGAGTGGATTCTTCCCACATTATAGAAGCGGTCTGCGGGTTCAAAGAACGATTTTGTGCAAACAAACACACTTAGAGAGTTAGAAAAAATACAACAAATATGTGATATTTATTTGGATTTAGGAAACTATGAACTTGCTCGGAACTATGATCGTGCGGTCCTTCATCATTGCAATTCTCCTATTAACAATCTTTATGACACGACAATAAGTGGCATCATCTTCTTCATGACGCTTGAAGTTCAAATTGAGTTCGACGCTTTTCAACCATTCCCGCTTCGCTATGCAAGTTTCATTGGTCGACATATCCGAGTAGTCGGTTCTACCAATTTTATGACCCAATCCATACTGGACCACCATTGTCTACTTGTGAAGCGAATACATATATTCTCCTTCCTCGGCGTGCTCAAATGGTTGGAGCTCCATACATCGACACCATCCACTTCGTGAACTTTGCTTTTCTATCCCTAAAACTTTTCAAGAAAATGAATGTGGTTCCAAACCTTGTGGCGTTTGGACGAACTATCTCCCTCCAATTTGTTGGCGCATTTCATTATGGAGGCGATGTGGTTGTATAGGAACCGACAAATCCTCTTAGCGCTTGACAACCTGCATCAACCTCCTCGAATCGACCAATATCCTTCAACATGAGGTTGACGGTGTGCATGCACATGGTCGCCAGACTAAAGTTGGGTACTCTTCAATTACAGTTGGCATGCTTTCTTATAGTTCGCACCATTGTCACTACAATCTGCATGACATTTTTAACTCCAACTTCTTCCACAACTCTACGAATCTCATGATACAAAAAGTCAGATTTTGTATGTCACGTTGCATTCACGACTTATGGAAAAACATTCTTCCATTGCGATACAACATAAAGTTAACGATACTCATTTGTGTAGGCCCACCAAGAATCACACATAATAGAGACTCCATATATATCCCGTCTTCTTTGAACTGTGATACGACTCCTTGACCTCTTTGTTCGGCATCAAGATATGTCCCATCGATTTCATGCCCTCTTGGTGACGGAACCCCTTGGCCAAGTTCTTGTGTCTCTTTGATGGCGCACGAAAATAAGGACACTCACTTAACTCCAAAGAATGTCATTACTATGGAACCACTTTGACCAAATTTTCCCAAGTTTTGACTTTGCTTCTCCGCAAGTGTTGTATCAATGCGGGTTGGACGGGTGCCCGATCCAAAAATATCGGATCAACTCTCATGGATCGTGACCGCCAAACATCCTTGAAAAGCATTGCTTCTGTACACTACCTCGCCACTTCCACTTCCCTTTCCACTCCCACTTCCGCACCACTTCCACTACCACCACCATGTTCAAACGTCGCACTCGGCTCTAGCTCTTTGTTGCATCCGATGTAACTCCACCGACTCGACGAGCCCATTCCATTTGCATTTCTCGTTATCATCAAAGGTATCTTCATATGAAGGACCACGAGCTCTGGCTCTCTTGCGGCTTCCTCCATTCGCAATGCTCATCTTGAAGAGATTTCTTTCTTGCCTTCGCTTCTTCAAGACTTGCCAAGATGAGCCTTCTGGACTTCACTGAACCCCATTGCAAGCAACAACATCTCCGTGTCTCCCAAGAAGATGTTGTTTTAGGCGTGACACCTCACTTGATTTTGTTAGATTACAATATCTCGACTTCCAACCAAAGACCTCCTAGTCTCTCTCCATGGTCCCAAACATTGATGGATTTAGAAGCCATCACCTACAATAATCCATACAAGATGAAAATTGTTAGTGCATCTTGCGCATGTCCTCACCTCCTACTCTAGGTTCCGGTTTGCTATGCTGTTTTTGTAGTACATTTTATCCATACTTTACAAAGAACATGTTACAACAAATGATTCTGCACTTTGGTTCATTGTATTTGACTATAATTACTCTAGTATTTCACCCTTGGTCCAAATGTGCAACCTCTACAAATGCATTCAAGATGGTTTCCTACACTACGATCTCTCTTTCGTCCCTACAAACAATGAACTCAAAAACTCCACAAGTAGAAGAAAAAGTTTCAAACTCCGCTCCGCTTGCTTGTGCTTGTCTCTGCATCGGGTGTGTGGAACCAAATTAATGGAGGGAGAGGGAGGGAGGCTTGCGCCTTGTTGTGCAAATGAAGTAATGGAGGAGAGAGGAAGGGAAGAGGAGGCTTGCTGCCCTGGTTGTGCAAATGAAGTAATGGAGGAGAGAGGAAGGAAGCCCGCCCCACCGAGCCATCGAAGAGGGGCCACGGCCAAGGCCACGCTACTGGGCCGCTAGGGAGAGGGAGGAGCACAGCTTGAGCACGGTGAGGCGGCCGGGAGGAGGCGAGGGGTGACTGGGAAGGGGAGGCGACTGGGGGCGAGGACGGAGGAGGCGACGGGAGGCGAGACGGCGAGGGGGCGACGGGAAGGGAGGCGACTGAGACGGGCGAGGAGACGAGGCGAGGGGGTGAAGGAGACGGGCGAGGGAGACGAGAGATCGGGAGCGCCGTGGGGGCGGCGGCGGGGAAAAAGAGAGGGGCGAGGAGACGAGGCGAGGGGGCGGGGAAAAAGAGGGGGGCGGGGGGGAGAGAGAGAAACGGGGGCAGAGCCGCAGAGGGAATCAGAGAGAGAGAGACGGTCACGGGGGGCAGAGGGAATCCGGCCGGGTGACCGTTGAGAGAAAATGAGAAAGTAAGTCAGAGAGAGATGACTAAAATTTTACTTTCTGTCAAATCAAAAGAAAAAGTTGACAGATAACGGGCAAGCACAGTCATAAATTTTTGCAATCACAAGAAACAACAGGCAAGCACAGAGAAGCAACGGGCAAGTCGCGACCGCGAGAGACAGTGTGAACGTGAGACATGACATAAATTTGATGTGATAAGCGCAGAGAAGCAACGGCTCCGCGCGATCGTGCCTATAAAACGAAGCATCGTGCTCATTTATTTATCCACTCAAAGCTCACCTGATCACCTCATTTCTTCATCCACTCACAGCTCACTTGATCACCTCATTTCTTCATCATCCCATCTCCTCTCCTCATTTCTTCAACATCCATCTACTCTCCCCATTTATTCACCATCTATTCACCCATTATGCTGCCAAGTTGCCGGAACACCAAGGAGTTCCTGAGCGGTATGCTACCGAGGGGTCGTAGCACGAAAAGGACAGCAGGGCGACTTAGTGTAAGCTCTCGCTGCCGCTCCCCTAGTCCTCCTCCGGCTCCGACTCCCGTTGATGCTCGCCAGTTCTCGCCAAGCATGGGAGACTACGGCATGGATGACCGTGATATGGACGGTACGGAGGGCTACGAGGAGTACCAGGGCAATCCAGAGCCAATGGGGCCTCCAGAGTTCTCTCCCGCGTCCACGGACGGCAATATTGGCGGGTCTAGACGAAGGGCGAATTGCTGGAAGCACATGACCTGGAGCCAGGAAATCAAAGACAGCCAAACGGTAGATATCGCAACCTGTAATTATTGCAAAGCTAAATTATCTGCTCGTGCAGTTGCAGGGACAGGGCACTTGAACCGGCACTACAAAGCATGATTGCGCAAGATCGGAGCGCAGAGCCGAGGGGGAGGAGTACAAACGCAGCTAAACTTCGAGGCAGATGGCTCTATAAGTACTTGGGTATACAACCCGCTTTCTGCTCGTGAGGAAATTGCTAGATATATTGTTGCAGAAGATCAACCGATTAGGATGGGCGAAAGTCGCGCGTTCGAAAAAATGATCCAACGCGGCTTTTGCCCACAGTACCAACATGTTAGTATGAGAACCACTACATCTGATGTTTTACGGATGTAACGTAAGGAACTAGCAGAGCTAAAAGAACTATTCCTACAAGTTCAGTTCTCTTTTGCTATAACTTCAGACATTTGAACATCATCACACCAGAGAAGTGTCTACCTTAGTGTTGTAATACAGGAAAAATTTATTAAATATTTTGGTTCTATTTCACACGTGTATTGCTTTGCTATCATTTTCGATCCTATGAAAAAGTTGCCAGGTTTGCAGCTCGGTCTGGAGGGAATAGGTGAATACCTCGATCTTGATTACTCGGAAGCTTTCGCACATGTCAAAGATGAGCTTTTTCGTGTTTTCCGCATGTTTCATGACAAATTCGACAGCAACGCGAGATCGGAGGCCTCACAGCAGACGCGACACGAAAAGAAAAGCTTGATATCCGACTTGTGGAAGAAGCTAAAGGGCAAGTTCAGTCCTTCGTCCTCTCAATCTCAGGCAGCTCCCATGTGGAATCCCGTCTCAGAGCTAAACAACTACCTGGAGCATGATTTTACAAACATCGATCCTGATCTTTCCGGTGAAAAGATAGACTTGCTCGAGTGGTGGAAGAACAACAAGCGGACATTTCATGTGCTGTCACATTTTGCACGGGATGTTCTGCTAGTGCCGGTGTCCACTGTCTCTTCAGCACAGGAACATCTCGTGCAAAATATGACAGCACAGGAAATGTCCGCATGTTGTTCTTCCACCACTCGAGCAAGTATATCTTTTCACCGGAAAGATCAGGATCGATGTTTGCAAAATCATGCTCCAGGTAGTGGTTTAGCTCTGAGACAGGATTCCACACGGGAGCTGCCTGAGATTGAGAGGACGAAGAATCCCATGCAAAATGTGACAGCACAGGAAATGTTCGCATGTTGTTCTTCCACCACTCGAGCAAGTCTATCTTTTCACCGGAAAGATCAGGATCGATGTTTGCAAAATCATGCTCTAGGTAGTGGTTTAGCTCTGAGATAGGATTCCACACGGGAGCTGCCTGAGATTGAGAGGACGAAGAACTGGACTTGCCCTTTAGCTTCTTCCACAAGTCGGATGTCAAGCTTTTCTTTCCTTGTCGCGTCTGCTGTGAGGCCTCCGATCTCGCGTTGCTGCCGAATTTGTCATGAAACATGCGAAAAACACGAAAAAGCTCATCTTTGACATGTGCGAAAACTTCCGAGTAATCAAGACCGGGGTATTCACCTATTCCCTCCAGACCGAGCTGCAAACCTGGCAACTTTTTCGTAGGATCGAAAATGATAGCAAAGCAATACACGTGTGAAATAGAACCAAAATATTTAATAAATTTTTCCTGCATTAGTGCGACAGCATGAACTAAAAGTGAATCCTTCTTAGATTTGGCAATCTTATCTGCAATTAACCAAATATATTCTATAACTAAGGGAGAGGTAGGGTAATAAACACTGGATAACATCTTTGTTGCTTTATAAAAAGTTTTAAAAACTCTCGAAAACGACTAGCAATCTGCCAATCTGAATTAGTAACTACTAGTTCACTGTCTTGAGAGTTAGCGTTGACAAAAACGGATATGACATGTTCGTACCCTTTTAACTTCTTTAACATGATATAGGTCGAGTTCCACCTCACCTTCATGTCGAGACCGAATTTTCTTGGCTCCTTCCCATTGGCCGCGCAGAACTCGGCGAACCCAGCTGCCACTTATGCGGAATTTGTAAGGTAGCGAACGGTGTCGCGTACATTGTTCAAAAATCCGCCAATCGCTTGCATACCATCTTGAACAACAAGGTTCAAGATATGGCATACGCATCTCTGGTGGAGAACATAACTACCAATATACGTCTGCAAACTTGGGGTGAGGATGTTCATAGCAGTCGTGTTGGCTGATGCGTTATCAAGAGTTATAGAAGCAATCTTATTATCTATCTTAAAATCATCAAGTACGTGTAGTATACGCTCGGCAATGGCTTCTCCCTTGTGTGATTCGTTAATTAGCTTAAACCCTATGACTCTCTTGTTTAGTTTGTAATTATCGTCTAAATAATGGGCTACAACACTAAGGTAGACACTTCTCTGGTGTGATGATGTCCAAATATCTGAAGTTATAGCAAAAGAGAACTGAATTTGTAGGAATAGTTCTTTTAGCTCTGCTAGTTCCTTACGTTACATCCGTAAAATATCAGATGTAGTGGTTCTCATACTAACATGTTGGTACTGTGGGCAAAAGCCGCGTTGGATCATTTTTTCGAACGCGCGACTTTCGCCCATCCTAATCGGTTGATCTTCTGCAACAATATATCTAGCAATTTCCTCACGAGCAGAAAACGGGTTGTATACCCAAGTACTTACAGAGCCATCTGCCTCGAAGTTTAGCCGCTTGTACTCCTCCCTCGCTCGCGCCCGATCTTGCGAAACATGCTTTGTAGTGCCGGCTCAAGTGCCTCGTCCCTCGCAATCGCACGAGCGATAATTTAGCTTGGCAATAATTACAGTTGCGATATCTACCGCTTGGCCGTCTTTGATTTCGACTCAGTCATGTGCTTCAAAGAATTCGCCTTCGTCCCGCATCACCAATGTTGCCGTCCGTGGACGCGGAGAGAACTCTGAGGCCCCATTGGCTCAATTGCCCCGTACTCCTCGTAGCCCTCCGCATCGCCCATATCACGGCCATCCATGCCGTAGTCTCCCATGCTTGGCGAGAATCGCGAGCATCAACGGAGTCTGAGCCGGAGGAGGACTAGGGAGCGCAGCGTGAGCTTACACTAAGTCGCCTCATTGTCCTTTTCGTACTACGACCTCTGTAGCTTACCGCCGGGAAGTTTGCTCCGGCCTTGGCAAGATAATGGGTGAATAGATGGTGAATAAATGGGGAGAGTAGATGGATGTTGAAGAAATGAGGAGAGGAGATGGGATGATGAAGAAATGAGGTGATCAAGTGAGCTGTGAGTGGATGAAGAAATGAGGTGATCAAGTGAGCTTTGAGTGGATAAATAAATGAGCACGATGCTTCGCTTTATAGGCACGATCGCGCGAGCCGTTGTTTCTCCGCGCTTATCACATCAAATTTATGTCATGTCTCACGCTCACCTGCCTCGCGGCCGCGACTTGCCCGCTGCTTCTCCGTGCTTGCCTCGTTGTTTCTTGTGATTGCAAAAATTTATGACTGTGCTTGCCCGTTATCTCACAACTTTTCTTCGATTTGATGTAAAGTAAAACTTTAGTCATCTCTCTCGACTTACTTTCTCATTTTCTCTCAACGGTCACCCTACGGATTCTCTGCCCCGTGGACTGCTCTCTCTCTCTCTCTCTCTCTCTGCGGCTCTGCCCTTTCTCACCCTCTCCCCCCCGCCCCGCTTTTTCCCGCGCTCTTTTTTCCTCCGCCGCTTCACGGCCTCCGCAGCCTCCTCGCTCCTCGCCCCGCTCCCGCCGCCTCCTCCCGCCCGGCCACCCCTCGCCCCCGCCTCCATCCCTCGCCGCCTCGCCTGCTCAATCAGGCTTCGCTTTTCCCTAGCGGCCCACCGGCAGAGCTTTTTCGCCACCGACCCTCTTCCGATGGCTCGGTGGAGGCGGAGCGCTGGGAGGCGAGCGGCAGGCGGCGCGGGGCGAGGATGCGCATGAGGCGACCGGCGGCAGCGGCGCAGGGGCGAGGATGCGCGCGGAGACGGACGCCTTTCCCACATTGTCGCCATGGCGGCGGCCACATGGTCATGGGTTGTGGCGAGAGACGGACGCCGACCCCGACCCGGCCGCCCCTTCCCATCACCTCCCCGCCCTTCCCAACCTCCTCCTCGCAGCCCCCGGGCCACAGCTCGTCGCCGTCGCCGCTGCGGCGTGCTGCGCGCGCGGGCCAGTCCCGGCTCCCACGGCAAGACGGAGGTCGGAGTAAGCGGAGGCGTGGCCGGCCGGGCCGGCTGTGCCTGGGCCGTCTTGCAGCCACCCGACGGCCGGCTTATGCGCCTGCAAGACACCACCATTCGGTCGGGCCGCCCTTCGACCGCGGCCGGGCCGCGGGCTTTGACCGCCCAAAAAGCACGGCCGACTCCCACCTCTATCTCCACCTAGGCAGCTCCGCCACAACTGCTGCTATCTTCACTTTGCAGTCCTCACCTACTAACTCCAGTGTGGCGCTAAACAACTACTACTTGTTTGTTCAGTGTTAAGCATTTGGTTAATATACTCAATCAGTATAACTATGTAGTTTATTTTGAGAAATTACATGTTCGATATTCAATAAAGGGCCAATATTAAGGTGTTAAATCTTCTAATAATACTTTCATCAGTTTACCAATCTTATATTTCTGTGTATACTCCACAATACACATATGCACATGAAAGTCAGAAAAAAGAAAGTTGTGGAACACTTTTAAGATTCTTTCCATCTTAAAAGGACAAGAGTAGTGAGTTACCAAAGCCCATACATTTGGCTAGTTAGCAGCAGCAAACAGTACTATGACAAGCCATACATTTAGCTACTTAGCAGCAGCAAACAGAATTAACTATTCATGTGCAGCAGCAAACTGTGCTAAGACATGGTAATTAACTATTCATGTGCAGCAGCAAACTATGCTAAGACATGGTAATTAACTATTCACATCCTCTAAAGATGAAAACAATAGTAAATGTGTTTCACATCTTTCTTTTTCTAAAGATTCTTATGAGTTTTGATTTATTTGCTAGAGAAAGAAGTCAAGTCGATGTAAGTATCTTCTTAAAGCAGACACATAATTAATAAATATGTGCTGTAGGGTCTGCCTTGGGGCGAGCTCTCAGACATCACGAGCAGCTCGGCACAAATTTAATAGCTTGGTAAAACCGGGCTAGTCCTTGATACCTTGTAGAAACAAAATTGGGCCATTAAGACCTAGTCTACAGTTTTCCAAGGTACAATGGATGTGCACATGCACACAACTAATCAGAAGGCATCTAACAAACTGATTCCACTTTTTCTAAACAAACTTCAATTATGGTCAATGGCACAACAATCCAACCAAGGGCAAATTTACCACAAAACTCAAGGATCTTATTAATGTTACCCCAATCATGCTATTGCTCTACATATGCAACCTATACCGTACACGCTTAATGACTCAACAAGTTCAAGTGCTTCCATCACTAGTGCCCAATAGTGGTCCTTCGTAACGCTCCACACATGCATTTGCAGTTCACATGAATCAGAACCGACAGAATCCACTAATCTTAAACAGATAGCGTTATCCAATCAAATAATGGGCCAGGATAACACAAGCCACACATGCATGCGGACCACACATGCATGCTTCGTCCGCATGGTGGCAGCTCGACCGCATGGTGGCCGTGCAACAGCCCCTCGACCGCACGGTGGCCATGCTTTGTTGCTACTTGTCGGTCTATTGGGAAAACCGCACGGTGGCAGTGCGGACGAGGCTCCATTTCTGCTAATCCGGCACGACGAGTGCTATTTTCGCTAATACGTCTGGAAAATGTGCCAATACGGCCAAAAACTCAGCTTGAAGCAACAAGCAGGTGTGCCTGGAAGAACCACACCAACCTTGCAAAGAGTCAAGTGCAGACATAAGAAAATACTAGTAAAAACTAGCTCAAACTAAATTGAGAGTTCCAAACACTAGTGTGCCACAACAAATAAATGCCATCCAATATGTAAAACATGTTAAACTCCTTCCTTTACATCAGAGCTACATAATGTATCATATTGGATTTGCTTTGGTAGACAATCATTTAGCGTACTACCTGTGAGCGCAGGGTTCCAAAAACTTTCTAGCTACAAGCAGATCATTGGTAAACTGGGCCAGGACTAGAGCTAGTTTATGTGAAGGCATAAGCACTTGATTTACACTGCTGTGTGAATGACCTTGATTGATCCTAGCGAAGTTAAGAACTTGTCTTGCAATTACACACACCATTTAACAATATTGTTTAGAAATGTGAGAACTTTTTTCCTTTCAAATCGTGCACTTTTATGATAAAACAAACCACTGAGATTTTCTCAAATCTTGGGCTCACACTAATCTAGAAGTTACATATCAAAACCGAGAAGTTACATGTCAAAACCGGGTGGTGCCTGAAGCCATCTGCACCCATGCTGTTTTATCACTGAATGTATGATGATGCAATCATTAATATCAAACTTAGGTACATCATGTGGTTCAACGGAGTTATCTACGTAAACCTAGTCTTTTTTTACCCCTGAAATTCAAAAGAGTGTGGACAATTAATTTATATTGAGATCACAAACCCCAAACGCGGGTATAGAAAATCACTTAAATCAAGGTATGTTGTCTAAAATTATTTTATTTCATTTTCTACTTTTAGTGTTCTTACATATATATAGCACATATCTAAAAGAAATTTAACAACTCTGGAGTTCAGTGCCTACCAACTAGATGCACCATGAATGAATACGTCCTATGTCAAGCCAACAATAGATGGTTTGTATCCCATCAAATAACAATAGATAGTTTGTATCCCATCAAATAAAAGACATCTAGTAAACAGACAGTAAAAACATGAGTGTAAAAGTTGAAGTGATATTCTCCAACAAATGCACCAGAAACATTCTTTAGAATTAGTAATAAATTAGGTGGAATTCATTGATCTTTTTAAGTGGCTTGCTTTGATCATAATTCGTATGTCCTTTCCTGCTGTTTCTTATCAGTCATTCTGACTAGGCAATCAAGAAAACTACTGCAGATTGTACAGAAAGAACATCTAAATGATCTTCGACCTATTTGTCCACAAAGGTTTTATGTTTCATAAATAATACATGTTTAGATTTAGTGCTAGATTAGTTGGAATTCATCGATCTTTTAAGTGAGTTCTTTTTACCATAACTCACAGTTTCTTATCAATCCTTCTGGCTAGCTAATCAAGCAAAATACTGCAGATTGTACAGAAGGAACATATAAAAAATGTCATTCGATCTGTTTGTCCAAAAAGGTTTATCTTCCATAAATAAGACCTCATGCATAATTGCATATCCAAAAGCATTACACGATGTGCATCTCTATTGTATGCAAAATTGGAAATCAAGTGCTATTAACCTCAGTAATATTTAGAAAAAAGAAGGCACAACACACCTACTGTTCTGCAGTCTTTTCGCCATCCATAGAGCAAGAAGGTCTCCATTTTCTATTAAAAGGCGCATAGCTTCTCTGCACAATCGTTTGTTGTTCCGTTAGTTTCCTATCTATCAATTCCAGCAACTCTTGCAATCCTGTCCCTGTAACAGCTGAAGTTTTCACGTGACAAGTGGATATTGGCTGTGTCAAAGTGCAACCATTTGTAGTTATAGCTTTCAGGCCATGAAGCTCTCCAAAACACTCTTTTGATAATAATTCTGAGTTCATTGCTTTCGTCTCAACAGGCTCAGCAAAGGACTCTTTAGATGGCATTTCATCATCGCCGTCTTCAGAATTTTCTGCTGATAAATACTCTGAACCCACTCCATCATCTTCTGATAAAGATGATTGCTCTGATGGCACATCGTCCTCAGAAAATAAGTCTTCCTCCTCTTCACCTTCAGTCAGGAAGATATCATGTTCAACCCCATCAGTTACAGCATTATTGTCCACAAGATCAATCTGAAAATTCCCAGTCCAACAAAATATCATGATGCATGCAAACCCAAATTACCAGCAAATCATTATGTAACTATTAAGTGTTAGAACCAGCTCAAATTTCGATATGCACCTTATTCCAAACTTCAATCATATTGTTGATCTTATCCTGTGAAACATCAATCTGTTGCAGTACTTGCAGAACAGTAGAGCGATGCTCCTCAAGATTAGGTGCGCTGGAATCCAACACATGCTGCACCAATGCATATAAAGATAAATGGAGTAACAATTCTCTTCTCTTATTCTTTTCTGAAATAATTTGTATCTTAAAATGTAACCAGATTCTGGCAATAAAAATGCACAAGGCTTAAGCAATATTTGTTGCTAAATATTTCAGAGGTCATGTCTAACCTACGACTTTCGAGAGAATGGACTTGAGAAAACTAGGTACTTGGTACAGTCTACAGATGATGGAAAAAAATGGAGCATCGAAGGAGACTGAATACACCTACCACTAACATGTCTGCCTCAACAACTTCTTCCAGGGTGGCAGAGTGTCAAACAATACAGAAAAATGCACTGAAAAAAACTTCAGCACAATCAAACCAATTGTTGTCGAAAACTGGGTTCAAAGATACACTAAAACCAGATTCATGTACGAAACTCATGGAAGCTTTAATAATAAGGTTAATATAGGGTTTGGCAAAGGCCGAGACAACAGATGCATGGACCTTTTGCTGCTCTCCAAATCATGCTACCTGCTCTGTTGGCTATGCAGCTACAATCCATAGGACAAGAAAAATGATAACTTGTACATGAAACAGTAAACAAGACGCCCACCATGTGTGCCAAAATGGATCTCCAGTAAAAAACTCAAAATGCAATCAAGAAAAAATTACCTGAACAGGCAAATCTGATATGAAGCCGACAGTATCGCTAAGAAGTGTTTTTCTCCTGAATAGCATTTTAACAAATAAAAGGTTATGTGCTGAACATGTGCAAACTGAAGAAATTTACCAATATATGATAGCAGAATGAAAAGGCTTCTATGTTACCCTGATGGAAGAATCACACTGCGTAATCGAGGATCTACTGTTGCAAATAATCTGTATGGAAACAGGGACATAATTTGTTTCTGCATTACTGCTGTAAATGAGAACAGGGGGTGTTAATTTCAGCATACCTATCATCACTGTATAGGTCAGCTTCAGAAAGTGCACTGACTAGAGTAGATTTTCCCTATAAAAATAGCATCAAAGAACTCAGCTTGGGGACAAGCTTAGGTTGTAGAAAGCTCAAATATATTTCGCAGTATTGAATAGGTTCCGTAGCGTTATTCCGGAGGACCATGGAATATGGTTATCTAAGATGAAATAAATTGAAGGACAGTCATAGTAGTTCCACATACAGCATTTGTATATCCAACGACTGCAACAGTGACAAGCTCTTGACCAAACGAGCCACCATGCCTTTTTCGACTTGAACGTTGTATCGCTCTAGTTCGGCGTACCTCTTCAATTTGAGCTACCAAGCTGACACGACGTTCTTGGATTCTAGATGGGATGACGAAAAAGATAAATGAGAAATTGTTGTAAGAATGCAAGTGCAGACCAGATGCTATCTATCAACTGTTAGGAACCTCCTGCGTTGTAGTTGAAGTTCTGTTTCACCAGCACCACTCATGGAGCCCCGTCCCCCACTTCCTCTCCTAAAGAACACAATAATAACATGAGCATTGCATGCCAAGCAAAACATCAAGAGAAATGAATCAACCTAATAAGAAAACAACTCAGGACACAACAACAACATTTTAAAAATAATGTGTTTAAGATGACCACAATAGTGCAGAAGATTCCATGTGGAGGACCCTAACCATACATAATATGTGCCTCATGAAAAGAATATGCAACAAAGGATGGGCTTTAACCTCCATATTAACCAGTGCACAACATTAATTAGACTACCATAGTAATCAGAAAAGCAAATGTATGTGCTCTCACTTTTTTTATACAGTGATAACTTCATATTCTGCCATGTGTGTTTGAAAAGATACAAGACTATCTATATTTAACAAATAAAAGAAGTAATGATCCACGAAGCATTGGCATGTGGAGCTATGCAGATCTAGAATATGGCATAATTATGTTATCAAATGCATATAACAAAAGGTTGTATTCAACTAGCAAATCACATACTACAAATAATAAAAGCAACATGTGCCACTATGAAGTGCTTAAGTACAATATAAGCGACCAAAATTTATCATCTTGCAGAGTGAAATCAACTGGTGAATTTCATACCATGTGATACAATAGCATCACACAAAAGAAAACATGCACAACTTTTTTATTAAATAAATTATTACCACAGTAGGATGTAATCAAAAGGAAGCATACCCTCGAGCACTGACAACTTCAGCTTCCCCACTTGGACCAAAAGTTAGTCGTCCACTTGGACCGCGGACACGGACAAGCCTAGTCTTCATGTACATGAGAGCTGCTAACTCTGACTGTACAAAGCAAAAGACAAAGTAAAAATAAAATAAAGAAACATAAACATTCATCTTCTTTTCATTAATACAAGACATCAAAGGAGACCCTTTATAGACCCACCCACTCAAAAGATCTGACAGAGTAATATTTAGTCAAATATCTAAGCAAAATGCACCTGTAACTTTGCTTCTTTTGTTTCAGCATGAGCATTGAATATCTCAATTATAAGCCCTACACGATCTAAAACTGGCTTTCCCCAAGCAACCTGCCAACCAAATTTCCAATACGAATAAATAAAGCATCAAGCCATAGACCATAAAGTCAGAATGCACCATTATTGGTAACTTAAGATAAAATTTAACAAAAAATCATTAGGAGCACTTGCCTCTAAGTTCCTCTGTTGGATCCCAGAAAGAATCGCATTAACGAAAACTGCATCTAATTCTTCCTGCTAGGATCAATGCAAATACCAGGTAAGTGAAAGAAGAAAATATATCTTCCTACTTCTTTAAGATTCTAAAAAACAAAGTGAAGAAAAAAAAAGGAGCTTAAGACATAACACAATGTTCTACTTTACATAGTGTAATATGTGGCAATTGTTTGCACAATATAAAAGCAGCCATAAGAAAGTACAACCAAAATACATAAGGAAAATAATAATAGATAACACATGGCCTACAAATAACCTCACACCATAGCCTACTTATGTACACGAGGCAAAAGAAAACTGCACCTCTGACTCTGATGCCCTCAGGTAGCACTTCACATTGTCAACAGTTCCAGTACCAAAATACTTATCTAATAAGTGATGAGTTGTCAGATAAGATAAACTTTAGTAGTCCTAAACAAACCACAAGGAAATGCAGAAATAAAGACCTACCTAGATCGACAAAAAAAATCCAAATGCTAGCAAAAATGGTTCAAAAAGAGTTCTAAATTCTAAAATAACTATATCCAACTCCAGGATATGCATCTCTGGCTATGTTCAAACATCACAGTAATTTTTAAGATGGAGAATGAGGCTACAAAGTACGAACCCACAACCTCAGCCACCTCAACTTGTGCTCTACCATTGGAGCTGTGAATCAGTGAATCACAGTCCAATAGTACACAAATTCATCACTATGCAAGGAAGTGTGTATCACTATCATGAGACAATCATTGTGGCGCTTTCGAAAAGCTCACAATAACAAAACAATGCACTGCAACTACATCCATATGGAAATGCCAATAGGGTCTTTCAAAAGAAAGAAAGAAATGTCAAATCTGCAGCCTCACACGACTTACTTTATGCCATTTCAAATAGGAATCTAGCAGCTCTATAGGATGTGTTGCATTACAAAGCATACCCTAGCCTCAAATGCAATTATGACTAAACCACGAAATCTAACCAGCCTTATCCACCAGTTTATCAAGACAGAAGAATGATCGAGTGAGAGCAAGCAAGCAGGAGTCATGACCTACGCAGAAACTGTAGGCGTGCTTAAACTATGGTGGAAGAACAAGCAATAAATGTGGTATTCTTCCACCTCACCCAACACACAACCCCCTGGCATCCAATAAGCTCAAGTTTACTCGTGAAATTTAAACAGACCTATCCAAGCTCTGCAGTTCATTCTTCATACATTCACCGCTAAAATGTTGATATTAAGAATTTGATCACATTGGACCAAAACAAATCAGGAATGCAACGCAATCCTTACAAAATTTCGCTACATTTCGCATGCAGCAAAGATCTCCAACATTCGGAATGCGATTAAACTAACCCCCGCTACCAATGCAACCAAAAATACCCCCACTTGAGCTAAGCAGTAAGCAGTGGTTCTGGACGATGGTTAGTTGGATACCGGCGTGAGAGCGGCCGCGGGAGGCGGGGTTCTGGACGATGAGGTGCGGCGGCGCGCCCTTGGCGGCGAGGTCGCCGTGGTAGAAGCCGTCGCGGGGCTCCTCGAGGGAGTTGGCGAGGTTGAGCGCCTCGGCGAGCTTGGAGTCGAGAAGGGAGCCCGGTCGGAGGCGCGGCTGCACCACGAGAAGGCGCGGCGGGCGCGTGGGGTCGCGGGTAAGCACGAAGAGGCCGCGCAGGGGGCCCTCGTCGTCGGAGTCGGCGGGCAGCGGGGTGGGGGATGAGCGCTTGCGGCGGCCTGTGGAGAAGAGGGCGAGGAAGGGAGGGGAGGAAGTCGGGGAGGGGTGGTGGCGGGCACGAGGGTGGAGGTGGAGGTGGGCGCCGAAGCGGAACATGGCGGCGCGGAGCATTGCGGAAGGCGGCGGCGCCGGGAGGTGTGCGGTTGGGTCCACCGGTCGGGGTGCGGTGATGAGAGTCAGATTTTGCCCCTTTTTTATCAGGTTCGATTCGGTTGGATCGGATGATCCAATGGCTACGGTGCGCTTCGGTCGATGCCTTGTTAGGAGGAAAAAAATTTAAAATAATATTATTTTAAAATAAAATTATAAAAATAAATAGTTGACCCAAAAAATAAAAAATATAAGTTTCTATCGCCGGTTGAACTAATGACAGACCGGCGATAGGTACCTTTTCCCGCAGTCGCTGGTCCAACTTCCTGTCGCTAGTTCAACTGGCGACAGGAAGTTGAACAGTGCTCCTGTCGCTAGTTGAACTGGCGACAACAATCCAGCTAATAAATTTTGAAAATTCACTACAAAACTCATTTTAATTCCAGAAAGAAACAGAAAGAGAGGAGGAGAGGCAGAGAAGAAAAGTAGTGAAGCTTTACTAGTTCATCGCGGAGAAGAGATGGACGAAGCATCAGATCCGATAGACCATCTTGCATGTATATTTTTTTTTAACTTTGTACATTATGTCAAAGCATTGTCAATAGCAAACAAAAATAGCGACATATAATTTAGTAGATTAGATAAATGTAGTCCAATTATGTAGTATATCATTTGAGCTGTGTACGAGGTATGTAGAGCGTAATCTAAATAATACCAGATTTATTTAGCTCCCCCATTTGTGTGGTAAGTATATTATTAATACCAAAATTAATTTTTAACTAGGAAAATAACATGGCACATTTTAAAATTAAAAGGAAAATCCATAGCAGCTAATTAAGGTAGGTAGAGCCTAATCGAAATAATCGTAGCTTTATTTAGCTCTCTATTTGTGCGCAGTAATTATATTGTTAATATCGAAAATTAATTTATAACCGGAAAAATAGCATGACACATTTTAAAATTGTAAAGAAAATCCAGAGCAACTAATTAGGATAGGCAGAGCCTAATCAAAATAATTACAACTTTATTTAGCTCCGTAGGGTAGGTAGAGCGTAATCGCAGCTTTATAACTTGTCGCATAAATTTTATTTCTATTTGTGGTTGGTAATTATTTTGCTAATGTCACTTCCTATTACCTTATTACATATTTCGTAGTTTTTACAATGTATATACTGAATTTTCAGGTATGGCGGACCTAGACCACGCTGCCTAGTGGTCATACGAGTTGCTTGATCCGGTGATTGACCTACATCATCATAGCTGCCTCAGTGCCATCCCCCCAGGAGGGCGCGGCGCCGATTGAGCTTGGCTTGTTGCGTCTGCGCACGCCGATCAGGGCATAGAGGTTGCACCTAAGCTGGGTGCCGAGGTACATGCCATTGCGATCTTCGTGTACTCATTTGTTGCCTGACTAATACGTGTGGACTAGCGTTTGTTCGTAACCTGACCAGACGCAGGTTGAGGGCGGCAGACCTCCTTCCGTTGGCACAGATGGTGGAGGCGACGTAGGAGGACAACCAGGACTGTGGTCCTGGTCGTACGTCCAGGCGTTTTCCATACGACCGGGCCCTATTGACGGCATTGGTCGACTGGTGGAGGCCGTAGACGCACACGTTTCACCTTCCGTGCAGGGAGATGGCGCCGACGTTGCAGGACGTGAGCTTCCTGATTGGGTTGTCCTGCACAGGCTTCCCCATGGCGACGTATGAGATCTCGCCCACGTGGCGCACGTGTAGGGCTACGGGCAAGGCTACGATAGCACAAATAAAATTTTATCGCGCAACCAAGGATCCACCGATAGTAATAGATCACGAGATTACCGTTAGACGCGTCGAATCGTAGCGGAAGTAGAGTCATCGTAGCGAGTTGATGCAGTCATAGTCGTACTCACGACGCATCTCCTCCTTTGAGTGGACGTACTCGCCGCTCGTCTGCTCCTCCGAGTGGTCATACTCACCACGCAACTTCACCTCCGACTCTGGTGATCGTCATGAGTCGCGGAACGTCCTAGTGCTGATTCTTCACAACAACACCTCTGAGGTATCCACACGTACGGGGCAGGATCACCACGCGCTGGAGTGCTAGCATCGGCAGCGTGGTTGAGAAGGCGAAACTCGAGGCCTATACGAATTCGGATCACCATCCAAAAACATATCCTAACCCTTTAAGTGTGCGGCCCTACAGATTCATGTGTAATCGGTTATGACTCGGAAACTCTTTTCCGAACACCAGTCGTTAGCGGTGCCTAGTAGCACATAACGATTCCCGAACACACATAGAATAGCGAACAAAACTTGATGTAATATGATCTATGACCAGGTCCTCGTCACTTGTGATCAGTTCGTATCTCCATAAGACCAGATCGTATTTGGTCCCGACCAGTTCGTAACTCCTTACGATCAGGTCCTTACCATTCTGTGATTACGTTCGATCAATCTACGACCAGATCGTATCTGCATACGCCTAGTACGTAACTGATCGAACTAAGCGACCTACTCATGCATTATCCCTTTGCCTCACGATGTCTGGTTGAACTCCAGGTGAGATGTTGTGTCATCCATGGACTGTTCAATACTTTCTCGATCGAGTGTCGGATAACTTCATGTGGTCGACACTTCGACCACTAGTGGCATGGTCATGCACTTTTTTTATCCGATCACCACGAGGGGCCCAGAGACATCTCTCTTGTTATGTTAGGAGGGGCAAATCCCATCTCGACTAGTCACATCGCTCCGCATGTTTCATCGCATACCCGAAAGCCACCTTTATAACTACCTAGGTACGAGTAGCGTTTGGCAACCCCTAAGAGTGTCATTACACATGTAGGGAACCATGCTGATCTCAGGTCTAAGGATTATACATCATCATTACTTGAGACCAACTAATGGCATATAGATTCATAACAATCTCAATAGTGTCTCAATGATGGGTCTATCCAACCCCATGTTCTCTAACATGTGCTCACATTATTGATTCGATATCCCCATATCCATGACCGGTGAAATATGGTCATCAATCAATATATGCGCTGATCGTAGAGTTACTGGTGTTCCGACCAGTGACATCCGATCAGGGATACATTTAGAATGACATCATATAAGTTAAAGAGTTCCACCAATAAGTTACATACTTATTGATTTATAACTGATGATCCATTCAAGGAACACGATAGCATATTATCAAAATCATGAACATAACGAAATATCATCATCTCTATAATTGTCTCTAAGGCATATTTCCAACAGTCTCCCACTTGCACTAGAGTCAATCATTCAAGTATCTAATACCGATAGCTCTTATGTGTGCCTCATGCTTTGGCTGTGAGAGAGGCTTAGTCAACGGATCAACAACATTTGAATCCGTATGAACTTTGCATATCTTAACATCTCCTCTATCGACAAGTTCGCGAATGAGATGATAACGTGTGAGTATATGTTTGGACCTCTGATGGGATCTCGGCTCCTTAGCCTGCGCAATGGCTCCATTATTGTCACAATAGAGATCCATTGGGCTCATGGCACTCGGAACTACACCTAACTCAGCAATGAAATTCCTTATCCAAACACCTTTCTTTGCAGCTTCAGAAGCCGCAATGTACTTGGCCTCCGTCGTAGAATCAACAATCGTTTCTTACTTGGAACTTTTCTAGCTCACCACTCCTCCATTCAAAATGAATACAAAACCAGATTGCGAACGATAATCATCTTTGTCGGTTTGGAAGCTTGCATCGGTGTAACCCTTTACAACGAGCTCTTCATCATTGTCATAAACTAGGAACACATCCTTAGTTCTTCTCAAGTACTTAAGAATGTTTTTCACAGCTGTCCAGTGACCTTCACCGGGATCAGTCTGGCATCTGCTCGTGACACTTAGAGCATATGATACATCTGGTCGGGTACAAATCATGGCATACATAATAGATCCAATGGCCGAAGCATATGAAATGCTATTCATACGGTCTCGCTCATCAGTGGTCGAAGGACACTGGTTCTTGCTAAGACTTATGCCATGTGACATAGGCTAGAACCCTTTCTTGGCATCATGCATGTTGAACCGATTCAACACCTTGTCAATATAAGTACTTTGTCTTAATCCAATTAGCGTTCTTGATCTATTTCTATAGATCTTTATTCCCGAGATATATGCTGCCTCTCCTAGGTCTTTGATAGAAAAAAAACTATTTTTCAATAATACCTTAACAGATTTCAGCATAGGAATATCATTCCCAATCAATAATATGTCATCCACATATAATATTAGGATTACAAGTGCGCTCCCACTAACCCTCATGTAAACACAAGGCTCTTCTTTGTTTTTGATAAAACCAAACCTTTTGATTTCCTCATCAAAATATAAATTCTAACTCCGAGATGCTTGCTTCAACCCATAAATGGATTTCTGAAGTTTGCACACTTTACTAGCATTCTTTGGATCAACAAAACCTTCAGGCTGTGTCATGTACATATCCTCACTTAGGTTTCCATTAAGGAAAGCCATTTTGACATCCATCTGCCATATCTAAATGTGGACTAGTGAAGATCGACAAGTCTTCGTTACCACGGGAAAAAATAGTTGTCTCCATTGTGGTTTATTTCTTGTCTTTACTCTTCCGCTTTCGCAATTATAGCTTTTTAACTCTTCCACTTTCACAATTATAGCTTTTTACTTGTGTAGAACTGCCTAGTTATAATCGTATCTAGTTTTGACAAGGTCTTAATTGTGATAAAATTATTTATTAGAAGAAGAATTTTTAAAACATCCTATTCACCCCCCTCTAGTCAGTTATCCTTGATCCTACAAGTGATATCAGAGCTTGGTCTCTCTATTTTTAGACTTAACTGTCTATGAGAGAAATGATGACTAGTGAGGGAATGTAAATAGGCAAGGCTCATTTATTTGATGGATCAAATTATGTTTATAAAAATTAGAATGTCCATTTATTGAAAGGCCATGAGTCCAAGCATATGAAGAATTGTTAGAGAGGGTTTTGTTATGGCACTTGATCCTACACACCCCATGGATCATGAGGAACGAAACTCTCACCTTAATGCTCAAGTGATGAACGCTCTATTTAGAGCTTTAAATGCAGATGAGTTCAATCGAGTGAGTAATCTTGAAACCGCTCACGAGATATGGACTACGCTCTTGAAAATTCATGAGGGCACATCCACGGTTAAAGAAACCAAATTGCGTAGTCTTTGAATCAAATATGAAACATTTACAATGGTACCTCATGAAAACATTACCGAGATGTATTCTAGACTCAACAACATTGTAAATAAACTCAAAGGTCTTGGCACTAACTTGCTTGATGTTGATATAGTGCGCAAGATGCTCAGAGCTCTACCCGATAAATATGAGATGTTGATGACGCTATTTCTCAACTCTCTCGAGTTGCCAAAAATGTCACCAACCGGACTCTTGGAAAACCTCGTAACAAATGAGTTGTACAAGGAAGAGCTCTTAGAGTCATCTTCCTCAAAGAAGAAGATTACCGCTTTCAAGGCTAAAGCGGAATCAAGTGATGAAGAGGATGAAGAAAAAGACTTCGAAGAAGAATTTGCTCTCCTTGTGAGGAGAATGAAAAAATTCATGAGAAGACGTCCATATCGGAGTTTTAACTTTGACAAGAGCAAGAAGGGGCAATCCGCCAACAACAACAAGCGCTATAGCAATATTTATTGCTATGAGTGTGATGAGAAGGGGCATATTGTCTCTCATTGCCCTAACAAGAAGGATGACAAGGGTAAATCCTCAAAGAAGAAAGAATACAACAACAAGAAGAAGATTTTTAAGAAGCTTCAGAAAGATGGCAAAAATAAAGCTCACGTTGGAGAATGGGACTCAAGTGAAGAGTATTTCGACTCCTACTCCGACAATGATGAATCCTCCAAGAAAAAAGGAATTGTTGGCATCGCCATCAAGGAAGCGATATCGCTATTCTCCACTCCTACATGCCTCATGGCAAGAGGAGATATCGAAAAATCCATTGATGATAATGAACCTTCTTATGATGAATTAATGGATATGCTTGAAGACTTGAATGAATATCTTATAAAAGAGAAGTCAACATTTAAGGTCTTGAAGAAAGAATATATCTCTCTAAAAGACTCTTATGAGGAGCTAAAGGAGACTCATGACTCTCTTCTTCAAAAATATATTGAAAAATCTCATTCGAATATTGGAATTACTTGCAATTTAATGAATGAGATGCCTAGAGTAAAAGTTGCTTCAAATGCTATATCTATGTCTAGCACTTCTACATCATGTGATGACTTGTTATCTATGTCATGTTGTTCTAAAAGTGATTCAATTGCTAATATGGTTAATACATGTAATCCATTGCTCATTGTTGAGAATAACGAGTTAAAAGAGCAAGTCACAAAATTAAGCAAAAGTTTGAAAAGATGCTTCGAGGGAAAAGCAATCATTGACAAACTATTAAGTGGGCAAAGATGTTCATTCAACAAGAAAGGACTTGGGTTTATTCCCAAGAAAGGTAAATAGTCTATTTACAAGACCACGAGGTTTGTAAAAGAAAATTAAAAATATTGCAAAAAATATCTTAGTGTTGGTCATCTACAAAATACATGCTTTGGTGCTAATGCTAAGTCTTGTGGTACTTATGATTTATGCTACATGCTTGAAAATCTAAAGATGGCAAAGTAATAGCAAAATTTACTAAAATTTCAATTTTAGGCGCAAAAAATAATGTCATTTGGGTTCCCAAACCTTGATCACTAACCTCCAAGGACCCAAACAAATTTGGGTACCTAAAAGAGCTTAATTATTATTTTGTAGGTGAACTACAAGACCGGTGGAAAATATTAGGTGCTTGATAGTGGATGCACTCAACATATGACTGGTGATAAAAAAATATTCACCACATTAGAGAATGAATAGGAAATGAAAAATCACTTTTGGTGACAATAGCAAAGGAAAGATAATAGGATTTGGTAAAATCGCTATCTCAAATGACCTTTCCATTTCTAATGTATCATTAGTTGAATATCGAAATATCAATTTATTATCTATTGCTCAAATTTGTGATATTGGTTTAACTTGTTCGTTCTCTCAAGATGGTGTTTTCTATTTTAAATGAAAAGGATAACTCTTTAGTTTTCAAATGATTTAGATTTGAAAATTTTTATCTAGTTGATTTTTCTTCAAATGATTCATGCTTGAAAACATGCTTTATTGCAAAAATTTCTTTGTGTTTCTTTTGGCATAGAAGCTCATGTTGGTATGGTTCAACTTAAAAAGCTTTTTCAAATATGATTTAGTTGTTGGCTTGAAAGATGTGAAGTTTGATAAGAATAGACTTTGTAGTGCTTGTCAAACCGGGAAACAAGTTGATAATTCTCATACTTCTAAAAGTATTATGTCAACTTCTAGACCATTCGAACTCTTACATATGGATTTGTTTGGGCCAACAACATATAAGAGTATCGGGGGTAGGTGCTATTGTTTATTCATTTAAATGATTACTCTAGATATACATGGGTATTATTCCTAGATGACAGCCAAAATCTCTGGTATTTTTAAAAGTTTTGCAAAAAGGATCACAATGAATTTGATTTCAAAATTAAGAAAATCCATAGTGATAATGGTTCCGAGTTGAAGAACACTAAAATTGAGGATTTTTTGTGGATGAAGCGGACTTGTTGTACGACTAGATATTCACCGAGGACTTCTACTTCCCCAGGACCATGCCTCCGCGGGGGCTTCTGAAAGCATCTAGGCCCCTAAAAATGGTTTTGGTAATTAATGATAATATGTGAATATGGGATTAACAAGTTTACTAAGAATGTGCAAGGTTAATTCCATTTGATGAACATGATGAAGCAAGGATGCATGCTAAAGGAAAATGTGAAGATCAACAAGGCTTAAAGTCAAGGTACAAATAGTCTAGGATCCTTTTCTATTTTACCGGTCTAAGGAGAATTGGTTGGTAGACCGGATTATAGGATAAATGCCGTACTATTAAGGGGGATCACGACTAGTAGCTTGATAGCTTATTCTTGTGCCATATGGATCAACTTAGGATCATGCATGCATTTAAAATTGGACTTGAATTTAAGTTAGAATGAATTCGTTGCTTTAATTCGAATCGGATGAACCAAGGCTTAGCAATGGTTGTACCGAAGCGCGGTTGTTCCGATGATATTTCGCGTTGCAAAATAACAAGACGAGTGTAATCTCCTTTGAAAACCGTTTTGAGAATCGGCCGTATCACAGATAATCGATGAACCGCATCCCGGTTGTTCCGATGATATTACAAACCGCTTTTGAAAATCGGTTGCGTAATAACAATCGAGTGTAATCTCCTTTGAAAACCTCTTTTGAGAATCGGCCGCATCGCACGATAATCGGATGAACCGCAATACGGATGTTCCAAATGTATTTGGCGTTGTAAAATGCCGTAACAGATGCAAAATCTCCGTTTAGAAAACTCAAATCGGACGATCCGGTGTTTGCTCGGATGAACCGCAACTAAATCCAACGGCTATATCGCAGCATTTAATGCGTAACATAGCCATATCGGCATTGAGTATAGCGCGGTTGTACCGATGCTAACACGCCGTTGTTCCGATATGTGCTAAATTTCGAACTTCTTCCCAACGGCTAGAATTGTTTGGTGGAGGCTATAAATACCTCCCCAACTGCACAAGGGACAAGTTACACAGTGCATTGAAGATATCTCAACCCTTGTGAGCATTGTGCATTCAATTCTACTCCCTATTTACTCTTGCATTCATTAAGAGGGAGATCAAGTGCATTCATCTTTAGTTGATTCATTGGCACTTGAGTAAAGTCAAGCAAGGATCGTTGATCTATTCTCTTGGAGTGTTGCCGCACTCCTAGACGGCTTGGCGGTGAAGCACGGTGATCTTCTCAAGTGAAGCTTGTGAGAAGACCCGAGCAAGATTGTGAGTGGTTGGTGTTCACCATCTCCGGAGCGGAGGAAGAACAACCCAAGTGATCGAGGGAAGGCTTAATTCGTGGAGCCGGCTTGGGTGATCAAGCTTCCTCAACGTGGACTAGTGAAGACCGCAAGTCTTCGATACCACGGAAAAACATCATTGTATCTTGTGGTTATTTCTTGTCTTTACAATTCCGCACTTATATTTCTAGCTTGCTTTTGTGATTAAATTGCCTAGCTAGGAGCATAAATTGTTAATTTGTTAAAAGCTTTAAAAACCTCCTATTCACCCCCCTCTAGTCGGTTATCCTTGATCCTACAAGTGGTATCGAGCTTGGTCTCTCCGTTGTTGGACTTAACCGCCTAGGAGAGCAAGGATGGCTAGTGAGGGAATGGCTTTAGGAAGGGCTCCACTCTTTGATGGCACAAATTATGCTTATTGGAAAATTAGAATGTCAATCTTTTAAAGGCCATGAGTCCAAGCATTTGGAAAATCGTAAATGATGGTTACACTATGCCTCTTAATCCACTTGAACCCACTGATCAAGACACGCGTAACTCTCATTTAGATGCCCAAGCTATGAATGCTCTCTTTGGCGCTTTGAACGCGATGAGTTCAATAGAGTGAGCAATTTGGAAACCGCCATGCTATTTGGACAACTCTCTCTGAAATCCATGAGGGTACATCCACGGTCAAAGAAGCCAAATTGCATAGGCTTCGATTAAATATGAGACATTCATAATGTTGCCTCATGAAAACATCAATGAGATGTATTCAAGACTCAACAACATTGTGAATGAGCTCAAAGGCCTTGGGACTAACCTTTCCGATGTTGATATTGTGCGCAAGATGCTTAGGGCTCTTCCCGACAAATATGAAACTTTGGTGACGCTCTTCATCAACTCTCCCGAATTGCCAAGGATGACACCAACGGCCTTTTGGGCAATCTCATCACAAATGAGTTGTTCAAGAAGGACAAAGAAGAGCTCGTGGAGACATCCTCCTCAAAGAAGAAAATTACCGCTTTCAAGGCCAAAGCGAATCAAGTGATGATGAGGATGAAGGAGAAGATTCCATGAGGAGTATGCACTCCTTATAAGAAAAATGAAGAAGTTCATGAAGAGACGCCCAATAGAAGCTACAACTTTGACAAATACAAGAAGGGACAATATTCAAGTGACAAGAAGAGTTATAGCAACATTCGATGCTATAATTGTGATGAAAAGGGCACATCTCATCTCGTTGCCCGCAAAGAAGGATGACAAGGACAAGTCATTCAAGAAGAAAGAATATAATGGCAAGAAGAAGCTTTTCAAGAAGCTTCACAAGGATGGCAAGAATGAAGCTCACATTGGAGAGTGGGATTCAAATGATGAATCAAGCGATTCGACTCGATGAGGATGAGTCTTCCAAGAAGAAGGGACTAGTTGGCATTGCTATCAAAGAAACTCCTTCACTATTCTCCACTCCTACATGCCTCATGGCAAAAGGAGATAAGGTAAAATCCATTGATAGTGATGAACCAACTTATGAAGAATTATTGATATGCTTGATGAATTAAATGAATTTAATGGAAAAGAGAAATCAAAATTTAAAGTCTTGAAGAAAGAATATCTCTCTAAAAGACTCTTTTGAGGAGCTAAAGAAAGCTCATGATTCTCTCATCTTAAAGAATATTGAAAATCTCATTCACATATTGGAATTACTTGTGATTTAATGAATGAGATGTCTAAAGTAGATATTGCTTTAAATGAAAAATCCATGTCTAGCATTTCTACTTCATGTGATGATTTACTTGCCATGCCATGTTGCTCTAGTGATGATTCAATTGCTAGTTTAGCAAATACTTGTGATCCTTTACTTATTGTTGAGAACCATGAATTAAAAGAACAAGTCAATAAACTAAGCAAAAGTTTGGAAAGATGCTTTAAGGGTAAGGCCACCTTAGACAAGCTTTTGAGTGAGCAAAGGTGCTCATTCAACAAGGAAGGTCTCTGTATGTGCCTAAGAAAGGTAAGAAGCCGGCAAATAAACCCACAAGGTATGTGAGGGAAAATGGTAAGTATTGCTATAAGTGCCGGGAAATAGGACATGTGCAACAAAATTGTCCTAAAGGTAAAATTGCATCTTTTGGTATATATGATTCATGCTATATGCTTAGAAAGACTAAGGATGGTAAAATACTTGCTCATTTTATTGGCACTTCAATTTTAGGCGCTAAAAGAATGCTATTTGGGTGCCTAAAACCTTGGTCACTAACCTCCAAGGACCCAAACAAATTTGGGTACCTAAAAGAACTTGATTCTTGTTTTGTAGGTGAACTACAAGACCGTGGAAAACATTGGGTGCTTGATAGTGGTTGCACTCAACACATGACCGGTGATAGAAAAATGTTCACCACATTCGAGAATGGGAAAGGAATGGACAAAATCACATTTGGTGACAATAGCAAAGGAAAGGTAATGGGATTGGGTAAAATTGCTATCTCAAATGACCTTTCCATTTCAAATGTATCTCTAGTAGAATCACTAAACTTTAACTTGCTATCCGTAGCTCAAATATGTGATCTAGGACTAATTTGTTCCTTTTCTAAAGAAGGTGTTACAATTTCAAATGAAAATGATAACTCTTTAATTTTTAAAGGATTTAGATTTGGAAACCTTTATTTGGTAGATTTCACTTCAAATGATTCATGCTTAAAAACTTGTTTGATGGCAAAACCTCCTTGGGTTGGCTTTGGCATAGAAGGCTAGCTCATGTAGGAATGATTCAACTCAAAAGCTTTTCAAACATGATTTAGTTGTTGGCTTGAAAGATGTGAAGTTTGAGAAAACCGACTTTGTAGTGCATGTCAAGTTTGTAAACAAGTCGCTAATTCTCACCCTTCCAAAAGTATCATGTCAACTTCTAGACCATTGGAACTCTTACATATGGATTTGTTTGGGCCAACAACCTATAAGAGTATCGGGAAATAGCTATTGTTTGGTTATTGTGGATGATTACTCTAGATATACATGGGTATTCTTCCTAGATGATAAAAGTGAAACCTCCTAATTTTCAAAAACTTTACAAAAGGGCCCAAAATGAATTTGATTTCAAAATAAAGAAAATCAGAGTGATAATGGTTCCGAGTTCAAAAATACTAAAGTTGAAGACTTTTGTGATGAACTTGAATAAAGCACTAACTTTCCACAACCTACACCCTAACAAAATGGAGTTGTAGAAAGGAAAATCGACATTAATTGAAATGGCTAGGACAATGCTTGATGAATATAATACTCCGATAGTTTTTGGGCGAAGCAATTAACACCGCTTGTCATGCCATAAATCGTTTTTATTTACATCGCCTTTTGAAAAAGACTTCCTATGAGCTTTTGTAGGAAGAAACCGAACATCTCCTATTTTCGTGTCTTTGGTTGTAAATGCTATATTTTAAAGAAGGGTGTTCGCTATCAAAATTTGAAAGTAGATGTGATATTGGTTTCTTACTAGGTTATTCATCAAATAGTAAAGTTTATCGTGTCTTCAACAAAAACTCCGGTTTAGTTGAAGAAAACATGATGTTCAATTTGATGAAACTAACGGCTCTCAAGAAGAGCATGAGAATTTGGATGATATAGGCAATGAAGCTTTGAGAAGGGCAATGGAGCATATGCAAATTGGTGACATAAAGCCCAAGATGATTCATCATCCTCCACACAAGTTGAACCACCAACATCTTCTACAAACCAAGTTCAATTTGACAATAAGGAAGATGATCAACCATCTAACTTACCACCAAGAATCCACAATGCAATTGCTAAGGATCATCCAATAGACCAAATATTGGGTGATGTAAGTAAGGGTGTTCAAACTCGATCTCGTGTTGCTTCTTTTGTGAATATTACTCTTTTGTCTCTTGTATTGAGCCAAAGCATGTAGAAGAAGCACTTGAAGATCCGGATTGGGTGAATGCTATGCATGAAGAACTCAACAACTTCACCCGAATGAAGTTTGACATTGGTGGATCGACCCAAGGAACACAACGTCATTGGTACAAAATGGGTCTTTAGGAACAAGCAAGATGAAAATGGTTTGGTTGTTCAAACAAAGCAAGATTGGTAGCTCAAGGGTATTCACAAGTTGAAGGTTTGGATTTTGGTGAAACTTTTGCTCCGTAGCTAGATTAGAATCAATTCGATATTACTTGCTTTTGCATCATGCTTTGATATTAAATTATTTCAAATGGATGTTAAAAGTGCTTTCTTAAATGGTAAAATTTCCGAACTTGTATTTGTTGAACAACCTCCGGTTTTGAAGATCCTAAAATCCAAATAATGTCTATAAACTCTAAAGCGCCTATGGCCTTAAACAAGCTCCTAGAGCATGGTATGAACGACTTAGAGATTTTCTAGTCTCAAAAGGATTCAAAATTGGGAAGATTGATTCAACCTTATTTACTAAAGTTATAGATGATGATTTCTTTGTATGTCAAATTTATGTTGATGATATTATTTTGGGTCTACTAATCAAGATTTTTGCAAAGAGTTTGGTGATATGATGTCTAGGGAATTTGAAATGTCGATGATTGGAGAATTAAGCTACTTCCTTGGATTCCAAATCAAGCAACTCAAAGATGGGACCTTCGTGAGCCAAACCAAGTATGCAAAAGAATTGATCAAGAAGTTTGGTATGGAGGATGAAAACCCATCAAGACTCCCATGGCAACAAATGGTCATCTTGACTTAAATGAGGGAGGTAAATCGGTAGATTTAAAGCTTTATAGATCTATGATTGGTAGTTTGCTTTATCTTACCGCATCTAGGCCCGATATCATGTTTAGTGTTTGTATGTGTGCTCGCTTTCAAGCAAATCCAAAAGAATGTCATTTAATGGTCATTAAAAGAATTCTAAGATATTTAAAGCATTCCTCTAGCATTGGCCTTTGGTTCCGAAAGGTGCTAAATTTGACTTAATTGGATATTCTGACTCGATTATGCGGGATGCAAAGTGGATAGAAAAAGCACCTCGGGTAGTTGTCAATTTTAGGAAGATCTTTAGTATCATGGTCATCCAAGAAACAAAATTCGTAGTCTCTATCCACCGCCGGTCGAATATGTTTCATGGGAAGTTGTTGTGCTCAATTGCTATGGATGAGGCAAACATTGATGGATTATGGAATTAAACCGATAAAATGCCTCTTTGTGTGACAATGATAGTGCTTTGAAATTAGCTAATAATCCTGCTCAACACTCAAGAACCAAGCATATAGATATTCGCCACCATTTCTTGAGAGATCATGTGATCAAGGGAGACATTGAAATTAGCCACATAAGAACCAAGACCAATTAGCTGGATATTTTCACCAAGCCATTAGATGAAGGCCGCTTTTGCAAATTGAGGAATGAATTAAATGTCATAGATTATTCAAACATTGTTTAAATTTTTGTTATTACAAAGCTTTTTATTTGGTGTTATTTAAGTATTTTGTAAAAGAATTTCTCAAATCTCATATTAAATTCACTATAATTATAAAAACTATGTTTATATATAATCTTCAGTATATTATATGCATAATGATCCCTAGATGGTATTTTATTGAGTGTAAATCTAAGGATCATTTGCAATTATTCAAAATTCCAAAGAAATCCAGAGCTTTATTAAAATCCCGTGACAATCCAGACATCCGAGTTATGCGAATCAGACGTCTGCAGCATCGGATCATCCGCGCTATAATAGCGAACGTCCGCTTTCCTTTTGACCTTATCACCCAAATGCTCGTCCGATTTTCTTTTTCATCTCACCGCTCGGTTTCTCTCTCTCCACCGAGCGCTCAAAACCCTCTCTCAAATCGAGTGATTCTCTCGTGGATCTCCAAGTCCTCGTTGATCCTTGCATTTCCAAAGGCTCTCCTTCCTCAAATCTCAAGGTAAAACATCTCTTGATTCAAGTTTTACCGCATTTGGAGCACTCGGGCAATTTTAGGGTTTTGATAATGCGTTGATTACTAGCAATCTAATTGGGCAAAAGTGCTTCACCGGTGTCCTATGACCCTTGCGCATCCAGCTTCTAGCACTCACTCTCTTAGATTCCATCAAAATCTCTGAGATTCTTCAACCCTAGTTTTCGGTCAGACAATCTGACGTTCGGTTCTTGAGGGCGAACGACCGCAGCTCGGACGCTCCGCCACATAACGGCGGATGATCCGATTATCTCCGATGTAACCGTAAATTGTCATTTCTTTCAATTCAATTCAATTCAAATCTGTTCTTGACATCTTATAATCACTCCAATCTCTCGATAGATGCCTAGAATGCGAGGAACATCCAAGAAGTCTCGTGGATCGCCAAGACAAGGGTCTTCGCACCGCAACCTCCATCGCAAATTGGAAGAGTTCAACCCGACATTCCTGCTCACAAACTCGGCCGTTTCAATGTAAGACCCCGCAGGAAAAGGAAAGGGAAAGAGACTCGCCCGTAAACCAATCGTAAAATAGCTCAGAAGTAAATCATTTGAGGAAACTGAATCCGAAGAAGAAGAAGAAGAAGAGGAAGTTCCTCCAAGGACAGCAGAAGATGATGATTTGGTTGATCCTCCGGGACTCCTATCGACCTACATGTTCTCACAGATGACTATGCCATCAAGCGCCATGTCAATCAATATCTTCAAGAATGACACATTAAATCCAAAATTCCACACAATCTTTCAAGAGCAAGTGTATGAGCAAATATATAATAGGCACAAGAAATTTGCCGATCATAAATGGATTAACTGGCCTAATATTAATACCTTGACAAATACAAGGAGTCTATCGCCTTTTCTACAATGTGGGTCTTCATGATCTTGTGGGCATAAAATGAATTATGATGACAAGATCATTCGACGCTTTATGCCACACCGCATATGTCCCATGACTTGAAGACTTTTAGATGGTCGATCGTGTCGTAAATGTGGAAAGCACCAAAGAGGAATTTATGAGAGTGTTGAGAATTCACCAACTCTTGGGACAAAATCTTTGAGAGTTCACCCTTACTTGTTCCTCGCTGGGCTGCATTATGACTCTTCACCAAATGCAAGTTAGGGACAATTCATCGGATTGAAGCTGTATGAGCATGATTAATGTGATAATTAATCATACTTTCTACCCTAAGAGTGGGAATTTCGATGCAAGACGGGGCATGTTTGGAACATGATAGATCATATTGTGGAGGGAGTTAAATTTGATGTAGTGGATGTTATTCTTCAAGGCATAGCCTCCTCCAAGAATGACAGAGTTAAAAGGATTTATTATGCTCCTTACATCATGGCATTGATTGTTAGAAAGATCGAGTACCGTGGTGGCTTGGGATCTACTCACAAGCCATATAAACCACGAGATGCCATTCCTCCTCAACAAGTCTCGAGGATGTCCTCGCCGAGGTTGATGCTCCTCCCGCCGCCGCTATGCCGATGCAAGTGCTCTAGCGCAAGTACTTCAAAATCGCAGCCTATTATCAAGACTTTGCAGAAATGAAGGTCGAACAAGTTGCCTTCGTGATGAGACTCGTCATAAGCTTATCGAGATGGCAACTATCCATAATGACTTCTTTGATGAGACTCATAACAGATTATCCGCTTTGTCCGAGGGCCTAAATGACTTAGAACATTTTCTCAAGACCCTCAACATATGTTCGCCGACCTCCTCACGCCCAAGGGTCCTTCTTCTGACAACAGCACCTACCTCACCTCCTCACCGCACCTCATCGAGTTTCAGTGCTCCAGCCCTCCACTCCTACCACCCTCTCAAGATCTCAGATCCCGTGCCCTCTGTGTCGCCTTTCTCCGGATCCTCGCACTGGCCACCCGCCGCCGCTTCTCCTACTCCTCGCCCACCAGACCCGCTTTCTTCCTCTCAGACCCCCTGCTTGATGCTTTTGGTACTTTGATGCCAAAGGGGGAGAAATTGTGAAGATGTGAAGACTTAGTTTTAGGGGGAGCTATGGGCTTATGTGATTTATATGTGTTTTGTAAAACTGGTTGACTGTTGATCTATTTTGTGCATGTAATAGTTGGTAACGTTTGTTGAACTTGTGGAATGTGGTTATGTCTTATTATCTTTTATGCAATGCAATCAATTATTTGACATATCTTATACTATATTGCTTCCTCAAGTTCATAAATGCAAAAGAAACTCCGCCAAAATTTTTAATTCTTTACATATGCTTGCAAATTATTTACTATCCATATGCATTTATTTAGGGGGAGTCTTCTTTTAATTGGATTTGACAAGAAAAATAATTCTCAAAATTTACTTATGCTCATTGCAAAGATTATTTTACTCACAAAAGACTTCAAAAGAATATACACTCTTAGTATATTCAAAACAACTTTTCTCACATATTAGTGTGTTGTCATCAATTACCAAAAAGGGGAGATTGAAAGCATCTAGGCCCCTAAAATGGTTTTGGTAATTAATGATAATATGTGAATATGGGATTAACAAGTTTACTAAGAATGTGCAAGGTTAATTCCATTTGATGAACATGATGAAGCAAGGATGCATGCTAAAGGAAAATGTGAAGATCAACAAGGCTTAAAGTCAAGGTACAAATAGTCTAGGATCCTTTTCTATTTTACCTGGCCTAAGGAGAATTGGTTGGTAGACCTGATTATAGGATAAATGCCGACTATTAAGGGGGATCACGACTAGTAGCTTGATAGCTTATTCTTGTGCCATATGGATCAACTTAGGATCATGCATGCATTTAAAATTGGACTTGAATTTAAGTTAGAATGAATTCAAGCTTTAATTCGAATCGGATGAACCGAAGGCTTAGCAATGGTTGTACGGATTGTACCGTGCGCCGTTGTTCCGATGATATTTCGCGTTGCAAAATAACAAGACGAGTGTAATCTCCTTTGAAAACCGCTTTTGAGAATCGGTCAGTATCACAGATAATCGGATGAACCGCATCCCGCTTGTTCCGATGATATTACAATGCTGCGTAATAACAAAGACGAGTGTAATCTCCTTTGAAAACCTCTTTTGAGAATCGGCCGCATCGCACGATAATCGGATGAACCGCAATACGGATGTTCAAATGTATTTGGCGGTTGTAAAATGCCGTAACGATGCAAAATCTCCGTTTAGAAAACTCAAATCGGACGATCCGTGTTTGCTCGCGATGAACCGCAACTAAATCCAACGGCTATATCAAGCATTTAATGCGTGTAACATAGCCGCATCGCGCATTGAGTATAGCGCGGTTGTACCGATGCTAACACGCCGTTGTTCCGATATAAAAAAATTTCGAACTTCTTCCCAACGGCTAGAATTGTTTGGTGGAGGCTATAAATACCTCCCCAATCGCACAAGGGACAAGTTACACAAAGGCATTGAAGATATCTCAACCCTTGTGAGCATTGTGCATTCAATTCTACTCCCTATTTACTCTTGCATTCATTAAGAGGAGATCAAGTGCATTCATCTTTAGTTGATTCATTGGCACTTGAGTAAAGTCAAGCAAGGATCGTTGATCTATTCTCTTGGAGTGTTGCCGCACTCCTAGACGGCTTAGCGGTGAAGCACGTGATCTTCTCAAGTGAAGCTTGTGAGAAGACCCGAGCAAGATTGTGAGTGGTTGGTGTTCACCATCTCCTGAGCGGAGGAAGAACAACCCAAGTGATCGAGGGAAGGCTTAATTGTGGAGCCGCTTGGGTGATCAAGCTTCCTCAACGTGACTAGTGAAGACCGCAAGTCTTCGATACCACGGAAAAACATCATTGTATCTTGTGGTTATTTCTTGTCTTTACAATTCCGCACTTATATTTCTAGCTTGCTTTTTGTGATTAAATTGCCTAGCTAGGAGCATAAATTGTTAATTTGTTAAAAGCTTTAAAAACCTCCTATTCACCCCCCTCTAGTCGGTTATCCTTGATCCTACAGCTTCTCAGCTGCCAGGTGCGTCGGAGCCGACCCTACCTACGCAGGACCTTGACATCGCGGCACCACCACAGCTCCTCGCGCTGGTCGCGTACGTCGGTGTAAGATCGAGGTGGCCGACTAGAGGGGGGTGAATAGGCGGTTTTAAAAATTCTTTCAGCTAAAACCAATTAATAATGCGGAAGCTAATAACAAATTGATTTTGCGCAATTAAAATCTAAATCAACTAGGCTCTACTAAGTGCACCAACAATATGAATACAATTTAATGAGAGCAATTATACAAAGATACATAAGCAATTAAAGTATGTAATGTAAATTGCTCAAAGTAAAGTACAAACACAAATCGAGATGACACAATTATGTTTTACTTCGTAGACTTGCCGGTCTCCCCTAATCCACGTTGAGGTAAGCCCAACCACGTTGGACCGGCTCCACTAATTAAGCCAACACTTCCGAGGTAAGTCCAACCACTTGGACCGGTTCCAATACGAACCAACACCTCGCTCCACTAGGGTTGCTCTTCGTCCACTCCGGAGATGGTGAGCACCAAACCACTCACAACCACGCTGGGTCTTCTCACAAGCTTCTTGAGAAGATCACCGGTCACGACACCTCCACGCCGTTTAGGTGTCAACAAACACCAAGAGTAACAAGACTCAACTTTCACTTGAACTAATCAAGTGTCAGCGCTCAAGTGCATACACAATCCACTACCTAAGGCAACACATGCACTTAGGGTTTGCTCTCAAATATCACTAAGTACAACAGATGCACAAAAGAGAAGAGAGAGTTTGCTCTTAGCTCAAAAGAATGTCTCACGGTACTAGAATACTATGCAATGGCAGCAACAACCTCCTCCAACCAGCCAAGGTGGGTATTTATAGCCCACACCAAAAAACTAGCAGTTGGAGAAAAGATTCTCTCGACCGCGCAAGGCTTTGGCCCGATCGCCATTCATCGGGCGGCCGGACGCCATGCGCCAACGGGTTATAAAACTAGCTGCTATTCTACTACGGCCGGATCATTATCTTATGGCCGGCCTAACCGCCACAATCGGGGATCACTAAGGGTGGGCGGTCCGACCGCCAAGGAATTTTTGCAAAGAACCAAATGGTGCATCTTCGAAAAATCGTATCACGAGAACTCCTAGATTTCAAGACTACTTGTAATACCGCTTTTATCAACCGCAGACTTCCGCACACAATTTCAATTCAAGGGGAAATCGGTCGGACCGCCCAATACATGGCGGTTTGACCTATTTGCCACCGGTTAGACCGGTGACCACTGGCGTTCAGACCGCCAGACTCTAGAAGCAATGCACTTTCACTTCGCTCAAATGGAAAAACGCATTCACCCATTTGAGTGCAATTCCAATAAGGTTTTAAAGATGGTATTCTCAACAGGTTACAAAACACATTTTTTATGTTCGGGAGTTGTCAGGGCTTCCGAACGTAACCGGTAAGGACACTTGTCCTATCGGTTTGACAGTGGAACCGGGGACTATGCCATAGAAGGCATATTTTACCGGTTTCACCTTGGATCTAGGAACCTGCATTTCTTCCAATGCTCCCGAAAATAAAATATTTAAAGAACTACCACCATCTATCAAGACTAGATTAACCTTGTAATTATTAATAGTAGGTTCAACTATAATAGAAAACCTACCCGGTCGAGTCGACGGAACGGGGCAGTCTTCTTTGGCGAAGGAGATTACCGTGTCTGACCACCTTGATGGTTTGATGGTGATCGAAGACTCCGCAAGGTTGACCTCTCGCTCCATAGCTTTCAGATGGCGTCGTCAGTCGTACGACGAAGATCCCCCAAAGATCATGCTACCCGTATGTTGAGGTTCCTGGTACATCATCTCTTCGTCGCCATCCTTGTCTTTCTTGGAGCTTGTTTCCCCTAATTTCTGTATTGAGGGAAGAGGGCCTTTACCTGCATAGTAATCCTCCAACTTCTTTTGCCAAGTACGGCAGATGCGTAAATCATATACCCTACCTGTTGATGAAGTGTGCACCACTTCTTATTCTTCTTAAACCCATTGGTCGAACTTTTCATCTTGCTTCGACGGTATAGTCTTTCTTACCTTTAGTAAACTTATCTGGGACCGCCAGGACTTTATTATCGTCTGTTTTGCGGTGCTTCTTCTTCTTGAGAACTTTTTAAGCTTCTTTGGCTTCTCTGAGCTAGGTCGAGGGGTTTTATCTTTTTGATCTATGGCTTCACTCCATTCAACCGCTTCACTAGCAGCTGCGTACCTATCAGCCATGTCAAAAAAGCTCAGCGGTTGTTCATAGAGGGTTCATGGCAATATCCTCTGTAAATCGCCGATTCCTCGAACCTGCCTTGAAAGCTTGAATTACGGAAGATTTTGCAATCTCTGGTATCAAGTTACGAACCTGACTAAATCTCTTGATATATTGACGAAGAGTCTCTTTTGGGTTTTGCTGGATCCGATGGAGGTCATCCTCCTTTCCGGCGGTCGTACGTACTCTGGAAATTTACGATCAAAAGATCGTAGAGTTGTTCCCAAGTATAGATTGATCCGACCGGCTGGTTAAACAACCAGGACCGGCAGATCCCTTCAGTACCATAGGTAAGTAGTTGGCCATTACATTTTCATCACCACCAGCAGCTCTGATGGCAGTGGTATAAATCTGGAGAAATTCTAACGGGTTCTGGGACCCATTGAACCTATCCATATTGGCCGGTTGGAACCTATTAGGCCAACGCACGGCCTGAAGCCCTGCGGAGAAAGCTCGACAGCCCATGACTGACTCATGGCGCCTTATTTGAAAAGGTGCCGGATTGTGATCGGTTGGAGACCGGTTTCTTATATTAGAAAACCAACGCTCCAGTGTTTCGATCTGATCGTGGGCGTTAAGATGACGCCCTTGATCACCTGCTCGGCCTAGACGATGTTGCAGATCATCGGGGCCAAGCGAATAATCCTCTCGATGAGGGGAATGTGTGGTGTTGTGAAATAACCTCCTTTCTTCATGACTCGTTGGTTGAAATCGTCGAGGAGGTCTTGGTACCGATCGATTCCCAACATACCTATGCTGCCCTCTGTTGAGGGAGGAACGTTGGGACGAAACCATAGTCTGACATTGTGATGTCATGTGTTCCCGGTATGCTTCTGTACGTTGTACGATTTGTTGAAGAATTTTCGATACCTGTCCCATCAATTAGACAAAGCTTGGAGCTCCTGCCAGAGCAGGGTCAGTATTATTTAGAATATTATGAATATGCTACAGGTTTTGTACCGTCACTGAAGGTCTTAGAGGATTCATTGAAGTTGTTGGTGTTCGTAGATCTGAACCTTCTCTTGACCTCACTCCTGGCCCTCTCCGATCCATCATCCTTGGTGGGGCAGAAACAGGTGTATTAACTTATGGATGTCCATCAGTTCTGTCGCCTCTGGTAACTGGTGCTTGACTGCCCGCGCCATTTCCATTAGTACATGGTGGCAACACAGTGTGTGCAGGACCGTACACGGCATTACGATCAGTATTTTCGATCGCATTGACTTCGCGTTTCCAGCAGCGATCCTCCGGAGAACTTCCACTGTAACCAGTGGAGAGCTGCTTAGTGCTTCTACCAGAGACTTCAACGATGGAGACCGATTGGAGATGAGCACCTCCTGAGGTCTTCATGGTGAACTCAGCTTGATCCTGCGGGTTGCTGATCGTATACTGAGCCTTATCGTTCCCACTCGGCCTACAACTGGTGAGAGTTTCATCGACATCATTACGGATGCCTTGGCTCTCGAATTTCAAAAGTCATTGGTGAGTACCATCGACCATGATTGTGTCGAGAATGTATGTATTCTTGAATTGTTGGGTCATGATTCATCACCTTTTTCTTTGGTCGGCTCAAGGACCGGCTTGAGGGATTTTCGGACGCTCCGAGCTGGTCGGAGAGTCTTGTCCCTCGGGAAGTACCACTTGTCGCAGTGGTGCATACTCATCCATCCACTCGACTCTGTTGTTGTCAGCGACTCGCGAACCGGTGGATGAGGAAGATGATGACGCCTAATCCTCTTACATGGCCTGAATGCAGGCTTCCATATCGAGATTGGAGTAGTCATCCAAATCGAACCAGTTTTCATCGTCCCAAGTTCCTGCCATAGTCGCATAAACGATTATGAAGGGTGGACGAGGATTTAATGAGAGAATAACTTCTTCAAGAGAATTGCACCTTCTTCTCCACGGACGGCGCCAGCTGTCGACGATCAAATCACCAAACTTACAAATATATAAAAAGACAAAGGAAAAATGACATGTATCTCCTGGCAAGGAATGGGGCTGTTCTTTATTGATATGAACTGGCTATTACAAGATGTGTCTGTAATCTAGACCAAAGGCTAAGTCTCCTAATATGGGAACACAAGGCTTGCTATGACTTTGCAATCTAATCGACTGGTTGTCTTCTGAGATCGATTCCCAATCGATCTTCTCTTCGGTCCCCCTCTCCACCTTCCGCGGTCCTCCTTATGTAGTTGATGAAGCGTTGGCAGTTATCCCTTGGAGAGACGCCTGTTGAGAAGCGACGCGTCTGATCGGAGAGAGGCGCCAGTTGACATTGTATCAACTGCTATGCAGTTATATATCAGTGAGCTATTTAACCGTATTCTAGTGTCTTAGAGTTACGTAACGTCGTGTGGTATGGAATATACAGCACATGTCCCATTCGTCACACGGTAAAGGATATACCTGGACTCGTATCCAGATACCAGTTCAAAGCCTGGTGAGTATTTGACTGGTCGGAGACTAGGTTAGGAACCTTGTCCGACCAGGTTATGTATTATGTAACCTCTGTGAATCTTACGACCAGTGAGGTCGTTAGCCTTAGGGGTTATGACCATGAAGACGTATGGTCTCTATATCCTAAATAATAAATAGAGGTTTTAATCCTCGTCAGAAGGCAAGGACGGAACGATGCCCCCACACAGCGAACATCGGGCGGTGCATCGTGACGAAGAAGCAGGGGGGAAGAGGCGGGGGATAGCTCTGTGTGGAGTCGACGGCGCTTGAAGGAGATAGGGGTGGAGCGGAGCGGCACTGGCACCGAGAGGAGGGCGGGCGCCGGCCGCGACGGCTCTGGGAGTTGGCGGCGACCGGGGAGAGGAGGGCGGAGCGGTTTGGCGTGGGGTGGGAGGGGAAGAGAAGCGAGGCGGCGGTTTGGCGTGGAGGTGGGAGGGGTAAACTCAGAATTATAGTAATTAAGAAAAGGGATACAAATCCATGTGCAGGATCAATACCCTATTGGTCTACGAGGAACTAATACAAGAGGAAATATGAAATACAACGGATGATCAGAGGTTGCACACCAACTTATTGTTTTTATACTCCTCCCTCGGCGCGGCGGCCCGACCTCCGCCTCCTCCCGAATCGTCACCGCCCCATGTAGATTAGTTTATTTTTTCTTTTTTTTGTGTAATTATGGAATTGATTACTTTGTAATCATGTGATCCGATGATTATCGTTAATATTTACTTGTGTTAAAATTTGATTATTGTTTGAAATAAAATTTGTGTGGATTCCGTATGAATGGTTCAAAGCAATGATTCCATATATGTAATATTTTGTATTTCATACTTTGGAATTAAAAATATAGTATATTTAATACTTAAGTTTATATTTCTATACGAATATTTAAAAAATTAAAATAAATCATATCAAACAAGTCTTCATTTGCCTCATATATATTTCAAATATTCTTATCTCCGCCAAACATTAAACATTTTCAACCTAATCATTCAACCCTTCCACCATGTAGTCCAACTAAAAACTATTTTTCAGACGAACTACAGCGATGTCAAACGAGCCGTGACTGTTTTTCAGACGAGCTAGCGGTGTGACTGTGTGAAACACAGATCGATCGAACTGTGCAAACATGTCCGAGACAACAAGATTTCACTCGTACTGCACGCATCGCCACGCCAATAGTCGGTTGCGGCCTCGCGGCTCGCGACCCGTGACCCGTTCCCTTCCTTGCCCGGCCGTCTCCTCCTCTCGCACCGCCACCAATCCAACTCCTAATCGTCATTCCCCACCACCACCCAGCCGAAGGTCGCGGGTTGCCGCACCCGACACAGCATCAGAACCGGGGGGAGAATCAACAAACGCGAGCAGGAATATGATCGAGGAAGCATGAGCTTGGTCTCCCGCACCCCTCGGCGTCGAGCTCGAACCGGGAGATAGGAGGAATCCGCGGACGAGAGCCCCAGGGGAGATGGCCTCCTCCTCCCAGGAGGATAAATCCGGCAGCGGCGCGTGGAGGGAGCAGGAGCGCCGCCCGTCCAAGGCCTGGGGGATCCTCCTCTTCGGCCTCATCGGCGCCACCACCGCCACCTTCGCGGTGAACACCCAACCGTCCTCTCCTCTCCATCTCCCCTGCTATGCTACTAGTTCGGTAGGTGTTTCTCGACGACCTAGCGGATTATCTCGTGTAATAATCGCGTTGTACGTGCTCATCAGTCTAGCACTCTAGCTTGCTTGTTTTATCACGGCGTCCGTGATGAGTGACTCCATTTAGTTTTGGCTTAATTGCAATCTGGTCTTCCATCGGCAATTCAGCACCAACCGCTACAATTTGGTCGTTTGCATGCCTTTTTCTAGGATGTAGTGTTTCTTATGTAGTTCATTTATAACCCCACCCTTGTGGTGCTGACTGCTGAGGCATATGGGAGTCCTGTTAGTAGCAATGCTCTTGACTCCACACTGGTCTCTCTGTCGACCCAACATCATAAATTTTCAATTGAGATTGCAACACTGCAAATGGGTAAACCTTATAACTAGGCATGTGTTTCACTCATCATGCTTGTGAGGTGGGTTGCGAGGTGGGTTGCAAAGATTTGTCAGTAATGTGAGGTTATTGACAATTCTTTTGCCTTCTTTATCATATCATCTTTGTGATATCTATCTGCTCGGGGAAATTGGGGAAAAAAATTTGTGTTGTATCTAGCTGTTGTTACGCATATTTCATGTGTTTGACCTTTTTATTTGTTCTTATTCCTGTGCAAACTCCAGGTTGCTCATGTTCGCAGGAGTGTTGAGTGGTTCTATACTCAGGTACCTTAATAAGCTAATACTAGTTATTAATTTGTTGATCGTCCAAATGCAAACCCTTGTTTTCCTTTGATTGTGGTCATCCTAAACTTAGGGGGGAAAATTAGCTCCCCATCTGATGAGGATTGTTAGCTTGTTTACTCAAGTGGAGTTGAATTAAGTGAAGTCCCAAATTTATTTTTTGAGTCTTGTGCGATATAGAGACATAATCTATGTCGTTATGTGGATTTGTTGTTGGGAAAACAGCACAGGAGGACTGTTAGGTGGATGAATGGCCTGATAAAAATTGATAGCTTTCTCAGGCCAGATTCTTGTACTTTTTGGGCCTATACTTATATAGGCTAAGATGATTACGGTAGGTCAGTGGGTTGAGCCTCCCAGCAGGCCTTCCCCCCTGTCAATTCCACTCTATCCAGGGATTTGCACACGAAGAAAACTACCAATTTTTTTCTTGTTACAGTTATTTATTTTTCAGGCTCCCTAATATATGCCAGAATACCATTGGTTTAGTTGTTATTCCAATGAGAACTCTTATCATCCTACATTTATGTTCTATGCTTCTACGTTTGTCTTTTGAATCTTTCAAAAAGAAACTTATAAGCTCTTTTTTCTTATGTTTTTCCTTCGAAAGTTGAATAAGATGCAGACAACATCATCTTGGAGGAATACAAGTAACAGCTCTAGTCGTGGAAGTTTCAATGAGGATGCTAGAAGAAGATATTATCAGCGTATGCAACAGGAATACGAGGAGGAACAAGAGAGAGTTGTGAGTTTATTGAATTATTCATAATCTTGAACTTTTTTCTATTCTAATGCAACATCTATATTTAAATGCACCACTTAGAATTTGGAAATCATGCATATGCTACCTATATGTTGTTAAACCTCAGAACATTTCCTGAAGTAAATTTTAATATAGTTTCATACATTCATGAGAAATAATATTGTGCTAAATTTGTAACTTTTTGTCCTATTCCTCTGCTTTAGTTTCTCAATCTGACATTGCCTTGAGATTTCTTTATCTCTCTCAGTCCTTCAGTATGCTGACGTTTTGTTGGCTTGATTTTTGAGCAGCAAAGAATAAGGCGCATGCAAAGTGTTTTCAACGGAGAGAGGAATAAATTTAGGAGAAGTTATGAAAGTTGGAGGGAGAATGGCCCTCCAGGTGGATATAATTACATCCCGCGGGATGACTGGTATTGGCAGACAGATACGTCTCACTCAGAACATAAAAATAGACAGGCATACACTCCAGCAGGACATAGGGTTTATCCTATGTCACATCATTATGCAGTCCTCGGTCTTGACAGGTATCTGTTTAAACCTCTATCTGTGTACTTCCCTTCATCTGTTAATCTACCTATGACATGGTTTACTGTCATGGACTCATGGTCATTCCTTGGGAGAGATTAAAAATGGGCTCTGTGTTTATGACCAGTTCAATTGACTTGCTGTGCGCTTAAATTTCTCAAAGCAATGCTAAGAACCTCAGACTGTTTGTTGCCACAATGGCAAAAGAAAGGAACCGAAGTGTTTTAATTTGCAAGTATCTACCAATCATTTCATCTATTTCTCATCCATTTACTTCCTTCTGTCACCCAGCCTCCCCACCCCTGTCAATTCTCTGTGCTATGTTCTGGCTGATACATTAATCAGATTATCAATCTTTTTGTTGGACCAAGCTGTTGTGTTTGGGATTGGGTCAAACTATCATGTTTATAAATTAGAAGAATTCTACTTTTCTTCAATACTGCCAATTTACGAATCTTGGAGATCTCGACTACATTACCCCAATTGAGTAGCCCTTTGGTAGTAACAAGCTCTCATATATGAAGCCTCTTACATACATCCGACACGTGAGGGTTTCAGTCTTAGGGTCAGTTTGGCATTGCTATGCTGTGCTATGGAGTCAAGTTGGTTATACGAATTCTTTACTATTTTCTGGTAAAATATTTCTGTTATGGCTCAAAAAAAGGAGGTTGTCAATTAGTTAGTGCTCCCTCCATCCCACAACATAAGTCCATTTTGACTTTTCACGGTCTCCAACATAACACTTCGATTGTGATTTTGCACCATGGTATATGTCATGTGGGGCAGGACTTTCACCCGTAGAGCTAAAAAGGCAAGTCCACCAAGCCAGGATAGTGGCTAAAATGGCGCCTGTAGAGGGAATAATGGCTGCATCATTAGCTGGTGCTAATTTTAGTAAGCTATTAAGGAGTGATTGAGAGTGATTTGAGGGGAATTGGTTGGCGGATGGATATGTAAGCCGCAGGCACAGGAGAAGAATGAAGGAATGAAGTTATCTTCCTCCAATCTCTACTCTCTCTGGCAAAAATAGGGAGTCGAGGGGCAAAACCTCGCTCCACCTCTACCAGCGACTACGCTCTGCATAGTCAGGGGCCTCCACCTCCAGCACCTCCATTGCCCCCCAACCGGGTCGTAACACCTTGGTATCAGGTTCCAGCCGATCCTCCTCGTCCACCCCACTTGCCGCCTCGGACGCCCACTCATGGCGGGCCGTCCCACCGATCTCGCGCCTCCTCCGTAACTCGGTCGAGACCGTGGAAACGCCAAGATGTCCGCCACCGAACTCCAACAGAGCGCCGCCGACTCCTCTTCGTCGGCGCGAAGACCACGTCATCGGCGAGCACCACCATGGCCTCTCGCCTGTAAGATGGATTTTCCGGCACGATGGTAAGATCGATCCACCGGCCTTTCTCAACCAAAGGCGAATCTTATTTCCATCAACAACGCATCATCGAGGAAGAAAAAGTCCGATGGCCTCGCACAACCTAGAGGACATTGGCCACCGTGGTTCATCCAGTGCAACAAGATGAGGCACTCCTCCGTGGCGGCGTTTCACCGAACTCCTACACCTACGGTTCGGTCCTCCTCGCGGTCCAACTCCCGGGTGAATCGCCGCCGCAAGCGCACGGCTCGGTGGTCGACTACGTGACCGCCTCGTGCCCTTCTCCCGCGCAGACGCCTCACGGAGGCCCAACGCGCTTCAACTCTTTACCACGGCCTCCAACCACCACCGAGCCTCGACGTGAAATCCATAATCCGCATCTCGCTTGGCCGCCATGAGCCTCGCCAGAAATCGGAACTCGAGAGCAATCGGCGCGCCGCCGCTTCCACCACGGCCGCCGGCAGGGCTCGCCGCCAAGACCGCGCGCCCTACCAGCGTTTTCCGATTCCGCCGCCGCGACACCAACCGCCACCATCACCGTCGAGGGCCGCCCCGTCAAGAAACTTTCTCAGGTCGAGATGGAGGAACGACGACGGCTTGGCCTCTGCTACAACTGCAACGACAAATTCAGCCGCGGCCACAATAAAGTTTGCCCGCGGCTCTTCTTCCTGGACTTCGCCGACGCCGCTGATGATGACGGCATGGAAGAGACCGGGGCGCCGGACGACGCACCCCTCATCTCCCTTCACGCCATCGCGGGCGTCCGCACCAGCGAGACCATGAAGGTCTTGATCACGATGGGCGGCGCAACTCTCCACGCCCTGCTGAACTTGGGATCCACCCAGAATTTCATCGCCGAGGATAGCGTGGCGGCCACCGGTCTCCTTCCCCAGCGCCGCGACTCTCTGTCCGTCACCGTCACCAACGGAGACCGCGTGCCCTGCGTCGGGATGTTCCGCAGCGCCACCTTCTCCATTGAGCAGGAGCACTTCACCGCCGACTTCTACGTCCTTCCGCTCGCCGGCTACGACATCGTGCTGGGCCACCCCTACACCGCCGAGACCGCGCCAAGGCTTTCTTCGCCGAGATCATGCGCTTGCACGGTATTCCGCAGTCCCTCATCTCCGACCGTGACACCAAGGTGTTACGACCCCGGTTGGGGGGCAATGGAGGTGCTAGAGGTGGAGGCCCCTGACTACGCAGAGCGTAGCCGCTGGTAGAGGTGGAGCGAGTTTTGCCCCTCCCTATTTTTGCCCGAGAGAGTAGAGATTGGAGGAAGATAACTTCATTCCTTGATTCTTCTCCGGGTGCCCTGCGGCTTACATATCCATCTGGCCAACCAATTCCCCTCAAATCACTCTCAATCACTCCTTAATAGCTTACTAAAATTAGCACCGACTAATGATGCGCCATTATTCCTCTACAGCGCCATTTTAGCCACTATCACGGCTTGGTGGACTTGCCTTTTTAGCTCTACGGTGAAAGTCACGCCCACATGACATCTCTCCCTCGACGAAAGCGGCTCGTCATGAAGCCGAATTGTGGGTAGCCGACAAAGGAGTCGACGTCTTCCAGTGGTCGCAGAAGGTGGTTCGCCTGCCATTGGATGAGCACTGGCGAATGCCCGTGCCAGCGGGCTTTGGCTGCTTCACGCGAATCGCATCGCCCGTGATGCATAGGAGGAGTGGCGGTGGGACTCGAGGTCGACCGTTGAAGCGCTGAGAAGGCCGACGTGAAAGACGCCATGGATCGCGGGCATCGGTGCGCGATCGAACGGCTACCACGTTGATGACCGCAACTTTATATGGCCCGTAGTAGCGGGGCGGAGCTTGCCGACGTCAGCGCGGGAGAGAGAAGCGGTGACGCAAGCGCAACTGCACCAATCCTCACATTGTAGGATACTGCCGGTGACGCGGTCGTAGTAGACTTGTAGACCGCTCGGCTTGCTCCGACCAGTAGTGACATCCGCCAGCTCGTCCGTTCGACCATAGTTTTAGCCACACCGACCACCGACTCGCTGGATCGTAGAAGCGGATCGCGGGCGGTCGCGCCATACACCGCTTGAATGGCGTGTCCGGAGAAGTTTGAAACGCCGTGTTGTATGTATATTCGCCGTGAAGCACCGGCCATCGGCGTGGTCTATCACCGGTGAAGCGGCGCCATACATCGTGATCACCACATTGGCGGCCGGCTTGGCCGTCGGCTTGTGGGTGAAAGGCGGTGCTCATGTGCGCTTAAGCGCTGAGAGGTGAGAGCTCCTTCGAACGCCGAGGTGAACACCGGTCGCGATCGGAGATGAGGATCGCGAATCTGTGTAAGCGCCGATCTCGGCGAAGAAAGCCTTGGCGACGGTCTCGGCGGTGTAGGGTGGCCCAATGGATGAAGTGGCAAGATTTGGAGAATCGATCCACCACCGTGAGGATGACGGACTTGCCGCCACCTTTGGGAGCCCTCGAGGAAGTCCAATGCGACATCCGCCCACACTATGGACGGCAGACGAAGAAGGCAAAGCAGCAGCCGCCAGAAGCGAGTGCTCTGCCTTGTACCACCGCAAGCGAGGCGACTCGGATGAAATCTGCATGGCCGAGCGCAGATTAGGCGTGGAAGTCGCGGCGAGGCGGTGCAGAGTCCGCCGGATGCCTTCGTGCCGTCGCTGTGGATGTCGGCCACTGTGTCGTGAAGGAGCGTGGAGGACGGGGCATCCAATGGACTCTGCACCGCCTCGCCGCGACTTCCACGCCTAATCAAGCTTCAGTTGTGCGAGATTTCATCCGAGTCGCCTCACTTGCCGCCGATACAAGACAGAGCACTCGCTTCCCGGCGGCCGCTTCTTCTTGTACCGTCCATAGTGTGGCGGATGTCGCACCGACATCCTCGAGGGGCTCCCAAAGGTGGGCGCAAGTCCGTCATCCTCACGCGGTGGATCGATTCTCCAAATCTCGCCACTTCATCCCGCTGGCCACCCTTTACACCGCCGAGACCGTCGCCAAGGCTTTTTCGCCGAGATCGCGGCGCTTGCACGGATTCGCAGCCCTCATCTCCGATCGCGACCGGTGTTCACCTCGGCGCTCGAAGGAGCTCTCACCTCTCAGCGCTTAAATCGCACATGACCACCGCCTTTCACCCACAAGCTGACGGCCAAGCTGAAGCCGCCAACAGGGTGATCACGATGTATTTGCGCTGCTTCACCGGTGATAGACCACGCCAGTGGCTTCGGTGGCTTCCCTGGGCGGAATATACATACAACACGGCTTTTCAAACTTCTCCGACACGCCATTCAAGCCGTGTATGGTCGCGACCCGCCACGATCCGCTCTACGATCCAGCGAGTCCAGTGGTCGCGGCCGTGGCTAAAACCATGGCTAAACGGACGAGCCACGGCGATGTCCGCTACAGTCGGAGCAAGCCCAGCGGTCTACAAGTCCTACTACGACCGCCGCCACCGGCAGTATCCTACAATGTGGGGATTGGGTCCGTTGCGCTGCGCCACCGCGACTTCTCTCTCGCCACGCCGACGTCGTCGCAAGCTCGCCCCGCTACTACGGGCCATATAAAGTTGCGGTCATCAACGTGGTAGCCGCTCGACCGCACCGCCGCCGTGCCCGCGATCCATGACGCCTTTCACGCCGGCCTTCTCAAGCGCTTCAACGGTCACCTCGAGTCTCCACCGCCATCGCCTCCTATGCATCACGGAGCAAGAAGATCAGCCCGCAAATAAAGCCCAAAGCCCGCCGCACGGCATTCGCCAGTGCTCATCCAATGGCGAGCGAACCACCTTCTGCACCACTGGAAGACGCCGACTTTGTCCAATACTACCCACAATTCCAAATTCTGCGACGAGCCGCTTCGTCGAGGGGAGATGTCATGCGGGCGTGACTTTCACCCGTAGAGCTAAAAAGGCAAGTCCACCAAGCCGTGATAGTGGCTAAAATGGCGCTGTAGAGGAATAATGGCGCATCATTAGCTGGTGCTAATTTTAGTAAGCTATTAAGGAGTGATTTGAGGGGAATTGGTTGGCCAGATGGATATGTAAGCCGCAGGGCACCCGGAGAAGAATCAAGGAATGAAGTTATCTTCCTCCGATCTCTACTCTCTCTGGCAAAAATAGGGAGGGGCAAAACCTCGCTCCACCTCTACCAGCGGCTACGCTCTGCGTAGTCAGGGGCCTCCACCTCCAGCACCTCTATTGCCCCCCAACCGGGGTCGTAACAGTATACTAGCAAAAATAATAAACAATATATATTATGAAAGTATTTTGCAAGACAAATCCATTGACACTATTTTCATGTGGTCAATTTATATACTTTAACATATATTAATGGTCAAATGCTTTAAAACCTTGACCGCACGGATCCCAAATGGACTTATATTGTGGGGACGGAGGGAGTATATCCCAAAATAGTAAAATAGAAGTACTTTTAAAGCAACTACAATGCCAAAAGTGCAATTAGCCCAGTAGCCCGGTATAATCAGTACACCAATGGGATAGGTGGTTTTAAAAGAAAAGGCTAATTCTTTAATTAGGTGCCAGGACAGACATTAAGGCTACTAGGATATGTCAATGTACAACCAAGTTCATTATCAAATGATGGATTCATGATAATCTGGAAAAGGATTTTATTTCCATTAATCTTGTGTGCTTTATCAGGATCACGTTGTGTGTGCACCCCATTTTTCTTAGCACTTTTAGTATTGCACAACAATATTCCTGTTGCAATTTTTTTTTGGAAGTTCTTGCAATGTCCTATTGCTCATCTTTTCGTTGTTCTTGACGTAAAGGATAAAATATCATAATAGTATTGCACTTGTTGTTTAATGAACACAATCCGTCCTGCGAAAAAAAATGAGGTTGTTGTCCCCATTTTTTCTATTGTTTAATTGCCTTTGTTTAAAAATCTGTATTAGATGTACAATCTGATACAGCTTTACTATTTTTTTCCTAACAAGCCATGTTTTTCCTTTGTAGATCACGAGCGACACCATACACAGATGCAGAAGTCAAGGTATTGCAGTCTCATATCTGCCATGCTATTGTCCCTCTAACCCCCCAGTATCTTAATATACTTTGAACTTGTTATCTCACCCAACATGATCAACTGCGACTTTATGTTTGATTTGATTATGTTTTATGTTGATCATATTATGAATCAAAAATCGAAGCTGACCTCAAGATCCTTAAATTAGCTATCCACAAGTCACGCCCAATTCAATTTGTTTGGATAACAAGGGGTTTCCATGGGATTCACATTTAGAACTATGATGTAACACTTCTTTTAAGTGTGTTTGTCAAGATTAGTGATCTTTACCACAAATCCAGTTTTCCGCGCCAAATTCTTATATAGGTACTCCTCCTTTGATCTCACCAATCAAATATCATGTTTTAAATTCTTTCCAATTATATATGAATATTAATTTTTTTAGGGAGAGCTGATCATGAGGGTGACTAAAAAACATGCAATTCATAAAATGATTAAAACTTTTCTTCATTTTCCTGAATCAAGAGAAAGAGAGCATTCGGAATACTTATGCACGGATTCTTTTTATTCCCCACATTTTTCTTAGATCATAATTTTTACTGGAAATTCTTTGGTGCATATAAGCACTTGTATGATTCCTTTTTTTTTACAATGTTGTACGGTTCGTTTCATGGTTGATTGGTGAGAGGCTGAGAGGGATTGGGTTGAAATATATTTGGAAAGCACACTTGTATTGGTAGTTTGTGGGCTCAAAAAATTGGCAGGGACCCAACACATTCATTGCTCTAGACTTCACACAGCGAATTGGTAGAATTTTGGGTATATGTTATCATGCTTGATATATGGGGTCTTGTTATCTGACCTCGGGACTTCACCTTCTGCAGAATGCTTTTAGAACAAAAGCAATGGAGGTCCACCCTGATCAAAATCAAGACAATAGAGGTGGTTAACCTCTTCCGGCATTTCTTCATGGTTAGTGTGTTTCTTCCTACGTCATTGGTCGTGTTGTAGCTAATAATACCATGAACATTCTGTCTGGTGCAGAGGCTGCGGAAGAAAAGTTCAAGGACGTTGTGAAATCTTACGAAGCAATAAAACTGGAGAGAAAAAATGGTGCAAGTTGACGTGAATGTCTAGCGTGATTGGAGCATCTCGGGAAGAGTTTTGGATTGGTTATAACCAGCCTGTATACGCATATCAGCTTGCCTTGGTATCAAGTGGATGAGCGACAATATAATCTACTGTGGCTGCTGAGGGCCTGTAGCACAAGTCAAATTTGTGAGTTCGTTCTTGGGAGCACACGTCCCTGATGTAGACTAAGGATATTGTCGACAAAGGTTCAAAAGACTTGTTTTTGGCTTTTTGCTCGCTAGCTAGTAACTTGACGTGCATAATCTGAACAACGCGCGAACATTTTTGCTGACACCTGAGCTGGGAACATGTATTCAGTGCCGTGTACTGGCATGTTTGTTTTTTCATTTGGTGGAAACTAAAGTGAATACCTCATCGAAGAATAAAAGGTACTAGTACATAGTAGAAGGTTTATTATTCTGTTGAGCGGTACGGCTGTGGTGTGAACTTGTATACTGTGCTTCTATGCAGCACTGGTTCATCTGTGAACAGATAGGAATAGGGACATATCCCAACGTTTCGTTCCCAGCGGTGCCTTAAATCTTCGGTTTGTCTATTCATCGTTCAGAAAAAAAAAATGATTGATTCAGCCCACAACAAATCATTCGATTTTTCCAACAGCGCGATCTAAATCCAACGGCCCTGCTCCTTCCTCATTTCTATACAAAGCAACCCTAGCTCTCAGAGTCTCTCTCTCTCTCTCTCTCTCTCTGCCTTCCTGCCGCATCGCCGGTGATCCACTCCCCCTCTGCCACCTCTCGCCTCCTCTATCGTCTTCGTCGCCGCTAACCTCCATCTCCCCCGCCTCACCCTTCTTCCCTGTCTCTAGCGGCCGCCTACCACCTCCTAATGCTGGTTGATTCTTGTCGCCTGTAGCCTTTGTCGCCCCTAGCCTCCCTCTTAAGTTTAGAGTCTTCCTGCCGCATCGCTGGTGATCCTCTCCCCCTCTGCCACCTCTCGCCTCCTCTATCGTCTTCGTCGCCGCTAACCTCCATCTCCCCCGCCTCACCCTTCTTCCCTGTCTCTAGCGGCCGCCTACCACCTCCTAATGCTTGTCGATTCTTGTCGCCTGCAGCCTTTGTCACCCCTAGCCTCCCTCTTAAGTTTAGGGGCTCTAGTGTAACCCAAAACTTTACTGGTGAAATCTAACCCTAACCTGGCGGTAGAGAGGAAGAGGGCAGCGACCTCGTCGGAGAAGACGACCTCGTCGGCCAGAACACGAATCTCCAAGCAAAATCACAAATGTTAGAAATTCAAGTGATTTGCACAAACGATATCATTCAAATGATATATATATAGCAATTATGTTCAATCTTTGTGAATTCTTGTTAGACACAAACTCATCGACTTCAAGGTTTAGGCCATGTTTGGAATATGAGAAATTTTCTCGATTCTTCCGGAATTAAACGATTTTCTATGAAAATCCTATGAAATTCATGTGTTCCAAATGGGACCTTAACTTCAAACAATAATCGAAACCACAACATAGGAAGTTAAAAACTCTCGTTTATGCTTACACCGTTTGGGGGGGGGATCAATTTTTCCACCCCAAAGATTGTCATTCTATGAAGGGGCAATTCGCTATTTGCTACTAAAAAACTTCGAATCTTTATAATATATCACTGATATCTCACTGACATATAAACCATAGGCCCACATGTCAGCTTTAAAATGAGTGATATATTGTTAATCATATAGTTATTCAGTAGTATATTTTGAATTTTCTGTTCTACGAAGTACCACTTCATAGATTGCCCTATAGAATTTGCCACTAATTCATGAAAATAGTCAGGATTTGTCACTTTTTGCGTATTCTAGTGTTTTCAACTATCTTTTAGACTAAAAATAGCATGTGAAAAGATGACTTTACCCTTCGTCCTCGTTGTCTTCTTCCTCAACTCCCACCCCCCTCTTCCATCTGCCATTGCTTGGCTTTCCTCACTTGCGCAACACTTCACGAGTAGTTTACTCCCTGGGTTCCTCGGTGTCCTACTCAACGCATAGCCCGTATGTAGCCATATTCTACTCACGAACGACTCACTCTCGTGCAGTGTTCTGCATGACTCAGCAGCCAGCCCCCCATTCAAAGAGCAACATGAAAGAGGCTATTGATCAGGAAGATAGCTTTTGTTCAAAGAAAATAACTAGTATATATACAAAACAAGAACAAAGAGATCACTTGAAGACAGGTTCTTGAATCCTGATCGAACCATGCACATGCATCAGAAATGAAAAAAAGGAAAAGAAAGTCAATCATGCGCACAACATAAACTCGAGCACTATGCAAACCATGCACGCTGAGCGTGGCCTAGTTCCCCTCCATTGGACGCCCTCAGGTGAACTTGCTACCTTAATAGCACTCGGACAGCAGCCGTGGCGGATGAAAGACAAGGGGATCGGAGCTGGGGAAGGAGACAATGACGAAGAAGAGCAGATATATCTTTTCACATGCTAATTTTAGTAAAAAATAATTGAAAAATATTATAATACATGAAGAGTGGCAAATCTTAACTGTTTTTATAAAGAGAAATACTGTAAAACGCTATAACTTTTTTTCTCAATCCAACGGTCAAAGAAATCCACGTCTGATCAAACTACGTGTCCTTCTCATAACCATCCGACTTCGAGGCATGGAGTCACTTTATCAAGTTTATCATTTCCCTAACTCCAACCACATTGCATTCATCTCTCTCTCTCTCTCTCTCTCTCTCTCTCTCTCTCTTCAATCACTCAATCCCAATCCACGCTGGTTGAATTGCTGCTGGCGCTAGTGTGTATCTACATACCATCCCACATTAGGGTGACTGGGGGTTGAGGGCATGATCGCGTGTCGTCGTGGGAAGGTGAGGAGGCGTGGCGCGGAGCGGGCACCATGACGAAGCCAGTGGGTGGACATGACCGTGTGGTGGGGAGCCTGCACACCGCCGCATCACTTCGCTGCCTCGGTTTTCATGTTCTGCCGCAACCGCACACGTGATACCGCCACTCGCCGTAAGCGTTGTCACTACCAATCCAATGCCACTCGTCGACGTCTCGGTAAGCACGGAACTATGGCGGCGAGCGGTGGCATGGCTGTAGGTGAGCACGTCGAGATTTTTTTGTTCTTGTTTGATTTTTTATGAAATTTATTGAAACTTCTTAAAAACATGTTGAAACTTACTGAAATTTTTTAAAATTTTTATGTCTGAAACTTGTTGAAACTTAAGTTCTAAAATCCGAAACTCGTTTAAACTTCTTGAAATATTTTGAAACTTGTCGAAACTTTTCTGACTGAAACTTGTTGAAACTTGAATTCTAAAATCTAAAACTTGTTGAAATTTGTTGAACTCTTTTTGTCTGAAACTTGTTAAAACTTGGACTTGAAACTTTCTTGAAATCTTCTGGAAACTTCTAGAAATACGCGAAACTCACTGAAACCTGAAACTTTTAAAATGTTTTAACGAAACTTCTTCAAATTTCATGAAACTTGCTGAAACTTGAGTTCCAAAATCTGGAACTTATTGAAACTTGTTCTCGAAACTTTCTTGGAATCTTCTAGAAATATGAAACACGCTACTTTTAAGCAACTGAAACATCACAAAACTGCTATACCTAGGGGTGCACGTGGGGCGGGCTGCGGACAGCCCTCATCAACTCGCGCTGGCCGCTGAGGTGTGGGTGTCGCTAGCCCACAATGCAATGCCACATGCAGTTTTGTGGGTTTGGCGGCAACCCGCAAGGCACCATCTCCATCTTCACCTCGCACGCATAGTTCGCTAATGGCACCGCCAACAGGAGCAGCTGCAGCACAAGGGAAGAAAGGTCCTGTGGTCAACTTCGGCGAGATGCTCATCAACTTCGTCCCCACTGTCGCCGGTGTCTCGCTCGCCGAGGCTCCCACCTTCCTCAAGGGCCGGGGGGTGCGCCCGCCAACATCGCCATCGCCGCGGCATGCCTAGGCGGGTCTGTTGCTTTCGTGGTCAAGCTGGTCTACCAAGTTGGTGAGGGTGGCCATCACCAAGCTGGGGAAGCGTTCCTTCGCCTACGGCAAAAACGCATAGCTTCTCGCCTCCTACATGGCCAGATGTTGCAACAAGAGTAGCGAGATCGCCGAGACCAGGAGGAGCATAATGAAGCTGGCACTAGCAGCAGCAATGGCCGCCCGAGTGGGTTAGAGCTCTTGAAGATGTGCAACTATGCCGTGATGGGAGATGAGAACCTAGAGAAGGAAACAGGCCCACAGGGCTACCACCTCAAACTCAAGTAGATCGCCACCGACAGCACCACCGCTGTTACGGTCGGCAAAATTTGGAGGTGCTACCACTCTGTTCACCCTGTTGTGCTCGCCAACCCCTTCTTTTTTTGTAGGATCGATAATGACAATCAGAGAGGGGTGAATGATTGTAATCTTTAGCGAAAGCTTTTTCCTCAAATCTATTTTCTTCTTTTGCAAAGAAATAATCATGAGAATCACCAAGTATATAGATGATAAATTCAAGAAGAACGACAAGAAATAGCAGAGACTTGATATATATATATATATATATATATATATATATATATATATATATATATATATATATATATATATAACTTAGCAACAGATTGAACAACTAGGTAATTAATTTGCTAAAACTCCAAACATGAAAAGGTAACTCACCGGTTTGTAACCATGCAAAGCAGAGCTCGCCTAGTAGATCACGAACTCAAGCTCGCGCACTCACGGCAATGCCTTCGTGAGAAAATATAGATCAATCGGTTGGTAGGGTGGCTGCCTATAAGACTTTCGGTGAGGATGTCGGTTGACCGCGCACTTGGCTGCACGCCGTCCTCTGCTTTTGACGACGTGCGGCGCCGCGAGATCCGCTGGTCCTTAGCACAAGCACAGCTACCACAGAAAACCAATCAGCTTTTCTTCCCCAGGCTCTTAATTGCTCCACAGCAGAACATCTCTTCAATGCTTCAAGTCACAAGATGCACGAAGACCAAAACCTCCAAAACAATATCTAAATTCTAGAGTTATACTGGGCACACAAGATAAATTTCCAAGAATCTTTCCAGCCACTAGAACTCACGTCGTTGCTTTTGGAGATCAATCAATAATATAGTATTGACCAAAAACTCATAAACACACACGTCCTGTGGATCGGTTTTGAACTGAAATTAATATTCGTAGATAGCACCTGCTGCCAGACGACAAACTGCCGATCACCGCCTGTGACGCTGCATCCCAGTAAAAAAAATCCCAGCCAAACCAACTTCTCGTCGCCCAGTAGAAACGCCGCAGCCAGAACGTAAAGACGACGCGCACTACCCAGAAATTTCCGCCGCCGGCGATATGTATTTCGGATATCACACGCCGTCTGGTGTACAACCCTAACACCCCATACGTGACCTTTTATACTCAAGTAGCCTCCAAAACCTAATTACCCACGTACGGCCCAATAACATGGGCCTAATCCATGGGCTTGAACTTAATTACAAAATATCATATTTTAAACACTCTAAAATATGTCACGTGTCGTAGCCTCCGAACCGCACCTCCGTAGCTCTAACACGCATCATCCATCTTTAATCTCCCTGCGCTCCAACTCGAGCTCGACCGCCTCATCCAGCATCCTCGACCCTCTGGACTATGACTTCGCACCAAGCCATCTCCTGGTCACCGCCATAGACCACGATCGCCTTCGAGTCACCCTGCACATACAAAGACCAAAGCAACATATTTTCCCAGCACAAGTTCTTCCCAACTTGACCGACATAAGTCCACACGCACCACACGTCTCAAATAATATCAGTAAATAACATTGTCAATTATTCATCAGTTAAATTATATTAGACCTAGCCACATGGTCAACATTTTTCTAGCCAACTACACCTTGTTCCCAATCACAGTGTGGGCCTTGTGTATCTTAAGCATCGTTCTCTGCAGCAACGGGGACGTGGCGGCGCGCTCCGCAACATCAAAACAGAAAACTACACCATATCAGTTGGCTTAACGATGATGACCTGTTTAAAATGGTAATGGCTTGGTGGGTCAGTGCGAATAGTTTAGTGGGTTGTTTTTGTGGGGCAAGCTAAAAGCTTAGCGGACAGGTCCGTCCCATTTGCACCCGTAGCTATACCGTTGGAAATGTATTTCCACTGTATAGCACGGGCTAGCTGCTGTCTAAATTAGTGAATTTTTTGCCGATACGACCGATTTTCATAACGTATTAGCAGTTTTAACCACCGTGCCCACGTATTTGCAAAGTGTCCGGCCGGCGCCGTCGGGCAGCGTCGCAGGGCATGCTGGCGACATCGTCGCCCGGCGCGCGCATGCAAGTACCGGCCGCCACGCCACCAAGGGCGCAGTGGGAGCATGCATACTGTTGGCGCGCATGCCCACCGCGCGCCAGCCAATTAGTTAGTTTAGGGTTAGAATTAGTTTAGGGTTAGTTAGGATTTTTTATTTTTTTTCAGGAATTTTAAATTATAGCAAATGAGGTAAAAAAAATGAAAATTTTTGTGTAGCATTCTGACAAAGTGTATTTGATTATGTAATTTTTATATTATTTTATTTGTTAAGAATCTTTTGATATAACTTTGCTTTCGTACAGATCAATTAATGTACTTCATATGCACGCGCCCGCTAGGTCATATGGTCATTATGATATCTGTGACATGTGCTCATTTGCTGGAGATTGTAATGTGGCCCTTGCAGGCACTTGCTGCCAAGTGTTGATTGTAATGCTTCGGTTCATGCATGTGGTTTAACTTTGCACCGAAAGTTTGGATGAAATGTTATCTTGTGACTCTCTTCGATGATTGCAGTGGATATGAAATGATTCCCTTTGATGATTGCAGTGCATATATATTGGAGAGAGCGACACGCGATTTCATTTCGCAGTCGCCGCTTCGCTCGTTCTTCTGCTAAGTTCATATCGCAGTCACTCGCTCGCTCCTCTGCCCATTCTTTTCTTTTCATGCGCTTGCTCTCTCGATTATATTTCAACGTTATTAACCGTCGTCGTCGTTCGCAGGTAGGTTTATCGTAATTTTTAATTTAGCTACATTCTTCTATGTTTAATTAGCCACATTGTCAGTAATGTTCGCTATGTATGTTTTGCTAGTCATGTCTCTACCGAGCTACTAGAACAATTCTACGATGAGGACCACCGGTGCAAGCCGTGGCTCATCACGGGTGTGGATGGCCCTCCGCCTCGGGCGCTTGGCGGGGGAGGGATCGGTGGGCGTGAGACGATCGTTACGTCCCGATCCTCCGGAGACGGGCTTGTTGCCCTTTGCGAGGATGGTGTCCTTCCAACGTGGGTTCACCTTAGGCGGCACTGTTGTCCGCACTTGTGGACCGGTGGGGCCCGAGACGCACACGTTCCATTTTCGGTGGGGTGAGATGGCGATCACCCTACGGGGCGTCTCGTTCTTGATCGGTCTCCCGATCCGGTGTGCCGCTTGTTCCGCCCTCAGAGAGCGGATCGAAGGTCAGCCGAGCAAATGGTTTGGCCAACCTCTGCCGGAGGGTGCACGTGGCGTCCCTCGGGCTTGGTGAGGATTCGGCAACCAATAATACCGCAGGTGCACCTAAGGACGTCGTTAGGACGCATCTCGTTGCTTACCTTCTCCAGCTCTTTGGTTGGGTCCTATTTCCAACCACAAAGGGCGATTTTTGAACCCCAGCTTCATCCGCGTCGCCGAGTCTTTTGTTGACGCTGGGCCGAGCCGATGCCGCAAGAGATACCGGGATCGGCCGCCTTTGCGCTACATACCGAGGGTTGTGTGGCGCCAGCGCGCTGGGCAAATATGGTAGCAACTCGCCGTGTGCTACGTGCTCCTGCAGCTGTGGAGTTGGGAGCACTTCCCTGTTGGGCGGCCGACCATTGAGACAGCGGCGCACCCGTACCCTCTCCCACATGACCACATAGACGCGCCACCATGGGCTTACGGTGGATCTTCGCCGTCGTCTGCCGGGCCAACAAGACCGGCGAGGTGCTACTCGTTGTACCACAACGAGTTCGAGTTATTGCACGAGCGACATCATCCGGTGTCCATGGCATGCTGATTTTACGCTCGCGGTTGCGCCAAGACGGCCGCTCTGCGCAATCGTCGAGGATCGATTATTGTGGACGACGACCGCCACCGGTGTTCTCACATATGGTGGAGCCTTACGCCGCAGTACGCGTAATGCGACAGATTTGTCGATACCACTCGTGCCCCGAACGGCAGCCCACTCGAGCGAGCCACACACATGAGTCAAATTTCATCCAAGTAATTTTTGCAGTCCTTACGTCTTCTTTTGTAACATTAATCTTTCCAAAATGCAGGCAATCGAGGTCGGTGGGCATATTTTGGGTGGCAAATGCACCAAAGACCGGTGGATTGCGACATGGATTAACAGGATGCACGTGGATGTATGGCATGAGCAGTGTCCATATGACCCGAGTCGTTACGCTGCGTACATGGAGTGGTACATGCCACGAACGCGCGCAAGACTCACCATTCCTCCTCCGGGCGCCCGAGAGGTGACATTTCGACGCACCAAGAGAGCCTCCGCCGCCCGTCGTGCACGATCGTCACGGTAAGCTTCAAGACATGACGACACCGTCGACACTTACAACCTCCGTTCGCAGCTTTGTTGACGATATTCGTATTTTTGTTAATGAACTTGTTACATATGTCACTACTGATTCGGCGGGCGGTGCTGCGTCCAGAGCGCGGACGAGGCCCAACTCGGCCAGATAGAACCCCGGTATATAAAAGTTTTAAAGTACATCTCGGCGGAGATGAAGAAGATAATAAAGAACTTGAGTACGTGGTCGCTCGAGGGACGACGTCTTGCGCATCGGCACGGCAGTGGGGCCGTGCTCACCCGCTAGGTCACCACTACCTAGCGAGTCCGGCAGCGTCGTAGCGTTCCGTCGGTCATCTGCGGGCAGTCGCCGCGGTAAGTCGCTATGTACAAATTTACATTAAGTTTTGTAATTATGCCTTACGTTCCGCTAACATCATGCCGCTTCTCGCCAGAGGTCCGTCGGGATGAATCACTTCTATCGTCCGGACCGTTACGTACCCTGCCGCCCCTCGGTTATCGTGACCGCACATCCGGAGGTACGAGGTTCTTAGTTTACATCCGAGTGTTCATTTGTACTAACATCGTTTGTCTTGCGCCTTGACCCACAGGTGACGGCGATTCACATCGACCGATGACGGCGATACGGGCCTCCCAGCTCCTACCGGGGGAAGCGTGACGCGACGCCGAGCAAGGACAATGGCGGCCAGGGTTTTAGCGCGTCGCAGGCGAGCTCCTCGGGTTATTGCCCCGTGACGTTCAAGAGCATATGTTCTCGGGTTCGGTGCCCCACGGTATACTCCAGCGAGTTCATCCGCGCAACCGGAGTTGCGAGAATCGTACCCCAGTGGTTTTCTAGACTCCGTCGTGGATGAATTCTTCTGAAGTGTCCCCAGTGTCGCACGCCTCATCACGACGACATGTACGCCTACCGGACTCGCCCGGACTCGGTCCATCGGTCCACCTCCGCCTCAACGGTCTCCGCACCCTCCGAACCGACACGCGTTCTCCGGGCGGTGGGCGTATTCCACGGGTCATGCTCGGCGCAAAACAAGGCGCGCCTTGCAGACGCGAATTGCACGAGGAGAAAGTAGTGGCTCGAGCGAGTTAGCCGTATAGTATCACGTGTTATGCGATTTTCATTGTACTACATGCTTGTTATCGCTATTTCAGTATGAGTGTCTTGTTCGTATTAATCAATAAACGTACAAACTTTTGTATAATGATTCCACTCCATTAAACCTTGAGACCTCTCGTGGCCTCCGAGACCTCCTTTGTATGAAGTACATTAATTGATCTGCACGAAAGCAAAGTTATATCAAAAGATTCTTAACAAATAAAATAATACAAAAATTACATAATCAAATACACTTTGTCAAACACAAAATTTTCATTTTTTTACCTCATTTGATATAATTTAAAATTAGGAGGCGGGCTTGTTGCGATTATGAAGATGCTTAGTACAACATGTGGGTAGCAACTATTTAACGATGTGTGCTACTTGTCTCACGCGGCGCCATAGCAAGGGAGCCTTGTCTCGGCGTCGGTGGGTCTCGGTCGAAGGAGCCTTCCCTTATCGCTGGACTCTCCATGTCGGGCCGGTATGTCAAGTCGTCCGTACCTGCGATTGTATGATGTAAGTACATCGTCAAGACAAAACGTAACAAGAATGTCAATTCTTCATAACTCACGTCGTCCATGTAGATTGCTCCGGACGACCGGATACTGTTAATGGGCGGCCGGCTCACCGCATGAGCCTTTCCTTGCCCTTGTCACGGACCGCCCACGTCGGGCTGGTGTCTCGAAGTCGTCCATGTCCTGCGTTTGCATGATGTAAGTGCACCGTATAGTGAAAATCATAAGAAGGATGTAATTTCTTCATAACTGACGTCGTGGATACGGATGACGCCCGGGCGACCGGATACGCTGTGGCGGCCGGGCTCAGCCTCATGAGCCTTTCCCTTGCCCTTGTTACAGGAATGTCCACGTCGGGCTGGTGTGTCGAAGTCGTCCATGTCCTGCGTTTGCATGATGTAAGTACACCTGACGAGGATCTGATAATCCTCATTTTATCTATTATCTATAATTCTTATTATGGGTAAATATGATGTCACATAGTCTCCAGAAGTACCCCTTATTTTTATAAGGGAGAGGCCTACCAAGTGATTGTAAGATCTTCTACAATCACCCCCCATAGTCGTAAGTCTTACTACGACTACTACCTAGTCGTAAGTCTTACTACGACTACTACATGGTCGTAAGTCTTTCTACGATCACCACATAGTCGTAAGACCTTTTACGATTACTACCTGGTCGTAAGTCCTCCTACGACCAGGCAAACCACGACCATCTTATAATCAAACCTACAGGCAAGTGGGTCCAATTGATTAAAGAATCCGAACGGTCTGCACGCACTACTATTCCACGTAGTAATAGTGCTTAAATACCCCCATTATCTTTGAATGATAATTGCCAGGCGGCGTGGAGAAGCCAATGCGCCGGTAATTACTGCCATCATGCGCCCATTACTGGCTCAATTAAGGCGCCTCTTCCGCAGGACAAAACGGCTACTCCTTTACGACTATATAAGGGCATCAGGGAGACAGAACAAAGAGAGAAGGAGAGGGGAAATACAAGTTCTATTCTCTGTAATAGTCTTAGCTTCTTACTCGATCATCAAGAATACCACACCACACAGGATTAGGGTTATTATTCTCTCCGGAGAAGGCCTGAACCTGTCTAAACATCCCGTGTCAACCACTCTGCGTGATTTCATCTCTAGGAGACCCCCCGAATCAAATAATCTTTACGTAAGATCGGTTCTAATACACCGACAACACCGTATAGTGAAAATCATAAGAAGGATGTAATTTCTTCATAACTGACGTTTGCATGAGTCTTTCCCTTGTCGTCGATATGGATTACGCCGAGTTTCTCGGGTCCTTCGGTGCCTCCTCATCCGAGTACGTAAGGTTTCCACTGTGAGAAGTTCTCGCCCGCACCGAGTAGTTTAGCATGTACTCTGTTTGGATGAATGCCCTGTCGTACATCTCCGGGCCGTCAATCCACTGGAAGAAGTGGCAGCGCATCTCGGGCTGCATTACGTGGGGATGAAGTTAAAAATTGAAGGAATTCAACGTTGGGAGGAAAATCGATGCACGCGAAAGAAACGCTTACCATGTAGTGGCCGCACATGTAAATGCCGGGCGGCCGTGTGCGGGTGTGTGGATCAATGATCTCTGCCGGTTCACCACATACACTTCGGGACCGCAAGCGTGGTGGCACTGGAGCATCTTTCATTGAAAAATCCGGGTATTTTAGCTGTTTCCTCTTCTGCGTAATCGAGTTGTGCTTCTGCAACATCCTCTTGTAGAAGTTTGCCGAAGAGTCCATAGCCGGGTCTCGTATAATTTTGCGCTGTACATAACAAGCAAGATGGAAAAACTTTAAATTACGACCTCGAATGATGACCGGACGAACTAGGTGCATTGGGACAATCCTTCATTGAGTGCCCGGGGTCTTGCATATCACGCACTTCACCAGCGGCTAATCTTGATCGTTGACTAGCATCCATGTCATTCCGGAGCGCCCGCGTCTGCCGTCGCCCTTCCCTATTCTCTTCAAGTCCTGTTGGGACCCCAGTGCACCATGTCGGGCCAAAGATCCTTGTAGTTCATTTCCAAACCATACGAGTGAAACTCTCCGCTCCATGTACCGAATAGGTGCTGCATGTCGTAGTACTCGAGAGATGTATGGTGTAGCCATCTGCGCATTTGCGCACATGCCTTGTACGTCGCGAGCATGGTTTGTGGAAGAGCTTTGACTTGTTGCGGTGCATGTCGCCACATCACCTGTGGTGCATGCCTGCTTTCTTTCCCCTAGCATGACTATTGACGTATTTACGTCGAAGCTTGATCTCGTACTTACCGAGGTAGTTGATCACCGAATGTCGTGGTTCGGCCTTCTCCATCTTCCGATCCATGTGTCTCTGCATGTTCTCGGACCACTGCTTGCCTTCGTCCATCTGTCGCTTGGCTGCGGTGGCTCTATTCATGAAATAACCAACGGTGCGAGTCCATGTCTCCTGGACAACCGCAGTGATAGGGAGCCCGCGCACACCTTTCAGGACGCTATTGTAGACCTCGGACATGTTGGTCGTCATAACGTCGTACCTCGCACCGTCTGTGTCATAGAGGAGGGACCATTTCTCCAATTCGGAGGCGTGGTCGTTAATCCACCGGGAGAAGGTTATGGCGCTACTAGGTTGCTCCTCTCGGAGTGGACTCCCTTGTATGTCTCGTAGTCCGGTGTTCAAGGTCTCTCCAAATAGACTCAAACTTCCGTCGCTGGTTCTGCATACACAATGCCTTGAACGTCTTCATGAGTTCTGAACTGCGGAACCGCGTGAACAAGTTAGATGCAAGATGCCTCATGCACCACCTGGATTGCACGTCGTTCCACTGGTGAGATGGATCCATCCCACGCTGCATGCTGTTGATGGCCGCCAACAACCCAACATTGCGATTCGTGACTAAGCGACGCGCTTGGCGGTCTCCCACCACGGCCCTCTTCACGTTCTCCAAGAACCACAGCCAGCTGGATGTGTTCTCGCTCTCGACAATGGCAAATGCAACCGGGAGAAGTTGGTCATTCGCATCGGCCGCCACCGCGTGAGGATGGTGCCCTTGTACTTCCCAAAGAGAAAAGTGTCATCCATCGTTAGCACGGACGGCGAACTTGAAGCCCACGATGGCACGGCGAAAGCCAGAACACCCTATCCAGTATGAAGTGGTTGGGCCCTTTTCCAGCATCTTCACGGTCCAGCTTGTTTATGTACGTGTCGGGGTTTGATCCGCAATCGGTGAAGCAATCTCGGCACAAGGTTGTGCGCCTCTTCGTATGTCCCGTACATAGTCTCGATGACTTTACGCTTGGCTCGTCGAACCTTGTCGTAGCTAAGCGGATAGCCAACGATTGGCGACTTCCGACATCATCGGCTTGGGGAGATAGACACGTCGCCTCAACTAGGTGCGTGATGAGGTTTGCAACATATCGGAAGTCACGTTCGATCTTTGCTGCGAGGCTCACGAGCTCGCGGTGTGGTCGATCGGCTCCTTGACCGTGAAGACCGAGCCAAAGATCTTTGCTCGGAGGCCCGACCTTGCCGGGCGCCTTCTACTATGCACTTCATGCGTACTTCCTGGTTGGACCGGTGCACTCGGTACACTACGGTGATGGACAAAGCGTGCCGTGCTATAGCTTGTTGCACGGCCACCTTGTTCGGAAGCGCCGCCAACTAAGAGGGTGTCGGCTTCAAACCCCACTCGGAGCCTTCTTCTTGCGGCGATCTGAGCGAGCGCACCGCGATATCATCAAGTCTCGATGCCACGTAAGGACCACCGGCCGTGTGCGTCCTCGTCGGTACCATCCGAGCTTGGGTCGGTGTCCTCGTCGGACTCAACCCGAGAGTCTCGTCCGTAGATACTGTGGCGGTCGATGCGGGCGACCACCATGTTTCCCCCTCATTTGGCTCAAAATTAGGCACGGACTTCCTCCGAGGCAAGACATTCCGTCTTTGCCATCTTGAGCTCGCCGCGCTTGCCCACTTGTGCAGCCTCGGCATCATCGGGTTTTCCGACGCCCTATGTACTAAATTGGCGTACACCATAGGCTTCCGTGAATGGCCGCCTCGGTGCGAGACAATCTCCATGTCTCGCCTCCATGCTATGCTTCCATCCACCTTTACGAGCTCCCACACATAATTGGTGCGGTGATCGCCTCAATCATAACTTTCTTCGTCCTTGGCTCGTGAGGAACTCCTCCGGATGCACCGCGGCTCGTGAATATTCATCGCGTGGAGCCCCTCCGCCGGACCACCTTGTATCGGCATCTCGACAGTCCAACCCATCGTGTCCTGGCCAAACAAGCCCATCGCCAGTAAAACACAATCAAGTCTTGCATGTTCGAAAATACCTAAACCCACAACAACCACTAAATAATTACGACTAATTAATTAGCACTAAACTAATTCATTACTCTTGAACTAACTAATTACGACTAATTAACTATCTCTAAACTAACTAATTACGGTTGATTAATTACCACTACAAAATACCGATTACTTTATTTCCACTTACTTGATATGTCAGAACGATGAGTACTAAACTAATTACGACTAATTAATTAGCACTAAACTAATTTATTACTAGTGAACTAACTAATTACGACTAATTAGCTATCTCTAAACTAACTAATTACGGTTCATTAATTACCACTAAAAAATACCAATACTTTATTTCCACTTACTTCATATCCTGTAACGATGACTACTAAACTAATTACGACTAATTAATTAGCACTAAACTAATTCATTACTAGTCGACTAACTAATTACTACTAATTAATTACCCCTAAACTATCTAATTACGACTAGCTAACAAAGACTAACTAATTACGACTACGGTAATAACGGCAAAGCATAACACAAATTACCGCCTTCCGAGGAAGTAATAAATCACCCTTCTGAGGAAGTCATAAATCAAGGCCGAGTGACGAGAAGCGAAAACGATTACCTCCCAATAAAATTAATTATGTTACGTTCTCGAGTTCTCGACGACGCGCAAGAACGAGAATCAAACGCAATTGATATGACCAAGAGCGAGTGCTAGAGTCCCAGATTTATAGCCGAGTGGAGGAGAGTCGCGCCTTGGCGCGGAATTCGTAAGCATTGGCGCGGAATTCTGGATGGGCGACAGATGTGCGGAGGAGGAGGATGGACGGTGGGAAAATGGCCACCCGACGTTTTTAATTCTCCGTACAATGATTCGGATGCGTGGCGGGTGGTAGGCGAGTAGGGATGCGATGGCGCGTGCGTGCATATGAAGTACATTAATTGATCTGCATGAAAATCAAAGTTATATCAAAAGATTCTTAACAAATAAAATAATACAAAATTACATAATCAAATACACTTTGTCCTACACAAAATTTTCATTTTTTTATAATTTAAAATTCCTGAAAAAAATTATATAAAAATGAAAATTATAAAATCAATGAGGCCGAGGCGAGTGCACGCAGTAGCGCCACATACATGGCGGCCATGGCCAGCATGGCCGTGGCGCCCGCGGCGTGTCACATGAAGCGACGCTTCGCCGCGCTGCGCCCGGTCACTTTGCAAATACGTGCACGCGATGGTTAAAACTGCTAATACGGTGTGAAAATCGGCCGTATCGGAAAAAAATTCTAAATTAGTTGACAAATACTGTAGGGTAATACCCAGAGTGACATTTCATCTCTGGGTCCCTTTCTTCTGTGAATTTCACATCGATCGCGGCATCTCTGTACCGTTCCAAAAACCTGGGGAAGCCGCCGAGGCCGCGGCGTCCGCCACAACTCGCACCACCATGCGGTGGCGCCTCTTCGCTCCCCTCCGCCGCCGCCTCTCCACCGACGCCGATCCCAGCCTCGCCTCCTCCGCGGAGCTCGCGTACCGCCTCCTCCGTCGCCACCACTCCGACCCCCACAAACTCGCCTCCGCACTGTCCGCATCGGGCCTCGACCCCTCCTCCCCGCGCCTCCTCGACGCTGTCCTCCGCCGCTGCGGCGCCGCCTCCTCCCTCGCGCTGCACTTCTTTCACTGGTGCTCCCCGTCGCTCCCCTCACCACCGCTCCCCTCCTCCCTCGCGCTCCTCGCCAAGTCTGTCTCCCGCGCCTCCACCGCGCCCTCTCCCTCCCTCCTCGCGCCGCTCCCCTCCCACCTCCTCTCCGCATCCCTCCTCTCCCCCGTCCTCCGCCGCCTCCCGCCGCCGCGCCTTCTGCCCTTCGCTCACGCTCTCCTCTCCTCCCGCCCCGACCACAACCACCCCTCCCTCTTCCTCTCCCTCCTCGAGTCTCTCTCGAAGACCGGCCATGTCGCCGTCGCCGAGCGGCTCGTCGAGGAGCTCCAGCCCCGGCTCCCGCTCTCCCTCCGCCACTACACAGCGCTGCTCTACGGTTGGTGCCGCCTGGGCAAGCTCGACGAGGCCAAGCACGTGCTCGCCCGCATGAAGGCCGCCGGGGTCGCCCCGGACGTTGTCGTCTTCAACACCCTGCTCGCGGGCTTCGTCGCGGACGGGAGGTTCGAGGACTCGTTCGAGCTGGCCCGGGAGATGGAGCGGCGGGGCTGCCCACCGAACGCCGTGTCCTACACCACCCTGATGCAGGGGCTCGGGGCGAGGGGGAGGGTTGATGAGGCAATGCGGGTGTTTGTGGAAATGCGGCGGAAGAGGTGTGCACCGGATGCTGTCACGTACGGCACTCTGGTTAGTGCATTTTGCAAGGCTGGCAGGATATCCCAGGGGTACGAGTTCTTGGATGCCATGGTGAGGGATGGGCTGCGGGTGGACGCCGGCGTGTACCTTGGGTTCTTTGTGGCACACGAGAAGAAAGAGCAGCTGGAGGAGTGCTTGGAGTTGATGGAGAGGATGAGGGAGTGCAGGTGCCCCCCAGACCTCAGTATCTACAATGTGGTGATTCGGTTATCCTGTAAGCTCGGCGAGATGAAGCAGGCTATGGCATCGTGGAATGAGATGGAGAATATCGGGCTTAGTCCTGGGGTTGACACATTTGCGATCATGGTGAATGGGCTTGTTGGGCAGGAGGCGCTGGTTGAGGCGTGCAGTTATTTTAAAGACATGGTTGGGAGGGGGCTCTTTGTTGCACCACAGTATGGGGTGCTGAAGGACCTTCTCAATGCGTTGGTCAGAGATGAGAAACTCGAGCTTGCAAAGGATGTTTGGGGATGCATTGTGAGCAAAGGTTGTGAGCTCAATGTGAGTGCATGGACGATCTGGATCCATGCACTGTATGCGAGGAAACATGTGAAGGAGGCCTGCCTGTATTGCTTGGACATGCTTGAGGCAGGGCTGATGCCGCAGCCTGACACATTTGCAAAGCTGATGAAAGGACTGAAGAAGCTCTACAACAGGCAGATTGCTGCTGAAATCACTGAGAAGGTGAGGAAGATGGCGGAGGAGAGGCATGTTAGCTTTAAAATGTATAAAAGGCGTGGGGTGAAGGATCTTGAAGTGAAGCCTAAGGCAAAGAAAAGGAGAGGGCAGAAACAGAGTCACTGGAGGCAGGCTGGTCAAGGTCAGTCTAACTCTAGTAGGCATGCTGACCTTTTGGATTCTACTGATGATGAAGAATTTCCTAGCTAAGTTAAAATTGAAGTTGAAGTGGGCAATGCATCTTCGCTTGATTATATTGTTCTTGGGAGTGATGGATTTATGACACAATCAAGAAGGAAATGCTGGAGTTCATAGCTGGGCAACATAGTAATTTCAGGCTTGCTGAAGATGGATAACATTTGCAGTATTTCTATTTTCTACTGCTACCTGATCTCGAGGCAAGAGCCAAGTGACTCTTCGATTATGTCTGAAGTTTGTGTGCCAGTGTGTACTTCAATATTCAAAATCTTTCCGGGGCTAATGATATTGGGCCTTGTAGTGTCCATTCAGAAGAAAATAACCCATCTGTAAGATTGCAATACTATAGCTGGAAACGAATCCAGCTTGGACTGGCTTGTTTACTACTGGAAAATTGACCCAAAAACAAACTTGAGCTTAGCTTGAAGATGCTTGGGATCAATGTAACAGCTCGCAGCTACACAAGTAACAAAAACACTACACTCCATCAATTATAATATCGAGACTTCGTAGTGTAAAACTACAGATTGAAGCTTTCTTTTTTAATTTTCACGCTTAACCTCCATAAAAGTCTGAACTTCGTAGTTAGTACAGAATGATCATGTTCACTGTGGTTGTCACTTGTCAGGGTGATGTCTGCTTACATCCTAATTATTATATGAATAGATATTACATTCTGATAGAATCTTTATCTGAATGTGTAAAAATATAAGAATGTACAAATTTGATAAGCTAGTGCTCCCAGGTCTCAATTGCATATACTCAGCAGCCGCTTATTTAAATCTAAATCTAAATCTAATACTGATTTGTGTGCACTGTTAGATGGCAAACTTTCCATGATTCCATCTCTTCAGAGTTCAGACTTCACATGCCTCTATGGCTATATTAACGTTATGAGTTTAAGACCTACATAGTTAGTTTCGTTACAGTGATGATTTGGAAATACATTGGGTTTTGGCCAGTTAGTGTTTGCTGTTCATATGGTTGTGTTTGGTCCAAGATACCAAACATATGGTGTATAGTTTTTGATGACATGATGATTTACCAACTAGTCACTATGCTCGTGGAATCCATGCCCAAATAATTAATCCACCATATCTGCCATTTCCTGGTCCTGCGATTTTTAAGAGTGGCAGAATAGTATACACTTATGTACATACTGACTACCGAGTGACCAAGAAATTGAATGAGATAACATTCAGAGTCAGAGCACCCAAACCTTAGACTTTTCTCCAATTGTTCAGAACACTTGCATGGTTGTGCGGGATGGCTGAAACAAAATTGCATAAATAAGAAGCAAAATCATTGAAATTGCAAGAATCTCCAGGTAGCTTCACACATGATTTTTTAATCAACGCAGCACGGATCGTGATGTAGTGAAACCGCATAACTTTTGCACCGAATGTGCAGTTAAATTGCAGACGAAAAAAAGATTGCATAAATTGAGCTAGAGAGCGAGAGCAGACTGACAGTCTGAAGGTTGACATGTTACTCTGTAGTTTGGTGTGTGCATTGATCTTTATTTTTTATTTTTATAAAAATACATGCATATTGTTGAGGGATAGAGCAATGTCAGTGCCTCAGTCATGCGTCGTTAGGGCCACCGGTTTCCAGGTAATTGGGAATATAGTGGTGATTGGTGAATCCACTGATCTCAGCCGTCCAAATTAATTTGGAGGATCTAACGGTTCATTTATCCCCAATTGGTCTAGGTGGTAAATTCCTACTCTTTGTCCCCAAAATTGGTGTATATATGATAGCAAATATACTGATATTGCCCCCACATAGAAATATGCCTGTTTGTGTTTTCAAAGTTTATTCATAACCAGCAGCACTTTCTGCAACCATTATATATAATTGCATCATCTAATCCTTGAAAATCTGTGTAATGAAAAGTTGAAAATGAAGGCATTTGGTTTATTCGTATATTCCCTTGATAGGCATGGCAGCCGGGAGTTGCAACTGCATTCAATGTTGCAAAAGATTGAGCCAACCAGCGCTACAAAACAGTCAGCTGGAAGGTACTTAAAAAATGGATGTACTGAATTGATGAGGACAAATTGTCGTAATGAGTTTGAAAGCCCAAGCGGTATTCTTGCTGGTGTTGCATCTGATAGTGCGCCAGTATATTTTGATTCTCTCAAAATAGAGCTCAGGTGTAATGATGTTGAGAAGACTGCTATTTTTAAAGAGGCAGACAACTTTTAGAATGGATGTCAAGGGAATTCTACAATCACAAATTGACATGTGCTATGAAGCTTGGCAAGAAATGATGCTCCGAGTTTATGCATCCTAAAAATTACTGCTATCAGATTTACTTACCTGAAGAAGGTCACTGTTCTTCTTGCCATAAGACATTCAAATCCACTCATGATTTTCCCAAGCATACACTACAATGTGAAGAGAAGCGGAGAACTGAGACTAACTGCACGATGCAAATTTCAGACTATTATGTTCCAATGGGAATGATATTGCTCAAGTTGCAGTTAGCTAACATTGAGGTTGAGTAGCATGTTTCCCATTTGTGTCTTGCTTATCAGTTTATTTGTTTTGCTAGTGGTGCTTTTTTTTACGACATGTTAGTCTTCTGTTTTACAGGTTTCAGTACCATCAGAAGCACTTCAACCACTTTAGACTGACGTGGGTCGGAAATTTTGGGATGTGAAGTTGCACTCTGCCACATCTGCTGAGGAAATCTTCCAGGTCATGAACCTGTTTCTCTACTACTTATGCAATGTGCATTGGAGCTTGCTTTGTTTGGCAGACATCTATTTGCTTTAGTGTGACTGGATTTTCAAACGCTTGCTGGCTAGAGAACAGTGTCTGTAGATGGTGCAGGTCTGAGCCCCTATTTGAAAAGCAAATTGTAACTACCTTATTTTGTGTTAATAACGTGGGAAACATTGAATACTGAAACAGCTTGCCCTGCTTTAGTTTTCATAAATTGGATGGTGGTTCGGGAAACTGGTTGTAAGTTGTAACCAGGATTTGCCATCAAACTGCGCAACCCTTGGTAGCTTAAACCATCTGATTTTGATCAGTTTACCACCATTCACCCTATGCATTTCCAGCCTTCCAGTCCAGCAGACCAAAAACTGAACTACTGACGGCAAAGGATAGTGTGATGTGATAGATATTAAGCATGTTCTTGAGAAACTTATGCTTATTAGATAGCTGCTTAGATTATTAATTTTGTTCCCTCTCTTAGAAACTGGCATAGGTAAGTGCAGTTTGTTGAGGAAATTTGCATGATTTAAGTTGTGACACTCATGGTTTCTCTCTTCTTCTTTTTAAAAAAGAATAAAGCTGTGGTGGTCTGTATGCCTATGCAGAATGCAGACATATGAATGGAACACACATTCCTATATTCCTAAACAGAATCGGACACATATTGACGACTCAATATATGTTTCCATTTATCTATTTTCACACACTTATATTTCTGAACTGCAGAACTGACGTTGTTTCGAATCTATTGCAGATGTTGGCACTTCTGGAATTAGAATGTGCAGACGGGACTACCGACTACCTGTCATTAGTAGTAAGATTTACCTCCTCTGCGGAGCAAAATATTCCATCGGGAGTCTTTTGGAGGGGATGAGACGAGGCATCATGCCTGACTGCCTGAGAAGTTACGCCTGCGTCCGCGTCCGCGCCCAGTCCAACCCCGACCAGTGGGTCGCCATCGTCTAGCTCCGCCGGTACGTTCCGCACTGCCGTACCTTCCTCTACCTCGAGCAGCTCCTTAAGCACGACCAAGCCGCGCTCGCGCTCCGCGTGGCTGCAGCCACGGGAGCCGTTGCCTCGCCCTCAGCGTCCTTCCTCATCTCGGCCTCCTTCCTCATCGGCCATGGCATCACCGTCGCCTCCTTCCTCGCTGGCCAGGGTGCCGCCGCGGCCTCCGCCTCCTTCCTCGTCGGCCATGGCGGCGGCGCCACTGTGCCTAGCTGAGTCGGGTCGTACCGGATCGGGCTCATGCCTACTCGTGTCGTGCAGGCCCCATTGGGCTGGGTTGCTAACCCAAGTACGACACACCTAACCGTGCCGGGTATGTTATGTGCTGTAGGCTGGCTTAGTAGGGTTGTTCATTCGGCTTGTTTAAATTCGGTTAGGTAAATTACGGTGTTAATGGTAAATTTAGTATTGTCGATTCGGTAAATATAACATTATTTAAAATATGATTCGATATCAGTAAATATCAATTTACTGATATTTACTTCGATTGATATTTACTTCGATACAGTATCGGTAAATACTATATTTACCTAAGTTACGTGAATTGCAAAACAATACGGTGACTTGTGGTCACAAATACTGTCATCTACCTTATTTTAATTTTTAGACGACTTTCGAGAATAATCGAGATGGTTGGTGCAAGAAACTGGACAATTGCTCCTTACTAAAGAATAAAGAGGAAAATTGAATTTGAAGAATCCAATGTTGATTATATATGTGGTTAGCATATACAATGTATTAGAGGTTTCCATGCCCCTATATCTTCGGTGAAATCTTCCTGTGAGCATCCTACAATTAAAACCGTAACCCTCCTTTCACCTTACTCTCATGAGTAGTGAGTGCATTTATACATGTACGTGCATGCGCATATGAATCTCTCTCCTCTCTCCGTTGCCACAGAAGCGAAGAAACCATACGCTATGCTGTGAACTTGCTGTTGAGTTCTATCTATTCTTGTTGGCTTCGAGCTCCTAGCACCTCCTTGGCCGTAGTGCGGTGCGGACAGACATGACCGGCGGCGTCAGCGGCAATGGCGGCGGCGCGTGTGCGGTGTGCAAACACCAGCGGCGCAAGTGCGAGCCCAACTGCGTGCTGGCTGCCTACTTCCCAGCGAACAGGATGAACGACTTCCGCGGGCCGCACCTCGTCTTCGGGGTGGCCAACCTCACCAAGCTCATCAAGATTCAAGGCCAACGCCACGGAGGCGGCCCACAACCGCGCCGCCGGGACGCTCACGTGGCAGGCGCGGTGGCGGGAGTGCGACCCGTCCGAGGGCTGCTACCGCGAGGTCTGCTGCCTCCGCCGCGACAACGCCGTGCTGCGCGCCCAAAACGCCGAGCTCCGGCGGCAGGCCTAGCAGTGCGCGTGCGACGGCGGAGACGGCGCCTCCACGGTGCAGCAGCAGCAGCTGTGGCTGGTCTCGGCTTACAACGGCCATGTCGGCGCCAGGCCTGGCATTGCGCTGCATAGCGCCAGCAACGGCGGTGTCGTTGTGCCTGGCAACTTCGTCGGCAGTTGCTACAACGGCAATGGCGTCCGTGGCGCCAATGGCAATGGTGTGATGGCTGTGCGGCCTCATGTGCCAGCTCCGGCGACGCAGACGATGATTGGCTACGCACAGGACGACCGCTACCGAGCAGTGTCTGTCTGCCCGACGGCGGTGAACGGAGGGAACCAGGGGCGTAGCCAGCGCTGGGCCAGGCCTCGGGCCGACCCAGCGCGTTTTGGTCTAAACTCAAAATTACACTGATTTTTTTAGTTTTTATTAGGACTTTTAGCTTGTTTTTTTAGTTGGGCCTCGGGCTATTGCCCCGGGGGCCCGAGGCCCACTCGCCCCTGGAGGGAACGTCGCCGGCGCGACGAGGTCCCTTGCAGCTACCAGAGGTCAAGTGGACTCTAGGGACAAGAACAACGTGAGATAAGATAACAACGCTCTCTTTCTTTTGATGGAGTGAAGGTCTGCATGGTGGCTGCACCCGGCAACGAACTTTCGGTTTTTAGCTGGTTTTTACCCAAAAACTATCTCTAAAAAAAACTCATATTTCTAAAAACTGAATAACGGTTAACTGGTATGGTACGGTTTGTTTTTTATTCTCTTTATTTGGTTCGGTGTAGAAGTGAACAGCCCTATGACTACAACTTAACAGATACAATTCATTTGGACATCTCTACATAACACATAAAACATATGTTACCTTAATACTGGATGACTGAGAGACCTTCCTCCACGCCGTTCTTGCTCTCCTATTGTACCTTCTCTCTCTACATGTGGGCCCTTTCTATGCCCGTGTTGTTTGGAAATTGAAATCTGAAATTTGATTTGAGAGGGAACTGTGATACAAGAGGGAAGTAGAGTCGAGAACATAGCATTGGTATTTGGCCATTTGGGAGGGACCTCAATGCTGCCCTTGCCCCCTCATTGCCTCTCTCTATCTCTCTCACTGCATGCGGGCCCCTCCAGCTCATTTCTGGATCACCCACTCACCCAGCGCACAGCGGCCAGGGCAACCCCTCATGAACCTCGCCCCGCTCTATCCCGACTCCAAAAGCCCAAATCCCTCCTCCCCAAAAATTTGAAATCTCCATGCTTCCCTCTCTCTCCAACCTTCCGATTCCCCACCCCCACAATGGCCGCCCTGCCACCGGTGCTCACCCTGGCTGTGACGAAGGGCCCACGCGAGGGCGAGACCCGGCAGTGTCGCGCGGGCGCCGCCCTCCACGTCGGCCGCGTCGTCACCGGCAACGACCTCGCCGTGCGCGACGTGGGCGCGTCGCAGCGCCACCTCGCCATCGAGTTCCTCCCGCCGCCCGCCGCGCAGTGGGCGGTCTCCGACCTCGGCTCCTCCAACGGCACCCTCCTCAACGGCGCGCCCATTGTGCCCACCGTCCCCGCCCCGCTCTCCCACGGGGACCTAATCAAGATCGGGGAGGCCACCGTGCTCGCCGTCTCCATAGCATCCGATTCGGACCCGAATCCCGGCGCCAACCCCGGCCCTAGGCGCTCCTCGCGCCGCGCGGCGGCGGCGGCGGCGGCGGAGGTGGTGGAGGAGCCCCCGGTGGTGACCCGCCGGGGCGGACGGAAGAAGGCCGCTGCGGCGGCGGAGCCCCTCAACACGGAGAAGGAAGAGCTAGACGCAGCGGCAGTGGAGGAGGAGGCGGAGAAGCCCCCCGTGGTTGCGCGCCGGGGCGGACGGAGGAAGGCGGCTGCGGCGGAGCCCTCCGAAGCGGGGAAGGAAGAGCCGGATGAGGCTGCAGAGGAGACGCGCCGCGGGGGGCGGAAGAAGGCCACGGAGCCCTCTGAACCGGAGAAGGAAGAGGAGGAGACCGCGGCGGTGACGCGCCGCGGCGGGAGGAAGAAGGATGCGGCGACGGCCGCCCCTCCGCCACTGCCTCCAAAGACGAGGTCAGGAAGGGGCCGGGGAAGGGTTACAAGGGCTAGTGCAAGGAAGACTGTTCTTGAGGAGGAAGACGAGGAGGTGGCTGCGCCAAGAGAAGTGGGAGGGAATCCGCCGAGGGCGACGGCAGCAAAGGGTGGTGAGGAGGAGGATGAGGATGGGGTGGCAGCTGGGGATGGAGAAGTGGAAGGCACTGCGAAGGCATCAGAGGAGGAAGTGCCAGTGGCTCGGAGAGGACGGGCACGGAGAGCACCAAAGGGGAGGGTCAATGCTCAGCGTGCTGCTTCTGACAACGAGGGTGAGGAGGAAAAGGCCAGTGGAGAAGAGGAAGAGGGTGGCAAGAGGGAAGTGATTGGCAGTGGAGGAGAGGTAGGGGATGGGGAGAAGGTGGAGGAGCATGCTGGGAGAAGCAGCCTGGAGACCATGACATTGCGGGAGTGGTTTGAGCGGATGGAAAAGTACCTCCCAAGGATGATCAACGAGGCTGCTGATGAGATGATAGCGTCATTGCAGGAAAGACATCGGCGTGTTGATGAGTACATTTCAACGCTAGGCGAGAGTTCTGATCCTGCTTGAGATTTATGGTATGTTCAGCTCTGAAGGGGAAAAAATTGTCCTTTTGTTACTTTTGTTCGTCAAGTTCAATTTTCTTTGTGAACTTTGCTCCAGAGCGGTCAGAATGTTCTCATAATAGACAAGAAAATCTGCGACTGAATCTTTCTTGGTTGTGTCCTTTGGTGATTGATGATTAAAATTGAGGAAGTGCCCTCTCATGTCATTTTTTCGTTCGTGGCCACTTTTTAGCAATGACTTGTCTGCAATTACCAATTAATTGGTAATTTAGTTTACTTAGATATGTATAAGTAACTGTCTTTAAGGCTCTAGCTGCATAATATACCTTGTCATGCCTATGCATCACTTCTAAGTGTAACAGTTTCCACAGGTCGTGTTCCCCGAGAAGTTTTTGAACTGTATCGATATAGGCATATAGTAGCTTGTAAGAGTTGTGCTTATCATCACTTTTTTTCCATTTCCAATGATTAGATATCCCGTATGTCACATTTATGCCCTCTCCCGAAAAGGTCAGAATGTCATAAGTCATAGCCATTACCATAACCATTGCCAAAATTTATATTTGATATCTGTAGTGTGTAAATATCATGCAAGCACGACCTGATCCTTTGTGCAGATGTTAATTACTGATTTTCTGGTCGATTCCACACATTGAAGTGTGACATACAACTCTTGGCATTTTTTTGTTTGTCAGCTGTTGTTTTTGCCTATAATAAAGTTTTGCATCTGTTACAGCTTATATGTAAAAAATTGCACATCCATCACTATATATGTTGTACTTGTGTCCATACTTTAATGATGCATTTGTGTTACTGATCTTTTTTTATGGGCCTGTGGTTTCATGAATGATTTTTAACAGAGCTAGAAAGAGAATAGCATGAACCTTGATAACATGGTATATAGTTCAGCTTCAATTCCTACTTCTGTTTGACCTTTTGCTACAGTGAACGTCTGAACAACAACGACCATGTTAAGGAATTTTCTAGCACAATTCTTTTGGTGCCACATCTGACTTATTCAACAAGAATTGAACTATTTAATTTAGGGAAATGTCCATTTGACACCCCCCCCCCCCTTGTGAAGTATTGATGTTTGTCCATTTAACCTCCTGATATAAAAAATCGGCCTTTTGATCCTCTCACATTACAAAATCAATGCATTTAACCCTAGATCAGGGCTCCAACCTCACTGGTTTTGCAATACGAGGGAGTCAAAGGGCTGGTTTTTTATGTTAGGGGGCTAAGTGGTCAAACATCACTACTTCAGGGATTAAATGGACATTTTCCTTTAATTTATCTACATAACCCGACAACGGAGAACCATCAAATAATTTTGCACAGCTTCAGTGTTCCCATTTAAGATGCTGAAAAGTTTTTTTAAAATAGGAGATACATCTTCTGGTTCATATTTTTCTTCTGTAATCCTGCTTTCCTGTACGAAGCCAAAAGGTATGGTAGATTTACTGTTTATCTAATAGAGTGTTTGTTTAGCTGTTATCTACAATTTGTTTAAATCTGTCATCTTTTTGCAGGATAACCAGGACATTTGATCAATCTAACGTAGGGTGATGCCTGGATATAACATTGAAGACAATAAAACAGTAGGTTTGAGGTATAACCTCCATTGGCTGGGTGACGATCACAAATCATTCATTCCAGCCACATCAGATGTGCCCAACAAATTTTACCATCCTGTTGGACAGTTCTGTACTGTCCATGCTTATGACATGTATTATGCTAGTAGTAGTAGGTTAAAGTAGTAAATTGAAACCCTGTAATTCATGATGCATCCTGCAGGTTTGCTTTTGTGGGCTGTCTCTCTAAGGTAGTACTGTCCTAATATATATGTTCTTTTGGACAATGTTGTATCAACTGGAGTTGACAAGCAACCTTCCCTGGAATACCATGTTCATAGTCTTGAATCTTCCTCTGGGTTCCCTTTTTTCCGCTAATAACAGTAAAGTGGATGAAAATGTGCGATTTGTACCATCTGGCTAGTAGCTCTACCGATTTTTTAGTCTGTTATTGGAGTTCCCCTTCAGCACATGCGAATTGCAATGTTTCGCATGCTTGATCAGTACAACAGAACTGGTTTCTCAGCACCTTTCAACAGTCTGAACCTGTTTCGTTTACCGCTCATTCTTAAATTTTCCTGGATGACCAGTCTAAATCGTTGGTAATGTGTGGGTCAAGATGCATTACCATGTGTAAATACTAAATCAAACCATCTTGTAGTCCCAATGGCATTATCTTCATACTCGAAATATGAAGTGCCTAATATATCGCACTCATCCTTGAAAAAGAATATGCCTAGTCTCAATCACACCCTTTTATCCTTGGAGTGCAATACGCGTGGTAAGAACTTGAGATAGAATGGCCTTACGGACAATTTTGGACGATTCGAAGCACCCATTCCTTGCTTCACTTGTGCATATTGTTAGAGATATAGTTAGAGATATGATTTGTTAGAGATATGATTTGATTGATTTGGTTTCCTTATCTGTAACATGTATTGTATTATATATTCTGGCCGGTTGGCCCCTGATAATACAAGTTGCTATTCCAACATGGTATCAGAGCATTATGGTTACCTCTAATCGCTTCGTCTCGTCGCTTCGTCGGCATCATCTCATCACCGTCGCCTCGTCGGCCTCTCCGCCCGATCCGCCGCTTCATCGATAATCGCCGGCTTCTTCGCGCGAGCCCACATCCCGCGTTCGATCGGACGCGACGGTGTGATCTCCGCCGCCCTCGGTCGACCGGAGTCGCCACGCCGCCGCTGGTCCGCCCCGTCGCGGCTCGCTAGGAGGTCTTAGGAAGTCGCCACCGCCACCACTGGTCGTCTCGTCGACTCGACTTCGCCGCCCTCCGTCGACCGGCCGCGCTTCGATCGACCAGTCGTCGCCGCCGCGCTCCGCCGCCGCCTCGGTCGATCGCAAGTCGACGCCGCACCGCTCTCGATCCGGCCTCGTCGCGGCTCGCGGCTCGTCGACTTCTTGCCGCCGCCTCTCCGCTCGACCAAGACACCGCTGCCGGCTTCTTCTGGAGCCCCCACACCGCCACGAAATCCGGCCCCGTCGCGGCTCGCGGCTCCGTCGACTTCTTGTCGCCGCCTCTCGCTCGACCAGCGCACCGTAGCCCGGCTTCTTGTGCGGGAGCCCACACCCGCCGCCGCCATCAGAGGAGCACGGCAGGGGGAACCCTAATCCCCACTGCTACGCGCTCGTCGCGTCGGGAGCGGCTGTTAAAAACAGCGGTAGGGTGATTAAAAAAGAAAAAAAAGAAAAGAAAAAAACGTTGTTCTAACCGCCGCGCCGTCCAGCGCCGCCTGTTAGACCTCGTTGTCTTGGTCGCCGCGCCGTCCAGCGCCGCCTACCAATGGGCACCGTTTCCCTCCCTCGCTGTCCGGTGATCTTCGACGGTACTAATTACACCGACTTTGTGTCTCACATGCGCATCCACATGCGTGGTCTTCGTCTCTGGGGCGTCCTCTCTGGCGATGTCACCTGCCCGCCATGCCCTACTCCTCCGACGGAGCCTACGTCCATTGCGCTTTCTTGACGGTGACAAAGGCGCTATTGAGGCCGCTTGGTCTTCTTGATGAGAAGGCTACCTCTGCCTACCAAGAGGCTCTGGACTCCTACTTGGATCGCTTGACTACCTACACTCAGTGGTGTGATGACGACGCCGAGGCCAGCTGCCTTCATCGCCGATGTTCACCTCGATTCTCTTGAGATTGTGGGATTTTCATCGGTGTCGGATGTGGACTCATCTTCGGCAGCGCTCTGAACCCTCCGGAGATGCCTCTACTTGTCGATAGTTCGTCAGAGCACTCTCTTGAGGTGATGCTCTGTTGACGCCTTCTACGCTCGAGTTCCGCGATGCAGCGTCAACTGGACTCTCTTCGCTTCTTGGCCGCGTTCTGTTCATCTTGCTTGGTGTCCGTGGCCGACACAGTTTCGCGTGTCTCGAGTTCCTTACTCGCCGTCCTGAGTTCGGCGAGGCGTGCCCGGCTACTTGCACGCCACCCTCGTGTCACTCTTCCGAGGCCCTTACAGAGATACGTGCGGAGGAGACTCGCCCGAGTGGTGCCGGTCGATACCACTCCCATCCGTGCTCGCCGCCAGTACACCTACTACACCGATCGCTTCACGATTGATCTGTGCCTCCTCCAGCCGGCCACACAGAGGTGGTGGCCGCCTCCATCTGGCGGTAGTCGTCCTCGCTGCTCCTCTCTGCGACAAGATCGGCCACATTGAGTCTCGGTGCTACAAGCAATGCGGCATATTTCACGCCGTTCTTCTCCTAGCACTGCACCTGTATTTCTACATCGGCGTCTCGCATCGACTACTTCGCGTTTTCTCTCCTTTGGCGGGAGATAGCGGACTTGACGATCGCTTGTTGCTTCGTGGTCTTCCTCGGCGGAGTTCTGCAGGTTCTGCGGTCGACTCTTCGAGCATCGAGAAACCACCTCCTACGAGACAGTACCTCCCGTGGATCCTTGATTCCGGAGCATCCTTCCACATGACTTCCGATTCTTCCACTCTATCTTTTGTTACACCTCTTGATTCCCCTGTCAGTGTTCTTACTGCTGATGGTACCTCTCTTTCAGTCTCTGGTCGAGGACCTCTTAGCAACTCATCTTTTCATGTTCCTTCATTTGCTCATGTTCCTCGCCTAACCATGCGACTTCTTTCTGCTGGCGACATTGACCTTGGTTATTGGATCATTCGACTCGACTCTTGTTGTGTTCAGGACCGCCACACGGAGCTCTGGTTGGTTCTGGCCCTCGGCGCCTTGACTCGCAGCGTCTCTGGGAGCTTGACTGGCTTCACCTTCCTTCCACTGCCACCGTCGCCGCCAGTCTCTCCGCCTCGCCACTCCGTCTCTGGCTCTTTCCAACAATGGCATCACCGTCTTGGCCATCTGTGGCTCTCGTCTGTCGTCTTTAGTTCGTCGTGGTCTTAAGGGTCATCTCGGAGGCGTGTCTCTACATTGTCGGTACGTAAGTTAAGCAAGCGGCTTGGCTCCTTATCCTCATAGTGAGTCGGTGTCTCAACGTCCATTTGATCTTGTTCATTCGGATGTTTGGGAATCCGCTCCTTCGTTTGAAAGGGGTCATCGATACTATATCATATTTATAGATGATTTCTCTCGCCACACTTGGATATATTTCATGTCTTCGTAGTGAGGTCTTGTCTATCTATAAACAGTTTGCCACTATGGTTCGCTTACGCTTTCCACTCCTATTCGTGTCTTTCGTGCTCGACTCGATGGCGAGTACCTCTCTCATCACTGCGCGTTTTCTTGCCGGCGAGGCACTCTCGCTTCGATTCTCTTGTCCCGGTGCTCATGCTCGAATGGTGTTCTTGGCGCAAGCATCGTCACCTCCTTGAGTCGGCTCGTGCGATGATTGCCGCCTCCATTCCACCTCGCTTTTGGCGGAGGTCGTTTCCACTCGCCACCTATCTCGTCAACATCCAACCTTCTTCTCGCTCTTGGCGCAATCCCTATTGAGCGTCTCGTGGTCTCCTTCCCGACTACTCGCCTTTCGTGCATTTGCTGCGTTTGCTCGTTCTCCTCGCCCCTCGAGAACGCACCAACCGATCGCTCATCCATTGAGTGTGTTTTTCTCGGGTGCAGTCTGAGCACAAGGGCTATCGGTCTTTGGGATCCCGTTGGTCGACGGATCGGATTTCTCGGGATGTGACTTTCGACGAGTCTCGTCCCTTCTACCCACGTCCTGTCTCTCCTTCGACTTCCTCTGTGGAGTCTCTGTCCTTTTTGACCTTTCCAGATACACCTATCTCGTCTCCACATATTCCTCCTGTGGCCTCTCCGCCATTATCGCCTGTTTCGTCTCCTGCGGCTCCTCGAGCTCCCCATTACACTCGTCTACACTCGTCGACCTCGTGTTGAGGATCTTCGGATGAGCTCACTTCTCCGATGTTTCATCTTCTTACGATGCTTCATCTTCCCACGATGGGCCGTCTTCTCCTCGCTACGCTCTCTGCGATCGCCGGTCGATTCGCCCCACGCCGTTTGCCTTTCTTTGCGCACTACTAGTGAGCTTGTCTCCTATCGGATCTCATTACTCATCCCGAGTGGCGACATGCCATGGCCGAGAGATTGTCGCCCTCGAGCGTCTTGGTACTTGGGATCTTGTTCCTTTTCCATCTCACTCTCGTCCCATCACATGTAAGTGGGTCTATAAGATTAAGACTCGCTCGATGGCTCTCTTGGCGCTATAAGACGCGTCTTGTTGCTCGTGGTTTCAGCGGGAGCATGGTCGTGACTACGACGAGACTTTTGCTCTGTGGCCCACATGACCACTTGTGCGCGCTCTTCTTTCGGTGGCGTCTGTCGCCATCGGGTCTGCATTCTCAACTTGATGTCAAGAATGCCTTTCTTAATGGCGAGTTGCGTGAGGAGGTCTACATGCATCCGCCACACAGGTATTCATTCTGACGGTATGGTGCATGCCGCCTTCGCTCTCTCTATGGCCTTAAGCAAGCCCCTCGTGCTCGGTTTGGCGCTTCTCCTCTGTGGTCACTGCTGCCGGCTTTTCAAAGAAGTGATCATGATCCTGCGCTCTTTGTCCACACTTCGTCTCGTGGTCGGACTCTTCTCCTTCTGTATGTTGATGATATGATCATTACCGGAGATGACTCTGAGTACATTGCCTTTGTCAAGGCTCGTCTTAGTGAGCAGTTCCTTATGTCGGATCTTGGTCCTCTTCGTTACTTCCTTGGGATTGAGGTTACTTCCACTCCAGATGGTTTCTTTATGTCCCAAGAGAAGTATATTCGAGATCTTCTTGATCGCGCCTCTCTCATCGATCGTCTGTTGAGACTCCTATGGAGCTCAATGTTCACCTCCGACCCTCTGATGGCGAGCCTCTTTCTGATCCGACTCGTTATCGCCATCTTGTTGGGAGTCTTGTCTATCTTGCTGTTACTCGTCCGGATATCACTTATCCAGTTCACATTCTGAGTCAGTTTGTTTCTGCTCCCACTCAGTCCACTATGCCCACCTTCTTGAGTTCTGCGATACCTTCGTGGGACTATCTCTCGCCGGCTCTTCTTTCCACGCTCCACTCGTTCTGACTTGAGCTTATTCGGATGCTACTTGGGCGTGATCCCTCGATCGCGGTCTATCTCTCGCTTCTTGTGTTTTCTTGGTGGTTCGCTTATTGCTTGGAAGGCGAAGAAAGCAGATCGCGATGTCCCGTTCGAGTCAGAGGTGAGTTGCGAGCCATGGCTCTCTTGATGGCAGATTACTTGGCTCACGGTGGTTACTTGAGGATTTTGGTGTTTCTGTTATTACACCTCTCTCTCTTGTCGACGATACATGTGCTATCAGTATTGCAGTGACCACATGAAGCATGAGCTCACCAAGCATATTGGTGTTGATGCTTCCTTCATGAGGTCTTGTGTGCATGATCGGTGATTGCTCTTGATGATGTGCCTTGAGCTTGATTGCGGATTTCTTCACGAAGGCCCAGACTCGAGCACAGACGGCTTCTACCTCTCCAAACTCAGTGTTGTTGATCCACCATGAGTTTGAGGGGGGTGTTAGAGATATAGTTAGAGATATGATTTGTTAGAGATATGATTTGATTGATTTAGTTTCCTTATCTGTAACATGTATTGTATTATATATTCTGGCCGGTTGGCCCCTGATAATACAAGTTGCTATTCCAAAACATATCACATTAAATATATATGTATGGAGAAGTCCAGATGCCTGTTATCTAACAAGAAACAACGACACATCGAACTCTTTCCTTAAACTGGGATGCGTGTGTTTCTCCAAAAGACCAAGATGCCAGATGTTGACAATTGCAGGCATGAGGCATGTACAAGAGGTTAAATTGCTCTTCAAGAGCACGCAGTTCACATGCTTTATGCTGCTGACCCAAAAGCATTACCTTCATGTCATACAAGCTACAATGACCAATCTAAGGCCTACCATCAGCAAATCATTCTAGCTCTAGAACAACACCTCGGCACAAGTCATCGTTTTCTCTTGCCAGGCATCTTTGGCTCGCTCTTCGGGTTATCACTTGCTGGTGGCTTAAGCGACTTGGAGCCAACTGTCGAGCTCCACAACGCTCTCTCAACATCTGAAGGTGTGAAACTTTCTCCTCCTACGCTCAATTCCTTCAAGAGAAACACAAAGTGTCAGCCAAATGACAATCAAGTACATCATAGCAGCTGTTCTTTTCAGTCAATGTTCGGGTAACAGTGATAAATGTTCTACAAACTACATTTTGAAATCACATTTGCAGCCTAATTGGACTAATGCTATAGAGCATAAAGTTTGCATAAATATAATATGCTTAGTATCATACTAATACTTATCATCCTATAGGCCTATTGTGCCAGCTGGAGCCAGGAATAAAAAGGCATGTCTTAAAGAGATACATACACAACCGAAAGCTTGAGATGTGATCTGCATAAGCATCTCCTGAAAACTTATAAGATTAATGTTCTTCAACCATTTTTATGTTATTCTTAAGGGTCGTCAAATAGCAAAATAGTGTTCTTTACACTTACACAGTTGTATGTTCAACTCCAAGCGGCTGGCTAAGATAAACTCTTCTAAAATACTACAGCAAAATTCCACAATCAGGTACTTTTTGAAGGCCCTTTTAGCTTGTCTAGATGGAGAGAGGGATCAAATATATTCGGCAGCACTAGATCAACCGCATTAGAAGTATCCCACTGAAAAGTTTCCACTTATAAATGTGGGTTAGGATTTTTTTGACCTTCGGCTGAACTCAAGTGATGATCATTGTAAACCATAAAACATAATGAACTCAAGGCTACATTATGCAGAACACTTCAATCGCCACAACCAAGAAAAAAAGCTAACTTTGCAACATTTTAACAGACATGTCAACTCAAATGCAGAAGCTATACCTTCGCTTTAGCGTGCAACTTCTCAGCGAACTCAAGGAACTGCTTCAGAGTGTACTCCTTTGCATTGCCCAAGGCCGCCACCATCGCCTAAACATATTCCATCGAAGCTTACAGCATCAAGAATGCAGTCATCTCGCCCACTCCCAGAAAGGCAGATATGAAAAAAAACATTCGAACAAACTCACTTCGTCTGACATGAAGGGCGCAACATCGGGCGCATAGGCAGCGAGCACGGCGGATGCGGTGGCGGGGCCAACGCCCTTGAGGACGGTGAGCTCGCCGATGGCCCTGCTGAGATTGGGCAGCGCCGCGAATGCCTTGCGTGATGCTGATTCTACCGCTGCATCATCCAAACTCTTGACGAAATCCATCAGCCTCGGCCTAGCCACAAGAACACAGTGGAGGTTGGATATTGGCCAGCAAGTACTAGCACACTGCCTGGCCTAACACCAATAAACCAAGTGCCTAAAAGGGCCAAATAACCCAAACACCCAAGATATTAGCATCATGACAAGAATCCGATTGATCACATTTTGGCAAGATTTATAATCGTATTTTTGGCAACAAGCATCACGCCCTTGGATTAGAAACAAGAACCTCAAGACTCAAGCACCAAGAAGCAGGAAAAGAAGAAGCTAAGAACAGGATGAGACCGACCGACCTCCACTTGCCGCGGGAGAGCTTCCACTGGAGGAGGCGTACCAGCTCGGGCTTGGCGAGGAAGGGATCCGGATCGCGGCGGCGCAGGAGGGCGGGGAGGTCGTGGCGGTAGAAGGAGTCTACGTCCACGAGGTCGGGCTTGCCCAGGGACGCGAGCCGGCGGTCGTACGCAGCCAGCGCAGCACGCCACGCCGCCGCGTCGCTGCTCACGAAGTCCACCGTCTCGGCCATCGTTGGTGCCGTGGCGGCGGCTGTTGAAACGGGAATTGCCTGCAACTGCAAATGGTGGACACGGAAATAAGTCGTTTCGGTCTCCATGGTTAAATAATCGATGGATAATGGTTCTCTTATATATATATTTTTTTGTCGGATTGGGTACTCTAACTAGAGAGTGGTGAATAATTATAGTGATTTCTTTTCGATTTATTAAGAAAATAATTGTAGTGATTTTTTTCGATTTACCGAGGATGATCTGCGTTGGATTGAATCGACGACTGCGGATAATGTAGTCGTGTGTGATGTCTCCTCGTAGCTGTGCTGGAATCTGCTCTGCCTGTTGATGTTGTTGTCGACGATCGGGTGAACGACACAGCACGTGATCGAAGAAGGTGAAATCGACATGGTCAAAAGAGTTTCAACCACATAGTCGAAAGGGTTCGCCTATCGGATTCTTCCATCCTATGACCTGGGAGCGTCACGCACTGCTTGAAACGAGAACAAGACGAAGACTGTCCGACACGAGAATTAGTCAAAGACGATGCCTAGAAGAACACACCGCCGACGATAACTAATCTTTTTTGAAATAGATCTGATCCTTTATTTCTTAGACATGTTTTGTGGTTACAAAGTACCCTAACGGTACCCCTCAAAACATAGCACGAAAACTCCAAAAACCCTCTTCCGAAAGATGTTCCCTATTTTCTATGATAGAGCCCTAAACCGTGTACTCATAAACTGAACACAAAATCATATCTGTTTTTTGAAAATTAAGGGACCAAAAACCCCCTCCAAACACGGGTTTTTAAAATCTCTAAACTTTCCGGTCATGAACATCTTCCATAAGTCCTCACGCGTCAAAGCCTTTAGGATAGCACCTCCCGTAGCTTCTCCACGCATCATGCATCCACCTTTGATCTTCACGTGCACTAGCGTAAGCCCGACCACCTCGTGACATCCTCGACCGTCTGAACCTCAGATTTCCCCCTCCTAGGCCCGGTCCACCTCGTCATTGACCATGACTCTATCCACGCCCAACTTGCACATGCAAAGACCAAAAACGTTTTCCTGGCACAAGTTCTCCAACTTGACCAATATCAGTTCACATACGCATATCACACCATTATCTATCAATAAACACGAACCAGATCATCCACGATCTTAATTTCCATACTTTCAGAAAAAAAATACCCCGAGACCACTATGAAAAACGGGTCTAGTCACTGTGCACAAAACGGTCAGATCGTTGGTGAACAGACACGATTACTCAAGGTACTCAAAGATTACAAGAATTGAAGAACTCAAAGCCTACGAATACCTAACGCGAAGCTTACGACAATCAATAGCGAAGCCTACGACTATCAACCAGACACTGTAGCTTTCGATCATTAACTGTGCACTGTAGATTTCGACCATCGACTGTGCACTATAGATTTCGACAATCGACCAAGCACTGTAGCTTACGACCATCGACTATGCACTGTAGCTTCGACAATCATCCATGCACTATAGGTTTCGACCATTGATCAGGCATTGTAGCTCGACCATCGACCAGCGCTGTAGCGTTCGACCACCGACCATGCACAGTAACTTCGACCATCGACCAGCACTGTAGCTTTCGACCATCGACCAACACTGTAGCTTTTGACCATCGACTATGCACCGTAGCTTCAACAATCGTCCATGCACTATAGGTTTCAACCATCGATCAGGCATTGTAGCTTCGATCATCGACCAGCGCTGTAGCGTTCGACCACCGACCATGCACTGTAACTTCGATCATCGACCATCGACTATAGCTTCGACCATCATCCATGTACTGTAGCTTCCGACCACCGACCATGCACTGTATCTATTACTCGGAACTCAAAGCCATAGTACTCAAAATTTGGTCGAAGTCTAGCGTCGAAAGGGTCATCGAGTATCACTGTTTGGACCACCCGATACAAGGCATATTTCGACCACCCAAACTGAATATTCCAACAATCAAAATATTCACAACGTAAATTTCAATGCAACCCAAAAATTAATTATTCATCATCACAAAATTTACGACTGGTCCACATGGTCTAATATTTTCATAATTTTTCCCAAATACAGATACAGTTAAAAATACTCTAGATATGAATATAGATTCGAGTAATATCGAATACAAATATAGAGCGAATATGAATCGAAACGAATACGGTCACGAATATTTTTTGGAACATGAAAACCCCTTAAATTGCATGCCAGAAATTAACAAAATCATATAACTAGTTTATTTGATCCAAACATTTTATGAATTAGTCATATTTTCAGCAACATTGGCACTGTACCACGTCGCACTGGCACTGCACTGCTGCCCCCATCATATCGCCTGTGTCTGCGTCATCCTCACCCCTAGCCACGACTGTATTGCTGGTAAGTAGTATATAGATCTACAAGAGTAGTAGAACACCCATATCTTGTGTTCTTAGCCTACCCATTTCATCATCCAATCCATTGGTTCGCTCTACAAGAATAGCAAATGAAATTCAACTACTACTAGAAGAGATCATCAAACTAGGAAGAAATCGAGATAAAGCACGGGATGCAAAGAAGAGTAATTCTAAGCTAAACCACTTTTGGATGCTCTTCACATCAACATCTGCACAAAGAAACGGGAAACCTATGTACAGCTCAGTACATCGAACGAAGCTTGGTCATGTCTCCTTCACTCTTTCATGGAGTCCGTCGTGTCCACCTCGTCGAAGACACCGACGAGGTCAACCCCAGCCACGCTCTCCGAAACCACTGCCTCCTCGGTGGCGCCTGCGGCGGCGTCCACAATGCAGCCGTCGTGGTGGCAGTCCCAGTAGAGTGTCTCGACAACAAGGAGACAACAGCAAAGGTTTGCCATTTCGCACTCCACCAGATAGATCCACTCCCGCAGGGTCAGGTTCCCCTCTTCCAGCCTTGCCGTGCACGCTTCGTCCGCCTCGTAGTCGTCGTCGACGGCCTTGGCCGGGAGCTGCACCATCTCGAAGCGGCTGAGGTCGTGGTCGAGGCGGCGCTCCACCTCGATGTGCGGACTGTGGAGTAGCCGAGTTGGAACATATGGATTGATGGGACAATCTGCTAGTTGGGCTATTGGGCTGAAATGCCGGATATCCAGACTTCATATTATCATGATAATCTGTATTCGTATTCGACGGATAAAAGGGCTATTGTATTTGTATTCATTTTTGACAAAAAAAAAATCTACATCCGTTTTTGATCCGAGAATTATCTGAGAAAAATCCGATTCGAGACAATCCGAATTCGTTTTTGTCCGAATCGATCGGAAACTATCTGGTTTGTTTTCACCCCTAGACACAATGTATAGAATTGGATCCAAAAATTTTATTCATATATCTATATTATATACATAGGGACCCTCATATTTATAGCTCATAGGGGTAAAAACCCTCTATGGGTGGTTTAGTTTTTTTTGCACATAATTAGATTTTGTAACACTCCCACTTGGGCAATAAACAACGATATACAAATGTTTCATCAAAAACTCATTCCAAAAACTCATTAGGAAAAAAGGAATGGGGAAAAGAGTGCATTACATTCGTAAATTGCATTACCATAGTTGTCTCACTAAAAACCTTCATGTGAGAAAACTTCAGGAAAACTCACCAAGAAAAAAAGAGTACCACAGTTAATCTTCGAGATCGAATCTTCAAGATTTTGGATAAATCCTCAGGATTTAATAAGGGTTATGATTTAGAGATTTACTCCTCCTGAACTCTACAACTCTTTAAACCGTCTCATTCCAATGTCATGAATACATCTTTGAAAATTAGATACAGGAAGAGACTTAGTGAATAAATCAACTGTATTTTTACAAGACTTTGTTTGCATGATCTTTACCTCACTATTCTCCTGGATTTCACAGCGATAAAACATTTAGAAGAAATGTGCTTCGTGATGTTGCTTTTGACATAAACCATTTGCATTTGTGTAATACAAGCAGCATTATCTTTATAGATAATTGCTGGGGTATTGACGTAATAATACCACAATACTTCTAGATGTTGTTAATCACACGTGTAAGTCAAACACATTCAAGTGAGGCTTTGTATAGTGTTATAATCTCTGAGTGGTTGGTAAAAGTAGCTACCAAGGGCTGCTTAGATGAACATCAAGAGATGGTTGCACCAACACAAAGTAATATAAATCTATTATGAGATTTTGCACCGTATATATTTGACAGATAATCAACATATCTTCAGGATTTATTAATGATCATTATGATCAATGCGTAATCTTCATGATCTTTGCATTGTCAACCAACTGAATCTGAATTGTTAAGTGGTAAAATCTTCAACATGAATTTAAGCATTAATCTTAGTATCAATACCTTCTAGGCTTGACTAAGATTTTTAAAATATCAAGTATGATTATCAGTGTTTAGCATATGCTCCCTTGAAGACAACTTCTATGGAAGTCTTGTTACTCTAATATCTTTCATACATTTTTTGAAAATGAATATAAGCGAATATATTATGATCAAATCTACTGGATTATCACAATGCGGAGTTTTACATACAAATATCCTATTACTCATCTGGAGGTTTAGGATAAACACTATTCGGGAGTAATACATTTAACTTATTAAATTCTACTATTTAATTATGCAACACAAATAGATTATCCTTGCAGAGGATATGGGGTAATACTAGTTGCAAAGTCGTATGTCTTTCAGATATGATTAAAGTTACAACGAATAGTATATTCTGTAGAACTATAAAGTATAGTTGAACAACTCTAGAGTAAAATATAATGAATCTTAGTTTTGGCGTTCAGGGAATTAATTGCCAATATCATCAATGTATGACATACCTTCATAGTACTATAGGAAACCACCGTTTCACTAACATAGGGTGGAAGATGAACTTTATAAGTGCTTATGTGGTGAGCTTCTAGTCTTTAGGTTCCTTGTTATATTCTTTTAGGTCTTGATAGGTTCTTGTCCACCTATAGGGATATATGATCATTGGTGTGATTAAGAGATTAACTGGTAAGATTTTTTTCCTTCACAAAGATGTTCTCTCTTTCGAGAGATGCCCTTACTACGAGTAAGAGACTATTGGGTATGAGTTTTATATATATCATGATTTTGTTTCCTTTCTTACTATGAATTTTGAGTCCTCCGATGATCTCATCAAGGATTTTTAAAATCCATTGACTGCATATTTTATTTATTTGTTCATGCTATTTGCCAGAATTATTATGGAGTAACGGCCTCTACAGGGACATTTGAACCATAGCTTTCACCACTTCATTATATTCATAAGGACCCATCAAGTATGAACTACCTAGTTCCAAGACTTTTATTTAGCAATTATGGATCAACCTCGTATGCTTTCATTATGTGACCCGATATGAACGCTTCAAGCGCTCAGCCATGGACTTTGGTTTTAGATCTATATTCTCATAAGAGAAACTTCAGAAATTAAGTGATTATCGATGACTTTTCTCCCATATCCCTTCAAGATGACTTCTTTTTAGGAAAGTTAAAGGAGTGATTAATAATTGTTTTGACTAGTGTCATTAGATCTTACACCCGCAGACGTCCCCATAAATTTTATACCAAGGATCAATAAGTCAAATTCGCAGAGGTGGATATGCTATTCAACCCTGGGTATTCCACCCTTAGCGACGTATTTATTGCAAGTAAACACTATAGTAACTCCTCCATAATTGAAAAGTATATGACAGGCTCCCCACTTCTGATGCACAGGAGTATAAACTAAATCTTAAGTTCAGCTTGACTAGTGCGTGTATCTTCGTACTAAAGATCTTTACTTTTGGAAAATACGACGGTATTATAACTTTTGGGCATTTCTCTTGCCCTAATGCCGAGATTCGATCTTTATTAATAGCATACCACAAAATCCCCCTATTATGGGCACATGATTAATTGAATTTCATATCCAACATGATCTCTAACAACTAGTGGTGGCCCAAAGGTGTATGCTATAGTGGTGATAACATGTGGGGAATATTTGATTCCTCCAACACACACTTATTTCAATAAAGGGTTTGATGATTATATGCAACGAGCTAGACTTTTATTAGTGCAGTGGCCAAAAAACCGTATGATCCTAATATTCTGCAGGATATTCCAACTTCTGGTTGGTTATTAATGTACAACGAAGGTCCAATACGCAGGTCCGAGAGTTGGCAGACTTATTCTATAGACTAGCTTCGTTATTATTTGCCTAAGTTTTGATACAATTACTAATATCATATTTAAAATAATTTGGATCATTAAACTTCAAGTTTATAATTACGCAACATATTTTCTTATGGTCATAAGCAGTGTGTTCTAACAACATAAAACTACAAGATGCTCTTCAGGAACATAAATATAACGCTAAAACATAAAATATTTGAACATAGTTAATATGTACGTAAAATACTAGATTTTCTTCTGGACTTCAAATCTTAGTTGAATCAGCCAAATAGTATAATTATTCGATAGGAATATTTATTGTTCAACATGAATATCAAATTTAATTAAGGGTGATAAACTATATACCTTATTTTAATTTGTAATGCTAGAATTATAATTGCCAAGTTTAGATCATTCAAAATCAACAAAGTCCAATAGGCCATCTTTCTTTCGGGAGCTATATTTGCTTCAAGCGAGTGATATGACTTCTGGTGGTGATGCAATTGCAGACTGCACTTACTAGTTTGTGCATGTGTCATTTCCGATGAGTATGACACGCTTCGGTGTATAGTCGAACATGGCATATGTGCGACTGGGTCAAGTGGCCGTCGATTTACCGTGTGCATTCCCGTTTGCTGGCAGTTAACATAATCCCGAGCGCACAAATCAATTGCCCTTCGTGGACAACAGTGACTGTGGTTGCCAACAGCATGTGTATTGGCAATGGTGTAAATGTCATTTTCCATATCAACTAGATAAGGATAATAATAATGCAATTTACTTTAATTATCTATCAAAATAAACTAGATTAATTTATTGCTTATGACTTTGACCTAGGATATGCCATTGCGCCTACCATAACTCTTGTTTTGAATATTTTTCTATGCCTCTTAGGTTTCAATATCCCACACAAGTCCAATATCCTTCCCCTTTTCATGCCAACTATAAAAATTCCAAGTGATAGTGTGTGCACCAGGCATTTGCTTGAAATCAACTCGGAGTTAAAAGTTTGCTATCATACTTCAACAGGAGAACAATTTTTGTTGGCGTGAAGCCAATATATACTCTGTAGTATTCTGCTTATAAAGTTCTTCAATTAAGAAAACAGTGTGGTGGAGGATAATGTTATATAGACTCCAAGTCTTAGGGCTGAAGTTATTCTTTACTTATTTAAGGAATATGATGTTTTATAGCCAAAGCAATCCATCAGAGAGCAACATATGACTAGGTTTGGTTCGATACTATTGAGAAAAATAGTTTTCCTTTTGCCATCTGGGCATCCGTGCATTACAAACTAGTGAACTGAGGCTTATTAGATATTAATAGCACATGTACAACATTTTATTAGGAAGGCATGACAACATATTTCCTATTTTCAGGCATACTGTTTATAAAAATTATTCCATACAAGATTAATTATTTTTACTAAAGATAAAATATGGTATTGGCAATACGTTCTATTAAGCAGATTTAATCAATTATTCAACAGGAGATAAGTCTTTAATAGAACAACTTACACCATAATTTTATTTATGGCATCTGAGAAATAGCAATCTAATGCATAAGGTTTTGGACTAAAGTAAAAGATCGACCAAGATCGACAGGAGTTGAATGTATGCTACTAATACAACTCATGCAGGAAAGCGACATCTTTACAAAGCTAAGGGATAACTTAGGAGATTGCTATAGGTCTCCTATAACACCCTGACCCAAATTCGGCTCAATGCCCAGCCCACCCTGGGGCGGACCCGCCCACATATAGCACCTCACTTACACTTTCGTCCTCACTTCGTGTAAAAGGGTTAACCCGGAGGTGCTATGTTTGGATCCAACAGGCATTATATACTACTACAACTCACTTGAGACAAGCAATGTGGGACTAATCCCACCACACAACTCCTCATGGGTCACATGGGCCATGCTACGAGCAGGCCGGGGTATTACATTCACCCCCCCTTAAGGGCTGACGCCCTCGGCAGCATACCACATACGCGGCAAATGCCCAGAACCACCCCTCGGTACACGTCTGTGCGTCCAGTGCCGGCACATATGCCATGCGATGTGTCCACTCCGGGCCCACATGTGCCATGCGCCATATGCCCGCACCCCTGTCCCGCACGCGCCCGTGCAGCGAAGGTTGATGCTCTGATACCATTTGTAACACCCTGACCCAAATTCGGCTCAATGCCCAGCCCACCCTAGGGCGGACCCGCCCACATATAGCACCTCACTTACACTTTCGTCATCGCTTCGTGTAAAAGGGTTAACCCGGAGGTGCTATGTTTGGATCCAACATGCATTATATACTACTACAACTCACTTGAGACAAGCAATGTGAGACTAATCCCACCACACAACTCCTCATGGGCCACATGGGCCATGCTACGAGCAGGCCGGGGTATTACATCTCCATAGAACATATCATGAGATTATCAATTGCTGTCAACTTAGGAGATTGCTATAGGTCTCCACAGAACATATATGTCATCCAGGGCAAGCCAATTTTCACTTAGTGATGTCAAACATATCCTACAATATTCATAAAATTTCATATAGGTTTACTGCTAGTAAAATAATTTTAAATACATGAGATGAGTGCAAAATAGTAAAGATTATTTTTAGCTATTCAGTAGACCATTTTATAGATTTCATTGAATTTTCCTAGTATTTTAGGGGTTTTGTGATAATTTTTAAGGTGTGGGAGCAATTTTTAGAATTACTAAACCCATTAATTAATTCCCCAAACACACAATACCATGAAAATAAACTATGAAAAAATGATACTTCCAAGGTGTACTAGGTCTAAGTTTTCACAAATTTATGGAAGCTCGTGTACCTTAGAAATCCAGTTTCCAGGATAATTTAAGGTTATTGCATAAAAATAAATATTATTAAAGCAAATAATCATAAGCCGAGAATCTAGATTATAAAATAGCCATACAACATACTGATCCGTCGCAAAAAATCAGATTCACGAAGGGTTATTCTGCAAAAATATGTAAAATCCAAAAAATGTTGTAATTTCCAAAACTCCACGGGTTTTCTGCAAAATTTCCATATCTGCAAAAGTTTCCTCATAATGTTCAGAACTCCAATGTTTTTTTTGCAAACTTTTCAGGATTTCTGTTTTTGCCTAGATTTTTTTCTCTCGATTTTTTTCCACTTTTCCTTTTTTCAAAAATTAATGGGCCTAGTTGGCCTAAAAGTGTCGCCCGACCTGCCTAAAGTGCCCCCAAAAGGGCATTAGGTTTTCCCTGCCAATTGCCATGGCATAGGGCCTTGAGCGGCGAAGCACGACCGTGATGGCGGCTTGGCGCGGGCGGCGGCTTTGCCTCAACAATGCGCAATGACGTGTTGGCCGACACGAGGTCGGTAGAGGCGGTGGCCAGCGTTGGGCCGGCGATCGTCTGCCATTTTTTTTGTGTATGAACAGTAATATATGAATAATAGTCACTAAATGGTGAACAATGATCGTTAATTAGCGAAAGTTAATCGACATGAGTAATTAGCATCAAAAGGATTAGGAGTAATCATACATAATCTTGAGTTCACCAAATTAATATACTAGATTAATCTAATAGCAAGCTAGGGATTGAAAAGATGGAATTCCTAACGACATACTGATTTGCGTGAAGAACAATTCTTACTGATGATAGCGTGTTAAATAATCTATGTCGCAGTCGGGAGATAATCAATTCAATCACACAAAGAATACTAAATAGACTGTATAGAGCAGGATCCGTAATTTTTATTCATCTCTTTGTATTATGTATGTAGAAGTCCTTATATTTATAGGTTATACGGTGAAAGTCCTTTAGAGACGATTTAGTTTTTTTCTATAGTTAGATTTCGTAACATCTCAGACTTGGTTGAGTTTTTGTTCTAGGTTAGATGATCCCACGAGTACAGGTGGCTCTTTAGACTAGGCCCCATTTGTAACTGTGATTTAGGGGTTGATCGCTGGGAGCCAAATACGGTCGTATTTACCTAAGTTTGACAAAAGAGGCTAGCGTTTGGTTCGAAGCTACGAATTTTGGACTGATTTGGCTGTATTGCGCACGAAAATTCCAAAAATAGCCTCTGTAGTATCAAAATTCCAAATCTAGCCCTCGTACCCACTGCTGCTTTGTCGGGGGCGGCGGCGAGTAAATCGCTACCGTCGGGAGCGGTCACCTCGTCTTGCCACGCCACGTGACGCCCGCGGGACGCCGCCGAGACCCGCCCGGCTCTGCCGCCATCGGGGCGGCAGCAGTGGCCACCGCCACGCCGGGGCCGGGCGTGCGGGCCGGCTTCGGCTCTGATGGGGTGTACGTCTGCCGTTGGGGCGGCAGCAGTCACTCCCACTTGCCACGCGACCGCCCATGCGATCGTCGTCTCGCCGAGCCCGCCGGCCTCCCGCTTGCCCGCGTGCGCGTGCGGATCACGCATGCTACGCGCGTCCATAAGAAGGCCGCAGGAGCTCATTCGAAGGAAGTGAGCAGGTTAGAGCTAGCGAGCGAGATAGAAGGTTAGAGCTAGCGAGCGAGAGAAGCTTAGCGCTAGCGGGCGAGAGAAGCAAACAGTTCCCGGAAGAGGAGGGAGAAGCGAGCCCGTAGAAAAGGTAAGTGGCATTCGCATCGAGCTATAGTTGTAATTAGTTTTAGCAATATGATTATGATGTAATTAGATGAATTATAGCAACTGAGTAGTTATAGTTCTGTAGTTGGTGTATTTTGACTTAGTGTTCGGACACAAAATTGGAAGATGGTGTGATTAGCACGTAATTAGAAGACTCAGTAGTTAGCAATACGATTAGGCCATAATTAGTTGACTTAGCAGACTTATTGTTGTTAGTGTTGTCAATTTTATGTTGGTAATAAAATTTCGTACTGTCACGAACCTGATCATAAAATATCAAAATATTCAGAGGTCGTTCGGCGAAGTAGAAGTAGAATTGAAATAGAGTCGCCGACGGTCGGGACCCACGGAGCGCGTTGTCTATGTTGTCTTAACCGGGCATATTGACCTTCGGTCCATTCACTATGCAGTAGACGGCGCCAATGAAAAACGGGCCCCACCTGTTAGTAATTTTTTATTTCAAAAATTAAATGACAAAGAATTCTATGTAGTAGACCCCGCATGTCATTGCTATAGGCTAGATCTAACTCGGGTATGAAAACTTAAAAATGCATTGGGAAAATCTGAAGTGATTTATTTCGTACTGTAGATTCGAATTAGTTAAAAAAATCATAAATATTTTAAGTGAACTCCAAATTTAGTGAAATCAATTTTGTTATTTTTTTAATTGAAATTGGAATAGGTTTGACACTTTGTAGTACCCCAAAAAATTTTGGAATTTTTTATACTATAAATGAAATTAACTTCAACCTTCCATGGATAGAAAAATCATATGAACTCCATTTGGAATGAATAAATTTACTTTGATCTTGAAATTTTATTTCAATTTTATTCCCTTGCAAACCACGTAATTTTTGGGTCCACTAGTATTGTGCAATTTTCTGCTGAAATATTTAAACACAAATTCTACTGAACTTGCAACCATGTAATTTTTGCGTGCAGTAGTATGTTGACTTATGAAGAAATTACAGAACTGTCAGAAAGTTGCTCCTATGTTAGGTACTTCATGGTGGAGATTCAAGATCTGTTCGTGTTCCACGGGGACGGTCTCGTACGTGACGGACCGTACGGTGCAGACCTGTCAAGTTGCGACCGCACCGTGATCCGGGCGCCGTCTCTGAAGGACATGGGCCTCTCGGAGCTAAGGCGGTGTGTGCGTTCCGCGTTCGATCACGCCACTGTAAAGAAGAAGCTGCGCATCTAGGCGGTGTATGCCTCGGTGGCGGGTGGTGCAGGCGAGACCGTTTGGCAACTTATGAAGGTCACATGTGACGCTTCATGGGCCAATTACATGGGGGTTGTTTGCAACCCCGCTGCTGCGATATATGCGCGGCCGATGTTCTACGTTCAGCTCGTGGAGAGGACAAGGACATCCGGCGTGGGTTGTTCCGGTGAAGCTGCTGGTGGGGAGGAGCATGCGTTGGTCTCCGGTGTTGGAGGAGACGCGAGCAAAGACGTGGGCGATGGAGACCTGAGGAGGCGTGCCGTCAATTTCGAGCCCAACGAAAGAGCGGAGAGATGGTGGGCAACCTGTATTGATTGTCACGACTACCTGGCCGACCAGGTGGATGAGGTGGAAAGTGTGGAGCACGTGGAAACAACTAGTTCGGAAGACGACGAAGATGGAGAAGCTGGTACGGGAGGAGATGCAGTTGGTGGTTTTGTGACCACTGACATTGCTTACGTCCCCTCAGGATTGGACGACGTTGCAACGACATCGCTGGTTCTGCCACATCGGGAGGGGCTGAGTGGGGGTTCAATGATGACACCCTGCTCCTAGGGCAGCGCTTTCCTGACAAGAGCGCCGCCCAGCATGCTATTGCTAAATACGCCGTTAACATCGGTCGAACGTATCGGGTGCAGAGGTCCAACCCCGGCACCTACATCATCAAGTGTGTTGATGAATCCTGCGCTGGCAAGATCCGTGCGCAGCGGTTCATGGCTGCTGGCATGGGCTTCCAGATAACGGTGCTGAAGGACCACACATGCGAGTTAGCTGAGCCGCTTCACAGGCACCGCAACATGACGTCCTCGTATGTTGCCAGCCTGATAAGCCTACTCGTCGCTGCAGATGTGTCCATTTCGCCGAACCTCCTCCTGGCAGATGTTGCCAATATTGTGGGGTTCCCGGTCAGCTACAAGACGGCATGGCGGGCGAAATGCAAGGTCGTCGAGCGAATGTTCGGCACATTCGAAGAGGCCTACAACCTAGTACCAAGATTGTTGCATCAAATAGCAGAATGTAATCCTGGGACATACATAAACAAGTTTGAGCGGGTGCATCCGACGGAGGCGCCCAATTGTCTTGTTCTTGATAGTGTCTTCTGGGCCTTCCGTCAGGCGATCGAAGCCTTCAAGCATTATCGTCCGTGCTGACGATGGATGACACCTTCCTATGTGGGAAGTACAAGGGTACCATCCTCACCACCGTTGCAGCCGATGCGAACGACCAGTTTGTCTCTGTGGCCATTGCAATTGTTGAGAGCGAGAACACGGATAGCTGGTTGTGGTTCCTGTGCAATGTGAAGCAGGCGGTGGTCCAAGATCGACCAGGTGTGTGTGTCATCTTGGACCGCAATGCTGGCTTGATGTCCGCGTTGAGCACGATGCAAAGCGGGACGCAGCCGCCGTTCCAATGGAATGATGTAAGGAGCCGTTGGTGCATGAGGAATCTTGCGGCCAACTTCCACACAAGGTTTCGGAGCAAGGACCTCATGAAAATATTCAAGAAGCTCTGCATGCAGAACCAAAGGAGGAAGTGCGAAGCGGTGTGAAGACAGCTCGATGAGGAGATCGCGAAGCATGTAAGGGACTCGGCGAATGCCGAGGCAGGGGCAGCGGCTAGAGGATCCGCGAGAGTTGGGGAGTTCACACAGTGGGTTAACTCGCATGCACTTGACCTGGAGAAATGGACCCTGCTACACGGCACCGATGGTGCGAGGTACGGGATCATGACGACCAACATGTCGGAGGTGTACAACGGTGTCCTCAAGGGTGTCCGCTCCCTGTCGACCACCACGATCGTGGAGGAGTGCTGGAACCGTACCATCGGATACTTCGTTAACAGAGCCATGATGGCCAAGAAGTATCTGGAGGATGGTAAGCAATTATTCGAAGTAATGCATGCCTACATGGTGAAAAAGATCAGCAAGGCGCGATCGCACGCCACTCGTACCATGGATGGTGTCAGGCAGAAGTTCGCGATCCGGCTCAGGGAGAAGTACGTGATGGGCCACGCTAGAGGGGATCGTAAGCAGGTCTGCACGATTGGTGAAGAAGCGTCGTACACCTGCAACAAGTCGTGACTTCTGCACAAACCATGCTCCCATGTGTACGCGGTGTGCGCGGCGTGGCGGCAGACCCCGGAGCGTTACATCTCCGAGTACTACGACATCCACCACCTCTATGCCACTTGGGGTGCCGAGTTCCATTCGTACTGGCTGGACACGCACTACAGGGACCTCTGGCCGGGGCAGCTGAAGTGGGTGCCCAACGACGCCTTTGAAACACCCGTACGTGGAAGACGCCAATCCGACACATCGAGCGACATGGGCGACGGCCCGGTAGCGAACAACAGTTCGTCGGCCCGTTGCGGTATGCAAGACAGTAGGGCACTCCATCAGCCGCTGCCCAAACAGACCCGGCGCAAGCAGTGCACTGTACCGAGCAAGATATAATTACTAAGTCGTGATGTCGCTTGCTTATTTTAATGCCTTGGATGGGATGTGTTGCTGTTAATCTATGCCTTTATGTACGGACAGAATGTTATGTTGTCTTGATATTTTGTTAACTCATTATGGTCATATGGTGTTGTTTCCTTTTTTGTCGTATGTTTTGCCTTGTTTTCTGTGTCACACAATATATTTTCCATGCGTACTAACATGTTTTTCCCTATCGGTAGGAGATGGCGCAGGCTCCAGTTGACGACACGTACGAGCTACTCGACCCACGCTGGGATGGGGGGCACCGTTGCTGGGCGTGGTCCGCCAGCGGCGACCCTCCGAGCCTGGTCCTGAGCGTCCCAGAGAGAGTTGGCCCATTGATGAGCGGTACGTCCCGCGGCTGCGGGACACCGGCCTCCTGCCCCTTGCCCGCATGTTGGACATCCCGCACGCGTTGCAGTTTGACTCGGCACTCCTCTCTACGCTTGTGGACCGGTGGAGACCGGAGACTCATACATTCTACTTCCGGTGGGGGGAGATGACCATTACTCTCGAGGACGTAGCAATGCTTACAGGTCTGCCGGTGCATGGCCTTCCAGTAGTGCCACCTCCGAGGGCAGTAGATAGGAAGGTGCGTTGGCCGACAGATTCGGCCACCCGATTCCTGCAAACGTGTTCGGTGTCCCACATGCCTGGCTGCGGGAGTACATGACCTGCCTGTGGACACACCTCATCGCGTGCCTTCTGTTCCTGTTTGGATGGATCTTGTTCCCTACGACACAGGGAGATTGCGTGTACCCGAGCTATATCCATCTGGCAGAGTCTCAGGTGGACGCCTGGCCCGACGAGATTCCACAGTACAGTTGGGCTTCTTCTATGCTCTGCGCCACTTACTGAGGGTTGTGCGATGCCACTCAGTGCACTACGGGCGGGGAGCCAGTCCTGGCGGTTTGCTACACCCTGCTATAGTTGTGGTCATGGGAGCACTTTACAGTTGGCCGTCTTTATTTCCGCAGCACCGTGCACCCTTACCCGTTGACCGTCCAGCTTACGGCAATGCTCTCGGCGACGACCCCCACGACGGGCCTACAATGGGAACACGTTGGACACATGGTACCTTAGGGTGGGCCAGGGAGAGACCGAGGCGTGCGTACGCAGAGTTTCCATAATCTTTTTGAGACTCTACGAGACCGAGATCATCTGGTGGCCATGGACAGGACAGTTCCTTGCAGACATGGCCCCCTATGAATTATCCACGCAGTGCACTGAGGACGATCCACTCTGGATGACGACCTGCCCCTCGTCTTCTTGCACATGGTCGAGCCGTACAATCCACAGTTGGTCATGAGACAGTTCGACTGTACCAGAAGGTGCCACCGCCCGCGGGACGACCTCTCACAGCGAAGGCCCACCGGTATGTCATTTGTGGGTGTCATTTTAGCAGCATGCCTGCCTTACATTTTTCTGACATTAAAATTCACTTGCAGGCAAACGAGGAAAGGGCACAAGAGCGACGATTGGAGGCAGACATAGCAGCCGTGGACGGAGCTGTGGAGCGAGAGGGTTACGACAGACATGGTGCAGGAGGCACGCGCCTACTCCATCCAGACGTATGCTGCGTACTTGAAGTGGTACATTCCACACACCAGGTGCGCACTTACTGGGCCAGCGCCGCAGCGTCCAGTGGTCGCCATGCACAAGGACATCGTACTAGCTGGCCCGACCCTCATCAGGCGGCACGCCACGACGAGGCGGTAAACCATTCTTCGTGCAATTTTCGGCAGGCAACACGTTTCGCACTTACTCTGCGTTTTCTTGCAGTACTACCGCATGGATCGTATACAGCGCGAGGGTGCTCAAGTTCTACTGCGTGGAAACAGCAATACCTTCGATCGTCTCCAAGCCGCGGTGCGTGCCATGGCCGACGACGCGAGGGCTGCGATTAGAGCCATGACTTGTGGTCGCCACAGCGACGTGCACGCATAGCATCGTGGATGCGGAGGGCACCCTCCACCCCCTCCGCCCTCGGCACCTCCGTTGGCACCACCCTCCGCACTCCGGGAGTCGTCGGAGCTACGGTCGGTCGGCCCGACCCTCCTCGGGCCACATGTATGTCATTTGTCAGTCGGTTTTTGTCGTCAGTACCTTTGCATGCACTCATTTCGGACGTATCTGACATTACCTTTACTTCTTGCAGCACATGCGAGAGGACAACACTCTGATGCAACCATCGTCATCACAGAGGGAGGCGCAGCACACGACTTCCTTACCGCGCGCGATGATTTCCCACTCCACACACCGACCCTGACTCGCCGCAGCGCGGAGATGAATGGTTGGGCTCGTTGACACACGGCGTTCAGTCCCAATTGCGGGAGCGCGACCCGTGGTTCGGCGATACGTACGAAGGGTACACCGTTCAACACTACAGCTCAGACTGGCCAGGAGGATCCTCCTCGACACAACAACCTACACAGGTACGTATGAACGTAGTTACAACTATTTTCTCGTTGCACAAAACCAAGGACTAACTCAACTAGTACCCTTCCCGCAGGAAGAGCACCAGTGGGTTGACGAGATGCTCGAGCCCGCCCGGACCCCCTGGCCGAGATCACCCGACCGCCTCCCGGCGGCACCCTACTACGGCCTTCGAGACGTGCGCCACTCCCCGAACAAGTTCACCTTCCCTGAGGACTAACTACGCCGTCCGGACAAGCGACACGACGATGCACCCTAGCTAATGTCATGGCTGTGAAAAATGTGTTATGTAATGTCATTGTGCATTCTGCCTTTCTGATTTATGTAATGTCCGTGTGCATTACGATACTGTGATGTCAGTACAAACGATAAGTCTACCTCCCGATTTTAACTTACTAAACCGTAAAGACATAACGTCATGCTGCCCCGCGATACCTCCTCGGCCCTGCTGTCTCGCGGATGTGAATTTTATTCAACCCAATTGCAATTTACCCGCAGGCTATATATATGGATGTTTTGGCTGCGATTCCCCTCACTCTTCACTTCCTCTTCTCCTTTATTGCAGTCTTAGTTTGCCTTCGTTTGCCTATACACGAGATGTCTACGACCTCATCAAACTTTCGAGTGAGCAGACAATTAGAAACACTACGACAGTACTTGGTTTGCCCTCGTTGCACTGATTAGGTGAATGTGTCCACCTCCCAAAAGCCAACAAATCCATCGCGAGTGTTCATGAAGTGTTCAAATCTTACGGTAACTTGTGCTTGATCATCCCCAATGAACTTCTTTCGAGACAATATTTTTTTCACTTGCAGTTGTAATTCTTTTTATAGAACACAACATGTCGGTTCTGGCTGTGGGCTGATGAAGCAGTGCCGAAGGTTCGAGACATTGCAATGCAAATTGCGGTCGTGCAAGAAAAAACCCGTGGTGTTGCTGCTTTTCGTCAAGTGCCACCACCCTCTGATCAACCAATGGAAAATAAAGATAATGTGCTTAAAAGACTAGATGTAATGATGGAAAGGGTTGAGAAAATACTTCAGAAATTAGTTAAGATAGCTAGTTTTGTAGTTTTGCTTATATTATTTCTTGTTCTTACCAAGTAGAAGTTCAATTCTAGTAAGTTTGTAATATCTACTCGTTATCTATGCATCCCTGCACTACGTGATGTATGCATTTGCGACGTTGTTGTACTCCTTTGTAATGATGTATGCATCTGTCTAATTCCGTTATGAATACTTTGTGTGCGAATTAATCAAACACTCATTTCCAAATCCTACATTCCAAATTTTGGAGACCTAAATCTGTAAGGTTGCAGACAATTTGATAATATTTACACCCACGCAATGACATAAGACAACACTCTGCCACGCGGCTACTCACGTTAATTTTACCACACCAAGCCAACCCTGTGGCCTATAAAAAGAGGTGGAAGACATGTACTACACAACCAAACCCAACGCTACACGAGAGCTTGCTTCGCCACGTCGGGATGGACAACAGGCAGAAGCAATGGGACGAAATCCGCGAGCTAGCACGAGCTTCCACGACATGGGCCGAACAAGCTAGGGTTGCTGCGGCCCGGGTCCGGCAAGAGGAGCTTGCCTGGCTAGCAGCTCTCCGCAATGAAGCCCCGTAGCGAAGAACTCCGCGAGCGTCCCAACCGAAGCGCCGCGCAACACCCGCCAGAGGGGGAGACGCCGCCCCTCTGTTGGTACAGGGACACATGCAAGTTCTTCAAATCTAAGCACCGGATCAGCCTCGGCATGCGTTACTGGGGTTGTCCGAAATACTCCTCTGACTATTCCGATCGCTGTTGGGATACGAGTAACTATCGGCAGCCGATACGGAGTACTTACAGTAAGTTCCCATACCAATTCTCTTTCAGAGTACGCACTAACAATATCTCCCGTCTACCCGTAGTCCCCGGAGCCGCTATGTGGCTTCCGCAAGTGGATCGACCTAGAGATCCACCCACACGACCAGTGGTAGCTCGACTTCGAGGAGTGGAATGCCCAAAGGGGACGCGAGATCCGGGAGGAGGAGCGTCGGACTGAAGAGCACAACGAGCGTATCCGGCGGGAGACATATGCCCATCTCGAGGCGTGTAGGCGCAGGGAGCGCGAGGCACGCGAGAGGGAGCAGGAGAAAAAGTGGGAAATAGCGGCCGAGGCCAGGGCGGTCGACGAGGAGTACAATGCCGAGCTTGGAAGGAAGGGCAAATGACCCCGGTCCACGCAGTAGGTCGGACCATTCCGTAGTAGTCCCTCTCCTACTCGCCATGTTTTTTACTATCCCCTAAAGGCATGCGTACTTACATGATCAGAGGCTTGTGTCGCAATGTACCGTAGTAGTAGCGTGCGTGACTAAAGCAATTAGCCGAACCATCATGCCATGTGACCACATGTAACGTGCTTCTGTTCGCAGACTGCAATGTAGTTCTGGTTCTGTGCCTCCGCTGAGCCATCAAAATAATACTATATTGCAAGTATGCATCTTCTGGTGGAATCCCAGAAATAACCATTCACAACCCCTTCAGTTACCATAAAAATAATACTATGTTTTAGGGCATCTTCGTAATCACAATGTTCTCAGCCCCTTCAGTTAAGTTCTCATCATCTTCGAAAATGTGATCAAGAACCATAGCGACCAAGAGTAGTCATGTGATAGTAAACTTTACACATTTCAAGTCACATGAAATCATGAAACCCTAATTTCCGAAACGTTTCGTCCTAATTTTTCAGACTTAAACCCTGAATTTGTCGAGATAATTTTGGAGCATATAAAATTACGTAAAATTTACACAATCAAGTCATCTGTGTAGGGAGTCTGACAAAAAAAATTCATAATGTTTGGACCTCAGTTTTTATATTAGAAAATTCCTACAAACATTATACTTAAAAGAATTTTGCAGAGAAAATAAAAATTGATAAAATTTGGAAACAATTACACAAGTAAGCACACTATACCAGAAGGCTGCACAAATTTTTATTTATTTTTTGGAGCTCATTTAATATATTTAAAAATTCATCAAATAAATATTATTAAATAGATTTTGCAAAAAAATTTACGAGCAAAGGTCATGGGGCACTGCTACTGCTGCTTAGATTAGCGACAGTAGCAGTGCTCTTCTGATCCCCATGCGTCGTGAGGTTGCTGCTGCCGTCTCCTACCGCAGCAGGTGGGTACGGAGGGCTAGATTTGAAATTTTGAGACTACGGAGGCTATTTTTGAAATTTTCGTGCGCAATACAGCCAAATCAGTCCAAAATTCCGAAGCTACAATCCTGACGTGTCACACTTTCTGAGCTACTTGGTTCACTCATTTTTTTTACATAGCTGTAGTGTGCGATTTGTTCACCAGGAAAATACGTGACATGCCAATTTTTTTTAGCAAAGTATTGATACCAACCAAACATGTCCTGTAGATTCACGTAGTAGGATACTTTGAAATTTCATATTTCAGAAAAAACACAATCTAACAAACTTTGGAATAAGAACTAAAACCGTAGATATTGTCAAAACATACAAATCATGATAAAGGAATAATCATTCGATAAAAAAAAATGAAAAACAATTGGCCGAAGAACAATACTTATCAAGCTGGTCCCTGTATGAATAAAAAACACAGTAATAACATTTCAAGAAAGTGGGCCTTTGAACACCAAAGTTAAGTGGAACTATTTGGTTTTTAAGATAACAATGACTATATTTTATCGCCACAAAATAGTAAACTTGACAAATTTATGAGTGAATTATGCCGATGACAGAATTTTGCCGAAATCTGTACAACGAAATTTAACACAAGCCAGAAAACAAAAGGAAAGAAAAATACATGGCGAAGAATAGTGCCTTGAGGGGGAGGATTTACATGGTTTAATTTAGGCCCCTCTTTTCTTTTCTTGATGAATAATCATGGGCGTTGATTTATGTTGGACGGCATAGATAGCACCCGTTGCAAAGTTCGCCCGCTATAAGCCCTATAACCTAACCAATTCGCATTCGTCGGCAGTTCCACCTCCCTCTTAAACCCTAGCGGCGGTCGCCAAAAGAAAAACTGTGGCCGCCATGGCGAAACTACGCGGCTCGCGCAAGCAACGGAAGGCCAAGCAACAGGAGACGGAGCGCGAGGTTGAGAACCTCCACGAGGCCACCTTAGCTGAGGTGGACGAGGAGGAGCAAGTAGAGGCAGCGGCGCACGAAGCCGCCGCCGCCGCCGTCTCCGACGACGAGGTGGATGCAGCTAGGCAGGAAGCAGTAGGTGCTGGCAGCGAGGTGGTGGAGGGGGAGATCCCGGACTCTGGGAACGGCGGCGTGGAGGAGGGGAAGGGAGAGGAGGCGGAGGAGGAGAAGGATGTGAGCTTTGATGAGCTGTGCCTCGATGAGCAGCTGAAGAGGGCTCTGAGGAAGAAGGGCATGACAAAGGCCACCCCGATCCAGCGAGAGGCCATCCCGCTCATTTTGGTGCGCGATTTCCCATGCCTTATTTCACTTTCACTGTGTTTTTTTGTGTTTTGTGCGAATTTGGTGGAACTAGTCGATCTTAATAACCCAGTCGGCTCAAATGCTCGGTTTTGTTGGCTTTTTAGTGAATGATTACTTAGTATCGCCATGCCGAGTCCAGTTAGAAAAAACACACTGAGAAGTGAGAAATGATGTAGGAACTATGGAATTTTGGGTCCCTCTCCTTAAAACAAATTTTAGTTTGGTTAGTTTGATGATGATGTGCTAATGCAGTACGATTCTGATGGCCTGCTTTCTCTGGTGAACTTTTCGGATCAGGCGCAGCAGCCTGCTAATATTTGTCAATGTAGACCATACTAAATTAAAGTTAGTTTTAGGGAAGCACATCACAAGAAGGATCTGGCACATAAATGTCTGTAGCCATTTAGTTCGAAATGCAGCACTAACTCTCTAGACAATCCCTTATCTAAACTACGTGCAAAAGTTCAGCCTAATATTGTGATTCCAGGAAGGGAAGGATGTGGTCGCAAAGGGCAAGACTGGTTCTGGAAAGACTTTTGCCTACCTTCTCCCACTGCTGCACGAGCTATTGAAGTTGTCCTCAGAAGGGCGTATTCAAAAATCTGCACCGAATGCTTTCATCCTGGTGCCAACTCGCGAGTTATGCCAGCAGGTATCTGACCTCTACTTTTTCGGAGATGTTTTGGCGAGTAGTTCGATTATTAGAAAGTTAACAATGTAGTAGTTTAATAATTCTCTATTTATTAACAATGTAGTAGTTTAATAATTCTCTATTTAACACACATCCTGATTCATACATGATAACATGAATTGTTCTTCTATTTGACGTTGGATGCACTAAGATATTTTTTACGCGTTCTTTGAATGCTAGAACTGCTTATAGTAGTTCAATGGTTTATATTACAATGTAGTGCATTGTAAATAAACTTGTAATTCTTATGTTCACTACTACTATATTTTACCTGACTGCGAGTACGCTATAATTTGTTTATCTGTTTCCTTTTTTCTTTCTGTTTTTCTTTCTTCATATCCTCTTCTCTAGAAAAAGAACTCGTGTATTTGTCATTGTTTAATGAATTTGGTTCTTGTAGGTTTATAATGAGGCATCATCTCTCCTTGAGTTTTGTACATCCAAATTAAAGGTTGTCCAAGTGACTGCAAGCATGTCAGATAGGGATATTGTGAGACATTTCTACCTTCTTTGATTGTTATTTTCTCCAAATAGTATTCATGTCTTTTTTGAAGGGTTGCATATATAATATATTGGCACCGCTAACTTGCTTTTGCCTGTTATTTGCAGACTTTTGCATTGTCTGCCCCCCCTAACATTCTTGTCACAACTCCAGCTTGTGTTGCAACATGCATTTCAAAGGGCATTGTTCGTGGATCTTCTATTAAAGAGTCACTTTCAATGATGATTCTCGACGAGGTGCACTTTATTTGCTTTTTCACAATTTATTTTACTTTTTAGTTTGACGTGCATATTGCGCATATTGGAGTGGTTAATTTTGAAAAGATTTTATTTCCATAAGGGAGGAATTTTTCATTATATTTTTGAAATATTAAATTATATGGTTTCTTGATCTCGTCCCATGGAAACATGAATGTAGCTGCTGAAGTTGTGGATAAAGTTGCGGTTCTATATTTTTTTGCACAATAATCTTTGGCTCTGGTGATTGCTCTGCTTCAAGTTCGAAAATTGTTTAATTGAGTCAAGTTTATTTTTTGTGTATTAGTGCATAGGCTGATATTTGACGCCTGCCACTGCAACAGTGAAATTTGATATATGCTACTGCAAAATTTGAAAACCTTTTCCTTTATGCCACAACCCAGTGGCACTTTTTAAAATATATCATGTTTTGGAGTGGCATATTTCATATTTCTAGTGGCATATATATTTTTTAGAAGTTACATTGGCATATGCCTTGTTACTCGCTGGACTCTTGCTGTTGGTGTTAGCAAGATCCTTACTCTCATGGAGAGGATGACACTTGGAGATGAGGCAATTTTTCTTTGTTTATTTCTAACACAATGCCATGCCAACCTGAGGGGTTGGGGATACATATTTATAAGCCGCCAACCACCAAGTATATGCTAAGATGCTAGTCTAAGATCTTTGTCTATGACAAATTGTCCTAAAGTCGATAATCAAGATCTTTGTCCTTAAAGTCGACAATCAAGATGTCAGTCCTTAAAGTCGACAAATCAAGATCTTGTCCTATGACATCAAGATCTTTGTCCTTAAAGGCGACATCAAGATCTCATCCTTAAAGCTCATTGCAAGCCTACCCCACAAAGACCATAGTACGTGGACTTATTCATCATTCTCCCCCTAAGTCTTGTGCGTCGTCTTGTGGGAGAGTTGAACCATCCCGATCCTAGAACAGAGCTCGAGGAATTTTACCCTCCCAAGAGGCTTGGTGAAAGGTCCGCAAGCTGATCAATGGTGTTGATGTAGCTCGCCTTGATGCCGCCTTCATCCAATAAACCTCGGATGAAGTGGTACCACACCGGATATGCTTGCTCCGTTCGTGGAAAACGGGGTTCTTGGCGAGCAGGCGCGACTTCTTGTCCCACCCCGAGCCACCGCTTGGTGTCTCTCCGCCGAGGAGATCACCAAGCAGTCGAGCGAGCCAGAGCGCCTGAGTCGAAGCGGTGGAAGCCGCTATGTACTCGGCCTCACAGCTGGACAGGGCCACCACCTGCTGCTTGACTGACTGCCAGCTAACGAGGCACTTGCCGAGGAAGAAGAGAATCCCGCTTGTGCTCTTCTTTGGTGTCGATGTCGCTGCGTGGTCGCCGTTGTCGTATGCAGATGAAGCGCGCCACGACACCTCGGGTAGTGCAAGCCGTGGTCGGAGGTGCCCGCAACGTAGCGGAGGATCCTCTTCACGGCCGCTTGATGCTCGTCGTCGGTCATTGCATGAACCGATCGACGAGCGACGGCGAACGCCAACTGGGCGCTGTGGGCGAGGTAGCGAAGGTCGCCCACGATGCGCCGCAGATCGCGTCGCGCCCACCTCCTCCGCCGTGCTCTCACGACTACCGACCTCTCCTCCATAGGAGTGTGGTCGGGTTGCGATCGGTGAGCCCGCCACTTCGACGTGCGCTTGGCGTGGCGGTGGCCAAGAGATCTACGAGTCATCCCGCGGACCTCGATCCCGTGTAGAAGGAGAGGAGCCCCAAGTCGCTCATCCGAAGGCGGTCTTCATCTCCGCCTTGAACTCTCGACCTCGGCCTCCTTGGGCCGGTGATCAACAGTCGTCGGCGTAGAGCGCCCACCGCCAGGTGTTGCCGCTTTGCCCCGCCGTGAACCGCCGCCTGCGTGTGCGCTCTCTGGAACCCGTTTGCTTGAGGTGGAGTCCACAGCGTTCCAGGCTCGTGGTGCCTGCCGCAAGCCATAGAGGGCCTTGCGCAGGCGGAGAACCTTGCCCTCCTTGCCGGGGATGACGAATCCCGGCGGCTGACGGACGTAGGCCTCCTCCTTCAAGTCGCCGTTGAGGAAGGCGGACTTGACGTCCATGTGATGGACGCGCCAATCCTCCTGGGCTGCAAGTGCGAGGAGAAGACGAACGGACTCCATGCGCGCGACGGGCGCGAAGGCGTCATCGAAGTCGACCCCCTCCTGCTGCATGAAACCTCGTGCCACCAAGCGAGCCTTGTGCTTGATGATGGCGCCGGCTTCATCCCGCTTCAGCTTGAACACCCACTTAAGGGTGATCGCTCGGTGACCGGCAGGAAGATCCGCCAGCTCCCACGTCCGGTTCCGCTCGACGGCGTCCATCTCCTGCTTCATCGCGACACGCCATGCGCGCGTCTCCTCCGCCTCTGGCGAACGAGGCTCGCCGTCGTCGCGCGCCAAGCGCAGCCCGCCTCGAAGTCGTCTTGCGCCGCCTGAGGATGGGCCGCTCGCGAGGATGTTGTCCATGGTACGATAAGCGTAGAGGCTCGTCGTCGTGGTAGGCGTCGACGCGTCCTCGTCGTGAGACGGAGTAGCGAACTCCACCATCGCCGCTTCGTCGTGGGCCGAAGCTATTGGGGCCGATCCGGTGGTGTGGCCTGCAGTGCGGGAGAGTGGTGGCCGGTGCGGAGAGCGTGGCGTGGCCGTGCCGGCTACGGAGCTCTCGCCGGGCGGTGGCGAGCAAGGTGTCGAGGTGGGCGAGCTCGATGAGGACGAGCCGCTAGCTCTCCGGCTTCTCGAAATGGACGTAGTCGACAACAAAGTCCACGAGTCGAAGTCGAACCGCCGCCCACCGCCTTGTCCCACGTCCGCCTCGCCGCCGTCGAACACAACGCCACGCGAGATGCGGGCGCTTGTTGTGACAGGTCGAGGATGCGGTGGCCTTTGAGCCTCCGCGTGGCCGGCTGAACACTCCGAGTGCTCTCGCTGTCGAGCTTACCGATGTAACCAAGCTCCTTGGCGAACGCGAGGGAGCCAAGACCCGCAAGTGGGAGACCGCCGGCTTGCGTCCATGCTAAGCCTCGTCGGCGTCCCCGCCATCGAGCGCCTTGGTAGGCGAAGCGGTTGAGGATGTAGACGGCCGTCACCACCGCTTTCCCGGAAGGCACCAGGCATCCCTCTCGCTGAGGAGGGCCGAGCCATCCCACAACCGTCTGGTTGCGCGCCGACGACACCGCTCTGCGCGGTCAGACGGTAGCGGAGTAGTGGCGCTGAATGCCTCATCATTGCGATCGACGTGAATTCACCGCCGAATTCGCCGGCCGTTATGCAGTCGCGACGACGCAGCACTTGCGCTGCGCGACTCGCCTCCGCGGCTGACTGCGTGCGCTGATGGCGTCCGCAGCCTCTCCTTGCCGCCGAGGACCATCACCCACATGTGGCGGGAGAGATCGTCGACAAGCAACGAGGAAGTAGCGTCGTCCTCCGGTGTGGCCCGGCCACCGGCCACACAAGTCCCGTGCGAGCTCGAGCCTCTCCTTGGCTCGAACTTCGCCACTTTGGGGAAAGGGAGTCGCCTCTGCCGTCAACACGCAGACGCCGCAGAATCGCTCCACATGGTCAAGGCACGGCGGGCCGCGCACCATTTCCATGGCACCGAGCCGCCTGGGCCTCGGCCGAAGGTGCCCAAAGCGCTCGTGCCATCGCCACGCCTCGTCGTCCCGACGGCAATGAGACAGAGGGTTGTGCCACCGCGACGTGAAGAATGTAGAGTCGGTTTGCGCCTCGTTACCTTGGCAAGAAGGCGTGGCGAAGATCCCAAATCCGCGACGCCCGTGCTCGATCTCGACACGCGAGCCGTTCTCATCCACCGTCCCAAGGCGATGATGGAGTTGCGCAGATCGGGGATGTAGTAGACGCCGGTGAGCAACCCGTGCTCGCCGGACACGTGGTGAAGATGACGGACCCGACGCCCCTTGATTTCCACGAGGCGCCCCCAAACTTGACGAGCCTCGGACGCTAGAGTCAAACTTCGGCGAAGAACTCCGTCGGCCGGTCATGTGATGGGTGGCGCGGTGTCGAGGCACCACCCGTCGATCTTGTCGCTGCCGGTCTATGCCGAGGAGGGCATGTGCTTTTGGCTCGTCAAGGTGGAGGAGAGCCATCGCTGCGGCCGGTCTGGCTGGAGGTGGTTCGATGCTCGCGTGAGCAATGAACAGAGCCGTTGCCGCTCCTCCTCCTCTGCTGCGACGTGGGCTCGCCGCGTCGTGGTATCGACAATCCTCGCCCAATGACCAAGCTTGCCGCAGCTTGTGGCAAGAGTCGTCTCGTCTTGCTTTTTGCTTGCCACGGCGCCATACTGGCGCCCACGATCATTACCCTCGACATCCTCGCGCCCATGCTTGGCGTCTTTGCGCTGCTTGCGCTTACCATGCTGCGGCCGCTGTCGTGGAAGAAGGCTCCTTCTTCCCCGTCCACCTTGGCCGGCGACCCACTGCTCCCGAGCGAGAGGAGCTTCCGCCAATGGAGACGGGTCCCGAGAGGCGCGTGGCTCATCATCAACAACCTTGAGGCGACCGCGCCTCCTCGATCGTCATCGTGGAGAGGTCCAGCGAGACTCGATCGAGCGGGCCGTCTCGCTTGTACTTCTCGGGGCCGCAGCGGAAGAGCTTTTCCACGCTCTCTCCTCGCCATAGGTGTCGTCGCCGAATCGCACTCGCTTACGCAACAGAGTGTTGAGGCGGAGAACAAAGTCATCCACGCCCTCACCGCTTGAAGGCCAAGTGCTCCCACTCCGTCGCGGCGCTCGCAATGTAGACTTGCGAGCGCGGTCGGCTGCCGCGCGTCTTTGCAGCGATGGCGTCCCAAGCCTCTTTAGCGATCCGCTTGTTGGTAGCGAAGCGCATCTCGGCGGGGCTGCGATGATGAGAGCATCCAGCGCCGTCGATCCCGGTCGTGGTCGACGTCGCCGTCTGGATCGCATCCCACATATGCGCGCTGAGTTTTACCTCATCACCGCAGCCCGCTCGACATAGTTGGTCTTGGTGAGGTAGGCCACCGCGCCGCGGGGCGACGTCCTGACGACGACTGGTACCGTGGTGACCACGATGCATCGCGGGAAGAGAGCCGCGTTACTGTGAAGGCCGTGCTCTCCGTCGACCCGTCTGCGCCGCCAGCCGTCGCGCGCCTCCTCGAGGCGCCACCGTGCGTCCGCGCTGTCTGAAGCTGCCAGCGCTCATGGCGTCGCGCGCCTTCGCGTACTTCGCCGCCTCATGTTGCCTCCCTTTCCAGTGACTCGGTCCGCGTCGGCTGTCATCAGCGAGATGGAGCTCTTTATTCTTGCCGCCAAGCAAAACCTTGACCTCCATTCTTTGCCGCCGCACGCTGCTGCATCTGCCGCCGCCGCCGCTTCCGCCTCCGCTCCGCTCTGCTGCCCGACTCACATGTGCCGACCTTTTTGACGCCTTCCGCCGCACGCAGCGATCTCTGCCGCCGCTTCGCTTCATGTTGCTCTGCCAGCGGCGAAGCTCGGCCGTCTACGACGCCGAGTGCTCGAGGCGGCCGAAGCCCGAGAGCGCCTGCGGACATGGCGCGCTCTTGGGGGCTATTGCGTGGAGAGGGTTGCTTCGACGAGCTTTGCCTGTCTCCGGAGAGAGTGGCGGGGACAAATGGGCTCTTCTTGCTACTGGCCAGGCCGCCGCTGAGGTGGAGACCGAGATGAGCAAGAGATGCTCAAGCTCTGAGGATAGTAAGGCTCGATACCACTTGTTACTCATTGGACTCTTCTTTGTTGGTGTTAGCAAGATCCTTACTCTCATGGAGAGGATGACACTTGGAGATGAGGCAATTTTTCTTTGTTTATTTCTAACACAATGCCATGCCAACTGAGGGTTGGGGATACATATTTATAGGCCGCCAACCACCAAGTATATGCTAAGATGCTAGTCTAAGATCTTTGTCCTATGACAAATGTCCTTAAAGTGACAGTCAAGATGTCATCCTTAAAGTCGACAATCAAGATGCTGTCCTATGACAATCAAGATGTCATCCTTAAAGTGACATCAAGATGCTGTCCTTAAAGCTGCTGTACAAGCCTACCCCACAAAGACCATAGTACAGGGACTTATTCATCATGCCAAACATGTTGTTTTACAGTGGTGTATATCAAATTCCAACTTTTCTGTTGAATATATCATAATAATGGCCCCCAGCATGTTCCTTTTGAAGAAGTTACTAATCTATTAATGGTTAGTTCCCAGGCTGACCTCCTTCTATCCTATCGCTGTGAAGATGACTTGAAAGCTCTTGTCCCACATATCCCAAGAAGTTGTCAATCCATTCTGATGTCTGCAACTTCAAGGTCAGATTTGGTTAACCTTTCTTCCTTTTCTGCAATTATTCGTTCCATCTTAACTCCACGGGCTACATTGACGATTGCTCTAAGCATCTCATTAACATGAATCATGTGGATGGAGCTTGGCACTTCAAATTGTGGATTTCTTGCTGTTTCCAATGCTATCATGCTGGTTCGTTTAGTGGATGGTTGCTGTTCAACATATTTGCGCCATTGCATCTCTTTATGGGATTTTGCTAGTCGTTTAACATGTATTTACCATATATAGGCCACACTATTTTTGCCCATTGATATGGGAGAACATAAGCTGTAGTAGTTTGATTTACTCAATCCCTTTGCTTCCATTTGGGTTTCATATGTTTGGTCTAATATCAAAGTTGACTTTGTTGCAGCTCTGATGTTGAGAAACTGACAAAGCTACTTCTGCATAACCCTTTTATTCTAACTCTTACGGAGGTTGGTCTCGCGAAGGATGATGTGATCCCTAAAAATGTGCAACAATTTTGGGCAAGTTTCCTTTGCTTCCTTTTCACGTAACATCTATAAGTTTATTGATCTCTGTTTTCTTATAATATCACTCCAACTTGGAGGTTCTGGAATTCCTAGAAGTCCCCAGCAGATGTTGTGTACAAGTTATGGTTCCATGTTCCTGTCTAGCCCGTTTTCTTGGACCATTGTTAATTGTTTTTTTCATTTGCATTTCTTGTTGCTGATCCCCCAAAAAAAAAAAAACTTTTGTGCATTAATTTTTATATTACACATTACATTTCATTCAATCTTTTGCCACACAGATTTCATGCAGTACTAAGGATAAGATGCTTTATATCCTTGCCCTCCTGAAGTTCGAGCTTATTCAGAAGAAAGCGCTAATATTTGTCAACTCAATTGACATGGCATTCAGATTAAGACTGTTCCTAGAAAAGGTAATATGGTACCACTATCTTCTTACTACAGTCTAGAATTAAATGTGATCCGTAATCCGTTACCTGCTAATGCTCTTTTCTTGCATTGTTTGAATGTATAAATTATTATCATATGTTGGCCAAACCTTGATGTCTAGTTTTTCCAGCCGCGGTCATTATCTGAACAGAAATCAAACTTAAAATGTTAGATTAATTCTACTCTAGAATACTTAATGGTACAGAATTGTTAAGTGCAATTTGAACATTGAGTTGTTGCACACTAACAGATGAATATGGAGCAATAAATCAGGAGTTATACCAAGTTTGTAGCATGAAGCTAAATGCTGGTTTCATGGTTATTAAGTCGTTAAGTCGAGCCGAGTCATCATAGGACCGACTTGTCGCAACTAGTCTGTGGCCTTGAATGAGGAGGTGAAGATGCAGGTGAGCAACTACTCTTCCACTGCCGAAGCAGAGGAGGAGGTGAAGAAACAGAGGAGGCGGTGGCGATCGGGAGAGGAGGCGGTGGCGATCAGGAGAGCAGGGGGCAGAGGAGGAGGCGGTGACCGGGAGAGCTGAGGCAGAGGAGGGCAAGGCGGCGTGTTGGGAGGAGCAGGGAGAGGCGCGACCGGCATCGGAGGCGTGTTGGGAGGAGGACGAGGCTCCGGGCGGCCGTGGATCCGCGGGCTAGCCGGCTAGGGTTCTTTCACCGCCCTCTCTCTGTTTCCATTGCTTAGACTACTGCTTCGTGCTGCCCCTGCTACTCTATACCCTCCATTCCTCCTGACAGTGGGCCTTGGCTCGACAAGTCGCCCGACTTGAACACTCAAGCTGACGTCTAGTTGTAGCTAGTCGATGTCTAGTCAACCAGTCGTGTGATTAGACAGGCTAGTCGAGTCGTTGGTCCCTAGTCGTGATCCCGGGCCGACTGGACAATTAATCACCGATTAGGCGACGTCTTGACAACAATGGCTGGTTTATTGGACACCCCAAAAAACTTTTACATGATCCTGAATAAATTATTGGAAATTCTTCTTTGCTTAATCCTTAACTGTGGGTGAAGTAATAAAACAGGTTGAGGAAAATGTCGTTGATTGCCATTTTGGGAGATGTTATGGCACCTTTCCTTGTACTATGATTATTTCCTGTAGCATGTCCTTCACTTCATTGCTTTTTTTAATGGAATACTTTGTTCATCGCTATTTCCCTCTATTCTGGTTTCTTTTCTTTTTCATATATGCTAATATGCTTATTGTTAGACATAACTATCTTTATGAGGAATATGCTGTACCTTTTACAGTTTGGGATAAGATCTGCGGTGTTGAATGCTGAGTTGCCACAAAATTCTCGGCTACATATTATTGAGGTAGCATTTCTCCATAGCTTGCATTATTATTATTATTATTTTGCAGATAACTGATCTTAAATTGTATTATCATGTGTGGTATCGTGCTTTGTATACATAATCAATGATAATTTCCACATTTGATTTTTATTTCCTCTTCAATTGTTTGTCTAATAAGTTAATTTTCTCCCTTGGGCTTCATTAGTTTGCATCCTTATTTTAGCTTGTCATGATCTTTAGCGAGATGGAACCAAGGATCAAAATCTCGATCTAGGCGCAATTCGGTCGTGGCGTCTGCCGATCGGAGAATCGATTCTACGGTTTTTCCCGGTCAAATTTCATTAAATTTTGCTTAAAAATCATTCGAAATTCGAAATTTGAATTTGAAAACTTCGGAAAAACCGTTCGGGATTTCAAATCCCGTCGCCTACCGGTAAGGCCGGTTACCGGCCGGGATTTTCATCCATGGATGGAACCATAACTCTATTTTTTAAACCATACCACATCAAAGGATTTCTAATGGCGTCGGGAGCGGGGGAGGCCGTGGCGTGTCGAGGAGCGGTCTCCACCTCCCCTCTCCCGGCTCCCCTCCTCCCCGGTCTCCACCTCCACCTTCTCCCTCACCCCCCTCCTCCCCTCCTCCCCTCCCCTTCTCCCGGTGGTGACCCGGCCTCCCCCTCCCTCCCGGCCTCCCCCTCGGACATATGGAAGGGAGGCTGGAAGGAGGGGAGGCGGGAGGCCGGATCTTGAGGAGAAGGCAGCCGGGTCGAGCAAAGAAGAGAGGCGAGAGAGAGCCGAGCGAAGGAGGCGGCGCAGCGAAGATGAAGCAAAGTGGGCGGTCTGAGGGTTAAGAGGAGGCGAGGCGTGAGGCGAGGGTGAGGCGATCTTGTTGGTTAGCGGGCAGTGGGCGGTAGGGATCTTTGTGGCTTCCAACTGTTGTTGGGATCTTCTGCGGCCTTCTAGTTTGCTGCTTTGCACTATCGCCTTAGGATTTCTAAGGCGTCGCCTCGCCTCGCGCCTTACCGCTTAAAAGGTGTGAGGGGGGTGAGTCGCCTCGCCTCACCTTACCGCCTTAATAACCATGATAAATAGGTGCATTTAAGGATTTGCCTCTCAGTATCTCACTGACATGTGGGTCCTGGGGCTACAAGTCAGTGAGACATCGAGAGGTAAATCCTCAAATGCATATATGCCATAATGGTAAATCCTCAAATCCTCCTAAAAAAGTGTAAGTGGGTGCTTATTGTTAAGATTGTGAAAGCTAGGGTTTACTATTCACAACTCTGCATCTTATTCATTAATGAAGGAGATATATATAGACAAGATACATGGGCCTCATGGGCTACAAGGGCTGGATGGGCCAAGAGAGAGAAAGAGAGAAATGTAGAATATACAATACTCTTAACACCCCCCTTCAAACTGAAGGTGGATCAGGAGGATCTGATGCACTGAGTTTGAGTAGATGAAGTCGATGATGTTCTCTAGTCTGAGCTTTAGTGAAGAAATCTGCAACTTGGAGCTCTGAGGGAATATACTTGAGGGTGATGGTCAATCACGACAATGAGATCGCGTGAAGGATGCATCAACACCAATGTGTTTTGTCAGCTCATGCTTGACCGGATCATTGGCAATTTGAATGGCACTTGTATTGTCACAAAAGAGGGGTAGGATTGTCACAAAGGACACCAAGATCAGTCAAGAGCCATCGAAGCCAAATGATCTCTGATGTTGTAGCGGCAAGTGCTCGGAGCTCTGCCTCTGCACTAGAGCGTGACACCGCAGTCTGCTTCTTGGACTTCCAAGCAATAAGCGAAGTACCAAGAGAGATACAATAGCCGATGTGATCGGCGATCGGCGGGATCACTCGCCCAAGTAGAGTCGAGTAAGCGTGGAGTGGAGTCGACTCGGCGCATAGAATGGGCGTCTGACGCAGTTCCTCTCAAGTATCTCGATTACGAAGTACATGACTATAGTGAACTGAGGTGGGAGCACTGACAAACTGGCTGAGCACATGAACAACATGAGCAATGTCTGGCCTGGTGACTGTGAGGTAGACAAGGCTCCCAACAAGCTGACGATAGCGAGAAGAATCTGTCAGGGGTACACCATCTCGTAGGTCGGCCGCAAGTGAAGCTCCATGGGTGTGGCGCAAGATGCTGTATCAGTCATCCCGGAGCGAGCAAGTAGATCCCGAACATAGCGATCTTGAGAGAGATAGTAGCCATCACCATCAGAATGAACCTCAATTCCTAGAAAATAGCTCAATGGTCCCAAATCGGACATCTTGTTCACTCAATTTCTTCTTGACAAAACCACGTGGTCCATGTCATCTCCGTGATCAACATATCATCTACATACGAAGAAGAAGCAAAGCACGACCTCACCGAGAAGTGTGAACAAACAAGGTGGTCATGCTCACTCAGTGAAACCAAGGCTCGAATCACGTAATCGAACGCTCGAACCAAGCACGAGGAGCCTGCTTGAGACCATATAGAGCACGCCTAAGGCGACAAACATAGCCTGTAGGAGCCTCAACTCCTGGGGGTGGCTGCATATAGACCTCCTCATGTAGATCACCGTGAAGAAAAGCATTCTTGACATCCATCGAGATATAGTCCATGTGCGTATTCTTTGCAATATCGCAATAAAAGTACAATTTGTGGTCATATGAGCAAGCTGAGCAAAAGTCTCATCATAATCTCGACCATAAGCTCTTTGAAAACCTCTTGCAACAAGACAAGCCTTGTATCGCTCTACTGACCCATCTGATTTGTTCTTTATCTTGTACACCCACTTGCAAGTGATAGGAACAGCTCCAGACGGTAGTGGAACAAGATCCCAAGTGCCCGTGCACTCTAATGCTTTGAGCTCCTCTGTCATAGCCAACTGCCACTCAGGTACACTGACAGCCTCCTGATAGGTACTCGGCTCGACCTCACGCTGACCTGCAGAGAAAAACCCCATCTCTCTGGTGCCTGAATAGAAGAACGATCACGTAGGGCATATCGTGATGTAGTAGAACGATCGTCAGAGTCGATGGTACTGGCCGGAGGGTCAGGCGGAGGAGAGGAGGACAGAGTATCAGAAGGAACTCTCAGTCGACGACTATAGTGGAAGGGAAGAGTGGAAGTGTTAGAAACTGGTGGAGCTGGAGGAGAAGGTACGAGAAGGTGGCCCGGTGGAGAAGGTGTATCTGGAGAAGGTGTATCGGAGAATGAATGGGAGGTAGACACAAAAAGAAGTGGAATCTGTGGAAGAAGAAGTGGGATGTGGAGAAGAATGATGAAAGAAAGGGCGTCCCTCATCAAAAGTCACATCACGAGAGATGCGAATCGACGTCTTTGAGGATCATAGCAACGATAACCCTTATGCTCGGGGTGTAACTCGAAAAACACACTCAATCGGCGAGGACTCGGCTTTGTGCGCTCACGAGGTGCTAGAAGGACATAGCGAGACACAACCAAAAGCGAAGATGAGAATAGTGGCGGTGCTCAGACAGGACCTCACCGGACACTTGCCTCAAGCTTAGAAGAGGGTGACGGTTAATAAGATAGATCTGCTTGAGAGGCCGCTTCCCCCAGTGAGAGGGACAAAGGAGGAAATGAGAAGAGTGCGAAAGCGGTCTCGATGATGTGGCCAGTGCTTGCGCTAAGAACACCATTCTCGAGCATGAGCACCGGACACGAGGCGAGGAAGAGTACCCTCAGAAGAAAGAAACTGACGAAAGGCTGAGGAAAGATACTCGCCTCCAGAGTCAGAACGGAAAACACGAATGGAAGAAGAAAATTGTGTATGGACCATCTTAGCAAAAGACTGATAAATAGAAATCAACTGAGAACGATGTTTCATAAAATAGATCCAAGTATATCGAGAGTGATCATCAACAAATATGACATAATAACTATGACCACCCTTCGAAGCAAAAGGAGATGGACCCCATACATCTGAATGCACCAAATCAAAAAGATCAGAAGACTGAGAGGTACTACTGGGATATGGAAGTTGTAGTTGTTTTCCCAACTTACAACCAGTACAATGAAAACTAGACTCAACAGTGACATGACCTAAGGAACCCTGGTGAACTAAAGTGGTGAGGCGAGCTCCACAAAGATGACCAAGTCGATGATGCCACTTCTCAAGGAAGACCCAACAGAGGCGAGATGAAGACATAGCGAGAGACACCAATGCCTTCGATGTCTTGGTGGAAGGAAGATGTAAGATGTCCAAGACATAGAGGCTGGGAGAGCCTCTCTGGCGATGGCGTAACCAATCACTCTTACGCTCCTGACGATCTGAATGAAACAAGAAGAATCATCAAATCCAATGAAACAGTTCATATCGGTTAGTTGACCAACGAAAGAAGATTCATAGATAGGCGAGGAACAAAAGACACATCGAGAGCAGAGAAGCAAGATGTAGAGAGAATGCCACGATGGGTAATAGGGCAAGGTGTACCATCGGCGGTGTGAACATAGGTAGCATCGATCAAGGGCCTCGAGCAACAAGTGAGAGTCGGATGTGACATGAAGCGAAGCACACGAATCCGAAATCAAGGATGAGCGAAGACTAGAAGCGTAAGGTGCAAGCGATGTCATAGCGACAATCGATCCGTAAGTAACGAGATGTGGATGTGTCGCCATGGCTCGCTCCAAAGGAGTGCTCGGAAGGCCCAATGAGGTGCTCCACGACGACGGTCAAATGGTCATCTAGCACGATAGGCAATAAGTCGATCTGGATGTAACTTGAAACATTTGTCAACATGATGACCGATCCTCTTGCAATGAGAACAAACCAACACTCCTGTGGTGTCGCTACGGTAGATCCGCATCACTGTGAGAGACTCGGGGCGGCATGTGGTGAGGATCTGAGGCAGCATAAGAGAATGAAGACGCGTCTCTTACGCAATCAAACTAGAGAGCGCCGCAGTCAAAGTCGGTGGAGTGGGATAGTTGAGCAATTGAGTACGAACAGGCTCAAACTCCGATCGAAGCCCCATCACAAACTGATACATGAGCGTCTGCTGAGCATACTCATCTTTAGCAGCACAAGACTGACAGGCAACAGCAGCCTTCGGTGTCATAGACTCTAGAGGACCGGTGATGTGAGTGAAAGCACTGTAATATTCCTCCACTGACTGATCAGGCTGCTGCTGAAGACTATGAATGTTCTTGAGCAATGTGAAGCGAAGAGCACCATTGGGTGAACATATCTCTTCTCAAAGTATGTCCACATTTGCTTGGTCAAGTATGATACTCAAGACTCATCCAGTGAGAAACATCAACACTCAGCACAATTCCGGTCATGACACGATCATCTTCTTTATGCCAAGCCTTTAAATACTCAGCATCAACGGTCTTCGGATCAGGAGGATCATCAGTCAAATGAGAGGCCAAACCATAACCCCTAAGAGTAGTCTTGACTGAGAAAGCCCATGCTCGGTAATTCAACCCATCGAGCTTGATATCTGTAAACACTAGAGATGAACTGCCCCCAAACATCGAGTCGAACTTAGTCATACCACACAACAATACCAATCAGCAGAAGCAGTACTAATCAACAGTACTAAAGAGGCAGACTCACTGGACCTCCAGACAGTACTAATTTGCAGAAGCAGCTCAGTGTGGGATGGAACTCACTGGACCTCCAGGCAGTACTAATTTGCAGAACCAACTCAGTGTGGGATGCTCCAGGCGCGGGATGACTCCAGGCGGGATGACTCCAGGCGGGCGGCGTCGTCTCCGGTGTCGTCTCCAGGCGCGACCTCCAGGTGATGGAGGCCAAGGCGTTGCAGAGGCGGTGCAGGCAGAGCTCTCCAGGCGGGATGACTCGGTAGGCGGCGTCGTCTCGGCGTCGTCTCGGCGCGACCTCCGGTGATGGAGGCCAGGGATCCACGAGCGCGGCGGCGCGACCTCGGCTCCAGCGCTCCAGATCCTTCGGCTCGGCGCGGGCGATGGACATCCGCGTAAGCGCGCGGCGATGGAGGCGGCAGAGATCTGGCGACGGTGAGGAAGAGGCGACGGCACGACCTCAAGCTCCAGGCGGCGCGGATGATCTCCAGGCGCGAGACGGCGCGACCTCCAGCTCCAGGCGGCGCGGCGATGGAGAGGAAGAGGCGACGGCGTCGTCTCCGACCGGCGGCGCGGATGCGATCTTCACGCCTCTGGATGAAGACGGGCGGCTGTCTTCGATCGGTGAAGTGAAGACGACGAGGTGAAGTGAAGACGACGAGGCACAAGGCACCAGTGAAGACGACGAGGTGCTGGAGACGAGGTGACGACGCTAGCGGCGACGGATAGGAAGAGGCGACGGCATCGTCTCCGACCGGCGGCAGTGGTAGGATTAGGGTTAGGGTTTGGATAAACTAAGCTCTGATACCATGTTAAGATTGTGAAAGCTAGGGTTTACTATTCACAACTCTGCATCTTATTCATTAATGAAGGAGATATATATAGACAAGATACATGGGCCTCATGGGCTACAAGGGCTGGATGGGCCAAGAGAGAGAAAGAGAGAAATGTAGAATATACAATACTCTTAACACTTATGACCGTGTAAATGCTTTATATATTTGTAAGGAAAAAGTCTATATTTCCTCCAGAACTTTGATACCACGTCTACTTAGCGGATCCTCAACTATAAAGTCAGATATCCTATCCCCTAAACTTGTAAAACCGGACCACTTAACACCCTAGACTGGTTTTAGGATGAGGTAACCTGATTTTACCATGAGGGCTAACACATGGAGGCTGAGTCAGAACACTGCTAGTGCTATTTATATTTGTTCGTATGTAATATATATTGCTATTCTTTTATATTGTCTGAATAGCACTATCTTTGTTGTGTGCCTTTGAATCTTGTGACCCTCATTTTTCACAAACTTGAAAAACAATTGAAACAACAATTTAATCGTGTAAAGCACAGGCCTGAGTTTTGCAATCATCAATGAAGTAAAATGTTATTCAAGGCTACCATCAACAGTTTTCCAATTATTTAAAATTGAGAAAATTCACAATATCCCACTGAACAACTACATGATTTACAATATGACAATCATTGTGAGGCTAACATATGGGCCTAGGGCCCACATGTGGCATATTTGTGAAGATCCGAAGTTATTCGGTCGCATATAATGAATTGCCCCTTAAAATTTTGATATGTAGCTTTTTGTGATTTTTCATGAGAAGCTTGCACAGACTGCTTGCTTGCATTGACCAGGTGCCTCTGAAAGTGATTTAAAATATCTGTTTCTTTTAGGCATTCAATGCTAGGCTATTTGATTATCTGATAGCAACGGATGACAATAAACCAAAGGAAGAGAAGCAACCCAATAAGGAAAACAGAAAAGAATCAAGGGTGTCCCGCAAATATTTGCAACAAACTTTAGATGCCGAATTTGGAGTCGTCAGAGGAATTGACTTCAAAAATGTTTTCACAGTAAGTTAATATCTTGATCTACTCAAGCATATCTAAGGAGTACTGGTGGACAGACATCAATATTTGCCTTGTTCTAAAGGCACTTATACTCTTATATTTTATCTTGGACTTGACAGTGGCATCAATTTACAATTTTATATTTGCTATGGGAATTTATAATTTTATATTCATCATGAGCAACTGGTGTTGAATTTGATGTAGTTTAAAATAATCATCAAATGTTCACTCTTTATTTTAAAGGAAAAAGGGGTTCATTTCAATTTCTTTAGTGCGGTTTCACCATTGATTCTTTTTTTACAAAGATGTATAACAGAAGTTTAGGGAATACATCACCTTTTTCTGGCTTATCTGCTAAACAAAAAACCACAAATATAATAGGTTTTAAGAAATGAATCACTCAACTGAATACATGAAGCATCAAGTTAAGAGTCAAAGTCTCTTATTTGTTCTTACAAATTCATGGTATAGTATTTGTTGTTATTTACATAGTTCCAACTTGTAATTTATGGATCAGGTTGCGGGATTGATTTTTTTAATATCTTTAACCTTTCATTAGGTAATTAATTTTGACATGCCTCCAAATCCTGCTGGGTATATTCACAGAATAGGACGAACAGGGAGAGCAAATAAGACTGGTGCATCCATATCACTTGTAAGTTCATTTTTTACATGGTTCTATCACATAACTTATTGTCAGAAATGGTTAAAATGTTTTCTAGACCCTGTATATTCTGTTATTTATTTCTTCTTCTTTTGGTATTCACCTTTTCAGGTTTCGCCAGAGGCGAATAATATTTTTGAAGAGATTAAACGTATGTTGCAAGATGCTGAAAAAAAAGACACAAACTGCATTTCACCTTTCCCATTACTTACGAAAAACGCTGTCGAGTCTCTACGATATAGGGCTCAGGTATGGAGTGTATTTATCGTGGATGATCTATACTTGATTCCTTTCTGAACATATTCTCAATTGTTATTTCTGTTTATCCATTCAATATGATGCTAGAATAGAGTGGGGGCATTAAAATATAAGAAGTTAGGTATTGAACATTTGCTTTGTTAGATAGTGGTGGTAATATTAGAGTGAATTAGTCATGGTGCAGAAAACCGCTGAGAACCAGCTTATAAACCGGAACAGGGCAAATTCCTGTTTTCTGCCCTGGGCCGGTTCATTGCCCTAAACCGCCCCTTGAGTCCTAATTTCTTGCTAAATAGATGTATTATTACTTGTTACTTATATTCTAAACTTCAAAATTTGTAAAAACTCAAAATTGACAGTTGCAAACCAAAAGACTGGATGGGTTTCCTAAACCCTGGTTAGGCATGGGTTTGGATATAATCTATAGCAATTACTGACTAGTGAAAGTCTGAAAGTTAATCTGGTAATGCCCCAACCCCCTATCCAGCTGTTGGCAGCAATGATTTTCTCGCATTTTATTATCCATATATTGCTACTAGTTGGAGATTATTCTGAGTGTAGGTTTGCTATACTTTATTCAATTATCTCAATATGAGTAGTTATCTTCAGATGTTTCATTCCCATGCGTTGCATTTTTATCTGAGGCACGTGTCCCTTTTTATGGTTTCTTGGTCATTTTTGACCAAATGTCTTCTTTTTTCTTCTTCTTTTTGCCTAATCCTGTTAATAGCCTATTAGGTATTGTTACTATTGTATGTAAACCTGTATTCCTCTATTAAGTGGCCGGGGTTGTAGGCCACTCCTCTCTCTATTTTGTTTTGCTTTGGCCCTCCTTAGCCTGGTAAGGAAGTCCATTTGTTTTAATAATGCAATGTCTGCTGTGGCTTTTGCTGTGAGAGGGTATTGATGGGTCAAGTTGTTGTGCTAACAGTAACCAGGCTCTGTTACGCAGAACTGTTTGGTTTTATCTGTTCTGAACTATATCTTAACCCTATTGGTGCTAATTTGCTAGCTGCTAGCACATTGGGTCCATTTTGCAAAATTATTTTAGCCACTGTCCATCTTTCAACTGTGGTCTATGGTCACTGGATATATTTATGTGTTCTTTAAAAAGCAATACTAATTTGGGTAGCTCATGTTAAATGACATTTCTTTTACAGGATGTTGCTAGGAGTGTGACAACCCGTGATATAAAGGAAGCACGTCGTCAAGACATAAAGAATGAAATCCTCAATTCTGAGAAGTAAGAAAGTGTTTGGTCGTTAGGGATGTAGCTAAGTGTTAGGAAAATGCACATAGCATGAGGATAATTGAATCTCTTGAGAAAAAGGAAAATGCACATAACCTTGCTCCTGTAGGGTTTGATAACTTCCTAATATATTATAAACTGTGCATCTGGCCATATGTTTCAAAAACAAACTCCCTTTTTTTGTTAATAATAAAAGGAAGACATCAAGATATAAAATTCCTCTTTTCTTAATATTTCATGAAAGTCCCGGACTTTTCTTCTAATAATGATTCCATTTTCTCTTGTCCTTGATACTTTATAGGTTGAAGGCTCATTTTGAAGAGAATCCAAGAGACCTTGGTTAGATTTATCATTCTTCTTCAGAAGAGTGGTGTTAGTATTTAACTTGTCTAAATGAATGGTGCTTAATCTTTTTTCTCTCTTTTCAGATTTGCTTAAACATGACAAAATACTAAGCAACAAAGAAATTCCTGCACACCTGCGTGATGTCCCTGAGTACCTAATTGATCCCACAACAAAAGAAGCTAGCAATATAGTCAAACTTTCAAGGGCTGCTATGGGTATTGATAAGCCCCGAAGGAAGAAAAGATTGGGATTCAAGGGAGGATCAGGCAAAAGTAGTGACCCCCTTAAGACCTTCTCTGCTGAGGTATGTTTATCCATTCAAGGACTAACAAAATTTTAGATTGAAAGAATATTGCAACTTGCAAGGTCATATAATCCAACTTTCATTACGGTTCCTGATCCTATATGCATATCCTGCTTTCCCGAGGTGTTCTCATATTTTCAGTTATTACATTTATTATTTGATCATGAGATGTCGATGCCATGCTTACCAGATTGACCAGATTCTATAGTTTGGATAAACACAGCACCGTTATTCTAGACGAGCTATTATTGTTACAGAAATATCAAGCATTAATATTCATGATTGTGATCCCTGATTTGTTCCTTTAATTCAACTGTTAAATAATGCTCCTACGCTGTCATTTCCTGTTATTCTGATCTTTCTTGTTTGCTTACAGGGCAAATCACGGAGACGGAGGAATGAAAGGGACGGAGACCCAGATAGAAGAAAGAGGAGGAAGAAGGCGGAAAGCTAATTTCTTGCAAGGAGATTGCGATCAAGTTTGCTTAATTTTGTAGGATTCTTGTTTTGTGTCTTGTAACTTTGTAGCATCTCGAAAGATGGGGTTTCTTAAGAAGAGGCAACATTATGCAAGGTCAATAGTGTTATGTATAACATTATACGGCAAAGGAGTGTGAGAATTTGTCTATTGCCTAGATTCTTAAATTTTTTTGAAGTTAATAGTATCATGCACGTCCTCTTGATCCGTTCTGGGAACGTCAACAGAGAGCTTCTGGTGTGTTACAAATGAAAAGGGTGCTTCAAGATTTCATCATACAAAAAATTCTCTTGACCAAAAATAAATAAAAACCCGATAGAGAACTCTACAACAACTTAATGCTTCATCTTGACGAGGAGCATTTCATCTTTTGTGCAACAAGTCATCTTGGTTCTGAATAGAATTATCTCCATTTATTTACCTCGAAGTTGTAAAGAAACGAAGAACAACACGACGGTTTCATCAAACACCATTCCGGCGTACTCTTGTACTGCGTACTCTTGTACTAAAAAGATGCAGATATCTCTTTCAAATAAAAGTGGGGGCCAGTTTTGACGTTACAGGATTTAAAAACCACGGTTTTTCAAGTACGAGATATCAAATACCATAGTTTACGGATACCAGTCGTTTACCGTATTTAGAAAAAGGAAAAATACATTTTACAATCATGGACTCTTTGAAAAGTCCAGAATATAACATTGAACTACAAAATAGGACACTCGACACCTTCAACTATTAAAACTATTCACTTTTTCGAGGAATCGTCGTTGGCGAGTTCAGTCCGATCGATCACTTCGTAGACGAAGTAGAATCGCATATATACACAATGTATAGAAAGTAAATGAACACACGGAGATATATGTGACTTCTTTTTATTTTTTTATTTCTTTCTTTAGTAAGTACGTACAATGAATGAGGGTCCCATATAAATAGACTAAAACGCCTGCTAGGGTTTGGATGGAGAGCCCACCCCATGGGCCGGCTGCTGGGCTAAGCCCATGGTTTTCCACTCCTCTTTGGGCACCATGCTCATATGTTCATGCATTGTCAAAATTTCACAATAACTCAGTGGGAAAAATTTAGAGAAAAAGTACATGATACACGTTCTGTTGCGTTGCATGAATTGACTCATTAAAAATCTTAGCCAAAAACTCGGAAAAACTCGTTAAGGGAAAAAGAGTATAATCCACCCAATTTTATTTAATTTTCAGGATTTATTATTTGGGTACTCAATTTTCATGATCAAATTTCAAAAATGAGCTCGTGAAGATTCTCCCCATGAATTCTGCACTTCTCTAAGTACCATGATTCCAATTCCACATATTCATCTTTCAAAGCTAGGTACTGGAAGTGACTTAGTGAATAAATCTGCAAGATTTTCACATGACTTAGTATACAGTACTTTAATCTTGTCCATCTTTTGCAATTCATGAGTATAGAAGAACTTGAGGTTGATATGCTTTTTGTGACGACTCTTCACATAACCTATCTGTCTTGTAAAACACAAGCCGCATTATCTTCATAGATAATAGTGAAAGTTTACGCGGTATTCAATCCACACGACTGCTGGATGTGGTGAATCATTCGCCGAAGCCAAACACATTCTCGTGAGGTCTCGTACTGTAACACCCCAGCCCAACATGAGCCTGGAATGCTACTAAAATAATAATATAACAAATACAAATCTAAGACACTACAATAAATTTTGGCAGAACCTCCTTTATATAACTAAGTTTACCGGAGATTCCAACAGATGCATATAAAATTATCACTATTTCAACATCCAAAGTTCATCGAAGCATTCATAAATAATCTACTCAGCTAAAGCATAAGCAAGCATAATTAAAATTTACCACTATCATTATTACAAATAAACCAATGCATTCAAGTATAGCCAAAGTTAATCCTTAAGCCGTTTGCTTGTTATTAAGGTACGGTCTAAATGATAATTATCTTTTAAAGAATGTGTGGTAGTGAGTGCAACCAAAGCAACCCTACTCCCTCCCATGCATGCCGTCCGCAAACGAGGTACCTAAAAACACAACATCAGCAAGAGTGAGTCCAAAACTCAGCAAAGTACAAATAGTAAGACAATAGCCAACGCAACTGTAATTAACAACATCCATCCACAAAACCCAATAAGAAATATGTCTTATGCTTATGCGATGCAAACTGATCAAATGCACTTTTCTTTCTCTCTTTTGCATATACCGGTATTGCGGAGTGTGCATCCGTCGATGCACACCCATGCCTGTGCCTTCTAGCACAGGGACCTTAGCCCATACTCCACAAGTATGGGGACCCAAAATCCTATCATATTCATGACGGGGACCTCAATTAATGCTTGGTCACCACGTGACCATGCCTCCAATATGATATCGTGATGCACATGGTCAATACTTTAAATCATCATGCATAAATGAAACTTACGCATACTTCTAGCATTTGCAAGCATTGATATCCATAACATTCGAGCATCCAGGATTAACACAATATACTCATAACATAGTAAACATGAACAAACGATCATGCACAATTTACCACTACTGTACTTGCCTGTTTCTTTCTTTTTCCCCCTACGGCACACGAAGAAGCAAAATGGGTGCCTTTACTTCGGAACTCCGCCTCCTACACAAGCATAGTTGTAACAATAAATACGCTGAAAGATGGACTCCGATTACACCCCTTAATCCAATTCCTCAATCCCTAAGGTTCGAATAGAAGTTCTACCCAAATCGCTCGGCAGACTGGCAGAAAGCTTCCCGGGACAGCTGTACTAAAAATATCATAACTTTCACTACGAAACTCGGATCAAGGTGATCTTGGTCTCTCTGGAATCATGACAAAACTTTTTACAAAAACCTAGTTGGGCTAGTCCCCTGGTTCGGCCTCCTACTAGCCCTAATATTCAGGTGAAGTTCTCTGTCCTAACAATCTGACAGACAGAAAACAACGACGGTAAAACTTGCATAACTTTTGATTGGCAACCCTAAAAATTGTGTTCTTTATCAACTTGAAAATATTACATAATTATCTACAACATTCATTTTGGGTGACATTTCTGATTCGGCCTCTAAAAAATTCAAATTGGCCAGACAAGACAATCTGTCAATTCACGTCAACCCTCCTGGACAGTCGCAGTAAAACTAGCATAACTCCTAAACCGTGACTCCAAATCAGGTGATCTTGGTGCCAAAAGAAAGCTAAATCTGAGATCTACAACTTTCTAAGCCTCCTCGCCTTCCTTCCAATGGACCACCGCAACGGGCTTCGCCGGGAGGAGAAGGGGCTGTGGAGAAGGTGGTGGCGCAGGGGAGAGGTGGGGAGGGGCGGCGCATAGCAGGGGGAAGGTGGAGGCGGCGGCTCACAATGGGGGGAGGGGGAAAAAGGGGAGGGGAATTAGGGTTTGGGGGGTGGGCACCCCCCTTGGTCGCCACAAGAAGGCCCCTCCAGGTTGTCGAATAAGATCAAATAACCCCTGCCGTTTCATGTTTTATTATTCCTCTTATTCCCTTTTCTCCTCCCGACTAATTCTGTAATTTACCGATCCGATTTCCGGGGTATTACATTCTACTCCCCTTAAACAGAATTCGACCCCGAATTCTACCAAGCTTAACACGCCAGAGCAGAAGCTACTAAAACCATGATATCACGTACCTGTGGTAAATAATTCTGGAAATTGCTCGCGCATGCGAGATTCCAACTCCCAAGTGGCTTCCTCTCTGTTTGGTGTGTCCACAATACTTTGACATATACCAACGTCTTGTGACTCAGCACTCGCTCTGACCTTTCCAAAATACGCACTGGTCAAGACTCAACTGTGAGGTCTTGCTCAATTGTCAGTGGCTCTAATGAAATCTTATGCTCTAGGTCCTTCAAAAACTTCCTCAGCATCGAAACGTGAAACACGTTGTGGACTCCTCGCATGGACTCTGGAAGGTCCAGGCGATAGGCTAGCTTCCCAATCCTAGCCATAATCGGGAACGGTCCGACGTACCTTGGGCTAAGCTTCCCTTTAGTACCGAATCGGACAATGCTTTTGGTGGGGGACACTCTCAAAAGCACCTGGTCTCCCACCTCAAACTCCAAGTCACGTCTTCTCACGTCTGCATAACTTTTCTGCCTGCTCGACGCTGCTAGCAGATTCTGTATCACCATTGCTACACGCTCAACTGTCTTCTGAATCCATTTCGGTCCCAAAACTGCTTTCTCACCCACTGCATCCCAACAGAGTGGCGATCTGCATTTCCGCCCATACAAAACCTCAAATGGTGCGGCCCTAATGCTAGAGTGATAACTGTTATTGTAGGCAAACTCTGCAAGTGGCAACTGGTCCTCCCAACTGCCCTTCCATGACAATACGCAGATCCGCAACATATCCTCCAAGGTCTGAATAGTGCGCTCTAACTGCCCATCTGTCTGAGGATGGAATGCTGTGCTAAGTCAAAGCTGTGTGCCCAAGGCACTCTGTAGACTCTCCCAGAATTTGGACACAAACTTCGCGTCCCTGTCCGAAATAATAGTTTTTGGGCACCCCATGCAGTCGCACTATCTCGCGCACATAGATAGGAGCTAGATCACTCATTGAATCGGTTGTGCGAATAGGAATGAAGTCTGTGAGACTTGTTTGAACGATCCACTACTACCCAAATAGCATCCTTTCCTCGCGGCGAGCGAGGTAATGCCACTACAAAATCCATCGAGATATCATCCCATGGCCACAGGGGAACTTCCAATGGCTGCAATAACCCCGCGGGTCGTTTGTGCTCAGCTTTCACTTGTTGGCAAACACCGCAAGAAGTTACATAATTAGCAATGTCCACCTTCATCCTCTTCCACCAGAAGCGTTGTTTCAGATCTTGGTACATCTTAGTCTCACCAGGATGAACGGTGTACGGAGTGCGATGTGCCTCCCTCAAGATATCATCCTTGACCTCTGCCTTTTGTGGCACACACAGATGGCCTTTAATCAACAAGGCACCCGAAGTATCCATACTGAAATCTCCTTCTTTGCCCTCATCCAATCGCCGTCGGACCAATATATAATGTAGAAGCTAATAACAATTGGTTTTGCACAATTAAAACCTAAATCAACTAGGCTCAACTAAGTGCACCAACAATACAAGGAAGCAATAACACAAAGAAATATGAACAATTAAAGCATGTAATGTAAATTGCTCAAAGTAAAGCACAAGATAAAACAAGATAACACTTTTGTGTTTTACCGTGGTGTTCGGAGATTTACCGGTCTCCCCTAATCCACGTTGAGGTAAGCCCAACCACGCTGGACCGGCTCCACTAATTAAGCCAACACCTCCGAGGTAAGTCCAACCACTTGGACCGGTTCCAAACCGAACCAACACCTCGCTCCACTATGGTTGCTCTTCCTCCACTCCGGAGATGGCGAGCACCAAACCACTCACAAACACGCCGGGTCTTCTTACAAGCTTCTTGAGAAGATCACCGCGCACGACGCCTCCACACCGTCTAGGTGTCGGTAAACACCAAGAGAAACAAATCTCAACTTTCACTTGAACTAATCAAGTGTCAAATCTCAAGTGGATACACAATCCACCACCTAAGGCAATAAATGCACTTAGGGTTTACTCTCCAAGCTCACCAAGTGCAACACATGCACATAAGAGAGAGAGACTTGCTCTTAACTCAAAGAATGAGTATAACACTCAATAATAGCACCAGCAACCTCTCCCAACCGGCCAAGGCTCATATATATAGTCCACACACAAAAACTAGCCGTTGGAAGAAGATACCCACAAATCAGCACAGGGCCGGTCTGACTGCCAACTAATGGCCGGTCGGACCGCCCGTGCCTCCAACGGCTATAAATCTAGCCGTTGGGTCTTCGGCCGGTCGGACCGCCATGCAATGGCCGATCGGACCACCGCCAAATCGGTCAGACCGCCGCAGCTGGCCGGACCGACCGCCCGATGGAAATTTGGCTAAGTCCCAAAACGGACGCTCTCTGGAATAATCGTTCCGCACCAACTCCGGAACTTCCTCACATCGGAAGTTCCGTTTTCATAACTGCGGAACTTCGGTCAAAGAATCAACATAGAAGGAAATCGGTCCGACCGCCCAACACATGGCGGTTCGACCGACACACCGATCGAACCGATCCACACCGATCGGTCCGACCGATTCTCACGTAAGCAAAACACATTTGCTTCACTTCAAATGGTGAAACACATTCGCCCATTTGAGTGTAATTTCAACAAAGTTTCAAAGATGATATTCTCAGCTAGTTGCAAAACACATTTGCCAACATTTTAGAATACTCATCACAAGGAATAAGGTACATGGACTTACACCATTTGTAAAACACATTTGCAAACTTAAGTCACATGCTACAAGAGTTATGCATGAGCTTCGACTATTTGCAAAACACATTCGTAAATAAATAGTATCATGGCTAGATGAGCTAGAGCAACCATATTGAGCTATCAACACATGACTAACTCAAACTACTAGTTAAGACCCCTCTTAATAGTACGACAATCTATACTAACAATCCGGTCTTCCAACCAAACACCAAGACCGGTAAAAGACTAGGAACACATCCTTAGCCCTAGCTAGTCATACCTTTGCCTTGCATCTTCTTGAAGCTTGATGACGCACATCATCACTTCAAGTTCGGGTCATTAACTTGATGATCATCAACAAATGATGATCCTTGGCTTGACCTCCATCAACACATGATGGGTCTTCTCTTGTCTTAATGATCAACTCATGATCATCTCTTCTTGATAAACATCAACTCATGATGCATCCTTTACACCAAACTCTTAACTTGATGATCAACTCATGATCATCCCAAGTCTTCATCATCCTGGAACATAACCTATTCATCCAACTCATGAAAATGTTAGTTCCACAATATGACTATCATTAATTACCACCTCATACCATTAACACATAATGGTGGGATAAGATACCTCTATCTTTCCTCTTTGGTAATTGATGATAACCATTTCAAACACAAATAAATTTGATTTGATAAATGTAACACAACATGAGTATATATGAACTACACAAGTTACATATACTCACGACATGAGTATGTAAGAACTACACAAGTTCTATTTACTCAAAACATGAGTATACAAAAACTACACAAGTTCTATATACTCAAACGGATATGTTTCAAAGTAAAGATCCCAAATATATGTGGAAGACGGAATATGGATCAATACTAATGAAACCACAAAATATAGAATAAAACTCCCCCTAAATGTGTGCACACACTTATGTGTAAAGAAAACATATGCACATATTCAAGATATACTTATGGTGGAGTTCTTTCTATATTTTGGATCCAAGGAATGCAACATTATATAAGAGTATGCGTCAAATGCATACCTCGTTGAATTTCACCTTTATATCCAAATGAGACCACACAAGATAATACTTGACAAGAGAGTTAGTCTCACAATTAAATTTGTCATTAATCACCAAAATACTCCATTAACTCATAATGGCGGGTCTAGATCTTTCATTGTGCCGCTATCATCCAAGCTCACTTCCTCCATAGGGTGCCACACGCGTTCTAATATAAAGTATTTTGTTAATATGCAGTAGGAAGCAATCAACACATAAAAAATACTTCAAATACCAGAACATAGCATGCTATTATTAACTGAATAAATGAATGAATTAAATAATATCATCCAACCATTACGAGAAATAAATTGTTTAAGGCTCTACACAAGCATACGACCATCATCCATACGAAAATATAACTTATTCTATACACAAAATAATTAACATTTAAAGTCTAAGTGCGTTCTGTGCACAAGACTGAGTCCACCAAGAAGTTAGAGACTTCAGCTGCTATCTTCTCAGGGGTGATATGCTCTTCCTGACAAATCATGGCGACAGCTGCTGCAATATCAAGCGGGGTGCGGCTTGCCCTTCCTTCCTATTTTCTTCATTATAGGCTTCCGCAACTTGAAGCTCCAGTGTTGGCCTCATGGCCAGCGGAGCTCCCAGGTGGCTGGGCGACAAAATTCTTGAGGAGAGTGCCATCTTGAGCCTCTGCAATCTACAAAATATCAATCAATTCGGCATACCTCTTGTAGCCGTCTTGACGATAGTTGCGTGCAGACTGCACTGTAGTGAGGTGGAAAGTGGAGAGCGTCTTCTCAATCTTCTACTCATTTGTGACTTGCTTGCCACGAGTTGAAGATTGGTACAGATCCTGTGCAGAGCAGAATTGTACTCCCTAACTGTCTTGAAGTCAGCAAACCTCAATCGATTCATTCCTGCTCTACCCGAGGAAGAATGGTGTACTTTATCTTTTTAAATCGCTTCTTCAGTGCAGTCCACAAGGTTAGTGCGCTCTTCTCTGCCATGCACTCATTATTGAGTGTGAGGCAGAGATAGTACCTGAGAAAATAAATTGCCTAATTATTTTCCTCAAGAGTAGGTTTAGCATCCTTCGATGCACCAATTCCAATAGCAGCGCGGAGCTTCTTGGTTCTAAGTAAAATCTTGATGTCGAAAGCCCAAGTCAAGTAGTTTTGGCCGTGCTGGGCCACCTCCTCGAACTCTCGGTTCGTGATGACTGTCATCTACATGTGAATGCTAGAAATACATAAATTTACTACTAGTGAATGCATGAAATAAATTGGATAATGGTACAAAATATTCTCGTAATGTTTCAGAATTTTCTATACATTTTCTATAATTTTACTACTAATTTCAGTGATTAAAGACAATTTAATCAATTATGATTAATCAAAACAGTAAATAAATACAAAAAACATATAAAATAATAATAACAGTGCTAAACTTGCTTTAAATGCTAAAAATGATTCAAAATTTGAATTCCCATGGCCCTTTATGCTAGAATATAAATTTTCAGTGAATTCTGTAATTTTCGAGGGCTAATCAGCTAAATTTCAATTATGAGAAATTGTACGTGTAATTTTTAGAATATCCAAAGGCCTTTTGCCAAAAAAAATTCTTTCTCTCTATTTTTTCCCTTTTCCCAAAATTCTCTTGGACTGGGCCCATTTTTCTTGGCCCATGATGGCCCAAACCGACCGGGTCAAAAGCGCAGGGGAGGGGATAGGGTTCCCCTGCCCTGCTCCCAATGGCGGCGGCGGCTCCAGGCCGTGGCGCACGTAGCCGGCGGAGGGGACACCAAACCCACTCGGAGGCGGCGCGGCGAGCGCGGCTTCGGATGGCGCTAGTGCGGGGCGGCTCGGCGATGCGGAGGAGTCTGATGCGGCATCACGCATCGACGCATGGTGGTGCGTCGGCGGGACGCGGGCGACCAGAGGTCCACATGGTCACCGTGTACATTGAACTTGTGCATTGTCCTAATTTTGTCCATTCTCTACTTCACATTCATCGTCTTCTCCGATTTTCGTATTCCGATCTACGTGTACACTTAAACATATTACCAATTTTTAAAAACAAAATTACAAAAAATCGGCTACACTTGACATAAACAAATGAAAACCACAGAATCATTCCGTTGCCAATTGAAATGGCGACAACAACCTCTCTCACTGTTCCGCAGGGTTCCTGTCGTCAATTAGAATGGTGGCAGTAGTTTATTGTCATTTTAAATAGTGACAGAGGCCTAGTTTTATATATGTTAAAAATTTGATTATTTAATTTTGTAATTATCTTTTGATTTTTTTAAAAAATCAAATATGGCACGCATGTACTTTTACCGATTGGCATCTAGTACTCGCATATTGTGTACTGTATCTATATGAACGGCATTTTGGGAGCACCGAGGGTTGCGTGACGAGCGCGGAAAGCATGGAAGCCGCAGGGGTGGTTCGGTTTTAGACAAAAGAGGTAAGGAGTGGTTTTGTAAAACTTCAAAAATACTATGGTAATTAGGGATACTATGGTTTATAATACCACAGTTTCTCTTGCACCAAATATCTTAAAGTTTCTAATACCATAGTATTTTCAAAAAATCATAGCATATTCTCTAAAAACTATAAAAATACAATGTATCCAAACAGACCATGTTGGCAGTGGCAGAAGCCGTAGAACATCACCGTGTCCGCGCGCGCGATCCCCGTAAGCATACAGGGGGCAATTGGCACGAAAGGAAATTTGCTAGGGGAGAGCCCATCAACCGTTGGATCAACCTTCTAAAAAACGATTCAACAGTTGATGGGAAGGATAAGACCCTCCCCCATCACTTTTTTTTCTCCAATTGGCGCCTCACATACATGCATCAATAGGGTACTTAACCCTTAGTTTCTCGAGTACTGCATTCTACATGGAAAGTCAGATCAACTTCTTGCTCTTAATCGAGAGATTTTGCTCGTTTTCCAGGATGAAATTAAGATCCTAGTACAATTGTGTTGGTCTGTTATTATCGCTCATGCGAAAGTCAACCCTCGATTAGTGCAATTTTTGGTTCCTCAACTTTCACTTAGGGCACAGTTAGGTGAAAGCTGAGACTCCTAAAATGTCTGAAACTTCTTGTTGCAAACAAAGCACGATTCATGAAACTCTTGTTGACAAAGCCATTTCCTTAACACTTTGGGGGTTCTGTACCAACAATGACAATATGCCATTCTACTAATTTAATACGCTTAGGCCCATGAATAGTATAGGGTTCCCACTCTCAACAAGCTAAAGCACGATAGAAATTTACGGTGGAATCAGTTCTTGAGCTCCAACTGTACACGATCTTCAGATGCCATGCCATAAACCATACACTATGGGGGAGCAAGAGAAGGAAACCGACAACAAATGGTTAGGCCTCCAGCTATACAAAACTTGAATCTGCAAGCGCTTTACGATTCACACAACTCCAGAGCTATACCAGCTACTCACTGTTCAATCTTCATGGAACCTGCAGAGTACAAGAGGAGCATTTCTGTAAGTTGGACATATCACAATGACAGTATGGCCATATATAGTTTTTGAAACAAGAGAGTATCATATATACCAGCATTGTTGGTGCTGCTATCTGCTGCCACACCAGGGTTGAAGTTCATATGAGGAATGTTCTGAAGCCCTTCCCACATTTCAGGTATCTACATTCAAGGTTCACATAAGTCCATTGCCATGGCTTCAGATGCTATATGTGATTGGCATGACGTGAAATGGACTGAAGCTACCTGGTACATTGTGGACACGTCGTGGAATGTTCCCTGCAAAACACCCACAGGATTGGAAACATTGCACATCATATCTGGCTGAATGATTCCTTGGTTAAAATGAGCAACAAGGGTGCTTGATCCTGGGTCAGCTCCATAGAAAGCAAGAAGCCTATCTTGTGAAAGCATCATCTACAAACAAGAATTTACGGTGAACAAGTGGGTCTAAAATATCTTTGGAAAGATTTAGAATGGTCTGCAGTGCATTTACTTGTTTGGATAGAATCTGCTCAATATCAAAGGCAAGCTCAGGGTTGACAGTTGCAAGTTTCATTGACAAGAACTGCAAGTTCCAAGTTGCATTAGAGTACAGGATGATATTCCAACAAATGCCATGCATACTCAGAAACAATTCAGCTAAATATGCACTAATAGTACCTCAACTTGTCGTTGTAATGACTGTACATAATTGATTATCTCATCAAGCATGACTGCCTTGCCAGTAATCTGTGAGAAGGAACATGGTAAAGTGCGGAGTACAAGATTGTCGTAGAGAAGTTTCTTACATCAAAAAGGAGAGAGTTACCTTGCTACATCCTGGAACAAGATCTTGAAGAAGCTTCATTCTCTCACTTATCTTTTTTCTCCTCAGCTGCAAAGAGTTCCATCAACTTCAAGCATGAGTAAAGGAAGAGCACAAAGCAATCTGAACTGGGAACTCGATAGTACTAATCAGAACTTTACTCTTTCTGCAAGGCTGTGGCTATTAGTGGCTTGGCCTCGCTTTGCCCGGACATGAACATAATCTTCTTTAGTATCATCGCCATCAGAAGAATCTTCCTTGCTTTGCATTTTGGGCGAAATCTTTCTGTTGCTCTCCTCCACCGGATTCCTTTCTGGCTGAGATGAAACCTCTGTTTGTTGATCACCCACATTCTAAACCAACATCATAGCACAGTTAGTCGTTACCATAAGAAACCATCCACATAATTCTTCACATCTAGATTAAAACAAGCAGATAGGCCACAAAGAAATCTTACTTGCATCCTGCTACTTGCAGAAGGGTTTGGCAAGGCAATGCAGTCATCTATTCCTTTCCTTTTCTTCACATCAGCACTATGCTCATCACTCATTTGGATGTTTTGACAGAATGTACCTGCAAGACTTATTGCTATTACCATCAACTACAGAATCATCACCTTCAAAAAGAATTCGCCAATTGCATGATAAGAAATACTAACCAGTAGAAGATCTATACAATCCCGGCCTTTCTTCTAACTCCATGCCGTAAGCTTGAAATCCATATGGCCCACTGTTATACCCGATCTTTTGATGCATTGTAACAGAATTCCAGTTGACCTCCAAGAATTCTTTGCCGCTATTTGCAGCAGGACCTTGATCAGATTGCTGTCCAGAATACATCTCTAATTATCTAGAAACACCAATCTTCCTTGCTTCCCTGCTCAGGATAATAGAAAAGGGGGGAGAAGATATATGAGAACTACCACTAGATAGTCCCAAAAGAACACAGAAGGACAAAGGGCACCTTGAACAAAGAGTAAAATTTGATCAAGTCTGCAAAACCCTTTTCTTCACATGAACAACTCAACTGATAATCCTTACACAGAGGTGAAAAGCAACCAGTCCCTTCAAGAACCACCACACTATCCTTATCTACAGATAAAAGAAAGCCAAAAGAAGGATCCACCATCCAGGCAAAGACCTGCTGTAACTGTATTACAGCTGGAGATATGCTTCGGAACCTTAAGGAACAAACCAAATCTGCCATGGATTAAAGAAGCACACAGTCCAGAAAGTGAAACTTTAAACCCAGAGCATAAAGGGAGAGGAGACACAGGAGAAATGACTCCATCATTAAGCAAACAACACTCACTTAATATTTTTGGAGCAAAGTGATGAGGATGGGAGGAGAGCCTGCTCTTCCTAGAAGACTCAAAACACCAAAGCTAATTGGAAACAGCAAAAGCCTACCAAATCTTCAAGAACCAGGCATGAAGCACGTTATCACCATGGAACTTTAAGAAAAAAGTTATGTTTCACTCGATGAAAAACTTTCAAACAAATTAGGAGCTAACCAAGCAATGGGGCTCCTTTCTGGATGTAGCTAGGCAGCTACCTGCAAGAACCTCAAAAGATCACCTTATCATGCACACATTTAAACTAAAAGACCTATTTCGATGACCAAATCACAAAACTAGCATCCTCAGGAGCACACAAAAAGATCATGAAGGATTTGATCACCCTGTGAAGTCTTCATTATCTAGGAAAGCACAAATGTGAAGCTTAAGAGAAAACACTCACATCTGTTATGAATAGCGCTTGTATTCAATATGAAGCCAATGGGCCAGTATATATACACAAAGGGAGGTTACAGATAAGGAAACCAAATAATATCTAAAGTCCTACTCTAACACATATATCTCTAACATATATATCTCTAACACCCCCCCTCAAACTCATGGTGGATCAACAACACTGAGTTTGGAAAGGTAGAAGCAGTGTTGTGCTCGAGTCTGGGCCTTCGTGAAGAAATCCGCTATCTGAAGCTCTGAAGGCACATACTGAAGAGCAATCACCTGATCATGCACACAAGACCTCATGAAGGAAGCATCAACACCAATATGCTTGGTGAGCTCATGCTTCACAGGATCATGTGCAATCGATAGCACCTGCATCTTGTCATCAAGAGGGAGTCGGTGTAATGTGAAACACCAAAATCCTCAAGTAACCACCGTAGCCAAGTAATCTATGCTGTCAAGAGAGCCATAGCTCGCAACTCAGCCTCTGCACTCGAACGGGACACTGCAGTCGGTTTCTTCGTCTTCCAGGCAATAAGCGAACCACCAAGAAAAACACAGTAAGCAGAGATAGACCGGCGATCAGAGGAATCGCTGGCCCAAGTAGCATCCGAATAAGCTGAAGTCAGAACGAAATGGGCGTGGAAAGAAGAGACGACGAGAGATAGTCCTACGAAGGTATCGCGAACTCGAAGAAGGTGGTCAGAGTGGACTGAGTGGGAGCGAAACGAATCGACTCGAATGTGAATCTGGATAAGTGATATCCGGACGAGTAAGAAAGGTAGACAAGACTCCCAACAAGATGGCGATGGCGAGTCGGATCGAAAGAGGCTCGCCATCGAGGGTCGGAGGTGAACATTGAGCTCCATGGGAGTCTCAACGATCTGTTGACCAATGAGGAGGCGCGATCAAGAAGATCTGAATGTACTTCTCTTAGGACATAAAGAAACCATCCGAGTGGAAGTAACCTCAATCCCAAGGAAGTAATGAAGAGGACCAAGATCCGACATAAGAAATCGCTCACTAAGGCGAGCCTTGACAAAGGCAATGTACTCGAGTCATCTCGGTAATGATCATATCATCAACATACGAGAAGAAGAAGAGTCCCACCACGAGGCGAAGTGTGGACAAAGAGCGCAGGATCATGATAACTCATTTGAAAAGCCGTGGCAGTGACTACAGAGGAGAAGCGCTCAAACCAAGTACGAGGGGCTTGCTTAAGGCCATAGAGAGCGACGAAGGCGACAGACCATGCCCTCGAGAATGAATACCCGGTGGCGGATGCATGTAGACCTCCTCACGCAACTCGCCATTAAGAAAGGCATTCTTGACATCAAGGTGAGAAGCAGACCAGTGGCGAATAGACGCCACCGAAAGGAGTGCGGACAGTAGTCATGTGGGCCACATGAGCAAAAGTCTCGTCGTAGTCACGACCATACTCTCTTTGGAAGCCACGAGCAACAAGACGCGCTTTATAGCGCTCAAGAGAGCCATCGAGCGAGTCTTAATCTTATAGACCCACTTACATGTGATGGGACGAGAGTGATATGGAAAAGGAACAAGATCCCAAGTACCAATGCGCTCGAGGCGCAATCTCCTCGGCCATGGCATGCTTTGCCACTCAGATTAATAACAACATCCGGTGGGAGGCGAGGCTCACGAGTAGGCTGCGCCCGGCAAAGGCAAAGCAGGCAATGGGCGAATCGATCGGCGATCGCGGAGGCGTAGCGAGAGAAGACGACCCATCGGGAAGATGAAGCATCGAAGAAGATGAATCATCGAGAAGAGGGCTCATCCGGAAGATCCTCAATACGAGGTCGACGAGTGTAGAGCGAGTGTAGTGGGGAGCTGAGGAGCCGCAGGAGACGGCAAGCGGCGCGACAATGGCGGAGAGGCCACGGAGAAATATGTAGTGGGGCGGGTGGGCGAGGGCAAGACGAGAGATAGGTGTATCTGGAAAAGTCAAAAACACGAGACTCCACGAGAAGCCAAGGAGAAGCAGGCGTGGGTAGAAGGGACGAGACTGCGTCGAAAGTCACATCCCGAAATCCGCGTTCGTCGACCAACAGGATCCCAAAGACCGATAGCCCTTGTGCTCGGCCTTGTATCCCGTAAAGACACACTCAACGGTGGCGGTCGGTTTGGTGCGTTCTCGAGGCGAGGAGAACGTAGCAAACGCACCAAATGACGAAGGCGAGTAGTCGAAGGAGGAGACCACAGAGGCGCTCAGCGAGGATTGCATACAAGAGCGAGAAGAAGGCCGGATGTTGACGAGATAGGTGGCGATGGAAATAGCCTCGGCCCAAAAGTGAGGTGGAATAGAGGCGGCAATCATTAGGGCACGAGCCAACTCAAGAAGGTGACGATGCTTGCGCTCGGAACACCATTCGAGCATGAGCACCGGGACAAGAGAATCGGCGAGAGTGCCTGCTCGAAGAAAGAAGCTGCGCAGTGATGAGAGAGGTACTCGCCAGTAGTCGACCGAAAAAGACACGAATAGGAGTGGAGAAGCGTATGCGAACCATAGTGGCAAATTGTTTATAGATAGACAAGGCCTCACTCGAGAAGACATGAAATATATCCAAGTGTGGCGAGAGAAATCATCTATAAATATGATATAGTATCGATGACCCCTTTCAAAGCGAAGGAGCCGGACCCCAAACATCATAATGAACAAGATCAAAAGGACGCTGAGACACTGACTCACTATGAGGATAAGGAAGTGAATCTGCTTGCCTAACTTACGTACGACAATCTAAAGATACGTCTCTGAGACAGATCGAAGACCATGACGAACTAAAGGCGACGAGACGAGATCCACACAGATGGCCAAGGCGGTGATGCCACCTTGGAAAGAGAGCGTAGTGAAGCAGCGATGCGAAGCGGAGACCGACAAATGACGGTGGCGGCGGAAGGAAGGTGAAGCAGTCAAGCTCCCAAAAGCCGTGAGTTAAGACGCAGGGCCGAACCAACGAGCTCCCGTGTGGCGGTTCTCGAACACAACAAGAGTCGAGTCGAGAATGACTCGACAACCAAGATCGATGTCGCCCGTGAAAGAAGTCGCATGGTAAGGCGAGGAACATGAGCAACAGAGGGAACATGAAAAGATGAGTTGCTAAGAGGTCCTCGACCAGAGAGAGAAAGAGAGGTACCATCAGCAGTAAGAACAACGCGGGAGATTCAAGAGGTGTAATAAAGGGCCAGTAGAAGAATCGAGTCATGTGAAAAGATGCTCTGAGAATCAAGAATCCACGGGAGGTCTTTGGATGTGGAGGTGGTGGTTCGCGATGCTCGAAGAGTCGATGTGAAGCCGCGAGAACTCCGTCGAAGGAGAACCTGAAGTAGCAAGCAGGCGTCGAAGTCTGGCTATCTCCTGCTCAGTGAGAGAAACTGCTGAAGGAGTCGATGCAGACGTCAATGTAGGAACTGCAGAACCTGTCGAGGGAGAACCCGAAGCGGCAAGCAAGCGTCGAAGTCTGGCTATCTCCTGCTCAGTGAGAGAAACTGCTGAAGGAGTCGATGCAGACGTCGATGTAGAAGCACCAGTGCCGATGCTAGTAGAAGAACGACGTGAAAGATGCCGCTGGTTCTTATAGCACTGGAACTCAATTTGGCCGACCTTGTCGCAGTAGGAGCAGTGAGGACGGCCACCGCCAGATGGAGGGCGACCACCACCACCTGTGGCAGCCGCTGGAGGAGGTAGTGTGCTGAAGCGTGGAGTAGCACCACGCAGGCGAACGGAAGCCATCGGTAGGCGGCGCTGGACGGCGCGGCGACCAAGGCAACAAAGTCTAACAGGCGGCGCTGGACGGCGCGGCGATTAGATCGACGTTTTTTTCCTCTTTTTTTCTTTCCGACCCACGTTACAAACAACCGGCCTTGGCCTGCTAAGACCAAACGCGCAGGAACCCTAGCGGCAGCGGCGGCGGCGCGGTGCCTAGCGGCGGTGGCGGCGCGGGAGGAGGGACCGACCTCGGCGATGGCGTCGATCCGGAGGCGGCGGCCGATCTAGCGGCCTCGAGGCGGCGCCAGCGAAGGCCTTGAGCGGCGGCGGCAAATGAGCGAGGAAGAGGCTGGCGGCGGGAGAAGCGGCGGCGACGGTGGGCACGGCGGCGGAGATGGCTCAGCCAGCGATCACAAGGCGGCGGCGGTGGCGGCGTCGGGCACCAAGCACCACGGCAGCGCGGCGGCCAGCGGCCGAGGATGGCTCGAACGCAGCGGCGGCGGCGTCGGGTGGCGAAGCGACCGGCGGAGACCTCGAGCGCGGCGACGGAATCTAGAGAGCGAGGCGGCGGGATCTCGAGACGAAGCGGCGGCGGGATCTGAGACCGCGAGAGATGGACGACGACGTCGGCGGCGGCTGTCGGCGACACGGCGACGGCGACGGCAATGCGGCCTTGAGCGGAGACCGGCGGCGGGGCTAGCTCAGCGGCGGCGGCGCTCGAGATGGCGGCCTGAGTAGGCGAGCTATGACGGCTCGAGACCGGAGGCGGGCGGCTCGGCAGCTGAGGATCCGATCGGGAGTCGTCGAAGATGACAACAAGAGGCGATGCCGTCAGAGCGGCGGCAGCGGGGCGACAAGCGAGGCGAAACAAACCCTAGATTCGCTTTGATACCATGTTATGAATAACGCTTGTATTCAATATGAGGCCAATGGACCAGTATATATACACAAAGGGAGGTTACAGATAAGGAAACCAAATAATATCTAGAGTTCTACTCTAACACATATATCTCTAACATATATATCTCTAACAACATCAACAGAGCTCATAAAAGGAAGCAAGTGCGCAAGCTGGAAGAAGTTCAAACTGAACTGGTGAGGCTAGTTGAATGCATAAATAGCTATACTAGGATCTTTAAGAAGTAACTAGGGCAGTGCTGAAACTTTCCAAGAGCAGGAGGAAGGAAAGCAACAACCTTTGACTACACCATGTAATGGAGTGGTGTAAAGATCTTGAAAGGAACACATACTAAGATGTTCAAGACAATAACTGTTTGAAAATTACCTGACCGCGAAATCACATGAACCCTCCAAGAGGCCAACAATTCACCTGCAAATGGAGACAAATGCGCTGAAATAATTCAAGAACGCAAGAACAGCTCAATGATCTTTCCTTTCCTTTTCTTTTTGCAGTAATACCTGGTGTTGGCGTCCATTTGGATTTTGGAGAACTCAGTTTCTTGGCCCCCTAAATATGGATCACAATTTGGCCGCAGGGTGAGGGGATGGTGAAAGATTTGAAGGGCAGGAGGAAGCAAAAGGGCAAGAAGAGAGAGAGCTGCTGCTAAGTGGTGTTTGTTACCTGCCACTGAGGTAGTGAGGTGAAATGATTCCTTCTAGCTCTCTGGCAAAGGGTTGTTAACCACTTCAACTGCCCCCATCTCTCTCTCATATTTCCAAAACCTTAGTGTAAGCTAACACCTAATCAAAAGCAACAACAGACTAGTGTACCAGTAGGAGTAGTTTACTGCTTGCTTTACTTTAGTACATAGCTGTAGCAAGGAGAAAATAAAGTAGGGGAGTAAAAAATGGCATACAGTTCTCACCTGCCCAGCCTTGCATACCCTCAATGTTCTGTAGGCCCCAGCTCGCCTGTAGATAAGTGTTGAAAAAGGAGGTGCTCTACTGTTTATTCTATTCTTTGCATTGTTATTTTACTATTGATTATACACTAGGCACAAGTGCATTGTGCAAGTTTGAAATAAAAGAAAATTTTGACCAAGTAGAAAGAGTAAGTGCTTATAAACTACAGTAGCAATGCTTCTATTATGTTACGAAGATTTTATACAAATGTTTGATCATTTTGTGGTTAGATGCAAATCAGTTCCTCAACTTCTCATTTGCTTTTTCCTCTGAAAAAAAAATCTCATTTGCCTTTTAAGATATTTGCATATGCACTGTATTTGTTCCAGACATGCGATTGTTGATTTTTTTTTTGAATGTTTTTATTTGTTAGTGTAGCAGCACTGTTGCAATAGTACTTTTAAGAGTAAATTATGATGGCTTTGTTTATAAGGGTGGGGGAGGGAAGGTGCTTCTCTTCCACACCAAGCTTTGAACGAGGGAGATCTCTTTCTAACTGACATACTGCCATCTATTTGTACACTTGGGCTTTTTCTCCCCTGCCAGCCAACCTACCACACACACAGTCTCTCTCTCCCTCTTCTCTCTCTAACCCAAGGAAAAAAAGAAAGGAAAATAGGGAGGGAGAGTGTAAGCAAAACATAAGGAATCTTGTCATCTTTTCACCTTCTTGTCCTCTACAGTCTGAAATGCAGGACTAGCTGGATTTGGGGGATATGGTCAAACCAAACACTGTGAGGCATCCTGCTGCTTGCTTGCTTGCTTAGGTGTCTCCATCTCCACGAGATCTTCCTTCCTTCCTTTTCTTTATAGAACCAAATTTTTTTTTACTGACTTGTAGATGGAGTGACTTCGGCAACAAATCAACAGAGCTCTGAAAGTTTAATCAACCAGTCTGATGGGAGAGAGTTATGAGCTGGAGTATATTACCCTCACCTAGACACCCAATTTGCGTCCCAATAAGAGAATCTGGGACTTGTATTATATGTCGGTGTGATTGGCTGTTTACATGCTTGCAGTAATCTAAGCAAGCATAGTTAATAATGGTTCAGTCCAAATTGCCTGTTTTAATAATACAAACATTAGCTGTTTCTGTTCCTTTGTTGTTCTAGCAAAGGGGAGAGAGATAACTGTATGTTGGATTTTGAGTATGTCTTGACATGACCCTAAGAATTGATCGTTCATCTCAATATATATATATATATATATATATATATATATATATCCAACCTTTTTTTTTGTGAAGATTTGAGAGCTAGAGTGAGTAGTGATAGTCTAGTTTCACGCGTACCCAAGTGTGCTAGTGCACTAGGCCTAGTGACGTCGCGCTTGTACTATGTGGAACTCGTGTTCTTGAATCTTTCTCTAGTTCAACGGTGTAACATACTTGGCCCCGTTCGGAACGCGTGAGTCATCCTTCTTTTCTGCAGGAAACGAATTGATTCATGCGACAAGACGATTTATTTTGTTTCGCATGAAATACCTAGAATATTGCTATTGGATTTGTGTCTTCCAAACAAAATCGTAGATACAAGCTTCCTATGCTTTCAAGCATGCATGAGGAGGCTCTCAGGCCGTCAGACCGACGTCCGGCTCAGATCATCCATAATTCGATCACTCAGACCGGAATGGTTCGACACTTTGATCTGAGCTATCCCAATTGCAAGGCCTTCTCATGCTTGGATTGCTAATCGTCCCTCTTCCCAAGGGGAGGGAGGGAGAGACATCAGCAATTGATCACACTACTAAGTATGTTCAATTAGGGGGTAGCAAAGCACACGGTGAATCGTATGATACGGCGCCCCGCGAGCGCGTGCAGGGGACGTAATGATCGTCGCTTCGAGAGAGAGACCGAGACCGAGACCGATCGATCGATCGTGTGTGTGGTGTGTGCTTGCTAATCAAGTGAGGGAGATCGCGGAATGGAAAGTGTGGTTGGTTGCATGCTGACCATGATGGGAGACCTTGCCATGCATGAAAATGGTGGGTTGCCAGCGACCTTAAGTGCATTAGATTAGTTCCCCCCTGTGGATGCGATGATAATCATCCGGTCGGCTTTGGCAAGCACAGCACGAAACCGGGTATGTTGATGACACCCTCCCCCTCAGTCTCATCCGAGCCGTCGTTTGGAACACAAGAAATGAAAAACAGAGGATTAATAAGAGTACATGTGAATTATCAGCAAATCTTACGTAAACTAAGGTCCCGCTTGGAACAAAGGAAAAATGGAGAAATTTTGTAGGTCTAGAATCCCATGGAAAATGATCCTACATACCCCTCTAACAAAGAAATGAGCCCCTTCAATTCCTATGAAAATTTCTATCGAATGTCTCGATGTGAAGCATACAAACAGCTCACTTGAACAATCCCCGCGTTCTAATATTCCTAGTGATTCAACTAGTCATGCCACCTCATATTGTATTTTTCCTGTTCCTATATTTTTAGATTCCTACGTTCCATACGGGCCTTAAAAACACAGAAAGACTTCGAAAGTGTTGCTTTGAAGTCACACACACACAAAAACACACATGAATTCAAGACAAAAAAAGATAAAACATGAGGCGAGACCTCACTTTAGTTTTCCTCCAAAAGTTCCTATACAATAGCCAATTACATAGGAATTTCAAATGATTTTTTATAGGCTATTTATAACGTCCCGCTCTTTAGTACCACTTTGTCAGTTTATATTGGGTTCTACTAGCATATAATACTTATGGACTCAAATCGTAGCACTTCTAGGTTAACTTTTTTAATGAAACGGAACGAAAGACCAAGCGCATGCGTAGGCTGGGTTACAAGTGAATTTTGGACCGCAGGATGCTATACTATTCTTTTATTCCAAGTTCGAAACTGCCTTGAATGAATTTCTTATATGGGATTCAAATAATCCACTTTTCCTTTGTTCCGAGCGAGGCTTAAATTGATTACCAAAGGCTCACTAACATAGGGGCCTGAAATTGTTTTGGAACGAACAAATGCTGCCTTAGGATCCTTGCAAGATTCCTATCGAGGAAAGGAAAACAAAGATGAGATTATGCTTAGAAGCGGCACTAACCAACCAATGATACCAAAAGTACTTTGTATGCTTTAATGTGAAGTTTATGTAAAGTAAATGAAGAGCTGTGATGTGAAAGTAGCCAGATCTGCGCATAAATTATTACTAGCAAGTACTTTCGAAGAGAAGTGTACGCCCGTACAGATTTCTTTAGCAGGGTCACAAATAAAAGCCCTTGCGAAGTACTGGCACTGTACTACTACTGATTACTGGGTTGCAATCCAACACTGCAGTCTGCTCAAGTAAAGGCAGGTGGGCTGGAAAGGGGGTGGTGAGAGTGGCTGCTTCTTGGGCCAGCCCAATTATGGAGTGGTTGGTTTTTTCACTTGTTTTCGTCTACTTAGTGGGTCGGGCCCAACTAATGCTGCTGGACACTGGCAAGACTAGCCATAACACGGTGATTGGAGCGAGGTGACCCGAAGACCATGTGCCTTACAGGGTACACGGTACCTTCGTTAGGTAAGCGTGTGCTCATGTTCCACGGATATATCTTATCGGCCGTTGGATTTAGTTGATCGAAGGAGAATTAACGGTTGATGAAGAGAACCTTACCGTGAGGCACTCTCAATAAATTAAAAATACTAACCACACTGCTCTGCACTTCAAGAGAGAAGAATCCGGTAGCTCCAATGGAGTACAAATTTTCTCCTTGCAGGGAGCAGATCTATATCGTCAAAAAGATGAGGAGAAGATGAAGAAGATCTTGAAGTGCAAATTGCATAGCGGTTAGTAAATACTACTGCTACGCTAGTATTATTTATATACACACTAGACACACGAATTGTAGTAGTACTTCTACGCTACCACCATGCTCCCGCGCGCCATGCAGGTCTAGATGCCGCCTCGGAAGAATGGCTCCCAGAGGAAGAAGATGGAGTAGGTGCCGCCGCCGTTGGGGAAGAGCGTGAGGAGGCAGAAGACGGCGATCACGAACCCCACACGAAGTGGTCGTTGCCGAGCGGCGTGATCTCGTCCTGCGCCGGGATCTCCTCCCCGCCGCCGCCGCGGATGAAGGTCGCGAAGAGCCCCCAAGCCAGGCACAGCACGCTGCCGCTGATGGCGCCCACGCCCAGCAGCACGGACGTGCCGAACGACAGCAGCGCCGCCGTGCTCCGCCCGAACAGCGCCTGCGCGATCCGCCCGCTCTCCAGCCGCCCGCACGGTAGCAGATTCAGCGACGTCACCACCATCCCGAGCAGCCCCGCGAATGCCAGGGGGTCCACCGGCACGCCGACCCCTTCCACCGCGTTGGGCAGCACGTTCCCGAGCTCGTCGGCGTACGGTCCGATCACCAGCTGCACGAACGAGAGCAGCGAGCATCGCCGCTACGCCGACTCGTGACTCGGGCCCTAAGTCACGGCGCTCAGATCTGCGCCGACGTCAACCGACACTCAAACAATCACGATGGCATCCTCATCTAACGGTATGTAATGATTCCGCACTAAAGTTTATTAGGTGTTCTCTAATTGATCTAGGGTTCATGTTAGTTGTTATACAAACAATGGTATCAGAGCTAGCCCTAGACTCATAGTGAACCCGATAATGTACCAAATCGACCTCGGTAGATCCGCCTCGCCGGATCCGATTCTATTGGCTCGGATTAGCAAGTAGAAGGAGGATTTTGAAAACTTAGTGAAACCCTAACGAAATCCCGACCCCCAAAAAAAAAACCTCAAACTCAGATCAGAACACCTAAGGCGGCGGAGTACTTACTTTTTCTTTGTAGATCTGGAGCATGCTCCGGTCTAGGGCACCACCGTGGCTCTGCTGACGGCCAGTGCAGCGCGACCTCGATCGCGCACGCCTGCCGCCGAGAAGAGCCGCGGGTGCCGCCTCTTCATGCCACTCCACCAGCCGCCGCTCCGAACTTCCGTTCTTGACGAGCCGAGACCACCGCTTCTCGCGTCGTCGCCGCCGCTTCTCGCGTCGTCACCGCGGTGAGCGATTTTTCCGGAGGGGATCGGGAAAATGGATTAGGGTTAGGGTTTCCCGTCGGCCGAGCGTTTTTATACGTCGCGATTTTCTCTGTCGACCGTCCGATGAAATCGGCGGCTCTCGTCATTTCATCCGTGGTAACACTTTACATATCGACCGTTAATTGAATCGACGGTCGCGTCGATCCACCGTGGAATAACGATGCGCTTTTGTTTCGGCCGTCCGATGAGATCGGACGGTCACCATTCCTAGCGCCATTACGGGCCAAACCCTAATGGGCCGCCATAATGCTTAGCAGGCCGAAAGCGGGAATGTTGAGCCGGGCCGAGCCCACGGATGAACAGTGACCTTTTTCTTTTTCAAAATGATTTTCTGATTAGTTATTTATTTATTTATTTTGTTTACTGTTTAATCTAATGCTGATTTCTCAACTATGTGATGCTGCAATAATGCTTTTCATTTTGTAATGTGGTTTTACGATTAATGTTTTATTATTATTATTTATTTTGTGTACTGTTTTATTAATGATAATTCCTCATGTTTCGGTATAAATTCTGTCTCTGATTAAAATTGAACCAACGAGATATTTTAATTAGAGAATTTTATGTTTTATTTTGGCATTATGTATACACATGATTACATACTGACCAACGTTGTTTGTAGTCATGTGTCGCCACATTAATTGTTATAGTTTTTTTTTATTTCTGCCCAACGGTGATATAAACTAGAACTATATTTTTTGCATGTTATTAATCAGACCAACGTAGGGTTAATTGCATGCAATACTTTTATGTCATTTCTAATTTTTGCCCTATATTTTAATGTTCAGCAATGAATGCTTCAAATGTTGCCGCTACAATTGACAACATTGAGCAGCTTACGGGGAGCAACTTCCCCGCTTGGAAAGAAAGAATTTCTTATTGTAGAAAGGGGCGAAGTCTTAGAGTTGCGGATGGAAAAGAAGCGAAGTGGAATCAATTGGTTCTGTCTCCTTAGTTTTAGATAGCGGCTTCACACTTCGCCTTAATAATGTAGTTTTGTTCCTTCCATTAGGAGAATGATTTCTCCGTTATGGCAATATTTTTCCCATTAAGGACCGATCTGAATCACTTGATAAATTTAAGATATTTAAGGTCAAGTTGAAAATCAGCACAACCTAAGAATCAAAGTGGTAAGATCGGACCGTGGGGAGAATATTATGGGAGACATGCCCTTATGGCCAAATCCTCGCCCTTTCGCTAAGTTCCTTCAGAAAATGGCATTGTTGCCCAATATTCTACACCGGTGAACCTCAAAGAAATGGGGTAGTGAGAGGCGCAACTGCAGTACACTTATGGATATGGTACTGAGCATGCTTAGCTACTCTAGTTTATCACCGGTTTATGGATGGAGGCACTAAAAACAAGCAAGACATATTCTTAATAGGGTTCCCAAGAAATCGATTACCTAAGACACCTTATGAATTATGGACCGAGAAAACCGAGTTTGAAATATTTAAGAGTATGGGGTTGTTGTTCAAGCTAAGATATTTAATCCACATATTGGAAAATTAGATCCTAAGACAAGAAGTTGCCATTTTATAGGGTACCTCTGAAGATCTAAAGGGTATCGGTTTTATTGTCCCGATAGAACAACTAAGTTTGTAGAAACAAGACATGCCGTGTTCTTAGAAAATAATGAGGACACGGAGCCTAGGAAAATTGATCTTGAAGAGAAGCGGTTTACGTTCCTCACCGCTTATCCCGAGATTTTTATTCTCAAGACTTCGTGGTTGCACCTCGATGCCAATATCGTTGATGCACCCACCGTTGAGGTCTCTGAAACTCCTAATGTCATACCTAATGACGAGCCTCAGCTCTCCCTGCACCTCGCGTGACCTCCTACAATAGTTCTTGAACCTATTAGAAGATCACAAATGGAGAGAAGATCGCCATCCCAAATGATTATGTTGTTTACATGAATGAGGATATTAATGATATAGGGAAGGTAGATGATCCCACCTCTTATAAGGAAGCAATAATGAGTGAACATTCTCCTAAATGGCTTGATGCCATGAAGGATGAACTAAAGTCTATGAGCACTAATGATGTATGGGACTTAGTAGAAATTCTGACGGGTCAAAGCAAGAGGGTCAAATGGGTCTACAAAACAAAGCATGACTTTAAGGAAATATCGAAGGTTCAAAGCAAGACTCGTAGCAAAAGGCTTCTCACAAGAGGGGGATTGATTATAATGACACTTTTCTCCTGTCTCGACTAAGGATTCGTTCAGAATCGTTATGGCACTTGTAGCTCATTATGATTTAGAGCTACATCAGATGGATGTTAAGACGGCATTCCTTAATGGCGATTTGCAAGAAAATGTTTTCATGACTCAACCGGAAGGTTTTGTCGTGGAAGGTAAGGAGCATATGGGATGTCGACTTAAGAAATCTATTTATGGCTTAAAACAAGCATCGAGGCGGTGGTACCTCAAATTTGATAAAGTTATAAGGAATTTTGGATTTAAGGAAAATGAAGTTGATAATTGCATATATGTTAAGTTCAAGGGAGTAAATTCACCATCTTAGTGCTTTATGTGGATGATATCTTATTGGCTAGCAGCGATAAGGATATGTTGTTTGAGACCAAGAGATTTCTCTCATCCAATTTTGATATGAAGGATCTCGGTGATGCCTCTTACGTTCTTGGCATTGAAATTCACCGACAGTCCAAAGGAGTATTAAGTTTATCTCAAATAGCATACGTTGACAGAGTACTAAAGAGATACAATATGCTCCAATATGAAACTGACGATGAAGAGCAGTTCCTTACGCTTCATTGTCGGAAGCATTATGTATGCTCAAGTAAGCACACGGCCGTATGAACCTGCGGCAAAGTTAATGACCCACTGCAATCGGAGTCAGAGGCAGCAGTGCTAAGGATACAAGAGTATTTACGGTATTTTCTATTGTATTAGAGTTTAGTCTTATGTCCATGTTAGTTGTTATACAAACAATCCGATCACCACCGCACGAACGAGAGCAATTTAATGACCGTGCTAAGGATACAAGAGTATTTACGGTATTTTCTATTGTATTAGAGTTTAATCTTATGTCCCTTTCATACCATATATATTGTATATTGAGTCTCTACAATGTACATACAATATTCATAACATGGTATCAGAGCAGAGTTAGGTTTAGCGTTTATTGTAGCCGCCGCTCGCTACCCCCGGGAGGAACTTCGCCGCTCCCGGGGGCTGCCTCTTGTCGCCGCCCGTGCTCTCTCGCCGGGCTGCTGTCGTCTCGGGCGTCGGTGTCTTCTTCACCCGGCGGCATGGCCTTCCTGCTCAAGCTACCAATCAGCATCATCACAGCCGCAACGAGAAGAGTGGATCCAAGATCCTCGCGCTCACCATCGACGCACGAGAGCGTCGCATTCAACGCCGTCGTGAAGCAGGGAGAGAACGAATACCCATCCAACGTGCTGCTGAGTGTGTCCGCTGCGACCTCTCATCCTCGGTCGGCGTGTGCGCCAGCTGCTGCGCCGTGACCGACTTGGAGAAGACCCAGGAGACGGTCGTCAGCGTCGGGAAGAGGTATACTAGCACGGCGTACCACGCAAAGCTGCAGGCGAGCGCCACCAGGAAGAACTTGGCGGCGACATCCCGCGGGAGACGCTGCCACCCTCTGTTTCCTCCTCCTTCTCCCATCACGAGAAGAGGGAGTTGGTTGGGATTGTGTTTTGGGTTCCATGGTGTAGTGGTTATCACTCCAGACTTTGAAGATAAAGGGGAGTCAGTGGATACCGAGAAAAGAAAAGTGTTGGTATTGTGCTGTCGGTGGGGGGTAGAGATTGAGATTTAGATTGAGATTGGGTTTTCTTGATGCTAGCTCCGGTTACACGCTGCTTGCTGCTAATTAATCTGCTGCTAGTTAGCTTTAGTCTTTTTATATTTGTGTCTTTTCTTTCGTTGCATCCATCCAATTATACCACTTTATCTTTGAATTCATCTAACCCATGCGAGTCTATAAATTTATTGTCAGTCATAGATGCATAGAAATTTCTATGCAATGTTGCTCTTTTCTTCTAGCCATTGCAGATCCGTCGCTCCACAATTTTAAGGCTGCCACGCTTGCTGTGCACTACGTCTCTATTGCGCTTCTAGTATTATGTGTCTTTATTGTGCTTCTTGTACACTGCGTCGCCGCCGTTTTGGGTTTCGATCTGCGCCACCATGCTTCTATCTATTTCTATTTGGATTGATTTGACGGTTCTCTCTATTTTTATCGGTTTCATCTTCTTCGTCGTGTTGCCGCGGTCGACTTTGCGCCCGCACCTTGTGCTTTATGGGCTATCACACGACATCGGATGAGAGATCTTTTATCGACATATTTTTCAAAAGCTGCATGCTACGACGACATTATCAAGACTCGGATTTTGAATTTTTCATATTTTAATGTCAACCATTTCCAAATGCAATACTATTACATACGCCTTGTATTTGAGGGGGGTGTTAAGGATATAAGGGTATTTACGGTATTTCCTATTGTATTAGGGTTTAATCTTGCGTCCCATTTATACCCTATATATATTGCCTATCGGATCTTTTCAATATACACACGATATTCGTAACAATCAAAGCCATATCTGAAAAATGCCATTGGATGGAAATTTGAGGACATACAGGGTCGCCGAGACGGCCAGCACTGGGCCTTCTTGTTCGGCAGCAACGACTCGTAGTTGTTCATCACACCCAGGCACCCCGTCCAGTTGGACGGCACGAGGAACGACGAGCTCAGCTTGACGCCGTACTTTGCCGCGGTCAACCTTGTCGCAATCTGCCATGGATATATCGTTCCAAGTTCATTAGCATGGCATCGGCTGTGCATGAAAAGGTTTAGCAGATGGACACAAGCAGGAAACTGGAGATTACATACCTCAGATACGCCGAGTATGGAGAGGAAACCTCCGAACAGAGGGAGAACGTCGGAGCCATAGTCGTCGAAGGTCGCGCCGGGTTTGAGGAAGAAGCCGCTCATGATAGCTATCGTCCCGAAAGTCGTAACAGCCAACGCCACGGCACTCAGATAGCCCCACGGCGTGCTCAGCTTGGTGATCTCGAGCTGTAGCCTGTAGGTCGATCTCTGCTTTCCGCTGGACCATGCAAACTTGAATCGAATCACAAAAGGCTTTTACTTTCAATGATCCATAAAAGCAACAGCATGGCAAGTGGCCAAGTGCAATGGTTCACGAGCCACAAGAATTCAAGATGATACCTGCTTTTGTGATGTCGTCATTCTTCTCTTCCATGAACCACAGGGCAACATCTGTCCCTGCCGCCTCGGCGATCTTCTTTTCCAGCTTCGGCCTCACCTCCTCCACAGGCTTCCTCGGGTTCCCGATAAAGATCCCGCCGTCGCCGAACCACCGCACATCCACCGCGAAGAACGTGTCGTACTGTGTGATGACCCAATTCCTGTCGAACAAGTGTCACAAATTTGCGATAGGATTTAGTAGCCAGGATTGGTACATATGGGGATAGCAGGACAGGAGATAAGAATACAGAAAAGGAGATACGGGGAAGAACTGAATTCATTTTTCTCCCTTTTGTCATTTCTGCTATAGTCTCCTTTTAACTCGGTTACAGACTCAGCGGTGGACCCGACCGCAACAACCCTAAACTAATTCACAAAAACGATCAATACACGCACACTTACAGCTAGGCCTCATGCCAGCACGCTTGCCATGGCCTTCCTGCAGTGGCCACCTTCACCTTCTTCCTTCGTATCTAGTGGAGGCGCGACACACTTACAAATAGGACATTGCTTGATGAAATTTTCCACCGCCAATTTGATACCTGTCCAATAAAACAATTTCTTGATTCGGTTATAGGTAGCCTGATACCAGAGTGACCTCCAATGGCACTGTCATGCAAAGCACTAATAAGTTTTGTCTGCAAAGCTGTATTAGAGCCAATCCACACTCGGTTTTTGTACCTGATCAAGCCATGCTCTAAGGCAAAACCTTTTTTCATCAGGACTTGTCACAGATAAACGAGTGAGCAAGTCTTTGGCTGCCAAATCCATTTCGTATGAGTTAAGGACTTCTTGAATCCACAGAGGCTGACAGACAGAGTTAGCAAATGACTAACGCGAGACAATGCATCGGCAGCACCATTGTCAGTACCCCTTTTATACTGAAACTTAAACTGAAGACCGACAAGGTTGGACATAGCTTTGCGATGTAGATCTGAAGTCAAATGTTGATCCTCCAGATGGCACGAACTTTTGTGGTCTGTTAATATGAGAAAAGGACCTCGCTGCAAATAAGCTCGCCAGCTATCAATGGCCATCATGACAGCTAGAAATTCCTTCTCATAGATTGACAACTTCTGATTGTTCACCCCCAATGCCTTGCTCAGATAAGCAATTGGATGTCCATTTTGCATAAGGACTGCTCCCACTCCTGTGTCGCACGCATCAGTTTCGGCAACGAAGGGCATTTGGAAATCCGGCAAGGCTAATACTGGTGAACTGACCATTTCTTGTTTTAATTGGTAGAAAGCTTGAGAAGCTAAAGGTGTCCACTCAAATCCTCTCTTCTTCAGTAAATTGGTCAGCGGTTTTGCAATAACACCATAATTACTGTAACAGCCCCAAAATCCGGGGTCGTTAAAACTCTTCACAACCGCGCAGATATGCAGTTGCGAAGTAAGTAGTGTCTCAAGCAAGCTTTCGATTACAACAAAAATAAGCTTATATTTCATACGATTAAGGTTTAACAACCAGTTTTAACGCAGACACGGGCTTCCAAGCCCAAAGTTAATATAATACAAGCCAAAAGAACTTCACACTACAGACACGCTTGAGCATGATCGAGACCTAAAAACAGTAGTCACTGCCTTCTGAGGGCCCACCAAAATCCTGCTCATTGGAGTTCTCAGCATTTTCCCAATCTTCTTCTGTGGAGGGGTTGTAAATTTAGCAAGAATGAGTACTACTACCGTACTCAACAAGCCACATGAAAAAGCTAAATAATTACATACAAGGAGTTCAACTGATGATTAGGGTTTACCTTAACAGGCATGTGTGGATGCATTTTGTAGTTTAATTTTAAAACAGTAAAACAATAATAAATAATAACAACATGGGTTTCTCAGCAAATGCACCAACTAGATTCACATATCAAAAACTCTACTTATGCCTCATGTATTGGAATCACCCATGAACACAACTTCATTAACCGGAAGCACGGCGTATTCGAATACCATTTGATATACTCTGCAGAGTTGCTCAACTTTACCCACAAGATACCCCATGTTCGTACTGTCAGAACATAGACACGCAACATGTTAGCGTGCGACTGAGCCGGGATAACAAAACTTTTTCACTGCCCAACCTTTCTAGTCTCTACCCAGTAGGTTCTTACTCCATACAGCCCTCGGGAGACTCCACCGGCCGCAGCTATGGATCTCTCACCCCGATGCTGACGAGCCCATATCGTTATGAAGACCAGCGAGTGTCCCTGCAGGCCCACTCCTATCCCACTCTAGATGCTGTAGATATTCAATTGGAAGAGTAGTGTACTAGGCTAGGGAGTAATGACCACACCTGTGGTTGAACGGTTTCTGTGTCCGTTACTTTGGCACAAGGTTCTTGTCCTTACTAGTCTCACAGTGAAGCGATAGATCAACACCACCTCGTGGTTGTCTATCCTCCGGGCCTCACCCGCGACTCACTTTTTCCAACACAAGTCTATTGGGATGCCTAACTTCCTGGACACAACCCTCAACTTCACAACAAAACCATTAGCGAACCGCCAATACTCTCTTTTGATTGATAACCATAATTTTGGTGAAAAAGCTATTTGCATAGATAACATTTTATGTGGACTTGTCAAGGTGAATATGACTTACAAGAAATCTTAACCTTGTCAAGGTGAATATGACCTACAAGTGTTAGGTGGGTTTGTATGTGGGGTAATAGGAAATATCTATTCATCATGGCATTCCAAAGTATTATTTAAATATTTGAAGTAAAAGGGAACAAATACAATAACGAAAGTAATATTAAATATATGAACTATATGTTCAAAATGATCAAAGAATGTGGCTTGCCTTCTTGCACAAAGTCCTGTAAATCCTATTTTTGTCTGATGTTTTCTGTGGCTTGGTCTTCAATATCGTGACCTAATGAGAAGCAAAACAATAAAACAACCAAGTAAAATCTGGCTCGACAAGGAATGAGCTGGGAACAACATGCAAGTAAAAACAAATAAAAAAGAAACACAAAGAAGGTGGTGTGGGAGGGTGAAAATTTATCTGGGATTTAATTGGACTGCACGGAGTAGAGAAATGGATTTCTGGGCTCAAAACGGACGAAATGGTTATAAAATGCCGAATTAGGGTTTTGTAGATGAATAGTGCCAGATGATGAATAGTAATATTTTACTATTTATGGATGAAAAGGTGGTGGTGAATAGTACTGTGATTACTGTTCATGGTAATGAATAGTAAAAAATAGATTTTTCGGTTGATGAACAGTACATAAATTACTGTGTAGTGAATAGTGTTTGGCTGAAATGGATGCACAGTAAAAGGCCCAGCCTTTTAATGTGTGGCCCGAGGCCTGATTCGGCTGGGCCAAACTGGCCTGCTTACTGTAGCGGTCTGGGCCAAAATGCCAGGCTGAATCGGCCCAGCACGTAGGGCTGGAGCTGCGCTGGCCGTTTCGGCCACGCGCTCGCCCGAGCCGAGAGGAAGGAGACGGCGGTGATAGCGGCGGCGGCGGTGGCCGGCACTGGGAGCATCACCGAAACGAGGTGAACCCATTTTGGGGTTTTTCGGGGGCAGAGGGGTGCGGGAATGGGATGGCGACGGCAACCGAAAGGTGGCGGCGGAGGAGCTCAGGGCCGGCGAGCTCCAGCGAGGGAGAAGGTAGGGCGAGGTGGGGGAACAATTGGCGGCGGTGCGGGGGTGCTACCGTCGGAGATGGGAGGGAAGGGGAGGTAGGGAGGCAGCGAATTTACTGAAGCTTGCTTCGAGCGGAGAAGAGAGGCGGCGGCGAATTCTTTGATTCCACCGGCGTCGGGGAAGGAGGAGGCTAGGGGAGAAGCTGGAGGCGGAGGTGTGGAGAAGAGCGAGCTGGGGTGCGGCTTTTATAGCCCGGAGAGGCGGTGGGAGCAGTAGGGCGGCGGGAGCAGTCGCGGCGAGGTGGCGGCGGGGGATTGCTTCGGGCGACGCCGAGAGGGAGAAGTGGCGGTCGGGGCGGGGCCAGGTGGAGGCGACGAAGGCGGTGGAAGGTGCGGGTGACGCGAGGTGGCGCGAGGTGGCGGTGGCGGCGGACGCCGAAGGAGGTGGCCTTCAGCGACGCGGGAAAGGAGACGGGGAAGAAGGAGCTGGAGGCGGAAGCGCCCGGGAGAAAGGCGCCTCCGGCTGGGAGAAGCGGATTTCTGAAAGAGGAAAGCGAAAAATCGGTTGAAGTTTCCAAAAATGGAAAGATTTCAAATTTGAACCAAAAGTTTCAAAAAATTTCAAATTTTCAAAATTTCAGACAGTTTCAATTACGCACAAACTTTCGATAGTAACCTGTGAGACCCAGGAGCCTCGTAGCTTAGTTACTGTGGTTGGTCGCGGTCAATGTTCCATAACTGCTGTCTTGTCAGGATCAGTTGCAGCCCCTGCATGCGAGATAATATGACCCAGATAATCGATGCGCTCTCTAGCAAATGAACATTTGGACAGCTTTGCATACAAGTTATTGCTTTGGAGTGTGGCTAGAACCAAATTCAAATGTGTAAGGTGCTCCTACAGATCACGGCTATAAACCAAACTATTATCCAAAAACACAATCACAAACTTACGAATATATGGCGCGGACACAGAGTTCATCAAACATTGGAAAGTTGTCGGCGCATTAGAGAGTCCAAATGGCATCACCCTGAATTGTAAATGCCCATGATGTGTTTTGAACGCTGTCTTTTCCTCATCGTCAGGACACATGCGAATCTGATGGTAACCGGCGCGCAAATCCAATTTGGAAAAGAACTTGGTGCCGACAAGTTCATCAAGAAGGTCATCAATAACTAGAAGAGGAAACTTGTTCTTCACTGTAAGAGTATTCAGATGACGATAATCAATACAAAATCGTCATCCACCATCCTTTTTCCAGACTAACAGTACCGGAGAGGCGTACGGGCTCATACTTGGTTGGATTACTTGCTGCTCGATCTCATCCTTTTGAAATGGAGAGTAACGATATGGTCGGGAGTTGACAGGATTCGCACCAGATTGCAAGGTAATGGCATGATCATACTGTCGATGTGGCGGCAGTGTTTTGGGCTTAACGAATACATCACGACATTTGTCGATCAAGTTCTGAACAACTACAGTCAGCTTCTCTGAACTGTCGTCTTGCATTGTACTTGCCTGAGTTTCCACAATAGCAAAAGCCCACACATCGTTTCCCTTGTACCATTTGTGTAATTGATCCACGGATATTTCTAATAGTTCCTTCTTTTGATGAGATCTAACTCCTTGTAGGCAGTCCTGACGTCCTTCATATTCAAATGTCATTGTTTTGTTTGTCCAGTGACAATCCATGGGACTAAATTTCTCCAACCAATCCATTCCGAGAATAGAGTCATATGCTCCTAAGTTGCGGATGCACATATCTGTTTGAAAAATCACTCCCTGTATCCACCAATGCAGGTTGGGCACTGGACTAGAGCAGGCCATAATCTCTCCATTTGCAACTCTGACAGAAACAACAGAAATGTGTTCCATCTGGCAGTTAGCCCAATCGACAAATTGTTTATTGGCAAAGCTGTGAGTGCTACCCGAATCTACCAATAGCAGCATTACCTGATTCCCCATTAATTCTCGTAGCCTCACTGTCTTCATTTCTTCAGTTCTGGATACAACATGAACCGATATACTGAAACACTCTCGTTGACCTTGCGGTTGTGTGGATACCTCATCTCCGTCCAAAACATGCAGAGTATTGTCTGATAGTATTTCACCAAACTCTCCCATTTCAATTGTCAACAATTGAGCAGGTTTCTTGCAGGTGTGTTCTCTACTGTACTTGTCATCGTATTTAAAACACAACCCATTGGAACATTTGTACTCCTTTAATTGAATAACACACCACAGATCATCCGCTAGCGGACGCTTTGGGCCCTCTATTCGCCCAGCCTGGGTTGTCGTTGCCAGAGATGCAATGATCGCTGAATGGTACTGCTTTGTCATGGGACTAGCTCGATGTCTTGGTCGAGAAACCTCAATTTCTTCTTCTTGAATACGTGACAGCTGTGACAACCCGCATCATTTGCACATTTGTTAGCATAAAGCATTTCTATATTATTACAACATCGTTTTATTGCATCAATTGTTATAAGATTTATTTTACAACCAATTGCTTTGTTTTTGGCAACAAGTAATTAAAACCTCATCCTCTTCTTGCATTCTTGTAGTAGCAGCCTTCCTCGTTGCCGTGTCCTTGGAGCGCCCGTCCGTAGAGCCATCTCGCGATCCATTTTTTTTCCTCGCTCATTAGGAAATCAGAAAGCGGTTAGTAAGCTTAGTTGAGAGCCTTTTCGTGGGCATTAGAATATAGGAAGTTAGATTATAGGGAGTGACCGTCTGATTTCCCAGAATGCAGTAGGATATCCGGAGCAACCTGAGTAGTCGGTCTCTTAACCATCAAGATACCTAGACCAACCGGAGTTAGTCGGCCCCTTGATCGTCAAGATATCCAGACCACCTGAGGTCCTTCGGCACCTATCACTTCTGTGGGTCTCCTCATCCGGCATTATTAGAATCCAACATCGACTATTTGCGATTACCGTAACCACAATATGATCCCACAGTGCATATCCCAGTAAACCACACCCTCGGTCAAAGCATCACCGAGTGTAGCACAGTCCCAACACAGCAAAGCCAAGCAAATCAACCGGGCAGCACAGTCATTCCAGAGCCTTCCTTGCCTATACATCTCCCCTAGCCAAGCCTCACACAGAGCAGCATTTCAGAAGTGCATCCCCCTGCAAAGCCAATCAGCTGAAAATATCAAGCACAACAGCACAGGCCAGCCCCCAAATCCATCCCCCCAAAACAGCAGCAGCACAAGTTCACCCCCCTATTTCTCCTTCACAGCCTCACAAGGCAAACAAGCTACCACCCAGTTCACAAGCCACCACCTCCCACTGCCAAGAGCAAGGCAAGAGCCAGAGCTCAAGCAACCACATCCATTCATTCCCTAGCCAGCAGAAGCAAGAACCGAAGGCGAGCTCAACTATGCTCATCCCAGAAGGCCGTGATGAGAGAAAGGGAGCAAGAAGGCGCCCAAGGAGCCAGAAGAAGGAGGAGAGCACCAAGCCAAAGCCAAGATCGCCATCCCCTTCTCCCAACCCAAATCCCAGCAGAGGTAACCTCAGTCACACCTCAGGAGGCTCTGCACATACACATCATCCACACATACCACCAGATCTCAGTGTTTAGCTCTCAGTCTTTCCATCCCAGAGCAGTAGGGGGAAGGGAGTAGAGAGGAGTTAAGGGAGTAGTTCTACCTTGGCGTAGTAGTGGACCGAGGCGGCCGGTGGCCGGGAGGCCGAGCCAGACTAGGGTCGGGTAGGAGCACGGTAGCACCATGAGGGCCGAGCCGAAGGAGGAGCTAGAGACAGCGGCGCCAGGCGCCGAGCCGACTGGAGGGAGGAGGCACTGTAGAGGGAGCACGTGGGGTCGAGTAGCGTAGGCGCCGGGCCGGGCCGGGCCAGGCCGGAGTGCGCCAGGTGGGAGACCGAGTCGAGCGGGCTTAGGGCTCCTCGGGGAGGAGCAGTTCGCCAAGGCGAGCTGAGAGGAGAGTAGATCAGGAGGCGGCGTCTGTCTAGAGCCGGGCGGAGTAGGGCGCAGCAAGGGAGGAGCCAGGCGGTGGCGGCGACCAGTAGAGCCAGCGCATGGCGGCGCCAGGCCTTCGGCCGTGCTGGATTGAAGAGGGAGGCGGCACAGGAACCGGAGTGGCGCAGCAGACTGAGGCGGAGCCGGAGGAGGCGCAGGAAGCGGAGCCAGAGCCAGGTGAGTCAGGGGAGCACCGAGGAGCCGAAGGCGGTGTCGGTTGGAGGTGGTGGCGGCGGAGAACACCGAGAGAGGAGAGAGAGGGAGAGGCGAGGAAGAGTCGGTAGGGGAGGGGATTGGCGAAGGAGAGGATAAGGATTAAAGAGAGGCGCGATAGAAGGGTGGTGTCGGCAGAGGGGGGAATAGGTTAGTCGGCAGAGGTGATTAGGGTAGGGTTAGTTGGTTAAGTAGAGATTAGGGTTAGGTAGTTGAGTAATTAGGTGATTAGTAGTTAGGTAATTAGGGAAGTAGATATTAGGGTTAGAAGATTAGGTGTATAATTTTAAGTATAGGAAAATTTAGGAAATCGGTATAGCTCGGGTAGATTCTTGTAGGCGTAGCGGTATCTAAGATCGAGTAGTAGTGTGTGTCAGTGTAGAACGCGAGTTCGGCGATGTCGGTTGTAGATCGAGTTTAACCGTAGAGCGATTTTAGCGGGAGAGTGCTAACTGGGTCGGGATCCGAAAAGTTTTATTAAATTAAAATTGGCTAACATAGGAGTTGTATTAGCATTTTATACGCCTACTATCACTCAAACTCAACTAAGTATTTATTTATATATTACCCGTGCTGTCGCATTGCTACAGAGGGCAAACTAGTGCCGACAGGGGAAGCTGATCAGAGATTCGTCGACGCCGACCTTTCCTACAACTCCAAAGGCAAGCTATCCTCTTGAACATAAATATAGTTATCTTAAATGTAAACTGTATATTGCTGTATCATATTGTGGAAATCATGGGGATATACTCCAGATCTTAGGATGATGTGGCAATTGGCAATGACGTTTACGGTTTGTCGTTTCACGTGTTTTCGGCAAAGTTCGTCTTTGTCGAGCCATAACCGTCCGACCGGCGAAGCGGCGGCGACCGTCCATGCGGCGGTCTGACCGGCCCATAAGCGGCGGTCGGACCGGCCAACGTCAGAAAGTGTTGGATTGAGTTGGGCCAAAAATAGAGGTAGCAGGCAACAGAGGGGATTCTATTGCACTTGGGCTCATAATTTTTGGAGTCTCCAGTTAAAAGTTCTATTGGTTTGAAATTTTCAGTAGGTTTCGGTTTTCAGAGGTTGAAAATCGGCTAAGTCATTGCTGGCGCTCGACCGGCCAGGGTGGGCGGTCTGACCGGTTTTCACTTGGTTTGTCGCTCGTCGTGGCGGCGATATTCGATTGTTAGGTCAAAGTCATGAGTTTCAGGGCATATATGTTGTATGATGCATGTTTTGACTAATATGGGTCAAGTTATGAAGAATTTGTTCATAAATTCGGTTTACTTGTCTATTGTTGTGCAGGTTGCTTGGTGGTCAACGACGGTCAACGGCGAGGATGATCGGGACTAGGCTTGGAGAGCTGAGGTCCAGAACGATCGACGATGCCGGGTGATGTCAATGTACTCAAGCGAGGTGCAAGATGGACAAGGATGACCTATTAGCTAATCCGAGGCGCAAGATGGCGCAAGGTGTAGCTAGTTAGGTTAAGAGGAGATAAAGACGACGCTTTAAAATACCTGCGTATGTGTCCCGTTTGTTTTGGGCCTTAACAGGAGCCCAATTGAGTCGAATTTCTAGAAGGTCGAAGCCTCCACTATAAATAGGGGAGGAGGTGGCTGCACCTCTGTTTCGTCTCTTTTTGCTATTTTTACAAACCCTAATTTTCTTAGGGAGGGCTTTTGTGGAGGCTAGGGTTCTTGATGTTTTGATGTGATTTTTGTGCTCTTGGATTGAGCATTGTCCTCCATTGATGGAGAGGCTGTAAGCCCATATCATATCAATCAATCAAAGAAAAGTTTGATCAATATTTTGTCTCATTGCGTTCTTTCTCTCTATTTGATGATTTTGGGTTTTTCTTTGATCCGTGAGTTTTTGATTGAATTCTCCACGTGATTTAGCTTGCTGTGACGTGTGAAAACCTATCTAGGATCATCTTGATCATCAATCACCCACGAGCAAGATCTTGGATCAAGTTTTCGTTTTGACCCGGTTTTGAACCCTTCTTCAATCAAACCGAAAAGGATCACTATTCTTCCAAGAATTATCATATTCTTCGATTGTAATAGGTTCCTGATATCATAGAAAAGGTGTGTACCAAGTTTTATCAAGTTTGTAGATCAAAAGTTTCATCTATTTGCAACTTCGTCATCAGCCGTTTGATCTGCTACGGAGGCGGTGATCGATCGCCAACATCACCGATCGACGCCATTGGAAATCGGTCCGACAGCCCTTGAGCCATGGTCCGACCACCGGTGTCTGCGAGATTTGTTATCTTGTGTTTGATCTTGTGTAGTATTGCTTAGGGGTTTTTTATTGGATTCAATATTAGTCTTCCGCTGTACTGATATACTGATCTTCATAGCTTCCATAGCTACTGGAGTGAAATTTGTGTTGAATCTATTATTTATGAAAAAGTGAGCGTGCTCCTATTCACCCCCCCTCTAGTCGCCTTTTCGGCCCAACACATATATGTATTTGTGGATATCGTGAGGATATGTGCACGATCTCAGGATGATGAGTCAATTGGCAATGGCTTTGTTGGTTTGCAAAATCTCGCGTTTTGGGTTTGCTTCTTCTTTGTCGCACCACAGTGATCGGCCCGAGGAGGTGTGGCGGTCGGACCGCCTGTGACTGGCCGGATCGGCGGCGGTGGTGGCGGTCGGACCGGCCGACCTAAAAATGGATTTTGGGGCTAATCCAAAAATAGGTTGTGTAGGCGGTGAGGAGTCTCACGGATGTGGTCCCATCATTTTGGAGCTCCGGTCAAAAGTTCTATTGAGTTGAAAATTCCGAGAAGGTTTGGATTTTCAAGCTAGACTTTGGCTAAGTCTTTTGGACCGTCCGACCGCCGTTGGGGGCGGTCCGATCTTTGATATCGGTCGGGCCCGGCCTTGTGGGGCGGCCGACCGCTTTGACTGGAGGTGAGCCAAGTTTGCATTGTTGTGGTTTCAATGTGGTTGATGTTTAGTTATCAATGCTTTATTGATGTATATTGCATTGCGGAACTAACGTGGGTCAAGTTGTGAAGAACTTGTTCCTTAAGCGGTTTGTTTGTCTATTCTTTGCGGGTGGCTTGCGTGTCAACGGCGTCAACGGTGAGTGGATCGGGACTACGCTTGGAGAGCCGAGGTCCAGAACGATCAGGGATACCGGGTGAGGTCGTGTGACTCAAGCATGGTGCAGAATGGACAAGATGGATCGAACGGGTGGTTCGGTGCAGCTGGTTGGATCAGGCGGTGCGGATATCGGTGCGAGTCTCTGGGAGGTTCCGAGGGGATTCGGACAAGAGAGGCTTGGCGTCGATGAGAACCGCTGATCAACCTACACGTGGTGAAGCAGGCGATTGCTTCAACAGATTAGTATGTGGGTCCCATGGGTGAGTGGGCCCCAATTGTGTAACTCTAGTCCTCTCTAGTATAAATAGGAAAGGGGGAGAAGAAAAACCTTGGAGGCATTCATTTGGTTTCCCCCCTTGCTTTTCTAGGGTTAGGGTTTGGAGAGGAAGAGAGGGAGAGATTGTATGCTCCTTGAGTGAGCTCTTGTCCTCCTTGTTGGAGTGGCTTTGTAAGCATCTTGTGAGATCAATCAATCTTGTGATGCTTGCTTGAGAGATCATTTGTCTCCTCTTTGTGTTCTTCTCTCATTTGGATGAATTTGGTGCTTCCTTGATTCAAGTGTTTAAACTTGGTCTTTTGACCCCTTGTGTCTTGCTTTGTTGTGTGGGAGTACTCCTAGAATCATCTAGACCATCAATCCTCACAAGCAAGTCTTGAATCAAAGTTTTTCATATTTCTAGGGTTTGTGCACTTCTTGATTAAATCCTTGAGAGATCGATTATGCGAAGTGGATCTGAAGGATCGTCGCTAGAAATAGGTCTCTAATATCACTAGGGAGGTGTGCTCGAAATTTGGTCAAGTTTCATTGGTTGAATCAAAAGTTGGATCAAATTTCGTTTTGGATTTGGGGTGGATTTTGATCTTGATCGAACAGGTCGACCGGTCTTATAACGGCGGTCCGACCGCCGTATATTCGAGATCATTGTCATCTTAGGGTCGAACCGCTGTCCACCGGTCCGACCGCCAGCTAGTTGCCGGTCAGACCGCTGGTTGAACGTCGGTCAGACCGCCCTTGGTAACCGGTCCGACCGCCTGTGCCCAGATCAACCCTTTGAGTTTAAGTCTCCACATTTGTGTCGTGTGGTTGTCGGGGGTTATCGAATTCAGCACAAGGCTTCCGCTGTGTGCTTACTGATCTTCTTAGCTTTCATAGCTAAAGGAGTGAAGTTCGTGTTGAATTTGAGTTAGGCGAGAAAGTTTTGAAAGCGCCTATTCACCCCCCCTCAGTCGCCTTTCCGGTCCCTAGAGCTTTCCAAGAATCTTACGTAAAGATTGTTTGATTCGGGGGGTCTCCTAGAGATAAGATCACGCAGAGTGGATTGACACGGGATGTTTAGACAGTTCAGCCTTCTCCGAGAGAATAATAACCTAATCCTGTGTATGGTATTCTTGATGATCAAGTAAAAGACTAAGACTATTACGAGAATAGCACTTGTGTTCCTACTTGGTCGGCTCTTGTCCCTCTTCCCTTATCTCTCTGATCGATGCCCTTATATAGTCGTGAAGAAGTAGCCGTTTTGCCCTGCGGGAGATGCGCCTGATTAATCCAGTAACGGGCGCATGATGGCAGTAATTACTGGCGCCTCGGCTTCTTCACGCCGTCGCAATTATCTTCCGTAGATAATGGGGTAATTACGCACCATTAATAAGCGGAATAATAGTGCGTGCGGCACCGTTCGATTCCTTAATCAATTGGACCCACTACCGTAGGTTTGATTATAAGGTGGTCGTAGTTTACACGGTCGTAAGAAGCTTACGACCAGGTAGCAGTCGTAGAAGAACTTACGACCAGGTAGTAGTCGTAGAAGGACTTACGACTATGTAGTGGTCGTAGAAAGACTTACGACCATGATATAGTCGTAGCAAGACTTACAACCACTTATTGGACTTCTCCTTTTAGATAAGGGGTACCTGGGTCTATGTGACATCATATTTACCCATAATAAGAATTATAGATAAAAGATAAAAATGAGGATTATTAGATCCTCGTCATCTAGCCCCCCAGCTTCAAGCGAAAGTAACTTACTTGATAAAGGTTTCGTAACTGGACTTACGACCATGAGAATGTCATAGAATGATAGTCGAAGGAAAAGCTCTTCGACATTTGAGTGTTGCTTTGACCAGGAATTTGCTTTATCAGGAAGGTTGCTTACGACTATCAAAAAGTCATAGAAAACCCCTATGACCGTCTGGTGGTCGTGGTAGGGGAATCGGAGAAAAAGCTCTTCCGATTGATACTTCCTTCGACTAGAAAGACTTGGTCAAGAATGTAATTTTGCTTGGAGGTGACAATACGTACCTACTTTTTTCTTGAACGGACCATCTGGAGAATTGCAACCGTCTCTCATAGACTTGTCCGATGAAGCGGTTCCCGAAGCGGTACGACCATCTATCATAGACCTATAGCGGGACGGTTTCAAGCGGCGGAGATCGTCTTGATTATAAAAACTTACCAGGAGGTAGACTTGGATTTTTACTTTTCCCCAAATCACTCCGCTGTTCTTCGAGCTCTTGCTTTCTCCGTCTTCGACTAGGTTTCATCTTCTCCGCCGCCAACCCAATCAAACAACTTCTTGCTTTTGAGCGAAATGGCCAAGAGAGTTTCTGAATGGGAGGAATCGGAGATGGATGCGGCTAAGATCAAGATCTTGGTCGATCTTGGAAGATCGCAGAAGGCTCGGTGAAGTGGATTCGGCTGTCGGGCGTGATCGCCATCGGGGAAAATGGGCAAATCCGTCTTCCAAGCGTGACAGTGAGTGCGACCTCGATTGCTCGCCCACCCTTTCTTACAGAGTACTCGAACACTTTGGGGTGGGCCGTGAACTTAGGTCCCAATTCCATTACCATGTTGAGTGTGTTCGTGTATCTGTGCGAGGCGTACTTGGGGATTACGGTGGATCTCGAGCTATTCCAATATTATTATGGGATGGCTCGACAAACCGAATCGCCGGGAAGTCGTGGTGCAAGCTCCACGACTCGAAGTCGAAGGAGTACATTCGAGTTTTACCCGTCTTCGTGGCGGCCGGAGGAAGAGGTGGTTCTCTTTGGAAGGTCACCTCTGAGACGACCTTTCTTTCGTGGGGAAGGTCTTGAAAAGAAATCTTCATGGGATTCAACCTCTGAAGATATCAAATGGATTAGCCCTTATATTCAAGCCATTAAGGACTTGAAGGAAGAAGGGTGGACGGATGGCATGTGGTGAAAGATTTCATCACACGCAGAATTAGTCCTCTGAAGAAACGAGCATCTCCTATGTGGAGGTACTCGGAAGAGGAGACCCCACCAGAGACTACGAGGAGGGTAAGCAATTGTCGACTTAACTCTCCGTTTGGTTTTTCTCAACTTTGTCTAATATTTTTATCTGTTTTACGCATCTTTCACAGCCGAGGTTGACTCAGTCGACTCATCGTGAGAAGTCCCCGCCACTCCGAGGGGTTCCTCAAGTCATTGCGGTTTTGTCCGCAGATGAAAGGATAGAGCGCCTAAAGGTAATCGTAATCGATTCTCTCTTTAGGACTTTATAGTCGTAGAAGATACTTACGACTAATGGTGATCGAGAATATCTTACAATCAAGAAAAAGTCGAGAAAAACTTACGACTTGGTACTAGTCGTAGAAAAACTTACGACTTGGTACTAGTCGAGAAAAACTTACGACTTGGTACTAGTCGTAGAAAAACTTACGACTAATTAGTGATTCTTCTTTTTCTGTTTTGCTTTACGTAAAGTAGGCATGGAAAATCGCCAGACGACGAAGAAGTCGCTTACGATGACTATTGGCGCCGGGTTGTCGAAGACAAAGACTCGCTCCTCCTCGAAGAGACGTCGACTTGTAAAATCTGCCGACAAGGGGGCAAGTTCGAGTTCGGTCTTTCGACCAAACCTCTACAAGACTGCGGCGGTACCGTGTAGTTGTATCTCGCCGAGGTCGCGGCCTGTCGAAGCCGAGGAGGTTGAAGCGGTTGAACCTCTCAAGCGCAAACCTCGCAAGGCTAAGGTACCCTTCTATTATGACACTAATCTTTCGCGATTGGTGCCACTCCTAGTTTTATTAAGAAACTTGAAAGGAGAACTGGAAGGATTTTGTGTCTTTATGAAGGACGATCTTTGCATCGACAACTCGCAATCGAGGGCGTTCTTATACGGAATGGTCGAGACCGATCTCGTCCATCCAAAGATCGAAACCGAGCTCGTTCTGTTCAAACTCTACGACCGACGTGGTCGTAGGCCGAGCTAATTGTTGAACCTCACCGGGCGTGGTCGTGGAGAAGAAGAGGTCCTCCGTTGGGAGGATTGCTCAAAATTCTGGTTAAGACCGAGTGCGAGGTATGTGAAATGTACTTGAAGTGTAAGAACGACATTTACCTTTTTCTTTTCACAACCTCGATTTGCTTTTCTTTCATCCGACTCCTTCAACCCCGGAATGCTTCTCGAGAAGTCCATTGCTATTCCTTCATCTCTTGGAGAGGTAGCAACGGAGGTGGTCAAGCATCACCCTTGGCCCGTGGCCGATGAAGTCGAGACTCCCAGTGTCTCCACATCTGCTGAAGTCGTAACTCACGACTCTTGAGGTAGCTACGGTATCGTTGAGGTGGCCGCCACGACTCATCAAGTCGTAGAAACAACAGAGGCACTGTGGAAGGCTCGGTCAAGGTGGTGACCACCTGCGCACCGCCTGGGAAGGAAATCGTAGGGCGTTCCTTCCCTACCCAAAGAGAAATCACGAGAACCGTAAGGAGAAAATTTCAACTTCGTGGTGACTTCTTTGGGCTGCCTCCGTCGTGGGTCTTCGCTTACAAATCTCGTGACCGAGTCCCCATCCCAAAGATATTCCCAATCGATAATACTTTTGACAACGAGCTCGAGAAGGTGTGGTGGGACAAAGTCGCGAGGATAGATAAGCCGCAGACACCGGACCTTGTATATTCGATTTTTGCTAGAACGACTATGAATGTAAGTATCTTCAGAATACTTACATATGTGGCTTTCCTTCCCTTCTCATTGTTTTCTTTTTGCGTAAAGCTCGAGCAAATTCTGCTGTGTCGTGAGTATCATCGACAACTTTTAGAGCTAAGACAAGAGAAGGAACTACTCTGCAGAGGCGAGAGGTGGTAAGTCACTTATCATTCATAGTTGTTTTGACTTAAATACTCGTAAAAAGTTTCACGAGAATAGTAATGGAAGAAACTCATGATTTAATCGATCGAAAAGAACTTACGACTATTTACGACTGGTGGTGGTCATAGAAAGACTTACAACCATTTCTTAGTCGCAGAAAAACTTACGACTAGGTCAGTGGTTGTAGAAGTACTCACAACCATTCAGCTGATGTTTATCTTCGTTCCTGTTTTTTGTAGGTTAAACAGTGATACGAAGACCTTAGCCGACTCACTCGACTATGAAAAAGAGGAGTCGAGGAGGCTAAGGAATGGAGTATTAGTTCTCTCGGATAGACTTCGAGAGTCTCTGCATCTAAAAGATTGCGGAAAAATAAACGAAGAAGTTCGAACTTAAGACTGCTTTTGATCTTTAACCTTTACTCGACCCTCCTTTCTTCTCGGATAAAGAAAAGAGATGCGAAGCTCGGATCAAGTTCAAGAAAAATCTTTGGTTATTCAGAGTTTTCCGCATTACGCTAATAAGGATCAAGAACTCGATGGTTTTAGAACTCGATTAACGGTAAGTAAATCTTTACCGTTATTCTTTTTGAGTATTTTCCTTTTCTAATGCCAATTTCTTGTTCGTAAATTGTCGCCCAATTGAGAAGCCTCGAGGTCAAATCCAAGCAAAGACCTTAATCGCAATGAGTCCGTCGCATTGCTAAGATGAATCTGAGAGGACATCGAGCATGGGAGCAAAAGCATGTCAAACTATTGCTTCCCATCGAGAAGAGGTCAAGAAATTGGATTCTCAATTAGTAGGTAAGAAAAGCTTTTACCTATAATTATCTTTGTGTTATCTTCCTCTAGAAGTATATCTTTGTTTGACCGATATTATTCTTTTGTAACAAGTGGTCGAAAACAAGAAGCTTCATGAGGCTTCGACTTGTACCCAACAGAGATGGAGTCGATGAAGACTAGTCTTCAAGGCAACATCACTCTCTGAACAATGTGCTTAATGAGCTACATTCGAGGGAAAACTCCTCGAGAAGATACCATAGTCGCTCACACAAGTACCATTGGGGAACAAGTCGGAAAATTGCAAGAAATGGTGACCACTCAAGACTAATCAAGTCGAATCAATAAGGGAAGCAATCGAAGTCGCAGTAGTTACGCTTTGGCGAAACTTAAAGCTCAAGACCCCGCCTTAATGTTAAACCAATTGAAGCCGACTTGATCGTCACCAATCGAGGCAAGTCGTCTGATTGAGGAAATGCAACGATCAGTTGGTAAAAGGTGGCGAGGAAATGCAACTAGGCTCTCCCCTTCGTAGTAATCTTGTAACTACCTTGTAAGGCGCATAATTTTGTTAATGAGTAATATATGATCCGCTTCGTTTCACGAAAATCATCTTGTCGAGTAGTTAGTAACTCAAAAGATAATAAACGAACGAAAGACTAAGAATTGAAGTCAAATTAATAACTTTATCCTAGCCTCGACTATTTGCTTAGATTGTGTAGACAATCTAAATAAATAGTGTCTAAAAATGGGGTTTCAAAACAAAGAGAGGTTTATTTAACTTATAGCTTTTATTACGGTTGTCAAGCACTGGTCGAAAAGAGTAGAAACGACTCGACACTAGGAAGTTCCTTCTAGTGGGCAGGACCACGTGCAGAAAGGGAAGGCTTCGACTAGGTGATGTTCCCATCTCCGACTAGTTTAATCAAACCAAGAACAAAGAACTTGAGTTAAGCAAACGCCTTAGAGTACTTTAGTCATTCGTTCGTCCTTTTTGGTGGACTTGATAAGTCTTTTCCAAGAGCAAAAGTAGGAGATCGAGCGACACTAAGAAGTTTCCTTCTAGTGGGCGGGACCACATGCAGAGAGGAAAGACTTCGACTAGTTGTGTCTCTTCCTTCACCGCTTAAAACAAATCGAGTACACCAAATGTGGTCGAACAAATGTAAGAAAGTGCACTCTACTTAGAATATTTTTTGAATTTACTGGAAAAAATAGACTAAGATTGAGAGAGTTGGCTTTGATAACATTACGACTAGATAAAACCCGAACTCTTTGTATTGGCAGAAAAAATGAGTAACGGTCGATGCTAGAAATTCCTTCTAGTGGGCGTAACCACATGCGAGAGGAGAAGTTTCGACCAGATGACGTTTCTCGCTTTTCGGCCAGTGTAAAGAAGACTGGGTGTTTTCATATCATAGTCGAAAGATTAAAAAAGCACTACTAAAGCAAAAAGAGGTAGAAAGAACCTGGACTTTTATTGCTTGAGGAACTGGTCACACATAGAATTTGCGTAACTGGTCGATGTTCCAAGAGTTTGAGAGAACCTGTCCATCTTCCATTGCTAGTCGTACCGACCCTGGCCGAGTTACTTCGACCACTGTGTAAGGACCTTCCCATTTAGGGGAAAGTTTATTCCGATTAGACTTGGATTGGCAGAGCCTCAACACCAAGTCACCTACAGCAAGGCTGCGAGGTTGGACCTTACGATTATAGTATCTGCGCAGGGCTTGTTGGTAGACTGCCGAACGGATTAAGGCTAGGTTTCTCCTCTCTTCGAGTAGGTTAATGTCATCTGCTCGAAGTCGTTCCTGGTCTGAGTTGTTGAAGGTTTCAACTCGTGTCGACCGCAATTTTAGCTCCGGAGGAAGCATGGCTTCGCTCAAAACTAGAAAAAATGTGTTTCTCTGTTGCTCGATCGGTGGTCGTCTGGATGCCCATAATATGGAAGGTAATTCTTGTACCCAAGCCCCGAGCGCTTAACAAGTCGGGTCAAGACTCGAGTTTTAATTCTCGCATTATTTGGCCGTTTGCACGCTCGACCGCCCATTGCTTTGGGGATGTGCAATGTAGCATAGCATAGCTTGGTACCCAACTCGTCCGCAAAATTCACGAAATTTTGCACTTGCGAATTGTTTATTATTATGCGTAATTATTCGACTTTAACTCCAAATCGACTAATTACGCTTCTCATCATGAACCTTTTTGCTGCTTCCGTTGTTATCCCAGTTACAGGTTCAGCTTCGATCCATTTTGTGAACGTGTCAATAGCCACAAAAAGGAATTCGAAACCTCCTGGAGCTTTGGGAAACGGTCCTAGGATATCAAGCCCCCAGGTCGCAAAAGGCCAAGAAAGAGGTATTGTTTGTAATGCTTGAGCTGGTTGGTGTATCTGTCTACCATGGAATTGGCACTGGACACACTTTTTAACCACCTCCATAGCATCGTCAGGGCTGTAGGCCAGTAAAAACCTTGTCGAAAGGCTTTACCAACCAATGTTCTGTAGGAGGCATGCGTCCCACAGATGCCACCGTATATCGTGAAGGAGTGTTATTCCTTCGTTTTGCGGAATGCATCGCATGAGTATTCCTTGGGTTCCTCGTTTATAGAGGACTCCTTCAACCAAAGTATACATTTTGGCTTTTCGGGATAATCGATCTGCCTTAAGATCATCTTGGTACGAAACCCTTGTAAAGATACTCGTAGATGGGAGTCATCCAGGTATCCTCGTAATCTAATGAGGCCATCTCAAGAGGAGGTGTTTCGATTCTTCGACTGAGAGCGGTTTTTGGAGTTGCTCCAAGAAAACTCCTTTTAGTACTGTGGATCGGAAGAAGCCATCCGAGCAAGTTGGTCTCATGAGGAAATTATCCTTTCGAGGGATAAATTGTACCTCGAAACCTAAAAATGTTTTTCTAGCTTACGACTTGATAAGTACCGAGCCATTGTTGAGTTAGAGCACCGTACTCTTTCCCAATTTGATTCACGACTAGTTGAGAGTCTCCTCTCACGAGTAGTCGATTTAATTGAGAGTGCTTTTCGCACTCGTATGCCGCCTAGCAAACCTTCGTGACTCGCCACATTATTAGTAGCCCGAAAGTTTAATTGTATGGCATACTTTAAGGTTTCTCCTAGGAGATACCAGACCACCCGACCCGAGCCACTTAAAGTAAGTGACCCGTCAAAGTACATCATCCATCGGTCGTGGAATCAGATCGGGATCCTGAATGAGTTCAGATTTGTCCATTCGGCGACAAAGTCCGCCAAGATCTGGATTTTATGGCCGTTCGGGACACGAAATGGAGGTCGAACTCCCAAGTTCGATTGACCATTTTGCCATGCGTCCCATTGTTTCCTTATTATGGAGGATTGCTCCCAAAGGAAACTCGGGCAGACACGACTATTTTGTGCGCTGAAAATAATGCCGAGCTTCCTCGAAGACATGAGGAGGGCATATAGAAGTTTTTGGACTGAGGGTAACGCTCCTTAGGCCCGTAAAACTTCGGACGAGTAAACCGGTCGTTGTATGCGTTTCACGTTCTACGACTAGTATCGCACTTGCCGCCTGTGGCGTGGCGCCTAGGTAAATTAAGAGCGTCTCTTCCGCTTTGGAGAAACCGAGCAGAGCACTCGAAAGATACCTCTTGACATCCTCAAAGGCAATGTTTGCCTCGTTCGACCACTCAAAACCTTCATGTCTCTCGAGAAGTTTAAAGAAAGGTAGTCCTTTTCTCCTAGTCGTGCGATGAAATGACTTAAAGCCGCCATGCACCCAAAGAGTTTTGGACTTCCTTTTTGTGTTTGGAGGACGATCCGGAGGATGGCTTTTATTTTTTCAGATTTGCTTGATTCCTCGTTCGGATACTAGGAATCCAAGCAATTTTCCCAAGAAATTCCAAACACACACTTCTCTCGATTGAGTTTTAAGCGGTGCTTTACGAGGTTGTCGAATGTTTCTTGTAGGTCGGTGATATGATTAAGTCTCTTAATGCTTTTTACGACTAGATCATCAACATAGGCTTCCAAATTCCGGCTAATTGAGATGAAAAGTCGATTGCATTAAGCGTTGAAAAGAAGCACCGGCATTCTTTAGACAAAATGGCATTTTGACATAGCAAAAGGTACCAAATGGAGTAATGAATGCGGTCTTTTCTTCATCGTTTAAACACATATTGATCCGTGGTATCCGAATATGCATCTAAAAACTTAATATCTCACAACTGCGCAGCTTGAATCAACCAAATGATCGATACGAGGTAAAGGGAAATCATCTTTTGGACAAGCTTTATTAAGATCAAGAAAGTCCACGCACATACGCCATTTGCCGCTTGACTTTTGACCATTACAGGTTAGCCAACCACTGGGTGGTTGACTTCTCTTATAAAGCCCGCTTTAAGTAGCTTATCCAACTCGATTTAATAGCATCTCGCCGATTAGGGCAAATCTCGTAATTTTTGTTTTACGGGTACTTTATCAGGCCGTAAAGCTAGCCTGTGCTCGATCACCTCCCTGGGGACTCCGGGCATGTCGGATGCTTGCCACGCAAAGACATCTGCGTTAGCTCGGAGGAAGGTAATGAGGGCGTCTTCCTATTTGGGGTCGGAAGTCTCCCCGATGCGAACAGTCTTCGAGGGTTCTTCTGCGTCCAGAGGAACCTCTTTGACTTGATCGTTCGGCTTTGGTGCAGCTTTAGGCTTCGACTTGCTAGTCGAAGGCTGACTTTCATCTCGAGTTGGTATTTGACCAACCATCTCGAGGGATCGACGGTCGCAGCTATACGCCATCTTTTGTCACATCAAATGGTGATCACCCTTTGGGACCTGGCATCTTAAGACATTGATACCCGTAATGAGTAGCCATTAAGAATTTTGCCAAAGTTGGTCGCCCGAGTATGGCATTATATGCCGTATCGAAATCGACCACATCAAAGGAGACTTTCTCTGTCCTGAAATTACTTGGTGAGCCAAATGTTAAAGGAAGAGAAACTTGGCCAATAGGTTTGGCTGAAGACCCCTACAATTCCATGAAAGGAGTATCGCATCGCCTTACCTTTGTCCCGGTACTTGCATCTCGTCCCAAAGGCATTAGTAAATAATATGTTCAAAGAATCGCCACCATCAACCAACACTCGATTGACCGACAGGTTGTTGATGGTGGGTTCGACCACAATCGGATATCGACTGATCGACTCGTAGTGATCGGACAACATCCTTCTCAAAAGAGATGGTAACTTCCGACCACTTCGTAATTTATTGACGAGAGGAGTATGTAGAGAATTTACCTCTCGTCCGTGACTTTAAGTTGTCGTTTGGAGTCGTATGCCGATGATCCTCCGTAGATGTGCTCAATCAAGGACCGAAATGGCAACAGAGGGGGGTGAATGGTGCCTAAAATTAATACTCCCTTTATCAGTATTTAAAACCACCTACAAAGATCTCTCAAGATCTAAAGAAAGTAAATGAAGCAAGATCAAATAACAAAATCAAGTTTCAGTCGTTTTTACGGAAATCGGAAGTTCGGAAGTACATCATGGTAGTTCCGCTGCGTAGTTCCGCTTGATGTATAGCGCTGAAGTTCCGCTTATGTACTCCACGCCTAAAATCGGAAGTTCCGATTATCCCGAGCTAAGAATGAACGCTCGGTTTTTGCTCAAAATCCAAACTACTTAATCTTGAATGCTCTTCTCGGTCAAGTTTCACAGACATCATCCTAAACACCATCTTGACCTTATGGAGAAGAATCGCAACCAAAGATTCAATAATCGAACCAAAACCGGATTTCTTGAAGAAGGGCAAGAAAGACCAAAACCCAAAATAGACACGATTCTCGATTCTTAGTTCATGAGACTTTGGGAATCCATTAGCAATAGCAAAACGACTCTAGATATTAAGTTTCATGCTATTTCATACGACGAATCAAAAGATACATCAAAACCTTAACTATTCAACATGAACGAAAGGGAATAGAGAAAGCATAGGCAAGTAATCAAAACCTCGAGATTCATTAATAGAAATCAAAAGATTACAAGGAACCACAGAGGAATGATTACAAGATTTTCATTCATTCTCTCTCAACAAACTCTCAAAGCAAAACAAACCTTTTGCTAAGGCTAACCCTAATTTTCTTTCTCTCCAAAAGTCTAACCCTAACTCCGTGGTTCTCCCTATTTATAGCCTTGGCTAATGGGCCTCCAACCCATTAAGCCCGCTACACCCGAACGGAACCGCCTCCACTTTTGCCGCTTATAAAAGACCTTTCGCCCCGCACCTTCCGAAGCCTCCGTACACCTTGTTGTGCACGACTGCAACCGCTTCAAGATTCACGCCATCTTCGACACATCCCGACCGTTCGACCTCAACGCCTCCGCGCCTAGTCCGTCCACGTGTCTCGCCACGACTCCATCTTGATGCCCCGCAATCAACACGCACAAAAACACATCACATAGCATTGCACAATATCATAGCATCAATATTTGTATAAGACTCAAACTCATACAAAATCAAAATCACAATTTAACCTTCTCTCGCATTCGACACAATCGGAAGTTCGCGATTACCACGGCGAAGTTCCGATTTCGAACATCCGCACTTGTCGAATTATCGGAAGTTCCGTGCTTACCATGCAGAACTTCCGATCTTCTAACATCCGATTTTCCAAATATTTAATTCCGATTAGCAACACGAGAGAACACTCAATGTCGAAATATCGGACACTCCGCTACCCTTGTGCGGAAGTTCCGATTTCCTTCACCGAGACCAAAACCCGATTAATCTAAGATCCTATTTCTAACACCGGTAGTTCGATTTATCGAACTTCCGCTCCATACACAATGTAGTTCCGATTACCCGACTCACCCGTAATCACCCAAACCTAAAACCCAACTCTCAATCTAATCAACACACTTGTCAAATACTCATCACTCAGTGGAGGACCTCTCACATGGTCTCTCAATCTCCCCTTGATGAGTATATTGACAATCACCAAAAGCATAAGATGAGTTTGAGTTTAAAGTCAACCAAGGTCTAAACAAGAGTAGTTAAGCTCAAGACCAAGTTGACAAAAGAGAAAGACTTGAGATGAGATGAAGGAGCAATTTTCGCACAAAACTCAAGGCTTTTCTCCGAAGGCTTTTTCTCACAAAAATCTCCCCTTTGGCAATAAAATCATCAATATGTAGAAAAGGGAGGAAAAGACTATATGATGTTCATTTTAAGCATTAGGAGCCATGTAGATTATCCAAAATGACTATTAGAGTATTACACCAAGCCATAACACGTAAGAATGCTATCAAGATCATGACAATTGATGTATAGAAAGCTAAGACAGAAAGTCCATAATCGATTAATGATCCATTCTTTAGCAGTCAAATAAGTCAAGATTGAAATCTAGCTAAAGATATCCAAGGATGATGCAAGCCATGTCAAATAATCTAAGTTGAACCAAGAAGACTCATCTTGAGCAGTTTAGAGTGCTACCAGTTGAAGAAGGACTCATTTTATCCAGACTTGGTCTCTTTTAGAGATAAGCAATTTTAGCACATTTTTCTTTTTCTCAAGACTTTTATGGTTTTATTTCAAGAAAGCAAGCTCGACTAGGTGCCATCCACAACCGCCTCCTAAGCTTCAACCATTTTTTTAAACCATGTGCTAGATCTCAAGCCTTATGCGACCACCCAAGCAACAGACTTAAGGAGGTGATCTTAGGTCATCCAAGGCTCCCCGAGTTCATGCCTAGTGCAATGGCAAGCCGTCTCATGAGAAAGATTTGGTGAGATCAGCTTTTTCGCACAAAAGAGATCATTTTGCTTTTGAAGTTTTTAGACCGTGATTAGAGATAAGTCATGTTTCTTAACAAACCGACATAGCTTACTCAAAAGTTCAAAAGAGATTCAGACTCAACTCACCTACTTGACATGGCGAAAATCATAAAAGGATAGTTTCAACTGACTAGTCTCAAGAGCTATCATGACAAGATTTTAATTCAAGTTTAGCATTTTTAATTACCTTAGCATGGCAAAGACTAAACTACACATAAAAAGTCATGATAGATCTAGCGCTTTAGCATAAATCATGGCAAGATGTAAAATAGTGAAAACAGATCATAAGGGATAATAAACAAGGCTCCATTTGATTATCATGCAATGCTTGATGAAATACACAAAAATCCGATTCCCTTTTGAATGAGATGCATCTTTTAATTCAAAGTTGAGTTATGACACAATTAAGAATATGGAATAACCAAGAGTAACTCCCCAACCAAAGGAACAAAACGAGAATCGATAAGTAAACCGTAAAAGCGATCCTTTAGAGCATAGAAAAGATATAGAGAAAACTATCGCTCGCATGATTCTTATCTACCCCATATGATTCTAGGACTATTAGCTGATCTACACAAACACTAAGGAGCAAACACTGTCCCTGTCTACCCAAGGGTGGCCCGACCCCTGCTAGAACCTATAAGAAGTGAGTAAGCTCTACTTAGAGAGGGAAGAGACAACTAATAAGCAAGATCCTAGAAGCACAAGACAAGAAGTAGCAATCAAGCAATGTGGCAAGAGAAACACTCTAACCTATGCCGGAAGGACTTCACCCAAATATTAAAAGAAATGAAACCGTAAAGGAGTAAGCGTATAATATAATATAATATAATACAATGGTAGCACAACGCTCCTCACAAAGAATCGTAAGGACAAACCACCCCAAGCTCTCCCCGCAGAGTTGAAAACCGAGAGCTATCCAGAGGCTTAGTGAAGATATCAGCCAACTGGTGCTCACTCTCCACAAACTGGAGCACAATGTCACCCTTCTCTACATGATCTCGAAGAAAGTGATATCTGATATCAATATGCTTGGTCCGAGAATGTTGCATCGGGTTCTTGGCAATGCAAATCGCAGACGTGTTATCACGTAAGAGTGGAACGCAATGATAGATAGCCCGAATCCTGCAGGTCGAGACCATCCAAAGCACTTGACTACGAAGAATCGGTCGCAAACAACGCACTCGGCCTCTGCGCAGGGATCGCGCAACACCGGATTGCTTCCTCGACGACCGGAGACGAGAGAAGTGCCAATGAATTGGCAAGTGCGTAAGTGCTCTTCCTATCTATCCTCTGACCAAAGAAATGCAGATCGGAGAAAGCTCTAAGAGATAGACAAGAAGAGGAAGAGTACCGATGCCATAGTCAATGGTAGCTCGAAGGTACCGAAGATGCGCTTCACCGCGACGATGAGATACGCGAGGAGAAGCTCAAACCGAGCACAAAGACACACGAGAGAAGTGTATGTCCGGTCTCGAGGTCCGTGAGGTACAAGAGAGAGCCAATCATGCTCTGAAATCCTTTTGGTCAACTGTGTTCGCCGTCTTCATCCGGATCCAGAGCACCAGAGATGCCATCGGAGTTGATATTGGCTTTCCATCATTCATGTCGAACGCTTCAGAGGTCTCGAGTGTATTTGCCTTGATGAAGAAAGGTACCCTCCAGTCTGCTTGATTTGGAAGCCAAGGAAGAAGCTCAACTCGCCCATCATGCTCATTTCAAACTCCGAGCTCATGACATCGGAAAACGGGAAACGAGCATGCGAGGAGCCGCCAAAGATAATGTCATCCACGAGATCCGACGAGAGCAAAGATCGCTGCCAAGACGGCGAATGAACAAGGTCTTGTCAATTTTACCCATCTCAAAACCATGGCTCGTGAGATATGACTTAAGCCTTTCATACCAAGCTCGGAGCTGCTTGAGTCCATACAAAGCTTTGGAAAGCTGTAGACATGGTTAGGGTATTTGGGGTTCTCGAAACCGGAGGTCAGTCGACATAGACTTCTTCCTCAATAAGGCCATTGAGGAAGGCACTCTTGACATCCATCTGTAAAGCTTGAAACCCTTAGAAGTCGCAAAGGCAAGCGTGATTCTAATGGCTTCAAGTCTAGCTACAGAGAGCAAAGGTCTCTTCAAATCTAGACCTCAACTTGAGAGTACCCCTGAGCTACCAGCCTAGCCTTGTTTCAATGACTAACCCATCTTCACTTTGCTTGTTCTTGAACACCCATTTGGTCCCAATGATATTGTGACCTTGAGGGGCTCAACAAGGACCGACCTTGTTCCTTTCAAAGTTTTCCAATTCCTCGTGCATGGCGTTAGTCCATGACTCATCGAAAGAGCATGACAAACGCCTTTGGGCTCAAACGAGGCAACAAAGGCGTAATGGAGATGAATAGAGACATGCCGCTTTTGAACGAGTGACTCGCTCAAAGAGATCTCAATTATCTGCTCTCAAGGATGGTCCTTTTGAATGTGTCTTGGAGGTCCATGGTGAGATGAAGAAGTGGCCTCTACCTCATTAGCGCATGAGATAGGAGCAGAGCCACTAGCTTGTAAGAAGCGAGAAGTAGGTCGATCTCCTCGAGGTGCGGTGGAAGAAGGCACCTCAAGAGGAAGAGAAGGAACTGGATCGGGTAAGCAACCCTCATCTCCATCCTCCTCATCGCCCACAAAGATGGACTCGGATCGCCTAAGGAACTCGAGATATCGTGCCTAGTCCTGGATCGCCTCATCGAAAGTCACCTCACGTGTTTCTAACAATTTACTAGACTCGCAGCCTGCACTCTATAGGCACGAGAAGAAGTCGAGTAACCGAGAAAGATCCCATCACAAGATCGTGACTCGAACTTATCTAGGTTCCTGCACTTGAAATAAAACACTTGCAACCAAACACACGAAAATGCGAGGCTGGTTTTCGCCATATCTCAACTCATAAGAAGTGCGATGCAAGAGTGCCCAAGAAAACTCATAGAAACATGACAAGCGTAGCAATTCCTCATTAAAACTTCCTAGGTGTAGAGTACTCATCAAGCATCGCCCGCCATCTCGACCAAGGTACGGTTCTTCCTTTCCACAACGCCATTTTGTTGGGGGACGTATGGAGACGAGAACGGTGCTCTACACTGCCTCACCACAAAACTCTCAAAGTAGGAATTCTTGAACTCGGTGCCATTATCGGTCTGGTTGCTCGTAATGCACCCGGAGCTCAACAGAAAGCCTACCAAAAGACCACGAAAAGAGTAAACGCCTCATCCTTCGAGGCTAAGAAGAACACCCAAGAATACCTCGAGAAGTCATCGACCACGACAAGTGCGCACTCACTTCCTCCCATCGATCGCACTCTAGCCGGTCCCATCAGGTCCATATGGAGCGATTGACACAGTGCATCTGTCATAGTCATCAGAATCGAAGGATGTGAAGTAAAGAACCATTTTGCCGCGTCCGGCAAGGAGCACAAACAAGATCCTTGACCATTTTGAGTTTCGCAAACCACGAATGAGATCGTGGCCGCTAACTCGGGTCGATGATCAAATCCTATATGACCAAGTCTCCTATGCCGTAAAGTCAAATCACGGATTCGAAGCAATTAAACATCCGAGAGGATCACCGAAGATCCGGAAAAATCAGCACGAAAGATCCTCCCATATCGAGAAATCCCGCAAACTAGACTACCCGAAGAATCAAGAATTTTGCAATTGTTTTTCTTAAAGCTCACCTCGAAACCGTCATCGGTAAGCTGAGAGACTGAAAGCAGATTATACTGCAGCTTACTTACTAAGGCAACATCTTTTAAAATAAAAGAATCATTAATGCTCACAAGACCTTTAGCGATGACGCCCAAATGAAGCATCTCCAAAAGTGATCGCCTCATCACCGGAGCACGGGCTAGGAAGAAAACCAACGAGAATCTCCAATCATATGACGTGAACAACCGAGTCTACAATCCGGACCTTTCCTTCCCAAACCGTGACCACGAGTCAAACAGAGAGTAAAGTCTCAGTACTGGGGTGAATCAACAGAGATTTTGGCACCCAATACTGAGTAACACGGCGAATAGATGAAGTAGTCAAGCAAGACTGACCTCTATCTACCCTACGCTCTCTGTCACTCAACAAGTCAAAGATCTCACTGTTCTTCGGATCCGATCGCTATGAAAGAGCGAGTCGAAGTGCGATAATATCTTGATCTCGCCATGGTAGCTATCTCGAAAGGAAAACGAGATCTACCCTCGGACGGCGGAAGTTACGACCAAAGGGAGCATGAGGACGAAACCGTAAAACTCGGAAAAACCAAGTCCTCGATCTGCCCAAAATCATCGATGGAACAAACCTAGACCTCGTGTTGGTCTTAGGTGCACTCAAGATCCGGGCTGACCACGAATGTGCCTAAGAAACTCAACACGGTCTCTACGCGATCTTGGCGCGCTGAAGCAATGATCAACTAAATGTCCATCTTTCCGATGAAGGTGCAATGATACTTCGCCTTCCGAGGGGTCAAGCCGCAGTGGAATCACCTTCTCGTCAAATCCTTTGAACAAAACCCGCTGATTTAAAATTGACTTTCTCATCCCGGGCTTAGTTTTGATCACACCAGTGCTATGGTTTTGAGCACGACAGTGGATGCTTCCTCATATCCTCCTCGGATATCATATCCTAGACCCCGATTAAATCTGCAAATTTTAGATTTGTCTAGAATGAGATTGAGCTTCTTCTTGCCTCCTACAAACCTCTCGAGAGTGTTCATAAGATACCGACACTCCGAAAGAGAGAGGTGCAAGAAGAGCGAGGGGAAGAAGGGACATCGAAGGTAAGGGAGCGAAGAAGAACCAACAACAGAGGAAAGATTGGCTTGTGCACGCACACCGACTTTGGGGGACAAATCCTCATCTAGCAGCGATTGGTTCACGTTACTAGGCGCCTCTACCAAACCCTTAGGCTTCTTCCCAAAGACACACAATACAAGCGGATGATTGTGTCTCTAGAAGGTCCTTAGTTAGTTTCACATATTTTTCATCCAATGCAACCAAATCACATTTTAGTTTATTACAATGATTGCAAGGTGAGCTAACAAGGTCCTTAGAAGCATATTGAGCCAATTTGTTATCGTGATCAATCATTTCTTGAAACCGCTAGATACTGATTCTAATTCAAAGAGCTAACTTAGGACATTTAAACAAGAAACAACGAGCTCTAGTAGCGCAGACTTGAAATTCAAGAATTTTGTGATCTGCCTGCTTTAGGTTCATCTTGAGATTATTACAATTTTCACAAGTTTCGAGCAGATCAAGCAACATGGTATAAAGACCTCTAAACGAATTGTCCTTAACCTCACATGAGGTGCAAGCGAGCCTCAACAAAGAGTGGATAAAGGAGGTGCTACCCTACTCATCTCTAATTCAAAGAAGAAGGCTAATGTTCTCTACCTTAATCATGTCAAGTTCAGAGGACACACTATCATGCAAGGTCCTTAGTTTTCCATGTCATCAAGCAAAGCACGACAAGTGTCACAATCATCACGGGAGGGAGCAGATGTAAGTAAAGTCGGCTCCGTGATAGTCTAGCTACTTCCTTCTCCAACACGTAACACTTAGCCCTAGACTTAGCATGAAATCTACCTAGCTTAAGAAAAGCATCATTAAGCTGGTCATAAGTGGGACTAACCTCATCGGTCGAGTCGGAGTACATTTGTCGCTCGATTCGCCTCGAGGGCCATGAAGCACATGCCGAGAAGTTGCCGTCGTCCTTGGGATCATGATCGTCCTTCCCATCATCGTTACTCCACCCTCCACCTCGCTGGTGTCCAGTTCGTCGAGGCGGTGAGGACGCGATGGAATGCCTTCTTAGCCTTCCCAAAGTTGCGAACTTCTTCTTGCCTTGATCAGTCTTTGAGGGCTTCGTGTTGCGGTTCTTGTCGATGTAGTCGTTCTTGCTTGGACCGCCATAGTCACCTTTGCCCTTCCCAAGCTTGGGACGGTTTGCTCGGATGTGGTTGGGGCCACCACACTCAAACAAATCACAGGACCTCCTCTTTTACCATCCCTCCTCCTCTTGTAAGCATGGGAAAACTTCCAGCTAGGAGGGCTAGTGCTCATCCTCAAGTCGCTCTAACGATCATCGCTTATGTCACGAGAGCAGCGGCTAGGAGAACCCACGACGACTCGTAAGAAGATCCGTGGGATCGGTGACTAAAGCCATCGATGTGACTTCGACCTTCGAGAGACAATGTCAATCTCGTGAGTCTTGAGACGAGTAAAGCGCATCAAGAGTCAGGGTCGAGAGGTCCGTGCTATCTTTGATGGTAGTCACTTTCATCTCCCAAACACGAAGATCAAGTGCAGAAAGCATCTGTCGAGCGTTATCCGAGTCGGGGTATGTAAGACCGACCGCTCGGAGGTTGCTCAAAATCTTGTGAAAACGAGAAAAGCACTCGTCTAAAGATTCACCAGCAAGCATTTCAAATTTCTTCGATTCACGCTTGAACCGGTCTTGTCGAACCGTCTTAATCGAGTGGTGCCCTCATGGTATGCATCGAGGGTCACCCAGATGTCGTAAGCAGAAATCAAATGAGAAATACGATCAAACTCACTTCTGCTTAAACCCTGAATGATTATGTTCCTTGCCTTAGCATTTGCCTCAACATCGGCCATGTTTCCAGCATTGATGTTCTCATCGGCAGGAACAACAAATCTAACCTTCACCTTTCTCCAGATGGCATACCCCTGAGCCTGGATGTAAGTTTCCATTCGGCTCTTCCAGAAGGGGTAATCCAGACCATCAAAAACTGGAGGCTTGGTGGAATACTTGTCCGTTGCCATGGCTCAACCGACCGTTAAGATCTATCAAGAAGAGCTAACTCGCTCGATACCAATTGAAGGACCGAAATGGCAACAGAGGGGGTGAATGGTGCCTAAAATTAATACTCCCTTTCGTATTTAAAACCACCTACAAAGATCTCTGAAGATCTAAAGAAAGTAAATGAAGCAAGATCAAATAACAAAATCAAGTTTCAGTCGTTCTTCCGAAATCGGAAGTTCGGAAGTACATCATGGTAGTTCCGCTATGTAGTTCCGTTAGTATAGCGCGAAGTTCCGCTTATGTACTTCACGCCTAAAATCGGAAGTTCGATTATCCCGAGCTAAGAACGTAACGCTCGGTTTTTGCTCAAAATCCAAACTACTTAATCTTGAATGCTCTTCTCGAGTCAAGTTTTACAGACATCATCCTAAACACCATCTTGACCTTATGGAGAAGAATCGCAACCAAAGATTCAATAATCGAACCAAAACCGGATTTCTTGAAGAAGGGCAAGAAAGACCAAAACCCAAAATAGACACGATTCTCAGATTCTTAGTTCATGAGACTTTGGGAATCCATTAGCAATAGCAAAACGACTCTAGATATTAAGTTTCATGCTATTTCATACGACGAATCAAAAGATACATCAAAACCTTAACTATTCAACATGAACGAGAAAGGGAATAGAGAAAGGCATAGGCAAGTAATCAAAACCTCAGAGATTCATTAATAGAAATCAAAAGATTACAAGGAACCACAGAGGAATGATTACAAGATTTTCAGTTCATTCTCTCTCAACAACCTCTCAAAGCAAAACAAACCTTTTTGCTAAGGCTAACCCTAATTTTCTTTCTCCCAAAAAGTCTAACCCTAACTCCAGGGTTCTCCCCTATTTATAGCCTTGGCTAATGGGCCTCCAACCCATTAAGCCCGCTACACCCGAACGGAACCGCCTCCACTTTTGCCGCTTTGCGAAAAGACTCTTCGCCTTGCGCACCTTCCGAAGCCTCCGTACACCTTGTTGTGCACGACTCGCAACCGCTTCAAGATTCACGCCATCTTCGACACATCCCGACCGCTTCGACCTCAACGCCTCCGCGCCTTAGTCCGGTCCACGTGTCTCGCCACGACTCCATCTTGATGCCTGCAATCAACACAGCATAAAAACACATCACATAGCATTGCACAATATCATAGCATCAATATTTGTATAAGACTCAAACTCATACAAAATCAAAATCACAATTTAACCTTCTCGCGCAGCTCGACACAATCGGAAGTTCCAGATTTACCACAAATGAAGTTCCGATTTCGAACATCCGCACTTGTCGAATTATCGGAAGTTCCGCGCTTACCATCGCAGAACTTCCGATCTTCTAACATCCGATTTTCCAAATATTTAATTCCGATTATCAACACAGAGAACACTCAATGTCGAAATATCGGACACTCGCTACCCCTTGTGCGGAAGTTCCGATTTCTTCACCGAGACCAAAACCAGATTAATCGGAAGATCCTATTTCTAACACCGTAGTTCGATTTATCGAACTTCCGCCCATACACAAATGTAGTTCCGATTACCCGACTCACCAATCACCCAAACCTAAAACCCAACTCTCAATCTAATCAACACACTTGTCAAATACTCATCACTCGAGTGGAGGACCTCTCACATGGTCTCTCATCAACGGTATGTTGCGGATCTTGGAACAGCATCTCCTCATCATCCGACGACTTTGGCCACTCGTATGTCCTACCCGCCGAGAGTAGGGAGTGGTGCTTTGTTGTAGTAGTCCTCGAGCTTTCTTTGGAAAACTCGTGCTTCTTGAGGTCATGTCCTTCCTTTTTATGAAAAGGACACCACCTTGGTTTGTCGTTCCTACGATCGTGGCGCTTACCTTTGCCTTGATCGTGGTAACGACTTGGTGGTTTGGGGCTCTCCATCTTTCGGCGGCGAGAACCTCCTTGGAACCACTGGCTTGTGGTTTTTGATTTTTTATTTTCTTCTTGGACTTTTTTGCTTTTTTATCCTTACCAACTTCACCTGGCTCTCGAGGAGTATATGTTTCTCGATCGATAGTGTTGTTCCACTCGACTGCCTCGTATAGCGATTGCATATCGATCGGCCATCTCAAGAGTTCGGCACAAATGTTGGGAGGATTCGAGCAATGTCCTCCGTTATTCTTCATCGGACTCCTTGCTTAAAAGCCACGATCACGGAGGAATCGAAATTTCGAATTGAGTTACTTAACCCGACTAAAGCGCTTGATGAATTGGCGTAAGGTCTCGTTGTTGTTCTTTTTATCCGGTGCAAGTCGTCTTCTTTTCCAGGGTGGTTGTATGTGCCTTGGAAATTCGCCTGTAGAAGATCACAGAGGTGTTGCCAAGAGTAGATCGACTCGAGTGGTTGGTTTAATAACCATGATCGAGCGGATCCTTCGAGCACAGTCGGAAGGTAATTCGCCATTACATGCTCTCCTCCTCCTCGCCGCTCGGACAATTTGTTGATAGATCTGAAGAAATTCGATGGAATTTTGAGATCCATCAAATTTCTCCATGTTCATCGGTCGAAAATGAGGTGGCGGTGATAATCGCTCGAAGGTCGGCGAAAATACCCGCATCCGTAATCACTCTTGACGCCTTCTTTGTAGAAAAGAAGGGTTAATGTCACCAGTGATCGATATCGACGATACCCGTGCAGTGACTGCTCGTAGTAGGCCTCGGTTCTACGAGGAGAATACTCCTCGTATTCCACTCGTTAGAATTTCTTTGTCGAAGTGGTGAATGATCACCTCTTGAGGGGCTTCTTGATCTTCACCGATCGAAGGTATTTCTCGAATAGGGAATCGATTCGACTTATGATCGTGTCGATTCCTCGAGAAAATATTCGATTGATCAGTAGTCGAGGAAGTCGTATTGCTACGACTACACGAGTGTTGTCGATGAGGTACCTCGGTCTTGTCATCACAGTTCGAAGTCTTTGCGTAATCTCTTCAAAGAAAGAGATCGTATCTGGCGCTCGAGCAAGCTCTTGATCGGGATTCTCGAGCAAGTCGTTGATGTTCGGAGTTCTTGTACCTCCTCCGATCGATGTTGAATGCGCCCGAGCAAGTTCTTCCGGATCGCAATTTTCTTTCTTCGACGACATCAAAATCCTCCTCCTCGTGTCTTTGAGGCCTTCTTAGTGGAGTGCGAGAATGTCGAGGATTTCCCTCGCTTCATCAGTGTTGGTCCTCTCGCCAACCGGTGGTGCCCTTGCCATTACCACGAGGGGCGCAGTGTGTGATCTTCGGGAGTGTCCTTATCTCGGCCTCCATGAGGTCGACCTCGATTTGGGGAAGGACGAAGACCTCCGCTGATGATTCTCACTTGCGCTCGAGGCCTCCCCGCTGAGGAGTGCTCGAGGACACCATCTGGCGACTTGGAGTAATCCCCTCCGTAGGGGAACTCGGGTTATAATCGCCTCCGCTCGCAAATGAGATCTGCGGGAGACGGTGAATTTGCAGAAAGCATGCTTGATCCCACCTCTCTGGAGTTACCCCGAGAGAGAGAATCACTAGATGCTTGGTGGAGTCCCGGAATGGTGGCTCCCGAACTTGACTTACCAAGTCGGATTTGTCTTAAGGGGACTTGAACACTTGGAGAAAAAACTCGTCGCGTTGTGAGTCCTCCCCGAGGCGGTCTGGTCGGATTGACCCTTGTCCTTTGAGGGAAATGGCTCCTCTGTTGGGCGTATTGTTGTGGGGATAAGGATCCTCCTCAACTCTATTAATGGGATGGTTTCTGGAGAATAATCTCCAAGGCAACATCACCATCGATGCATCACTCGGTTCATAATCGAAGCCGCATCCATGTCGACGTCTGCGACCGCTAAGTCAAACCAGTTCTCTTCGCTCCATTCTCCGCCATGATTGCATGAGATTGGAAAAGAGAGTATGTTGACAAAAGATTACCTAAGATCCCCACTGACGGCGCCAATCGTCGGTGTATTAGAACCGATCTTACGTAAAGATTGTTTGATTCGGGGTCTCCTAGAGATAAGATCACGCAGAGTGGATTGACACGGATGTTTAGATGTGTTCAGCCTTCTCCGGAGAGAATAATAACCCTAATCCTGTGTGTATGGTATTCTTGATGATCAAGTAAAAGACTAAGACTATTACAGAGAATAGCACTTGTGTTCCTACTTGACTGGCTCTTGTCCCTCTTCCCTTATCTCTCTGATCGATGCCCTTATATAGTCGTGAAGAAGTAGCCGTTTTGCCCTGCGGGAGATGCGCCTGATTAATCCAGTAACGGGCGCATGATGGCAGTAATTACTGGCGCCTCGGCTTCTTCCGCGTCGCAATTATCTTCCAGAGATAATGGGGTAATTACGCACCATTAATAAGCGGAATAATAGTGCGTGCAGACCGTTCGGATTCCTTAATCAATTGGACCCACTCGCCTGTAGGTTTGATTATAAGGTGGTCGTAGTTTACCTGGTCGTAGAAGAGCTTACGACCAGGTAGCAGTCGTAGAAGAACTTACGACCAGGTAGCAGTCGTAGAAGGACTTACGACTATGTAGTGGTCGTAGAAAGACTTACGACCATGATATAGTCGTAGCAAGACTTACAACCACTTATTGGACTTCTCCCTTTTAGATAAGGGTACCTCTGGGGTCTATGTGACATCATATTTACCCATAATAAGAATTATAGATAAAAGATAAAAATGAGGATTATTAGATCCTCGTCAACTCTTTTGGTGGGTCCAGGCAGCAGTGTGGTTTAGGATATCATGAGGATAGACCACGGGTAGCACCTAGACAGGGGGAGTATCGGTCTTTTGGTAGATCGTTTTGGAGAGGTCCAGGTGGTGCTCATGGGCATTCTTATGATTTTGTGCCTAATCATTTTTCTGCTGCTTCTTTTGCTATTCCCAGGCATCGTTCATCTCAGTACTGGACACCCAGATTTTCTATCTCAAATCCCAGTACTGAGGCTTGGATGTTTTGAGGGAATTTGCTTTTTCTGTTTTCATTGTATCATAATGCATTTTTATTTCAAATGTCGTGCATTGCATAATAAAAATTGTGGAGCTTTGAGTATTATCCTTGTATGGCTTGATTTCATACTCTATACCTTGTCATATCAAGTGATAGTCCGCCGACTTCTTTTATGGCTCTTCGTGTTTTGGCTTAGCTTTTCCTTGCTAGCTTTATATCTGTGAGCAAATTGAATCGAATCATGTCTTGTTGGATCTTGTGACTAGTTTTGCTCTAGTGATCCTCTTATGATTCTTGCCATGTCTTACAAGCTGAATTGAGTCTTGAACTTATTTTGAGATGAAAAATGAGCTTTTTATCTTCTTAAGTCAAGCAAATAAAAAAAGATTTTCCGTGCGAAAAAAGCGATCTCACCAATCCTTTCTCATGAGACGGCTTGCCATTGCACTAGGCATGAACTCGGGGAGTTTTGGATGACCTAGACCACTCTTTTAAGCTTATCGCTTGAGATGGTCGCAGAAGGCTTGAGATCTAGCACAAGTAAAAAAGAAGAGAAAGAAAAGAAAATTTGCACAAAAGGGCTAAGTGCTTGAGCTTTGCTTCAAAAGAATTCTCTTAATGCTCAAAATGCCTCTATTCTGCTTTGAGTCTCTTTCTGCTTATAGACATGGCTTGACTCATTTTTGGTTGCTTTTAGTGAATCTATGACATTGAGCAACCTTTCATGGTTTTAATTCTGTTAATCTCAGATTTCTGCTATCTTGGTTTTAGCTTTGCAGTACATGTTTTGCCATGATTGAATATAGCTTCTACTCTTTATATGGCTTGGTATATGTCTTGTACTGTCTACATAGATAATGGTCATGGCTCCTTTTTGCTTAATTTCAAATAAAGTCATTTCTTCATGCTCGTTCTTCTCTCATGCATCTTGATGAATTCATTGTCAAAGGGGGAGAAGGATTGAAGAAAATGCTGCTTTGGAGCTTTTAGTTCACATAAGGTTTCATGCATAAAAGAACACACACACACACACACACACAAAAAAATTTGTGAACCTTTTGAAAATTTGTGATCATAGTGAGTTGAGTCTCTGGGTTTTATTGCCTTTTTCTGATTTGAATTGAAATTCAAGAAGACTCACAATGATCAAAGGTCAAATAGAACTTATTGTCTTTCATATGGACCTTAGTGAGATTTTGGCCATCTTACGGATTTTGAATCCTTTTGTGCGTTCAATGCCTTATCTCACTTGCCTTCACTATTCGCCACTTGGTCGCTTCTAAGCTTTTTCTTGCTTATGGACCAAGTTGTGCCTTTATGCGAAAACGGCGATTTTACTTTTCATTTGAAAAACCACATTTTCTTGAAATTGCCAATGTGTTCATCAAGGGGAGATTGTGGATATCGTGAGGATATGTGCACGATCTCGGGATGATGAGTCAATTGGCAATGGCTTTGTTGGTTTGCAAAATCTCGCGTTTCGGGTTTGCTTGGCTTTGTCGGACCACGGCGATCGGACCGGAGGTGTGGGATGTCGATCACCTGGGACTGGCCGGGCGGCGGTGGTGGCTTGGCCGGACCGGCCGACCTAAAATGGATTTTGGGGCTAATCCAAAATAGGTTGTGTAGGCGGTGAGGAGTCTCCTGATGTGGTCCCATCATTTTGGAGCTCCCAACAAAGTTCTATTGAGTTGAAAATTCCGAAGGTTTGGATTTTCAAGCTAGACTTTTGGTAAGTCTTTTGGACCGTCCGACCGCCGTTGTGGGAGCGGTCCGACCGGCTGATATCGGCCTGACCGCCTTGTGGCTGATCGACCGCTTTGACTTGGAGGTGAGCCAAGTTTGCATTGTTGTGGTTTCAATGTGGTTGATGTTTAGTTATCAATGCTTTATTGATGTATATTGCATTGCGGAACTAACGTGGGTCAAGTTGTGAAGAACTTGTTCCGAAACGGTTTGTTTGTCTATTGTCATGCGTGTGGCTTGCGTGTCAACGACGCCAACGGTGAGTGGATCGACTACGCTTGGAGAGCCGAGGTCCGAACGATCGGGGATACCGGGAGGTCGTGTGACTCAAGCATGGTGCGAAATGGACAAGATGGATCGAACGGTGGTTCGGTGCAAACCGGTTGGATCAAAGCGGTGCGGATATCGGTGCGAGTCTCGGGAGGTTCCGGGATTCGGACAAGAGAGGCTTGGCGTCGATGAGAACCGCCGATCAACCTACACGTGGTGAAGCGAAGATTGCTTCAACAGATTAGTATGTGGGTCCCATGGGTGAGTGGGCCCCAATTGTGTAACTCTAGTCTCTCTAGTATAAATAGGAAAGGGGAGAAGAAAAACCTTGGAGGCATTCATTTGGTTTCCCCTTGCTTTTCTAGGGTTAGGGTTTGGAGAGGAAGAGAGGAGAGATTGTATGCTCCTTGAGTGAGCTCTTGTCCTCCTTGTTGGAGTGGCTTTGTAAGCATCTTGTGAGATCAATCAATCTTGTGATGCTTGCTTGAGAGATCATTTGTCTCCTCTTTGTGTTCTTCTCTCATTTGGATGAATTTGGTGCTTCCTTGATTCAAGTGTTTAAACTTGGTCTTTTGACCCTTGTGTCTTGCTTTGTTGTGTGGGAGTACTCCTAGAATCATCTAGACCATCAATCCTCACAAGCAAGTCTTGAATCAAAGTTTTCATATTTCTAGGGTTTGTGCACTTCTTGATTAAATCCTTGAGAGATCGATTATGCGAAGTGGATCTCAAGGATCGTCGCTAGAAATAGGTCTCTAATATCACTAGGGAGGTGTGCTCGAAATTTGGTCAAGTTTCATTGGTTGAATCAAAAGTTGGATCAAATTTCGTTTTGGATTTGGGGTGGATTTTCAAGATCGATCGAACCGGTCTCGACCGGTCTTGTAACGGGCGGTCCGACCGCCAGATATTCGCATCATTGCATCGCTGGTCGAACGGTTGTCCACCGGTCCGACCGCCAATTAGTTGCCGGCCGATCATTGGTTGAACGCCGGTCGACCGCCTTGGTAACCGGTCCGACCGCTGTGCCTCGATCAACCCTTTGAGTTTAAGTCTCCACATTTGTGTCGTGTGGTTGTCGGGTTATCGAATTCAAGACAAGGCTTCATTGTGTGCTTATCGATCTTCTTAGCTTTCATAGCTAAAGGAGTGAAGTTCGTGTTGAATTTGAGTTAGGCGAGAAAGTTTTGAAAGCGCCTATTCACCCCCCTCGATCGCCTTTCCGGTCCTACAGTATTGCATCAAAACTACTTATCAAGATTAAATCGGATTGGGATGAAACTGAAAAGATAAGAAAAGAGATGAAAGAAAGGAAGAACTGAGAATTACTAGGTTGGTAAAGGGGGCCCAGGGCAGGGGAAGAAGATGAAAAAGAAGAAGAAGAAGATGATGATGATGAGGTAAGAGGTGGGACCCCTTTACATCTGGTTAAAATATAGGGACCAATAAAACTCTTACTCGGTCAGAGGCTGTAAATTCAGTGCCAACCATTTTCCCGTTTCGGCGGGCAGAAAATGCTTCCTTGTTACGTAATTATGTTCTCCACAACGGGACACATTGGAGTGTTTGGGCACGTAAGAGAACCGCCCAGAGGTGGAGTGTTGGGCACGACGCTAAGGACCGCCCCAACCAACATTACCAGAACTCGGTGTGAAGACAAGTTCGGCACCGACGGAACGTAATGGGTGGAGACCTAATCACGTAACCTAGAGAACGTTCTGTATTCTGAACTTGAACCCGCATCAAAGGAAATGCTGGGGACCTGGCTCTTTTAGAGTTCAGAATAGCTATGGGTAAAGTGGTACAAGCCTGCGCAGTGCTATACAAATTATGAATTCATGCTAGTCTCCTGGATTGGAGTCTACGGGAACCGCCAGGGGTCTATCCTCTATTCGAGTGAGAAGTAGTATTTTCAGTATTAAAGTTTGCCACTTAATGTTTTCACGAGTTGTTATTTTCAGAAAAGATATGGTATAGAAAATGTGATAATAAACAGAGATAAGTCATACAGTGCATCTTTGGCTATTAATGCTTGCTGAGTACTTTTGTACTCAACCTTGTTAGTATTCTCCTTTGTAGATCCTAGTCCGGATGGGAATTATCCCAAGTGGGACGAAGGATATGCAGATATCGAAGAGGCCGAAGGACGCGAGGGAGCTGACTGCAAGGACCAGGGCGAGATAGACAGCTTGTTCGACGCGTGGGACGAGTAGACGACCAGAAGAGCTTGGCCGGCAAGCGAGGGGACTTAGTCCCACTTATCGGCTGTAATGTACTATCTGTAAAGATCATAGTCTTGCGTGGCTACTGTTGTAATAAAGATATACAGTTTTTATCTTATTATTCTGCTGCGCAACTATGATAAAAGGCTTGCTATTCGTCGGAGCGGTGTTCTACCGGGCAGACGAATAGTAATTCGTATGCCTAAGTGTGATTACCCTAGGGGTAATGACACGGTGAGTCACAACAGCACTGCGGCTCTAGTCACACTAGTGGGACTTTGCAAACGCATCGCCGGTCGAATTTCATCCCGCAACCCAATCAAGAACTGAGTGACAAAAAATTGTTATGCAAAGTTGCATCCAAAGCCAACAGATGGTGCATACATGCTTCAAAAAGTCATACGGTATTCCGCTACCATTCCCGTCTGTTTAAGCAGCAACAACTGATTCTTCTGTGCCTCATATTCGTCCAAGCCGAATTCCTCTTCCACGGCTTAACAAAACATATCCCACCTTGCGAGTAAATATAGTCTCTTGAATGCTTGAAGCCAGAGAGCAGCGTGACCCTCTATGTACAGCGTCGCCGTGGAGACCCATTGTATCACGGGCACACGGTACATCTCAAAATAAGTGAGGCAACGGTCCAACCATAGCAATCGATTCTCTCTCGTGAAACTTTGGAAAACCATGTCGAGGTGGTCTGGAAAATTGTTCCTCCTCTGTGATGGTGGTTGGAGTAGCCATCATCTGGTAAGTGGATTCGGAGCAGAAGGTGGAGCGAGAAGTGGTGGTCGATGATTCGCCAACATACCTGAGGTGGTCACGGTGGATACTGGGTCCGCTTCTGATGGCCGCGGTGGTGGCAGAGGGGTTGGATGTGGTGCCAGATTCAACTATGATTACTTCTTCTTCACTTCATCCATCGCCTCCTGGGTGATCTCCATTTGTTGCCCAAGTTGCCTCATATCTTGCCCAAGTTTCTCAATCAGCGTCGCTTGCTGATCAAAACATGCCAAGATCTCGGATAACTTTCCATGCATCTGTTTCGTTTGATCATCCATCGCTGTGAGCAACTGGCGAGTCTGAACGTTGGGCTTCTGCGGCGCCGTCATGGAACTCCCTTTCCCCTCCGATCAACCTTGGGCGGGTATTACGGTCTCACAGCGAGCACCAACCCTTCCTTCGGAATTACTGATCGCGTGGGGGAGAAGAGATCACGGCTCTGATACCAGATGTGATGACCCAATTCCCGTCGAACGAGTCTCACAAATTTGCGATAGGATTTAGTAGCCATGATTGGTACATTTGGGGATAGTAGGAGATGAGAATCGCAATGAACAGTAATTGCACAGTAGCGCAATGAACAGTACCTAAAAAAGCCGTCGCCACCACCGGTCGATGCCCCCCCTAACAAGCGGAGTAACACAAAGAGAAAAAAAGGAAGGGGGAGAAGATAATGCCGGCGCCACACAGCCGCACCACGTCGCCGACCGGATGCATCACTCCGAGCCGCACAGGGTCCGCCATGGCCGCACGAAGCGTGCCGCGTACGGCCACCTCCTGCAGAGGCGTCACCACCTCGCACAATAGCCGGCCCCACCGGCCTCCCGCGACAGCCCCGCATGGCCGCCGGTCTCCACGCCATTGCGTCGCTCCTTCGGGCCACGCACGGCTCACACGTCGTCTTGCCATGGCCGCACCATCTATGCTTGAGACGCGCCGCGCCGCCACGCAGCTCTGTGAGCACCTGAGGCGGCTGTCGCATGGCTCATGCGCCACCGGCCACCCCGTGTTGCTCGCGTGAGCTCGCCACCTCCACACTAGCGCCTCTGTAAGATCGAGGATGTCGACTAGAGGGGGGTGAATAGGCGAGTTTTAAAATCTTTTGGCTAAAACTGAGTTTTATGCGGAATCGTAAATCAATTCGGTTTTGCTCAATTAAAACCTAAATCAACCGGTCTTGACTAAGTGCACCGACAATATAAGACTATTGATAATGATAGCAAACATACAAAAACTACAATCAATTTAGTTCTAGGAATGTAAATAGCACAAAGTAAAACACAAGAGAAATAAACCACAATGACACAATGACGTTTTACCGTGGTGTTCGGAGACTTACCGGTCTCCTCTAATCCACGTTGAGGTAAGCCCAAACTAATTGGACCGGCTCCACGAATTAATCCAAACACCTCAATTCCACTAGTGGTAGCAGTTTCCCGCTCCGGGTAGGTGAGATCCAACCTTCACAACATGCCGGGCTTTCTCACAAGCTTCTTGAGAAGACCAACAGTCCACAACGCCTCTATGCCGTCTAAGTGCAGTCAAACACCAAGAGTAATAAGCCAAACCCCTTGCTTGACTCTCACCACGTGCAACGAATGCACAAGCTGAAGTGGATATAAAATCCACCTCTAGATGCAACACATGCAACTAGAGAACTATCTCCTTGCTCACAAGGTGCAACACATGCACAATTGAGAGGAGAACCTCACACTAGCTCAAGTGAGTGAAATGAGATGCCAAAGATTGTCTCAACTGGTCAAGGTGAGTATTTATAGTCCACATACAAAAACTAACCGTTGGGAGCAGAAACCCACAAAAATCAGGATTTGCGGTAGTACCGTCGTATAAACTCTAGTACTTCCGTTTTTTACTGTTCATTGGTCGTACGGGTGTATTAACAGCTCAAAAACTAGCCGTTAAGGTTTTTGTGCAGTAGTACCGCAGTACAAAGGGCGGTACTACCGTTCTGCGGTAGTACCTCTCTTCTCGGGCGGTAATACCACAGTCCAATTTAGCATAGACGACACTCGGTAAAAAGGTCATAACTTTTGGCTCCGATGTCGGAATTAAGTGATCTTGGACTCTATGGAAAGCTTATTCAAAGGGCTACACAACCCACCTATTTGATTGATCTTAAACACATTTGATCGAATCAAAAGTATAACTCCAAAGAGCCACTACCTGGTCTAAGTCCAAAGAAATAGCAACAAGCAATCTTAGATCATGCCAAGGGAAAATGCATGGACCCCAACAATTTGCAAAACACATTTAAAAACTTAGATCATAACACAAGGAGTGGGTACATGGACTTAACCATTTGCAAAATAAATTTACAAAGTATAGTCACATGCTACAAGGATTAGATGCATGAGCCTCGGCTATTTGCAAAACACATTCGTAAATAATAGCATTATGCCACGGAGAGCTAGAGCAAGCAATATTGAGCTATAAACACATGATGAGACTCAAGCTACTAGACAAGACCCCTCTTAATAGTACGACAATCATATACTAGCAATCAAGTTTTTCAACCAAACACCAAGATCGGTAAAAGACTAGGAACACATCCTTTACCCTAGATAGTCATACCTTTACCTTGAGCATCTTCTTGAAGCTTGATGACACACATCTTCACTTCAAGTCCGGGTCATTATCTTGATATGCATCAACCCATGATGCATCCTTTACTTAATCTCCATCAACACATGATGGGTCTTCTCTTGACTTGATGATCAATTCATGATCATCCAAAGTCTTCATCACCCTGGAACATAACTGTAGACGATCAAATCGTCGATCTTATGAAAATATAAAAATAGAGGAAAACGATGCGTATCTCTTGGAAGAGAATGAGGTCGCTCTTTATTACTATGAACTGGCTATTTACAAGGAATGCCTACGATCAGGCAAAAGATTAATACTAGTTACACTGAGTATGATGTTGGCTATGCTACTGAAATAGATCAAAAGTATGAATCTAATGCCAATAGCCTCTTGCCTTTATCCCCCAGGGTCTGATCTCTTCTTTTTTTTTCCCCCTTGATCATTCCATGCTCCTTCTTTAAATAGATTTCGAAGAGGTGGCAGTTGTTTCTGAAGAAGACGCATGTGTGAAGCGTTGCGTCTGGTCGGAGGGAGGCGGCAGTTGATTAAAGTATTAACTGTTGTGCGGTTAAATATCGGTGAGACATTCAACCATTAGTCAGTTTCTTAGGATTATGTAACGTCGCGTGGACAATATGAACTACAAATAATTGAATAAAAGCAAGTTTTATGTACTCAAATGATATGTTTCAAAGTAGAGATCCCCAATATATGTGGATAAAGAAATATGGATCAATACTAAGGAAATCACAAAATATAGAGTAAACTCCCCCTAAATGTGTGCATAAATGAATGTGTAATAATTATATATGTACATATTCAAGTTAGAATTTTAGTAGAGTTCAACCTATATTTTGGATTTGAGGAACACAACAAGATATGAAAATATAATGTCGAGTGCATACCTCCATGATTTTCACCTTTTCATCCAAATAAGACTACACAATAGGTATATCAATAGAAGTGTTAGTCTCACATATAAATTTATCATTAATGACCAAAATACTCTATTAACTCATAATGACGGATCTAGATTCTTCAGCCCCGCACCGGCCGCCTCCGCAAGGGCTCGTTCGTGCCACCGGCCGTGCCCCGTGACCGCACGCAACGCCTGAGCTGCCCAACTGCACGGGACGCTGGCGCCACCGGATAGTGCTTGTAGCGTCGCCGCCGCTCGGGTTAATAGGGTAGGGAAACCCTACCCATCGGCGTTACTTGAACCGCCCGATATAGACTGGGGCAACTTGGGCCAAGAAAGGCCGAAAGAATCGAAGGGTCGGCCTAGAACCACTGCACAAATGAACGAAAAGAACAAAGAAAAATGGAAAATCCTGAGATTTTGCAAAAGGCCCTCGAGAATTCTGAAAATTGTGCAGAAAATTTTCTCCAAATAGAAAATTAGCGGTTTAGCCCCTGAAAATTGCAAAATTCACCAAAAATCTATTTTCCAGCAGAAAAGGGCTTCGGGAATTCAAATTTTGAATCATTTTTGCATTTGAAGCATGTTTAACTTTGTTATTATTATTTCTGTGCAATTTATGTATTGTATGTACTATTTTTAATTATTTGTGATTGTTTATATTGCTTTTAATCACTGAAAATAGCAGTAAATCATGAAAAATGCATAGGAAAAATTCGAGAACATTATGAGAATTTTGCAACTATTTTTGCAAATTACCAGTAGTAATCTTATAGAATCTTTACATGAATACGCAGATGACTGGCATTACAAACCGAGAGTTCGAAGAGCTGGCCCAGCATGACCATAATTACCTGACTTGGGCATCAGATGTTGAAATCGTACTTGGAGCCAAGAAGCTCCGTGTTGCTATTGGACTTGGCACCTTGAAGGAAGTCATTCCAGCTGTTGAGGAGAATGATCAAGCACTTTATTTCATCAGACACCATCTCTGCCTAATGCTCTAGAATGAGTATATGGTATAAACGAACACACTAGATTTATGGACTGCACTGAAGAAGCGGTTCGAGAAGCTGAAATACGCTATTCTTCCTCGGGCAGAATGGAATCAACTACGTTTTACTGACTACAAGACCGTGGGATAGTACAATTCTACATTGCACAGAATTTGTACAAGTCTTCAACTCGGTGGTAAGGTAACCACGGATAAGTAGAAGATCGAGAAAACTATTTCTACTTTTCACCCAAATGTAGTGATTTTCGTACACAACTATCGTCAGGATGGCTACAATGAGTATACCGAATTGATTGACATCATGCAAGTTGTGAAAGCTCAAGATGAAGTTCTCAAAAGAACTACATTTCACAGCCGCCTAATAGCAAAGTTGGTAATGAAGTCAATGCAACCAGCTACAAGGTGAGGTCTCACTTAAAAGAAAGAGGCAAGAAGGCTAAGGTCATGAGTCACAAAACCAAGCAGAATGCTCAAACCAAGAAGGGCGAACAAAAGAAGTGCGATGAGAAGCCCTATGGTCACCGCAGGACCAAAGTTGCTACAAATGTGACACTTGGGGACATTGGTCACGTGTTTGCCGTGAACCGCAACGTGATTGATGCCTTTAGGGCTAAGAATAAAGGCAAAGGACAGCATGAGGCACAACTCGCCATTGAAGGAACAGAGGATCCACAGTCATCGGTTGCACCCATGGATGTGAACAGCTCAGTAGCAGCCCTATCACACCTTCTTTGGACATCACTGCGGTAGCAGCTGTAGTTGCCGAAGAAGAGAAGTTGGATATGGAGCAGATTCAGACAGAAGTTTCTTCATACTTCGCTGATTCGATCTAGTGCACTTATTGCACTTAGATTTTATAGTCATTTGCAATTTATGGTTGTGATAGAACACTAAATTTTGAATAAATGGTTGTAAGCTCTAGGAGAGCAAAACAATAAATTCTTATGATGAGTCTGCAAGATTTTTCCGTATTAATAATAGCAAGTTATGCTCTGTTTTGAAATATTTTATTGGTGTGTGGATTGCTTGCTACCCCATATTAATAAATACTTTATATATCAAAATGTGTGTGACGCCCGATGGAGGAAGTGTGCGTAGCAGATAGCGGCATAACGAATACCATGTTAAGAGAGACAAAAAATTTCAGTCGATCAGCAAGAATGTTGATAGTCTTATGACAATCGCAAGCAACCATACTTGTATAATAGGCTCAGGAAGAGCCACAATTATACTCCCGATGGGCGCAACATTGGTCATTGAAGAAGCCTTGTTGTACCCAGAATAGACTAGGACTCTCTTAAGCTTTAAAGATATCCGCGCTAACGGTGTCCACGTAGAGACTGAAGAAGAGTATGGCAAGGAATACATGCTCAGTACAAAGCGCAAAGAAAATAAAAATGTATTAGAACAACTTCCTTCATATGAATCTAGGCTATACTACACTCACATTAAGTCATCTGTGGCCTACACTGTCTTGAAAATCACTTTTAGAAGCTCTGAACTTTTCTATCTCTGGCATGATAGATTAGGCCACACCGGTCTTAGAATGATGATAAATATAATTACTAATTTTCATGGACATAATGTAAATGTAAAGAATTTCCCGAATCCAGAATATTGTTTGCCCTGTGTGCCACCGGGAAACTGATTACTAGACCCTCTACTATGAAAGTAAAGGATGAAATTCTTGTATTCCTGTATCGTATCCAGGGAGACATTTGCTGTCCTAAATAGCCCATGTCAGGGCCATTTAGGTACTTTATGGTGCTCATCGATGCTTCCTCGAAATGGTCGTATGTATGCTTATTGTCTGCGAAAAACAATGCTTTTGCAAAGCTGATCTCACATATAATTAAAATTAAGAATAATTTTCTTGATCATCATGTGAAGTCCATCATAATGGACAACGCCAAGAATGTACTTCAAAGACATTTGATGATTATTGTATGGTATGGCCTTTTGCAAAGCTGATCTCACAGATAATTAAAATTAAGAATAATTTTCCTGATCATCATGTGAAGTCCATCAGAATGGACAACACCGAAGAATGTACTTCAAAGACATTTGATGATTATTGTATGGTATGGCAATGGGAATTACCGTTGAGCATTCTGTACCACATGTCCACACCCAGAATGGACTAGCAGAGGCATTAATTAAAAGAATTAAATTTATTGCCCGACCGCTCTTGCATAATTGTAATTTACCAACTAAATGTTGGGGACACGCAGTCCTACACACAACAACTCTCATCAATTTTTGACCGTCGGCATATAACATCCATTCACCTATGCAATTAGCGCAAGGGTCAGCACCGAAAATCTCTTATCTACGAAGGTTTAGTTGCAAGATTTATGTATCTATACCACCACCGCAGCGAACTGCAATGGGCCCTCTCCAAATGTTTGGGATATACGTTGGTTATGAGATAGCATCCATAATCAGGTATATGGACCACATACTGGAGATTTGCATACAGCCCGCTTCGGTGATAGCATATTTGATGAGGATAATTTCCCATCATTAGGGGAGGAAATCAACCTCTTGATGAAAAATATCGGGAACTGACGTGGCAAGCCACGGGAATCCATGCACATGACCCGTACACTAGTGAAGTAAATAGAGAAGTCCAGAAGATAATTGATTTACAAGCATTAGTGAATCAACTGCCTGACCACTTTAGTGATTTGAAAAGTGTGACCAAGTCGCATGTGCATGCACGCAATGCACCGGAGAGGGTTGAAATACCAAAGAAAATTAAAGGTATCCCTAATCCCGTCCAAAGGTCTCAGAATAAAAGGACGAGAACTCCAGCCCCTTGAATCCAAAGTAACCGGGGATGCCTGGCGAAAAAGGATAAAAAGTACTTGACACAGTCAATCACTAAAGTTCCCCACAGCCAGAAGGGGAGCCAGTTGAGACCTGACACCAGTATGGAACCTTTAGTAAAAGACATACTGGATTTGAATATTCTCACGGAGGGAGACATCAGCATGGATGTGTGCACACATCGGAGCTGAAAAACTAAAGGGACTTGCATAATTGAAAGCAGCGGTGATCAAGTAGAAGCATTAGAAATATCGCCCCATGAAGAAATAGCTATAAAATATGTGACCATGGGAGAATCTATGAATAGAACAACAGCCAATGTCGATATTTATTTTGCAAAAAAAATTATCACAATCATAAATCTTGATCGAGAGCCTGCATCTCTCGCTCAATGTAAGAACATATCAGATTGGAAGAAGGCAATATAAGTAGAATTATTATCTTTAAATAAAAGATAGGTTTTTTGGCCTGTAAGCCGCACGCCTCCCATTTGCACCCCGTAGGGTATAAGTGGGTATTTGTTCGAAAGAGAAATGAAAATAATAAAATTGTAAGACATAAAGCAAGGCTCGTTGCACAAGGTTTCACTCAACGACCAGGAGTCGATTATGAAGAAGTTTATTCCCCGATCATGGGCAGAACTACCTTTAGATATTTAATATCAATGACAGTAAACTTGAATTTAGAAATAAAATTGATGAATGTGGTAACTGCATACCTTTATGGGAACTTGGATTCGGACATTTATATGAAGGTACCTGAAGGTATCCCTGTCCCGAACTAAGACAGATAAAATAGAAATCTGTAGAAAGCCACTGTATGGACTGAAGCAATTAGACATAATGTGGTATAATCGCTTACAAACAGTGAGGATTGTCCATGTGTTTTTATAAGGCGATCCTAGGATGGATTCTGTATAATCTCAGTATATGCAGATGACCTGAATATCATCGAGACCCTGGAAGATATTAAGAAAGAAAGCTCTTACCTGGAGTCGGAGTTCGAAATAAAAGATTTGGGTAAAACAAAATATTGGCTAGGCTTGCAACTTGAGCACACCCCTAAAGGGATTTTAGTACATCAGTCAACCTACACTCAGAAAGTATTAGAACGGTTCGGCTTTGAAAAGACATATCTTTAGAAAGTGGCGAAGGTCGGTAGATCCTTACAGCAAGATAAGGACCCGTACAGACCTAAAGAAGATGGAGAGGAAGTTCTGGGACCGGAATTCCCGTACTTGAGTGCAATAGGAGCACTCATGTATTTAGCAAACTTTACTAGACTGGACATTGCATTTGCCGTGAACCTACTAGCAAGGTATAGTGCATAACCTACCAAAAGGCATTGACAGGGAATAAAGGACATCTTCCGATAGCTCTAAGGAAGCAAAGATCTTGGTCTGTTCTACAGAAAGAACTAAGACCTATTTATGACTGGCTATGCAGATGCTGGGTACCTGTCAGATCCGCATACAACTAAGTCGTAAACATGCTATGTATTCATATGTGATGGAACTGTAATTTCATAGAAATTGTCTAAGCAAAGTCTTGTATCTACTTCGACGAACCACTCGAAAATTATAGCATTATACGAGGCGTCACGGGAATGTTCTTGGCTTCAGCGGATGATTCACCACATCCAGCAGTCATGTGGATTGAATACCGCGTAAACCCCACTATTATCTATGAAGATAATACAACTTGTGTTGCACAAGTGCAGATAGGTTATGTGAAGAGTCATCTCACTAAGTATATCAACTCCAAGTTCTTCTATACTCATGAATTGTAAAAGATGGACGAAATTAAAGTATTGCATACTAAGTCATGTGAAAATATTACAGATTTATTCACTAAGTCACTTTCAGCGTCTAGCTTTGAAAGATGCATATGTGGAATTGAAATAATAAGACTTAGAGAAGTGCAGAATTCGGAGGGAGAATGTTCACAAACTCTTTATTAAAACTTGATAATGAAGATCGAGTACCCAAAGAATAAATCCTGGAGATTAAATGAAATTGGGTGGATTGTACTTTTTTTTCCTTGACGAGTTTTCCTGAAGTTTCTCGGCTAAGGTTTTTACTAAGGCAATTCGTGCAGTACAGCAGAGCGTGTATCATGTACTCTTTCTCCAAAATTTTCCCACTGGATTTTTACGGAGTTTTGATGAGATATGAACATGACGAATAAGTGCTCAAAAGGGAGTGTTAAGAAACCGAACCCAAGCCTGGAGTCCTGGCCCAAGGTGGGCTATTTATCCATCCAGTAACCTATATAAAAGAGGGATCCCAACCATTATACGACAGTTTTGATAATAGCAATAAAGAGAAGTCAGAAGTCATATCATATCTCTGTGTTCAATCTATTATTTTGTTCTTGTATTCTTGTATCGTTTTACGATTTTCAGTTTGTCTACAAAGTAATCGCTCGAATTGAATTTACCAACGACGGTGCCTCAACTGTTACAGACCCAGCGGTGGACCCGACCGCAACAACCCTCAACTAATTCGCAACAACTCAATACATTCACACTTACAACTGGGCCTCATGCCAGCACGTTTGCCATGGCCTTCCTGCAGTGGCCGCCTTCACCTTCTTCCTACGTATCTGGTGGAGGCGCGACATACCGGAAGCAGCTCTTGAGCTGCATGCACCAATCTCCCAAAGCTCGTATAAAACCCAAGTCAATTGAGCAATAGATACATACAGACATCCAGGCAGAGCTAATTAAGGTTACCTTGTTGAGGTCAAGCGCCTTGAAGTTGAAGGTCTGCTCGGCCTGCTCCAGCCGCTGCTTCTCCCGGGCCAGCTGGTCCCTGGCCAGTCCCCGCAGCAGGCCGGCGAGCGGGTTGGCGTCGGGCTCGCGAAGCTTCCGGTCGGCGCTCTTCTTCTCCAGCTCGATGGCGGCCTCGATGGACTTGCCCATGAACTTCTTGAACTCCTCGTCCGACTTCCAGTCCACCTGCTGCTCCTCTTTGCTGCCCTTCTCATTACCTTCTTCCTGCCCTCCCTGATCCCCTCCTCCAACGTGATGCGACGCCTTCGCGCCGTCCTCTCCTCCGGCATGATGCGACGCATTCTCCACCTCCTTTTGCTTGTCAGGAGCCACGGCAGTGGAGGAGCCCTGGTTCGCCTTCTCCTCCTGCTCCAGCAACGAGCACCTAACCAGAGACCTACTCATAAGAGGAGGCCTGTATTGGTTCTTGGAGAAGAGAGGGAAGCTTCTTGGCATGTTTGCGCTTCTGCTGGTGCTAGTTGTACTACTGCTGCTGCTCACAAGGGAGAGGTCACAAGAGAAGTAGACTCCATTAGCGACGAGCTGTGTGCCTGTGTACGTGCTTCTTCCAATGCTTTTGCTATGGAGATTTGAGGAGCCCGTGGGGGATCTTAAAAGGGTTTGGAAGGAAGAGGGTCGAAGGCGAGAGTTCTAGAAGGTTTGAGAAGGTGCAGGGAGGAGTCGTGCAGAATGTGATGGGAGGGGTCGAGTAGTGGCGGGTGACGACGACAGAGTTGAGACTTGAGACCATGGTAAGGCCCCGGCTTACCGAACGGCCAGGAGGGCTGTACACATGGCGGTAGCTTGGCACGCTGCTTCGAAAGGCTACCCTGCCATCAAACTCCTGTGGAGATAAACAGTAGAACGAGTTCGAGTGCCTCTGCTCCAGTACATAAGGTACGAACAAGTAATACGAAGGATCTGGCACAGTGGAGAAAAAGTGTACATTGGGCTGGGGAAATTTCAACTGGTGATATCCCAGTAATCGATTCAGTAGATAGTTCTCGATCGAATAAAAAAAGTTCCGAAACAAGGGGCAAAGTTTATTAATTAGAATGATTAGGTCAGGCTACATAGGGAGGTGATCATAAGTGGTTGATCCGGTACATCTTAATATTAACATACATAGCACTGCCTCGTGCGATCTTGTCAAAGAATTCGATCCTGGATATGCTCCAAACTATGTTCTAGTCTGCTCAGCTTCACCTTCAAAATTGTACTTACACAATAGATAGTAGAACCGAGTGGTGGGTGGTAACCATCACCTTTTTTCCCGTTTCAGACATCACCACCTCCGCACCAGTGATGTGAGCAACTGCGATGCAAAACAAAGCTAGTTAGTGTTTCTTGTAACCACTTTGAAGTAGTTAAATCGGCAATCATCACTGCTCGAGAAGAAAAAATAGTTTACGGTAAGAATGCGAGGGAAATGGCTTTTGACGGAAACGAATGAAAAAAAAGCCTTCACATACCATATGAGCTCCTGTTCTCAAGAATAAGCAACATAATTCAGCTTTCGTCATCTTAATTGTTTAAGCATAGTTATAAAACCCGGACCGATCATCGACCCGGCCGAGGTCCCAGGTCACTGACCTGGTGGTCGGACTGGAGGGTCACTGGTTGGACCACATGTTTTTGAATTTATTTCTCATATGTATATCGCAAAAAAGAGGGGAAAATCAATGATGCACGAAAAGCAATAATAATAAAAGAATCTTAGTTATGAACAACAAATTAAGTCTGCCAATGAGCGACATCATAGGCTCACAAAAAAAAACAGATCATTCAACCGTTGATGTTCTAGTCTATTTTTAATATGGTTAAATATGCTCTAATTCATCTCACATCCGGATGCACTACATGTTTAGCTTAATACATGAATTGCCATCTTAGATCTAACTATATTAATCTCTGATTAGAAAATAGAACGGTAAAAATCTAACACTTGCATTTTAACTAGAGACTACAGAGTGGAGACAAGCAAAACAAACAAGTAGTAAAATGCATCGTATCTTGCTGATAGAGGCGAAGTTGAGCAGATAACATAGAGGAGTTGCCGACTGAAGTGAGATAGTGAGAACGATGGAAATTATCTACGTGTAGCCGTCAATTTTATAAGGGGATTCCTACTAAAACCTAGTAGCACCCAAAGTATGAACACGCCCATCAGTTGTCTTGGAAAGCCCGCAGCCGGATCGATGAAAAACCGGTCGGGTCAATTGCATCTCCAGTCTTGTAAGTGTGCCCGGCCTGGCAAAGCCTCAGGTCCGGAACCGCTGGGCAGTGCGGGTTTTATAACAGTCTAAGACACATGAGAGCCCTACTCTGTTGCAAACATGAGCTTCTCCACTCATAATAAGTTTGGGTTCAGGCCCACATGTCAGTGACACATGAGAGATATATAAGGGATGATGCAAACTTTTAATAGCAAATGAGGAACTGTCCTTCTTTGGGGGGTTAATGATGTAAGAAGTTAGCCAGTGATTTGTGGGAAGAAGATGCCAACTTGACACTTGACAGGCAACTAATGCCCACAAAAAACCTCCGCGTTATGTTGTGGAAGGGAGAGAAAAATGTGGCATGCAAAATTTAATAGTTTCCCATCATCACTGAGCAAAATTTAACAGTTTCCAATCATCACGAGTTGTCTGTGATCATCAGAGAGACAAACCTTAAAAATATGCTTTTCTTTTGTAACTAGTTGGTCCATATGGAATTTTTACAAAACAGCAAAAGGAACTAGAATGTCATTCTTTGACCAAACTAATTACAGTTAGTCGGAAAAAAAAATGTGCCAAAACATGTGTTTGGTCAAGGCTAATAGGCTAAGGAATTGTACTATAGTACATACGCGACAAGACTTTATGCTCAAAGAGAGCTCACATGGACTTCCATGAAAACATTTGGAATTTGGATTATGATACTGTGATAATTGTTTCAATAATTTTCTAACCTCAAAAAGTTCAAAAGGGCTTCCCCGCCTGTAGACATCATCTTGTTGGCTCTGTCCAGAGGAAAGGAGTTGGGAGACCAGGGCACGCCATGCAGTTAACAAGACCCCAGTACTTCCCATGGCTACCAAGATGAAAGGAGTTGGTGGAATATGACCGGATGTCACTGTTCGAATGGCAAGTCCTAACTAAGAGGAGAGAGAGAAAAATCAGAGTCAGCATCAGATACAAAACAACAGCAAAAATATCATCGTTAGATGCTTCTACGCCAACAAAGCAAATAAAGGTAAAGGAATAATCACATAATAAAACAAATGAACATGTTTTTAGAGTTCAGAAGATAAATAGATGCAAATGCAGACTTGAGAAAGTTAACAATTGCTCCAGCTTCAGAAACTATGACCAACTTCAAGTGTTAGGCACTTGGGCTTACATGCAAAGAAATTTCACTCCCATCATTTCTTAATAAAATTACCGGCAGAAAAAAAAAGCTAAAAAAAACTTTTCACAAAAAATGCTTGAATGATCACCTTTCCTTTTATGTCCTTTCCTTTTGTGTAAGATTTCCCTGAAAGCCTAATTTGGCATATTAATCAATCACCCTGTAGCATTTGGTTCATGATAATCTAATGATATTATATATTGTTCAACACTCCATGAATGAAACAACATCCTAGTACATAGTACATTTTGCGTAATAGATTGACACACAAATCTAATCTTCTTAGAAGATGATCCAAACTAATACTACCAGGAGACAACTCCAAAAGACTTGAGTGCAGTCCAAAACGACAAACATCCGAAATTATGTCATGATTGTTTGATTTTTTACTTATGATCTCAATAGCGCAACACCTGTCACAGTGTGCTTCAAGTTTGGCTCACCAGAAAATTTGACTCGCACTAAGGAGAAAAAATACTAAACTAGCAAAATTGGATTAACCATGAGGTATAGCCCACAACCTAAACATAAAACCAAGCACTCCCTTCGCTTTTACTTTTTACAAGACATTATTAAGTACGGGCATGTGTCTTGAGGACAAACACAAAACAATGCCATCGTTTGCTTCCCTTATGGACACAGAACCATATCCTAGCAAAGAAGGCCTATTGTTTGTTTGGATCCATTGCTCAACCAGTCGATAAAGGGAATTCTAAATCTGCTTAGTAAGGGTAAGGTGCTTGGTAGTGCCAATGAAAACTATATCAAACAAAGCACGTCTACCAGGCTACCAAAAACGTATCCAAATGTGTGGCAAGCTTATTTGGCTTTCCTCGTGAGAAGAGGTTGAAAAGTGGGTAAATTCGCGGGTTAGCAGTAACTGTCAGAACATCTAAACTATTGTGCCCTCCTATACACAAATCCATCCACTTCAACTTTTCCCATTACTCACTGAACAGTTAGATCAAATCATATCCTCAAACTGGTTCTTGGGAAAAGGACCAACACTAAGCTCTCAAACTTGCCTTCAAAAGCTACAGAACCAAAACAGTATGGTTAGATATCTTTGCCAATAACTGCTGGTTTTCTTCTCACTTTACCTAGTAGCAGGCAAAAGACCAAACAGCCACCTAAATACCTCAATAAACAGTTAACATTGTCTAATGGGCACAAAGATGTAGAGATAAATGTAGGCCGTGATGTAATTGACACGGTGAGCTATGAGGAAGCCAGGTAGAACACGTGCACTGGTAAGAAATTAATAGGGTGCAGAAATAAGGCAGCAACAGCCAATTGCAAGCAAGCAACAGATGACCTTCATTGATAGCAATAGAATGGGTTCCTGTCTGTTAAGTAGATTGGTGAGCATGTTTATGAAGATCACAATTCCCAAAATTATATGAACTAAATCTGTGTTGACCTAGGATAGAAGATATATGCACATTCCAATCACGCATCAAGTTCGAAATGAGACTGATAATTACCGGTATCCCAACAACCCAGGATTTGGCCGCAACGGCAACAGCTTTTCCCACACCATTGCGTCCTTTCGCATCATGTCCAAATCCACCAAGGAGGTAGGCACTTAGCAACCACCCTGCACAAGACCCGATTCTATGAGCAATCCCTTCCTCAACATCAACGAAAAAAAGGCGGTGGCATTTTTCTGACCAGCAATGAACGGGTCGGCCGTCTTGAAAGTCTCCGCGTCAAGAACGGGCAGCCCATGGCTGAACCTTCCTATCGCGGAGAATAACAGGAGACAAAGCAAATCTCCGCTGGCCAAAAGCCCCACCTTCCTGCGAATGCAAGCACCAACGGATCAGCCAACCGAACGAATCAACGAGCACCGGGAATGGCGCGAGGAACATACGCATAGGAGACGAGCTTGGACTCGGCGGCGGTGTCGCCGGGCTTCTCAATCTGGATGACGCCTTCGAGGGGCACGCCGTCGTCGGCGACGCCGACGAGGACGGGGTCCTCAGCGGCGGCGGGGGAGCCGGAGGGGCCCTCGCCCGCGGCGGCGATGGGAGGGGGCGGCACCGGCGCGCGGCGGGGCGCGTCGAGGCCGGAGAGCGCGAGGTGGCGGCGCGGGAGGCGGGGGTTGGCGAAGAGGGGGTAGGGGTTGGGGCCACGGTGACTGGGAGCGGGGACGGGCGGCTTGGAGGGCAGCCGCCGCGCGGAGAGGGAGCCGTTCGCGGCCTGGCTCACCAGCAGCATCGTCGCGACCTCTCGCTGGCGGGCGGGGCGGTGGCGCCGGTGGTGGGTGGGGAGGAAGGGAGCTTTTGGGTTTGAATTGGAATGGATTTGCCTTCGGGTTTGGGTGGTCTAAATTTTGCTTTCCGGTGGTTGGTGTGGACGAGGAGCGGCGGGCCCGACGCAATCGTCGGCTGCGGAGTTGCCAGTCACAGGAAATCGTGGAATTTTTTCCCCGAAATGATACTATTTAAAACGCATTACCAAAAATAATATCCTCACAGCTGCGATTGCAGAAATAACATTCTCGTCCGCACAAATACGGATGAGACGCCACGTATCATCCTGTGATCACCGTGTGGACAAGAGTCCATATATCGTCCCGTGACTTATCCACACTGTGGTCGTGTAGATGAGAGTACTATTTTTTCAATTGCGATGGTGAGAACGTTATTTGTTCTAACACGGCGGCTTCAAATAGTATCATTTCGGCCCAAGATTCGAAATTGTATTATTTGTGTTCCTTTTCTATACATGGTTTGCATATGAAGAATTTTTACACTAAGGTATACTAGTAACAAATCCAGTGTATTTTACGGTTCAACAAGTGCAGGCCATAGGGAGTATTATCATTATGACAAACTGACTCTAAGATAGGTATAATAAGCTTAGATATAATAAACATATGTAAATAACAAGTTCTAATTTGATTTTGTTCAACATATACAACATTAACACTTAAATCAACTGAGAAGGAACAAATATACATGCTTACAGGGGCGGAGCTTAAGCCAGACCAAGGTGGGCTATGGCCTCCCTTTCAAATTGACATTGTGAAGTATTATTTGTTGCTACTTATATAATAATCAAGTATTAAGCTGACAAAATGCTTATTAGTATTTGAAGCACAGTTAGCTTGATTAGCCCCTGTAAGTTTTGGTTCAAGCTCCGCCACTGCATGCTCCGCCACTGCATGCTTAGCAGAAGAATTCAGCTATTTCAGATTATTATTGTACAAAAGGCAATTGAACACGCCTCAAATGTTACCAACCGTTATTTATCCGGTCAGTAACTGGATATAGAGTAGCTTCGTCAAGGTACAATGGTTTCTGAAGCCAACAAGTTTTGTTTTTACTTATTGATGAAAAATCTTGCTGGACAAAAGATCCCACTAATAAACAGCAGTGAATAATCTCACATGTTCAGCGTGCTCCAACGTACCACTTTTCTAGGAAAATAGATCATCTGCATTAAAAACCTCAATACAGAGGATCTATAGTGCCACGCATTAGAAGGCGATCTCTACTATGTAATTAAGAAAACAAATACACATATCAATAGCTACAGTTTTTCCGCTAAGTAAAATTGCTACAGTATGCTGGATCCCCTTTCTAGGTCTCTGGAAGCACCAAACTTCCATTTGGAAGTGGGTCAGAGCCGAAAACAAATCATACAAGACATGATCACTTTTTTATCCTTGTTTGGACCTGTTTCAAATCAAGACATGTGGTCATGCAAAGAGGTTGTTGAATTATTCTACCATACATCATGGATTAATGAGGTCTAACAAAGGTTTAAACGTGATTTGGATTTGGCCATTTGAGCTGGTGGCCTGTACTGGATCGCCTTATTTTTCCTGCTGTTTTAATATTACTACCAAATTGCATACTGTATAGATCTGCAGCATTCCAGAAGAAATAGTATAGAGTACTACTATACTGTAACGTGCATACTGTACATGACAAAGTTCTCTGTTTGGTTCGTCAAACATCTTTACGTTTTCCACCTAGTACATACATGGAGATACTGGCCTTGCACCAGCCCAGTCTTCGAGAATCATCAGATGCTAAGCTTATGAAAAATGCTTCTCGATTGCCCACAAGTAACTGCACAGTGAGGTTATGTGCAAGGAACGGAACCTGCACAAGCAAAAGCTTAATATACCACGTGCAGCTTCTGAACAAAGCAAAGGATCTATTGATGTGAAAAGAGAGTTGATCAAGACAATAAGCAAGTCAGAAGTATATTCTTTTTTCTTTTGCCCCAGGCTGCCATAATTTAACATGGAACTGAAATTGCAATTTATCCAAAGAAGAAGAAACTCAAATTGACAATGGATAAAAGAGCACGAGCATCTGTTATACCAGGTTGTAGGACTCGACATCAGGCGACTGGAACTCTACAGCAAATATTGAGGACATCATCTAAAGGTGCATGGTCACCTGTGCCCTCATCTTTCCTTGCATATAACAGTTCTTTCCCTTTGAACACAAACATTCCACCCTAACACGCATAAAAAACAAACAAACCATTCCATGGATCAAGACTCTGTGTGAAATTCCAAAATAAGTTCATATGATGGTGGCAGGAGCAGTTAAGTATGGGTAAATGATCTAACCTGTTGCAGGACACTTGCCCTATCATCTGGCGTTGCTTCAATTGTATAGTTCTTCACTGCCTCCTTGAGGGAGTCAAACCGAGAAAACACTTTCGCCTTCAAAGAAATATGTCTAACTGTTTACGACAGTGTCCAAGGCTCCAAGCATTTTTCATGACAAAACAACTACACAAGTGCTTACACTGGCTGGGTTGAAGAATGTGCGACCAATACCAAAATATAGACCCAAAAGATCATAAGCCTGAAAAGGTTAAATAGAAGTCATATGCTTAGGAGCAGAAGAAAGAAAATGTTTTTGATGGATAATCAAATTTCAATCCACAGATAAATGATCCTCACGTACCAAATATGGTATATCCATGTATCTACCTCACTTAGATATCTAACATCTAAGTTCAAAAAGAGGAGAAAAAGATATACATCATACACTTATTAAGTACAATCCCAGCTGCAGTAAATATCATTTCTAATGCAACCCTTACTTATGGAACAACTTATTATTGCACATTTTTACAATTAGAAGACAGATATCATGTTTTGTAACTATAAAAGGCCTTCCACTTGGGAATAAACTGCCACCAATAATACTTGCGTCTTATGAATTAACATTTCTCTGACTGGACACAACAAAAAATAATTTCCAACAATCTTTTCTCCAAAATAGTAACTGCACATTTTAATGGGATAGATCCTGTTGGTACAATCCAGACAATAAAATGACAAGGAGATGCTTACAAGTTCAACAGATACAATGTGAAAGAAAGCAGTATATTCAAAATTTCAATTATAATATCATGTACAAATAGCTACTCTTTAGCATACAATATAGCAATATCCGATAGGTTCATTAATACGTGAGCACGCAAATTAGTACCTTGCGTTCAGGATCTGCATAGAGGCAATCCAATGGAAAGGGCAACTGCATTAAACATATTTTAGACAAAGTTACTTAGGCATGAAAATTTCTGGAGAAAACATATATGCATGATTGATTGATTTTTTTTCTAGCAAGTCGTCAGAGAGGGATAAGTTAGAACAGTTAACGGCGTGTGTGTTAAGAGGGTAAGAGATAAGATATAAATTGAAGCGTACTACATACACGGTCAGCAAGAATACGGGCTTTATCTGGAGTGCCAACACCGACAGCAATTAGTTTGACGCCGGCTGAATCAACTCTCTCCTTTGTATCCCTCAACACAGAGGCCAACTCCCAACTACACAGCACACAAGCGGAGTTGACGATTAGCACACAAAAAGAAATTAAACCAACAAGCACAAACTCTTACCGAGTAGTGGTTCATAAGTTTCAGGGAAAACAATATCTACAGGAGGAGGAACTATCTCTCTCACCAACAAGGGCACCCAAAATGCCTTAGCAGCGCAACGACGGCCATTCCCTGCACAAGCAGTAAAGTACTCCCACAGTTTATTTATGTACAGAATCAATTTCATACAAAATTCTCCTAGTGTCATCAAAAATTTCAGAGTTAAATGGGGTTTAGTGTTTCAATCTACAGAAGGAATATATTTTGCTCAGACAAAGCAACAATTCGTCGCATCTTAATCTGAAAACTTCTGGGATGAAAAACTTAAACCGAAATATAAAGGCAAAATTACCTAGGTCACGCCTCCTCGAATTACACAGGTCAAGCTAATTGGAGAAAAGGATGAGCATCTCTACCTCGTTCTGGTCCCACAGGTCCCTGAACAGGACGGGATCGCCGGTGGCCGCAGAGAAGACAGCGACGCCACCGAGGTCATCGCCGATGCCCGTCCCGGGTTCCGGAGAAGGGGATGGCACAGATGGGGATCTCGCCGCGGCGGCAGGTGCCGCTGGTGAGCGGCGGAGACGGAGGTGGCCGCGGCGGGCGGAGAGATGGATGGTGTTGGGGCGGCCGCGAGGGGAAGCGACGGCAGGGTGAGAGGGCGACGGGAGGTAGAGGCGTGGGAGCGAGGTGGCCGTGGCCGCGGCCATGGGTGGGCGACGCGGGAAAACCCTAACCGAACGAGAGCAGGAGAGGCGGCGGAGGCCGAGACGAGGAGCAAGTGACCGTTGCAGTGGAGGTTGGTTGCGGATGGCTGGACCGCTGGAGGTGTGGCCACAAGTTTCTAAGAGGAGTCCAGTCGAAGTTGTCCTTCTGCTCATATGGGCTAATTCGAATTGAATGAATTCCACAGAAAATAATGCAATTCTCCATTCTTAAAAGATGTATGTGTTCCAAATAAGTTTTAAAGTCGTTGGATTCCAAAGTGTAACAGTTTAAGTAGGATCATTTGATATGATAAGCAGCAGTGTAAAAAAATTGTTTATGTTTGTGAGTTGTAGGTTGTAGCATTCTCAGGTGTAGCTTAGCCGTACAGTTTTTTTTTTCTGATAGCCAAACAGATCTGTCGTTATACTTCAAGACCGAAATTTGGGGATCTTTTCATTTTCATTTGGTGCTTAATATCTCTGTTTTGATTTGGCAAAACTGTGTGTTTTATGTCCCTGTACTTCGAGGAACCTGTCCATTCCTTATCATACTCACCTAGTCCTTCCGTCAGTCAACGTCGTATTAGGGACATCAGACGTGGCCATTTAGCCGATTACATGCTAAGGTGTAATGTCAAACAACCGGAATTTTTGAGTTCAGTTTCTGTCTATTTGGCATACTGAGCATTACAGTACATATCTGACTAACAAAAACGTCAAGCAACCGGGACTTTTGAGTTCAGTTTCTGTCTATTTGGAATACTGAGCATTACAGTACATATCTGACTAACAAAAACGTCAAACAACCGGGACTTTTGAGTTCAGTTTCTGTCTATTTGGCATACTGAGCATTACAGTACATATCTGACTAACAAAAACGTCAAACAACCGGAACTTTTGAGTTCAGTTTCTGTCTATTTGGCATACTGAGCATTACATTACATATCTGACTAACAAAAACGTCAAACAACCGGAACTTTTGAGTTCAGTTTCTGTCTATTTGGCATACTGAGCATTACAGTACATATCTGACTACCAAAAACGTCAAGCAACCGGGACTTTGCAGCAGATGCTAAGGACATCATCCAAAGGAGCGTGATCACCTGTGCCTTCATGGCTTCATCTCTCCACGCGTACAGCAGCTCTTTCCCTCTAAACACAAACATCCCACCCTGAAGCAATAAGCAGCGGGGCAAGATCCAGAAGGACCAGAAGCAAAACTACAGAACATTAGAACTTTGTTCGAAATATAGATGCGCAGAAGAAGAGAAAGAAGACGACTTAACCTGATGCAAGAAAGACACCCGTCAGGTCAGCCGGTGTGCCTTCCAAGTTCCAACGTGTAGTTCTTCGCTGCCTTTTTTATGGAGTCGAGCCTCGAGTATATTTTCGCCTTCATAGACATCACCATTTAGTGGCATTAGTGTAAGCAGTTCAGAGTTGCATTGTCAGAACTGAATTACGCTGTGCTGAAGCGTGATGCTTTATGCTTACACTAGCTGGACTGAAGAGCGTGAGACCTAAACCATGGTACTGGCCCAAGACATTGTAAGCCTGAAAAGATGGAGTCCGAAGTCATACATACATACACTACTACAAAACAGATTATAAAAGACGTCTCATCACAGACGGTTTGGTTTTTGGAAACCGTCTGTGATTAGTCCGAAGTCATACATACATACACTACTACAAAACAGGTCATAGAAGACGCTTCATCACAGACAGTTTAGTTTTTGGAAACCGTCTGTGATAAAATAATCACAGACGGTTCCGAGACGAACCGTCTGTGATATGTCACTAAGAACCGTCTGTGATATATAGATATCACAGACGGTTCGTGGTTAGAACCGTCTGTGAAGCAACCACGAACCGCTCTGTGATACCAAGAATATCACTGCATGTAGTTAGAACCGTCTGTGAAGTCTGTGATGAGTATCTCATCACAGACGGTTTGTGTATAAAACCGTCTGTGTATAAAACTCTCTGATTTTACCATGGCAACCAATACTCTGTCGCGGTAGGGTTTGGGTAGCCAATCCACTGCCGCGGCACACAATCCTCTACCGCGGTAGAACTGTCTGTGATGAGACATTTATCACAGACGGTTTTTGTATAAAACCGTCTGTGATACTTTTATTTCGTTAGGCAGGAAAACGAAAATTTACACCTAATGGCGGGCTCCCGAAAATCTCTCTATATTAACAGAGTCATTCATCTCCCTCTTTGCCATCTCCATCTCCTCCTTTGCCATCTCCATCTCCTCCTCTGCCATTTCTCCATTTCTGCTATTTCTCCTCTGAGCTCGTCACCCGTGGCCTCCTCCACCTCCTGTACCTCGCCCCAGCCTCGTCGTCGCCTGCCTCCCACGACCTCGTCGCCCCCGGCCTCCTCTACTTCATCGCCCGGCCTCTCTGCTTCGCCGCCCCTCCCTCGAGTTAAATGCCGCTGCGGCCTCCTCCACCTTGCCTTGGCCTCATCGTCGCCGGCCTCCCATGACCTTGTCACCCCAGCCTCCCACGACCTCACTCTCTCTACTCCCCCCTTTTGCTCTGTGATGTGGATTACTACTGTTATGTGTTAGTGCTCTGTGAATGGATTGAGTTGATACTACTGTGATGTGGGTGATGCATGCTGTGTTGTTTTTAGTGCTCTGTGAATGGATTGAGTTGATGCTACTGTGATGCTATGGCTATTGTGGAAAAGCTAGCGAAATTCGAAAATCAATATCATATTCATTCACGAGGCTCGGGGGGCTCCAGACGAAGTGAAAATCCGTTTTCGTTTTTTTGTGCCATAGAAAAAACTATCACAGACGGTTCTTGTTATCCGTTTTTCAAGAACCATCTATGATAGTTACTATCACAGATGGTTCTTTTTTAGAACCGTCTGTGAAAATAGACTATCATAGACGGTTCTATTCACGAACCGTCTGTGAAAATAGACTATCACTGCATTTGGTTCGTGAATAGAACCGCTCTGTGGAAAATAGATTATCACGCATTTCGTTCTATTCACGAACCGTCTGTGATGAGCTTTTCTGTAGTAGTGATACTAGCCTATGCTGTATTCCAATTACCATTATCTTCAGCCACTGATGCAGTTTATGTGAAATAATCAACAGATATCTAGCCATATACCGGTAGTTTTAGTGAGAGTGAGACGAGGTGATTTCTCTCCCGCAGACAAGGCAGAGAGAGAGATTGGGAGACAAAGGTGGTGGTTGGTTAACACAACCACGATAGCAACTGGGTTAACACCGGAGGGGAGTTCCGGCAGCCCGACGGCGACGGCAACAGCGGAGGTCATCGGTGAGGGAGATCCAAAGAAGCTTTAGCCGCCGCGCGGGGTCGGGCCAAGAAGTGACCACATCTGCTCAGAGAGCCAAATAGTGTATTGCATACACTGTTCTTTTCTCCACGAAGCCATACGAAAGAGGATGCAGATTTTATATGCGACCTACTGTTCATCATACGGCAAAATTCAGTTCTCTGAATTTCGGGGTTCCTGGCTGCTGGAACCGACGAAACTCAGCGCATAGGAGATGTTAGGACCGCTGCGATCTCGGTTTTGGCGGTCTCTGATGATGGGGATAGCTCGGAGAATGAAGAGGTTGAGGCAACGGCTGTTTACACCGATGTGCGGGCGGCAGGCTACTCAGAGGAGGAAGCTCGTCGGGCAGTGGACTGGTACTGGTAAGGGATACTCAATTTTTTGCAGGTCATTGCGTTGGTGCAGGTGGTGCAGCATTGTCGCTGTCAGTTGGATTGCTGCTGTCGCTGGTGGCTGGTGGGCAGAAGGAGCCGTCGTGAGGAGGAGGGAAGAAGCAGCTGACGGGAGCGCCTTGGCAGGGCCCTCTGCCACTACCTAGATCATCACCAAAGCTATCCTTTGGTGATGCTTTGGCGCGGGCTGTATTTCGGTTGCTGGTAGCTTCCAAGAAGAATCGATCCAAGTTTTTCCTACTAATTTCCATGGAGGCGCTTTCCAAGCCAAAGATTCGGCGTTCGGTTCAGATTTTGAACCAGGTGGGGTCACAGGCTAAGCTTTCCAAGCCAAAGATTCAACATTCGGTTCAGATTTTGAACCAGGTGGGGTCATAGGTTCAGACTGCGAAGCTTGGGTTTCTTGTGCAGTCCATATGACCAATCAAGCCGGTAATTGCTCCCATCAATCGTGTGTGCACCCATCAGTGGAGACGTGATCCTTTGGTTCTTTCTTCAACTCCTAACCAACACACGTACGCGGAAGCCCTTCTTCGAACATCTGATCCAATGGGTCGTGGAGGTGGAGCTTTCGGCAGATCCCTTGTCGGTGGCAAGGATGGCAGGCGAGGCAATTTCGGGGGCGGTAGGAGTAGTTTTGGACCAGGGCGGTGGAACTCCGGCCGGAGAAGTTATGCAGGTATGGTGAGCAATGCTGGGGTGGGACGAGGCGGTAATGTTGACTTCGTCGACAAATCAGGTACCAATCTTGGTTCGGTGAGTGGGACGACGCTTCAGGGTGAGGCTGGGCACCATGGTTAGGTACCAACGCCGTCGGCAGGCGGGTTTGCATATCATGGTGATAGAGGGCCAATTGGTGTGTCCCGAGTGGTGGTAAATGGTACAGTGGGCATGGCCACGGCTTTGTCGGCTGGTGCGGTGGCAGTGGTCCGGATGTCGGCTCCATTGGTAGTGTTGACGCACAGTGGAGGACCATCTGTTAATCACCACGTGTAGCCGGGGAAGGATGGTGGCGCTGATAAGATTACGAGGTTTTGCTTCGAGTGCAAGGAGAAGGGACATACCATTGTTGTTTGCCCAGTTGTGTTGCACTGTGATATTTGTGATTATACCAATTATTTGGCACCGAGATGTCCTTTGCTCAAATAGCCAAAACCAGTGGCAAATTTCTGTGGATACGGGGCTGGGGGCCTAGGGTTCTATATGGTACCTTCTGCAGTCCGTCGAGGCCGAGGAAGAATAGGGTACGCTGGTGGTGGTACGGATTATCGGTGGGTAAATGTCGGTTGAATGGGTCATTGGGGAGTTAAGAAGACTCATTCCGATTGATTGGCAATGGGATGTGAAAGAAACTGGTCAGAATTCTTTTTTTGTTCAATTTCCAACGCCCATTGAATTGGCAAGAATGGTTCAGATTGGGGATATACAAGTCAAAGCTCAAGGGATGGTGCACTATTTTGAGGAATGGAAGTCGTGCCCTACTCTGAAGTTTCAGTTTCGCTCAGTTCGGGTGCAAGTTTATGGGGTTCCTTATCAAGTTACAAACTACCTTAGTCTTTGTGACATTAGTTCTATTGTTGGCGCTACCCTCGAAGTTGACATGGTAAGTACAAAGAAGAAAGATCTAGTCTTGTTGCGGTAGGGGTTATAGATGATTCTCTAATCCCTATGAGTGTTGATATTATTTTTAGACACAGTGTCTATGAATTATGTTTTAAAGTTGAGCAAAACTCAGATGGAAATATGGGAGAAGGAAATATGGGGGGTGAACAAAATAACGGAGGCGGCAAGGATAAAGGAGGGGATGATGATGAGGAAATGAAGGACCGTAATGCTAAGGGGGCAAAAAATGTTTGACAGGGATGACTTCAAGTGGCATTAACTCGTCGTCTCAAGCTAGTGGTTCGTTTCTTGGCAAAAGTCTCATTTGTGTCACTCCTATTTTGCAGCAGGAGGTTGTAAAAGAGAGATCGAGTGGACCGAAGGGAGAGGAGGTCAAGGATTGTGCGCCCGAGGGGGCGATGGGGCTCTGGCAGCAGTCGGTAGGTATTGCACATGTGGGGGTGGACTCGTTGGAGATAATTTTGCCACCGACTTGGGATGAGAAACTATCTCTATAAGGGCCTAAGGATGCAGTTTTACCGTTGGTGGGCAGCCCAAAAAAGAGGTTCAGCTAGTGTGGCGGTAAAATGCAGCGGGGACGATTGGTGGGGGCTGTATTGCTTGGTGCTTCGAAGTGGACATTGGTTCAGAAAAAGGGAAGGTCAACGAGTGCGGTGGCAAACGAAGTGGGCACAGTTGGACTGGATTCTGCGTAAGAGCCAAGGTGGAGCCGGCGTCTCGTGAACAAAGTTGGAGCGGATGAGGATTCCTGGCTGAAGGCCGTACAAATGGCTAAATATAAAAACTTAGAGGAGAACAAATGTACTAATTTAAATAATGCATTTTCAAATTTGGCTATTCCAGACGAGGTTGCTATTTCTAATTTGACTCAAGTAGGAATTTCTTTAGGAGTTACTAGTATGAAAATGACCTCTTCTCTAGAATCTATTAAAAAGATCGAACTTGGTAGGCTGGCTTGTAAATTTGCTTATTTGGGAAAAATAGGTAAATAACATGTCCTCAAAGAGGATGATCATGATTTACAATTAGTATCACACAAAAATAAAAGAACAGGGCATGAGAAAGCACTTACAAAAGTGATTGAGTATCGTATTAAAAATAAACAAAAGAGAAAATGAAAAGTATTTTTTGGAATACTAGGGGACTTGGCGACCCAACGAAACATAGGTATATTGCGGAGTTGGTTCGGGAACATCATATGGATTTTATTGCTATCTTAGAAACTGTTAAGAAGGATTTTTGTAATTCACAATTAAATCATTTTAGCGGTGGTATGTTTTTTTTTTTGCACTACTTACCATCCTATAGCCATTATGGGGGTATTTTGCTTGGTGTGAGCATGGTAGTTTTTGAGGTGGGCTCTATTTTTTTAGGGAGACTTTTTTATTAAGCTTCATTTACGTAATAAGAAAGATGGGTTCCAATGGATCCTTGTGGTTGTGTATGGTGCTGCACAACCAACTTTTAAAGATATTTTTTAACTGAATTAGTTCATGCGTGTTGTAAGAAAACTTTGCTTATTCTTATTGGTGGGGATTTTAATATCATAAGGCATAGTGAGGAGAAAAAAATCATAATTTTGATCGGCATTGTCCTTCTCTTTTTAATGCGGTTATCGAGAGCCTAGAGTTAAGAGAACTTAGGCTTTCGGGTAGGCAATTTATATAGGCTAATAATTTGGATCCTCCTACTTATGAAAAACTTGATATAATTCTTGTGAGTACGGATATGGAACAGAAGTTCCCTTTGACCACTATAAATGCTTTGAAACGTGTTCTTTCTGACCATACGCCTATTGTTCTTAACACTAGGGCTGCCTATGATACTAGGAACAAATATTTGTTTAAATTTGAGTTAGGTTGGCTTAAGAGGGATGGGTTTATTGATTTGGCGGCTCAGGTGTGGCGACAAAATAATGTTGGTAACTCTGCCAGTAATCGTTGGCAAAGTAAAATTAGAGCGCTTAGATAATTTCTCAAAGGGTAGGTTAAAAATACTAATGGTGTGTATAAGCTAAAGAAAAAACATCTTTTGAATATCATTGATAATCTCGATAAGAAAGCTGAGTCTACAGGGCTATGTAATTTTGAAATTAATCTTAAACATAGTTCTAATGAGCGTCTTGCCCATTACTGAGAGAGGAAGAAATCAAATGGTATCAACGGGCTAAGATAAAGCATTTTCTTGAAGGAGATAGTAATACTCGGTATTTTCATTTGATTGCCAATGGTAACCATAGGAATCAACAAATTTTTTAGTTGGAACAAGAGGAGGGTTTAATTTTCGGGTGATGTCTATTTAAAGCAGTATATCAGAACTTATTATAAAGGTTTTTTTGACCTCTTGATAGCAATCACTTTTCCATGGTTGAGAGTATCACGGAGGATATACCACAAGTTTCTGACTTGAAAAATGACTATCTTACTGCCGAGTTAACTGAAAAGGAAGTAAAATATGTGTGGATATCATAGGGATATGCTCCAGATCTTAGGATGATGTGACAATTGACAATGGCGTTAACGGTTTGTTGTTTCACGTGTTTTCGGCAAAGAAACGGTGCTGTCAGGCTTCAGGCGGTCAGACCGACCATAGCGGCGGTCCGACCGACCAACTTCAAAAGTAGTGAATTGAGTTGGGCCAAAAATAGAGGGTGTAGACAAGAGAGGAGATTCTATTGCACTTGGTCCCATAAATTTTGTAGTCTCTAGTCAAAAGTTCTATTGGTTTGAAAATTCCAATAGGTTTCGGTTTTCCAGAGAGAAAATTCAGCTAAGTCTTTATTGGCGGTCTGACCGGCCAATAGGTGGCGGTCAGACCGGCCAGGGTGGGTTGTCAGACCGGCCCTGGGGGCTGTCTGACCGGTTTTCACTTGGGTCGTCGCCCGTCGTGGCGGCGATCTTCGGTTGTTAGGTCAAAGTCATGAGTTTCAGGGCATATATGTTGCATAATGCATGTTTTGACTAACATGGGTCAAGTTGTGAAGAACTTGTTCCTAAATTCGGTTTACTTGTCTATTGTTGTGCAGGTTGCTTGGTGGTCAACGACGGTCAACGGCGAGGATGATCGGGACTAGGCTTGGAAAGCTGAGGTCCAGAACGATCGACGATGCTGGGTGAGGTCAATGTACTCAAGCGTGGTGCAAGATGGACAAGGGTGACCTATTGGCTTATCCGAGGGGCAAGATGGCGCAAGGTGTAGCTGGTTAGGTCAAGAGGTGTTAAAGACGACGCATTAAAATACGTACGTATGTATCCCGTTTGTTTTGGGCCATAACGGGAGCCCAATAGAGTCAAGCTTCTAGAAGGTCTAAGCCTCCACTATAAATAGGGGAGGGAGGTGGCTGCACCTCCGCTTCGTCTCTTTTGCTATTTTGTAAACCCTAATTTTCTTAGGGAGAGCTTTTATGGAGGCTAGGGTTCTTGATAGTTCGATGTGATTTTCGTGCTCTTGGATTGAGCATTGTTCTGCATTGATAGAGAGGCTGTAAGCTCATTTCATATCAATCAATCAAAGGAAAGTTTGATCATGTCTTGTCTCATTGCGTTCTTTATCTATATTTGATGATTTTGAGTCTTTCTTAGATCCGCGAGTTTTTAATTGAATTCTTCACGTGATCTAGCTTCCTGTGACGTGTGGAAACCTATCTAGGATCATCTTGATTATCAATCACTCACGAGCAAGTTTTTGGATCAAGTTTTTGTTTTGATCCGGTTTTGAACCCTTTTTCAATCAAACGGAAAAGGATCCTTATTCTTCCAAGAATTATTACAATATTCGATTGGAATAGGTTCCTGATATCATAGAGAAGGTGTGTTCCAAGTTTCATCAAGTTTGAAGCTGTAGATCAAAAGTTTCATCTATTTACAACTTCGTCGTCGGGTTGTTTGTGTTCATTCTTGGTAAACGGCCGATCGCCTTTAGGCAACCGGTCGACCGTAGGCAATCGGTCGATCGCCATTGAGCCAATGATCCGATCGGCAAAGGCATTGAATTGTTTTAGTCCTTGTTGATTTTGTCTTATTGCTTAGGGGTTTTTAATTGGTTTCAATATTAGTCTTCCGCTGTACTGATATACTGATCTTCATAGCTTCCATAGCTACTGGAGTAAAATATTATTGAATGAATTATTTGTGAAAAAGTGAGCGTGCTTCTATTCAACCCCCCCCCTAGTCGCTTTTTCGGTCCAACAAGATGCACCTTTTCAAATGGAGCATAATAAAGCTTTGGGTTCAGATGGCTTTCTTGCTGAATTTTATTAAGTTTTTTGAAACATTATTAAAAATGATTTGATGGCCCTTTTCGGAGATTTTCATAGAGGCAATTTACCTATTTTTTGTACTCAATTTTGGTGTCATTTCTTTACTAAAAAAAGAAGATGCACGATAAATTCAGCAATATAGGATGATTTTCTTATTAAATGTGAGTTTTAAAATATTTACAAAGGTGGGTACTAATCGTATTATGGGTATTGCTCAAAAGGTTGTTCATCCATCTCAAGTGGCTTTTATGTCAGGGAGAAATATCATGGAAGGGGTAGTTGTTTTACATGAATCAATCCACGAGCTTCATAAGAAGAAATTAGATGGAATTATTTTTAAAATTTGATTTTGAAAAAGCTTATGATAATGTCAAATGACCTTTTCTGCAGCAAACTCTTAGAATGAAGGGTTTCTCTCCAAGTTGGTGTGCTTGGATTGGAAAATTCATTGCAAGGGGTAGTGTGAGGATTAAGGTTAATGATAGTATTTGGTCTTATTTCCAAACCAAGAAAAGGCTTAGGCTGGGGGACCCTCTGACTTCAATTCTTTTTAATATTGTTGCGGACATGTTAGCCATTGTTATTGGAAGGGCTAAGAATAAGGGCCAAGTTAGTGGGATAATACCGCAATTGGTTGATGATGGTCTTTCTATCCTTCAATATGCTGATGATACTATTCTTTTTATGCATCACAATTTTAATCAAGCAAAAAATTTAAAGCTTATCCTTTGTGCATTTGAGCAACTTTTTGGTTTAAAGATAAATTTTCATAAAAGGCTTCTCTAAAAAATTTGAATCCCAATACTTATAGATATTTGGATGTGAGAGGGGTTGGTTTTCCTTTAAATATTTGGGGTATTCCAGTTCATTTTAGAAGGTTGCGGAATAATGAATAGATGGGTTTGGAAGATCGCTTCAAAAAAGGTTGAGCAATTGAAAAAGGGAAAATTTATCTGTTGGTGGTTGACTAGTACTAATAAATTCAGTTTTGAACAGCCTTCCGATGTTTATACTTTCTTTCTTTGAGGTACACAAGGCGGTCCTTAAAAGACTAGATTTTTTAGGTTCGATTTTATTGGCAGAGTGACAAGCATAAACAAAAATATAGATAGGCTAAATGGACTATTCTTTGTAGGCCTAAGGACCAAGGTGGTCTGAGAATTCAGAACCTCGAGATAAAAAATAAGTGCATTTTGTCTAAACGGTTGTTTAAACTTTTGAATGAGGAAGGGGTTTGGCAGCAATTGCTTAATAATAAGTATTTGAATGATAAGTCTGTCTCTCAAATTGAGAGTAAACCTGGGAATTCTCATTTTTGGAAGGGATTGATGAAAGTAAAGCAAGATTTTATTAAACGTTGTTCTTTTAATCTTGGAAATGGGAAAGAAATCAGATTTTGGAATGATATTTGGGTTAGACATCGCCTCTTTCTGAACTTTATCCAACTTTGTTTGAGGTAGTCCGGAATAAACATGTTTTGGTTGCAGATATTTTAGGGACCACGCCTTTAAATTTGAAATTTAGGAGAGCGATTATTGACCTAAATTTGCTTGCTTTCAATAATCTTGTGGTGAAAATAGCCAATGCTCATCTTACCATGGATAAGGATTCGGTTCGATGGAATTTACATAGGAATGTATGATTTTCAGTCAAATCTATGTATGCTGTTTTGGGTGACATCAATTGTCGTTTTCGAAGCCAAAAGTTATGGAGAGTTAAAGTACACTTTAAGATAAAAAATTTCTTGTGGTACCTTTGTAGAAGAGTTACTTTGAATAAGGATAATTTATTAAAACGAAACTGGAGAGGTGATACAAATTGTTATTTTTGTGATCAAAAGGAGACTATACAATATTTATTTTTTGATTGTCGCTTTGCCCGTTTTGCTTGGCGTATAGTTCAAATTGCTTTCAGTCTTAACAGGCCTAATACTGTTTAGAATATTTTTGGGAACTGGTTGAAGGTTATTACACGGGAGATCTTCAACAAGTATGGATGGAAGTTATTTAATAGGTTTCGAGATGTTTGAAGTACTTCTTTGTATTTTTTTATTTTCATAAGGTTGTTTACTATCTTTACGGCTTTTGTTTTGCCCTTAGTTTATATCGGGTTTGTTTTACCGCTTCATTATGGTTTATGGGGCGATTACTTCGCCTGGTTAAGAATGTTACGGTTATTGTAATAAACTTTGAGCTGTGTGTATCCTCGGATACAGATGCTGGTAGAGGTTTTCACCTCCCTTATCTAAAAAATATATGCATGTATTGTCATGACAGTGACATGTTCATATACACAAACATCTAGCGCTGTGTTGTTCTAATCTTGCTAAAAACATCCAAATGACCGCCCTGGCTTGGATCGTGACAAGAGAACAAGAAGTGTTTTGTATCTTCACAATAGTAAACGGTTCAGATAAATGGAGGGTGTAGTTAGATCACCTTGCGCTCGGGGTCGGCGTACAAGCTATCCAAAGGAAAGGGCGGTTGCAATGCGCAATCTCAGAGAAAGCCAACTCCACCCGACAGAATCACAATATTTCCAAAGAACATGATACTCTGGTTGGATGATTTCTCAAGAACGATGTAAATTCCCTCTTGCTAAGTGCTCACGACAGCCATAAATTCAGCACAAGCTTACTCGGTCGGCGAGAATGCAAGCTTTGTCACGAGTGCCCATGCTGACGGCAATCAGTTTCGTGTCGGCCGAATCGAATTTCGCCACGGAGTCCCTTAGAACAGACGCCAGCTCCCAACTGTGTGATACATGTGACCATGGCGAAAATTTAGTAGCCGATGAACATACAAGAAAACATAGTGACCACGCAGACGCGGCATGTTAGTAATTAGTAAAGGGCAGCCTCGACTCAATCTCCTCACCAGCAGAAGCAACCAAAATGCCTTAGCAACGCGACCACGACCAACCCCTACACGCGCGCATAGCACAAACAGCAAAAGTTCAGCATACGAGCTCCCAAACTTTCTGCTTGCATCATACAAAAAAAAAGATAGTGACTTTAGGAGGAATTGACCTCTGCGAGGTACCACACGTCCTTAAGCGAGACAGCGTCGGTGGTGTCCGCAATGAAGACGGAGACGCTGCCGAGGGCGTCCCACACGGGGGCACCAGCGTCCGGGGGAGAAGGATAAGAAGCCCCTGCCATGGCAGAGACGATCAGCGAACGGTCGCAATTCTGCGCCCGCATGTTCGGGAGGCTGGGGGTGCCCGAGACGGGCATGCGCCGAGTGGACGATGCGCGAGGAAAGGAGGTGGGGAGCGGGGCGCGCGAGAGAGCGAGAAGGCCGCCGCCATGGGGGCGGACGTGAACGGCGGCGGCGGCCTCACGTACCAAGACGAGGCCTTGCCCGTACATACAGTCAGTGTAAGCAAGGAAAGTAGGAACGTCGCAAAGTCGGACATTCAGACTGGACCTAAATTCAATGAAGATGGAAGTCTCGCGGGCGACGGTCCGGCGACGATGATCCGACGTGATGACGACGGTAAGACGAGGCGCTCGGAAGGCCTTGGAGAGAGGGCCGTATCGACGAGCGCACCGCGTCACGCTACGACGTCATCGGAAGAGAGGAGACGCCGAAGAGGTCGAAGCCGAGGCGGTGAAGTCCGGAGTCGATGAACGTCGACAGGCCAGCAGGGCGATGCAAACCGATCTATGATCGAAAAAATAGAGAAAACCCGATTTAAAGATAGCCGGAAAAACTCTAATTGGTAGCCGATCGAATGATCGGTGACACGACTTAAACTATGGGTTGCGCAACCCCTAGGAGAGATCATAGAGATGAGATCATCTCCAAGGGGCGGCGCGACGGAAGCTATGGAGGCGGCGGCTCAGCTCTGATAATATGTAAGCGAGGAACGTAACGCTATTTTTTATTGTTAAAATCAGAGTACATGAGTTACACATATATATATATTACAGCTATCATGTGAACATGTACAACTATCATATGAACACGTACAACTATCATGTGAACGCGTGATCACTCGAAAGAGAAGGCGTCATGCATGTAGGAAGCTGAGGCACCATCTTGTGTAACACGCCCCCGCAGTCGGAACATCGCCAAGGCAGACATTCAGACTGGACCTAAATTCGGTGAAGACGGAAATCTCGCGGACGACGTTCCGACGATGATGATCCGGGGTGATGATACTCGGAAGACCGTGGAGGGAGGGCCATGTCGACGAGCGTGTCGCGTCACACCACGACGTCATCGGAAGAGAGGAGGCGCCGGAGAGGTCGAAGCCGAGGCGGTGAAGTCCGGGGTCGAGGAACGTCGACAGGTCGACAGGGCGACGCAAACCGATCTATGATCGAAAAAATAGAGAAAACCCGATTTGGAGATGACCAGGGAAAACTCTAATTAGTAGTCGATCGGATGATCGATTGTACGACTTAAATTATGGTTTACGTAGCCTCCGAGAGAGATCATGGAGATGATATCATCTCCCAGGAGCGGCGCGGCGGAAGCTGTAGAGGCGACGGTTCAAGAGCGGTACCACTCTGATACCATGTAAGTGAATAAAGTAACATTATCTTTAATTGTTAAAATCAGAGTACATAAGTTACACATATATAGATTACAGCTGTCATATGAATGCATACATCTGTCATGTGAACGCGTAATCCTTTGAAAAAAAAAACGTTACGTATGTAAGAAAAATTGATGCACCATCCTGTCTCACGAGTAACTCCGAGTTCACGCGTGCACGAGCGGTGAGGCACGGGAGCCAGTGGCAGGTAGGGATGGCAATTGTGCCCGATTACCCGTATGCCCGCGGGCGAATACCCTAATGGAGGTGGGTATGGGCGTCTTTATTTGCCCACGGGTATAAAAACGGGCACAATAGCTTACCCATCGGGTAAACGGGTGTGGGCATGGGTAAGCTCCACCCGTGCCCGCTTCGCCCGATTGCCCGTTATATACACTGACAGGTGGGACCGTAAACACTCTCACTGTATAAAACATGAAACCCTAGACGTCCCAACTCCCACAACCGCCTCTCCGCCTCCCACGCCCGTCCGCCTCCCACGCCCACTTCCAGTCGCCTCCCTCTCCCTCTCTCAGACTCCCGTCTCCCGTCTCCCTCTCCCTCTCCGTCTCCCTCTACCCCCTCGGAGTCTCGCTCCAGTACGCTCGAGGATCCCTTAAAAGCAGCCTCTCTCCGGCCTTCGCCGTCACCCAAACCTCTCTTTATCTCTCCCGCTAATCCCCACCCACGCCGATCCCCACCAAGCTCAATCTCCTCCTCCTCTCCGCGCGTCAGGTAGAGCCCTATCTCTCTCTCTCCCATCTCCGACGCATCGCGCTTCTTTTGGTGCCGTCTCGCCCGATCTGTAGGGATGGGGAGGGTTGAGCCCTATTTCTAATGTATGTTTTGGTTCATAGGTTCCTTGCTACGTAGGATTTGATTTTTTTCGGAGAAGATTTGGGGATAGTTGATGCTTTGTGCTTAGTGATGGTAGAGCAAGCAAGCGGCGTTGGAGGAGATGACGGGAAGGCAGCGCGGCGGGAGAAGAATTACCGAGAGACGACGGCGGGCCTTGCGCCGCCCCGCCGCCTAAGCAACGGAGCCGGACGCGCCCCATCCAAACTCCGCCGCCTCATCGCCTTCCGTAACAAGCGAACAAAGACACCAAAGCCGACGCCGACGCCTCCTCAGTGCACTCCCTTACCCCTATCACCTCAAGTACAAAATTGAAATCGCTAATTTCCTACTCCCTAACCTTTTGCGCTGTCGTCTGGTGGTGGTTGCCAGTGAGGGAATCCGGGAAGCAAGGCGATGACGGTGCGGGAAGAACAAGGCGCGGAAAGACAAGTTGATGCGGATAGAATAGATTTTTCCCAGAGCAAGCATAAGCCAATTTCCATAGAAAACTCAAAAACATCCGCCTTGCTCAAAATAAGCAACTATACTCGTGAAATGCTTAATCAAAATGCATCGAGTGATAGAATAGAATGCATTATAATAGTGTAGTCTAGAATATAATGGAATTCGCCTGCTTCTGGTAGAATATAATGGAATTCTACTGCTTCTCGTTAAAGATGCTCGCCATCTTTAAGCACATTTGCCTAATGTTGCCCTGCACTCATTCTGTTCACCTGATTCACAGTATCTAACCTGCTTAGTGATGGTAGATGGAGCTATTTCCTTTCGCCGAAATCTTGGGTAGATGGCGATTCTAGCCTCAGATTAAGCTATAGGTGGTGTTGTAATGTATTATTAATTCTTAGTTATTGGGTTCTAGCCGTATGAACTGGTGGGCTAGTACATGCTCCATGAAATTATGTATTACATGTGATGGCACCTTAATCTATCTTTGATGCGAGGCTACTACAACGAAAACACAAGATGAAGTGTTTGCATGGATTTGTTATAGTTTTGATACTGTTTAGGTATCTTAACGATCTAAAAAACAAGGGATGGGACAGCAGTATTGTACGTTATAATCAACTTGTTGCATCCCTAGATTTAATTGTTGTCTGAAGTGTTTTTATCCGTGCTTCTGATTTTTCCTGAAAGTGTACTACTTGCAAGTTTCATTTCTATGTTCTGCTTATTTTATTTGCAGGAGAGGTTAAGCCTGTGGTAGGAGAAGTTAAATCGATTTGAGGACTGGAACAAGGGTACTTGACTCATGCTTATTCACTCCTATGCATGCCAACTTATGCATAGATATGTAATAAATGTTTGAATTCTGAATTGCAGCACCACTGCGCCCTACCACTACGGTGAATACACAAGCAGCGACAAGGTTCATTGGTCACTTATTGTCCCATTTGACAGCTGGTGTATAATTGTTTGTTGAATTTGTATGTGCTTGGTTTTTTTATGGTTTAGAGTTGAGATTTCATTCTTGTTATTTCATATCAGAAGAGGACCATGCAGGCAATCAGTAGAGGAGAAGGAGGGGGCTGGTCTGGGAAGAAGAGAAAGCCACAACCATCGCCAGATAAGAAGTCCGTTCGTGCTGCTGCAGAAGAGTTCCTTGCGAAGGGCCCTGTTAGACTTATTCCTTACGAAGATGAGAACTAGATTAATATGTTGGTTTTGTGCAGCTCTCAGGTTTTTATTGCTGCTACTGTGCATTCATAATCTCAATGGCATTGCAAACAAGGTCCGACATGGGCATATGTATGACCCCATAATGGCACTATGTTATGTAAATCACAACACTGTTATTAGGTGCCCACTCCTAAAGCAAACCTTTTCATGTCTTATGGTTTAATAATTCATTCATATACTCTACATTTGTCCCATTTCCAGGTTGTTCAATTATCATGTATATTGTCATGTAACATAAGTAGATACTCTGAATGATCTCAAAATATTGCGAAAATCAGTTTGACATTTCAAGCTAAAACACAGTTGTGTTTGTGTAAGACAAAGGTGTAATGACTACAAATCTATGAAAAGGATCAGGTTGATTATATTTGACAGGTTGATAGCCACCTTTCTCTCTCTACCAATTGCTTTAACTCTTCCTAAGAAGACAACAAGGAGATAATAGTTCATATCAATATTTGTTAACAAAAACAACATTGAGTTTCTAGTTACAAATTTCATAATTGCACATTACACAGGGTAAAGGTGTGTTTCTCTATAATGGATTTGTACCTCAGTAGGAGCACTCTGATCTAAGCAACCATGCTCATTCATGGTCATGTATTGCCGGATGATCTATGAAAAGGATCAGGTTGATTATATTTGAATGGTAACGTTGACTCGATGATTGATTAAATTATATCATTAACCGTATGTAAAGATGTTATTGGATACCACCAATGCAATTGATTTTTTATTTAATCCTTTTTATTGTGAGGAACCGCAGTTTGTATTTTCTTTTTATTTGTTGAACTTGATTAGTTGTCTTGTTGAACTTAATGTGTGATTGTGTGAATTGTGATTTGTGATGAACTTTATTAGTTGTTGAATGTGTGATTCACTATTGATGTGAATTGAAATGAACTTGATGTGTGCATTGTTTGTGTCATTGTGTGTGTGATGAGTATGCCCACGGGCGATGGGTACCCGTGGGCGATGGGTACCCACGGGCGGCGGTGCATTGTTCGCGGGTAAACGGGCATACCCGCGGGCGACGAGTACCCACGGGCGACGGGTATGGGCGAGGTTCTTCGCCCGTCGTCCTTCGCGGGCATACCCGTGGGGGAAAATCGGGGTCGCGGGTATGGGTATGGGCGAGCACTACCCGTACCCGCCGTGCCCGATTGCCATCCCTAGTGGCAGGTGGTGCGCAGCGGGAGGGCGGCGTGGCGCGGCCTCGGCGCGTAGTTTTTCGAGTGGCTGCGGACCTCTGCTTTACCTGGCCGGACCGCTCGGTGGGTGAGGCCCTGGACGTGCACGCGTATTTCTTCCCACGCATCCCACCAGCACAGCCTGACTCCGCGTAAAGTTCGGCTGCTAGCCCACACACACGCTTGGCCCAAACAGCCGGACGCAGAAGCGGTCTCGCAGGGCAAACGCGCCTTTTTCCTCGCTTTCCTTGCAACAATTTTCCATTCCCATGATCCCATTGCGTAATAGGCTCCTGATGATGTGAGAGCACGTCAAACCACTGGAACTTGCAATTCCAAACTTGTCGTTTAACGTACAACCTATCTTTGTTAGCTTGCTTAGGAGCATTTTACTATCGTGATCTCAAGGAAATTCATGGAGTAAACTATTGTATGCATGCATGCATGGAGAAGCACGAAGGTGCATTGAGAGATGCTTTGCTTGATACTATTACCTAGGAAGATGTCTCCTGGCCTCTCGGCCGGTCTAATGCTTAAACCATGCATGGTAACTGTGCTACAGGTCTTATATGTGAGAAAGGCACGCTGCAAACAACATTGCGATCCTTTCTGCCATGGTCGTCAGATTGAAAGGTAGCCAACGTACGTGCGATATTTCTCACCGTAGACCCCTTTTTAACTGGAACAAGCACGACAACGTTGTTGGTACTGCAGCTGCATGTGGTGACCAGTCCAATGACAATGACTAAGTTGCAAAGGAAGGCAATACTTGACGAGGATTCTTGATTAGGATAACTTTTTTTAGTTAAAGCCATAGTTTTTGTCAAAGAAGACCCTCTTAATAGAGGTCCACATTATAACGGCTGTGAATCTACAACCAGTTTATAAAGGAAGTATAACTCCTTTTATTACGCCAAACTGGTTGACGAACCAATTTGAGTCATGGACGACCAGCTATGGACATTGTCCGACAAGTTATACAGGTTTAGACAATCCCTGTCCAATTGCTGGCCGGGAGACACAATAGTTACTCACGTGACTAGCAGGAAGGCAGCTGTTGGCGCATCTGGCAACCGACGACGGTTGATTAAAGAACACGACAGTTTAAGACTCTCCTAACGAATGTGTGTGAAGATTATAGACGTATTCAGCGGCATTACCTGCCACCTTTTCAATAGCTATAAAAAAGGGGTCCACGTACTCTGTAAAATAAGCAATAGTCAATAGACATCGACAACAATACCGATCGTTACGATTATTCTGTAATATCCTTTGTATTCTTATTACAAATACCCAATATGTCCATAGCTATAAAATGTGTTCCGGTCATCGGCAATAGTATCAAATAAGTTTCCACAGTTCTACGTTTGTGATTAACCGGTGACATGAGCAATATATCCGACTCCTGATGAGAACAAAATAGACCTACTTCAGTTGAAAATGATGCTACAAAATGGCAGTAGCAACATCCCGTGGAGGGCCCACGGTGATATCAGTAGTAGGAGAGTAGTACTAGTAGCAAAGTTTCCCACAGTACCATTGGGACATTTTATAATTGGCCACGCACTCATGGAGCGGTGTAGTCAATTTCTCCTTGGCACGGTCACAAATCCCAACCCCGTGGGGACTAGCACACAACCCCATGCATTGCATGTAAACAAACCAAGATTCCAATCCCCTCCCCATGTGAGGCGTAGGAATGCATCATTCCTTGGTTAACGAGAAACGGCCGCCCAAAGTAGGGTTAAAAAAGGGGTTAGTTGGAGCAACACTGCCCCCACAGGATGCCTGGCTATAACCATGTCTTAGTTCTAGGGTTTGCGTGGAACTGACCCCAAAGGCTACCCAATTTTACTGGAGCCATATATTGAGATTGTTTTTAGATTTTGCATCGATTACTAGCCCCGTTTCGCTGTAATTCTCCACGGCCCACCATTCACCGTAGTAGTACCTCGTTTTTTCAGATCAGAGGTACATTGATGTAAATCAAGTGTAGAATTATATAGGTGCGAGAGGTTGGTGATACTTCATACCATACTATGTGATAGAATGTTTTGGTTACGCTACGGGTAATACCATATGTAAGAATTAGAAATAAAGTTAATGAGAGATTGTATTTAAAATATTAATAAAAAGAATTAAATAAAAATAAAAATTCTACCATATACTAGTAGTAATACAACACTCCAGGTTTTCAATGATCTAGAGGAATTAAGATTGCAAAAATAGCATGCATGCATGCAATGTACTCCTACATTTCTTTTGCTGTTTTTTTTTTTGAAGTTCTACTTTGTCAGGCTGTCAGCAGATATCTTCACCACCGGTGAAGTTATGTACTCCACATTTTGAGGCATTATCTGTCCTCGATCGGGAAATGATTCTGATCTGGAAAGTGAAATTTTACCTTGATGCAAAGATAGCTTTGGATTTATTTTTATTTTTGGTCTCCTAGAGTATAAAGGGTCGTGTGATGCGTCATACTATGCCTCTAAAGAACAGATTAGTTGTGGTTGGCATCTTGATGTCTTCCTGGGAGTGAGTAAACAAGTCTGGCAGCATCCCGTTGGGTTCTGCCCAATCTCGCTTGCGCGACTTCTCTTTTGTTATTTTCTTCTCAAGTCTTGTCACGCATCCTCATTTGTCATATCTTATATAAGTTGAGTATATATACTAGTACAATTATGTCAAGATCACTATTTAGTGTAAAGTATGTTTCGCGTGAAACCTCTCAACCCATCCCTAAACTATGAAAAGAATCAAGGTGTTGGTAAATTAACCGTACTCGAGATCTGTAGCATTGTATATATGGAGATGTGTCCTTGTGGCCAATGAAACACTTGGCACATAATAATACTGCAATTTGCAAAGTTGGTGCGTATGGTTGGAGTTGTAAACGAATGTGTGTCAAGCCGGCTTTGAGCTGACTTAAATGGTAAGTACTAACACAAAACCCACCCAACCTGGCATGAGCACGACGATGCTTTCTCACTTTAGCTTTGCTCTGTTTAGAATTGCATCCTCTGCTGTCTTTACCCTTCAAAACCATTGACTTCTCCCTTTTTCCATGATGAAATAGTGCAGCATTACAATCGTAGGATTCAGCCTAGGTGCATTACAGAGTATAGAAATTAAAATCGGTAACACAGAGATCATCCATATACTACTCCATGGCAAAAGGATTACACTATTACAGTAGCTAGTAATAAGACTGAAGACCCTGTAGATAGGCCATTGGTAACACGCAGAAATTTGATTTTGCCTCTTCTACTGCCATTCGTTAAAAAAACGCAGAAATTTCACTGTAACAGTCTGAGGCTGGCGCTTCCGAGTTCCAAACCCACTTTCCTGCAGCCGCTTATCTTCCCTGGCGTTTCTCGCTAGCTGCTCCTGCAGCATGCACCGATGCACGGCCATTTGGCACCTGGCCACCTGGGTATTAACTGCAGCGGATGAATGTTCGTTGTACGTACCTAGCTTGTCATTAATCACTACTCAGGTAAGGTTATATATTTTGGTGATTTACCTGAGAGCACAAATCAAAACCCGTTTTTCTTGATGGAGCACGAGAGAGCTACATTTGCTACTCGATCCTAGTTAGTCACATGTACTGCCTCGAACTCGAGCAAGCAATTGCAGCCTAGCAAGCAAGTCAACACGTCAACGCCGTTTCACAGGGGCCCAGCGCAACAAAACCAGTGTACAATGCAATCTGATCGATTACATTCCGGAACCGACCAAAGTAATCAGAACATGTCATACCGGTATACGGTCTCAATCCTGTACCAGTCATTTCGGTCCATTCCAGTCATTTCGGTACCGGATATAATTAAAGTGATTACTTATTTGAATCATCTTAGAAAGTTCGGTCCAATACTAGTTCATTGGTAAGTGAAATTATGGACTATAATAAAACATGTGAAATTATGAACTTGTGTTGTATTCTTTACTACTTAAAAATTAGAGTTGGTGATCGTCCGTTCTCTTCTCCCCACTCTCCCATCATGTCCCTCTCTATTAGCATGTGGGTCACATTATCAATAAATTAACTATCTCATCGCATCGTGCGCTCCCTATCTCTCTCTTGGCATCGTCTACGACGCCGCCTGAGTTTCCTCCTCTTCGTCCTCGCCTCCACCCCGCTCTTTTGCTTTGCTCCCCGCACCCCCACCCTCCCCCAGCCGTCGCTTCCACCAGATTTGAACGGGTCTCACTTCCTCCTCTTCACCCCCGCTCTTCTGCTATGCTCCGCACGCGCTTGACGAATTGTGCGATATAAAAATTATATCTACTTTATTTAATAAACTATTACATTTATGAGGTGTTTCGTAGCAACGCACGAGCACTTAACTAGTATTTAACAGCGTACAACCTTTGTATTTATGAAGTAATTGAACTATATGTATCATTTTTATTCTATAACTGCGTATTTGAAATGAGATTCCAACTAAAATTATGTGAGCATGTATATATAGTTGCTGAGTGTAGTTGTGATATTATTTAGATTCATGTAAGATCGAGCCGTACGTACGTGAGCGTCGATCATTTTGTAGAGCGACAATTGCGTGGCCTCGGAGCAGCGAGGACCATAGGCCGGTCCCAGCCGGCGAAACTCGGGTTCCCGTGCACGCGGCCACTTATGCGCGCGAACATGTGCATGGGGCCGCGCGTGTGCCAGTGCCATCGGAATGATGGATGGAGAGAGCGTATATTTCTGCCGTCTAATTAAGTACTACTACCAGCAGTATCCATCCAAACGACATGCCGAGCCCAAGAAGCTAGCTGTTCCTGCGATGCAGGGGGGCCGTGGTTTGTAAGCCACGACAACGCGCGCGCGTCGCAGAAACCCACCATGTTCTTACACAGGGTGCACCCTGCACGGTCTTTCACGAGACCTTGTAGTCGTGGTTTGTAAGCCACCAGTTACGACTACGAGCAACGGTGCGCTTCATTCAGATCAGAATGTCGTCGTCGCCTGCTAGCTACATGTGTCAACCCGAGCCGTAAAGTCCGTCCTTCCATGATCCAGAGGACCTGTATGTAATTTCTGGAAATTCCTAGGGGGGTGGCAAGCATGGCAATATTGGAGACCGCTGGCCATACATGAAGATGAAGCATATTTTTATTGGTGAAATGGTGTAGATTTGACCACGTCGAGATGTGAAACAAACGGTCGCTTCAAGGCGAAGCCAATGTGTTTGAATAGGAAACATCTAGTCATGGGGTGGGCGTACGTTGGGAATTATCCGACCGGGGCGGATGAGAATGATCGCGGCGTGATTGCGAACTAGTAGTACTCCACTATTAAACAGTACTAGTACTATCTTCGAAAGACAGCGGCAGGCCGGGCCGGGAGGAAAAGTTCTCGCTTTCATACACGATAGTAGTAAGTTCATGCACGATAGTAGCATCAAACCAATATATCCATCACTTCCAGGCCATGGAGTAGCTTCTCTTCCTTCCGAACCAATAACAGTGCTCTTTGCACATGGATATGGTAATTAAAAACTAGTCCAGTTTTGACCTCGAGCTAGTTGAGATCGTAGTACTAACCTCTTTTTTTTTCAGAGGAGAGGGTCCCGTAACGAAAGGAACTGGTGCCAAGTTGCCAACCAACCGTACCATGATGAGCAGGAAAAGGAAGGACAAGGGGGCTGGGACGGGAGGGGAGGCCACCCACCGGTTTCCTACCTACGCTAGCTATCGCATTGGAACTCGCCCATCTTAACGCACGCACCCGTCTTCTATGCATGCAGCGCACACGCGGCGCCGGGGGATGGAGCCCTACCGGCCTAGCTGCGTCGACGTTGTCACGCAAGGCAGGCAGGCAGGCAGCGCGCCACGTCGCATGCGTCGCATGCCACCTTGACATTATCTTTAGGAGCTGTTTGGTTTGCGGCAGAGTACAGGAAATTTATCTGGCCTAATGCCTCCGATTTGCATGGGTTTGTTTGGTTAGTGCTTCGATTGTATCGGAGTTAGCTCAGAACTTGTACGCGTATATACGGTACTGTTTGAAAATTTTACACAAATTTGTGCGTTCCTTCACATGGTGTTTGTCAAACAGGAAATTTACAGCCGCGACGATCAAGTCTCACCAGGCAAAAGATCACAAGATTTCTACCCCAATCAAGCATATATGCATAGTAGTATAGTACCTTCGAGGCAAGATCGTCCAGTTCGCCATTTGGCATTGCTTCCTCGTATACATCACCGTTTTGTATGGGGATGCACCCATGTGACTATGTGAGCACGAGAAAGAGACGTTATAGGTAACCGATTTGGTTGGTCGGGTTAATCGTGAGAAGCGCTAGTAGAATCTGGCGAACTAGAGCTAGCCAGAATCAGATTGGAGAGGGGTGGTCAGGCGAAGCATTCATAAGCACCCAGCCAGCCTAGCTACCTATTTCATGCATCTACATGCATGGCCGGCGATGGCATAGCCGCATAGGTCAAGCAAGGTCAATAACAATGATGATGATGAGAAAATCCACTACATCCCATTGATCATGATTGATGGAGCACCTCAATTAGGAGTACTCCATGATAGCTAAGCTATGGTTCAGACAGCCTATTGTTGTAAACCAGCTGAGTTCTATACTACAGCATTGATTTGTTCTTCATTAGCAGGGTTTTGAAAGGGTAAAACTGGGATCTACCTACGGCGATTTCCAACACATTGGAGTAGTAACTTCAACCAGACGGGGCCAACTCCAAACAACAAATGGACGGGCAAGGGGCAAGGCAGAACATATATGGTAGGAAAAAGTGAAGGGGCAAAACCGTCATTTGGGGTGCAAGCCAAGCAAATCCAGTGGTGATCCATCCGGTGCGGTGTGTAAACGTGTCCGCGGATGGGACGTGACGTCGCGGGGCAGCGGCGAGGCGACGCGATGGATGGCAGGGACCTCGTCTTTTAGTAATGTCGTCCACGAGGAAGCCGACCCCGACCCCGTCTCCGTCACATCTCATCTCATCTCATCCAACCGATAGGATTTCATAAAATGTTGGAATTCTTCGTGAACCGTACCGTACCGAAATCATTACACTATATATATCTTGCGTATGTGTCCCTATCCGGTATAAAACAAACAAAATGTGTGCCTTTTATAGAGCAGCAAGCAGCATCTACAATCTATTGATGCTAGCTGTTATTGCAACTCAGCGACGGAGCTAAAACACCAGTGAAAGGAACAAGCAAGTATTATTGTTACTGTCGATTCAGCCTCTTGTTCTTATTTGTGCTTTCAAGCAAAACGCATGCTGTATTAGATAATTTGAAGTAGTAAAACCAAAACAACGCAAAGATTGCCTGCCCGCAAGCGTACGTGTTCGTCCTATAAATTTTCTTTCGAATCTTTTCCGGATTTAATTTTTGGTGTCACGTCCATGCATGCATGGGTGCAAGTATTTTAATCGGAAGCAGTCTTTAGTCCATTATTATCCGTCCGTCAAAAAGCTTCCTATGATGGAGATGGCGTGGTACGTGCTCGTACGCGGTTTTTTCCACCCGCCACCCCGAATGTCCCGATTCCGCGATGCCAAGCGCGAAACCGCCGATAGCTGTTTGTGATTCGTCCGGCCGTTTTTGCCAAAATGCACGACGTCGTGACAAAATCATGTGCTTCTGTACACTTCCGAGTGACAAGTGAACAGGACATAACCGGGGAGTCTCGGTAGCTGGTGTGATCGAGTGTCGCTAAGGACTGCGCGCGTATCAATAGTCTCGTGGTGAAGATAATGAAAACAAAGGTTCCGTTTGGAACGTGAAACTTTTATAAAGCCATACGAAACTAAATATAACTCATCTAAAATCGTGCGTTTCAAATAAGCCATTAAGTTGTCAATCCGTGTAGCAGTGGTCCACAACTGTGCTACACTAATATTTTGCACATCCGAATATCAGATCGAAAAAATATTTTGAACACCATCACTGTAACGTTTTCTTGGGGTACGTTTGGTTCGGTGAACCAAGGTGAATGGGATAGGATGGCACAGGATGGATGAGATGATACAAGTATGATGCTTGGTTGGAGGATATGATAATACATGATTTTATTTGATTGCTTGGATAGGATGGTCCTGAATGGTTAAAGATGATGTTTAGTTTGAAATGTCTAGAAAATTACATAAAGATTTAATAAAATAATTTTAAATTTTAATTGAAGTTTATTTTATTCATTTAAAATATTTGGATTCTATACAAAAACAAAAACAACATCGAGAAAAATATGAAAATTCAAAATGCTCAAAAAATGCATGAATTTTCTACCGTAACTAGATGATGATTTTATATGATTTTAGCGGAAAGAATTATTCCATTTCGAGTTAGCAAGTGAAAATTATTGTAATTAGCAAAACGTTGAACCGCGTGGTTCGACCTTTTTTGTCGAATTGAAGGGTACAGAATAAAAGTAAAATATATCCTCACATGAAACCATCTCATCCCGTACCGTTTGATTCATTTATCCAATTAAACACGAGGATGACGTCGTATCTTGAACAAAATAATATCGTTCAATCTTATACCACGAACTAAACGCACCCATGATGCAGTGAGGGAGTCATCGAGGCTGCAGGGGAGGGTCCGTGCAAGAGCAAGGCCAACTCGCCAAGCCAGCCTAGTACTCTTGTCAGCCACCTAGGATCATATATTTCATATACCAACAAGATAAGACGTACAAGACCCCAATGTACGTGCAGTTATTTCGGATCACATCAAATACTCTACATCTACATCATATACAGAAGCAGCGCATGGCTAGCTAGCTAGCTACCAACCTCGGTAGATATAGCTGGATAGATATAGATGGTCCGTAGTACTAGATGGGTACGCTTTTCAATGTGAGAACAAAAGAAAAATGTTTGCTCAGGCGGACGACGTATGCGTGCAGCAGAGGCGCCTCCCGCGCTTGCCGAGACGTCGCCATCACGTACGCGACGGTGAATGACGACGGCCTGTATCTGTATACCAGCCAACCGCGCGTAGCAGGTGATTCAGCAGGTATCGGCCAAAAATTCAGCAGGTGAGACCAACTAAGCCAATGGCGAACGTACGTCCGGCCTGCGCGCTGGTCAGGGTGGGCACGGCGCGCGCGCCAGCGGGCGGCGGCGCGCGCCCGCCTGCGCCCTCGCGGCGGGCGTGGCGGCCGGCCGCGCGCCGGCCTGCGCCATGCGCCACGTGTCGCCAGTCGCGCGCGAAGACGCCCGACCGCGCCACCGGCTACTTTTGCAAATACGTTTGCGATGGTCAACATCGCTATCGATCTCAAAATCGGCCGATCGGCCAAAGAATTTTTGGCCGATACGGCCGATTTTCGAGAGTATTAGCGCTTTGACCACCGCCCGCAGTATTTAAAAATAGCCGCCAGTACTTCCTGGCTACGGGCGACACGGGTCCATGGCGCGACCGTGGCCAGCAATGGGCGAGCTAAGGCCACATGGCGACACGGGTTGCAACGGGCGCGGCGGCACATCACACGCTACCATGGCAAATATGGCTTCGCTATTAATCTTTCCAAAATGCGTACTGCCTTCAGCGACACTTGATATCTGGCGTCGTATGGCATGGCGCCACACGATCACGGCGCCACAAGAGCGCGGCCGCACATACAAGCGCGCCTTCACAGCAGTGACGCCGCGCTGCCGCCACCAGGACCCGCCACACACGCCTCTGGCTGGGCAGCGTGGCGCGCGCCGCGCCGCAGCACAACTGGCGCAGCGAGTACGCGCGTGCGCCACAGCGCTTCATTGCGCGCTGGCCGCGCCGCCAGTCGGCGGCCACTGGCCATGGGGCGACACGCGCCACCGCCACGCCACCGGGCGGGCGCAGCCGCGCTGCGCCGGCGCAGGACGCGGCGCGCGGCGCGCGGCGTGGCGCGCGCGACGCCGCGCGCCACGCGCGCGCGCGCGCCGCCGCTACCGCCGGCGCCACGCGCGGCGCGGCGGCGGCGCGGCTGCGCGCGCTGGGCGCCGCGCCGCGGGCGGGCAGGGCGCGGCGCGCCGGCCGCCACGCGCCACGCGGGGCTGGCGGCGGCGCGCGCGCCGGCCGCCACGCGCCACAGCAGCGTAGGCGCATGCGCGGCTGGTGGCGCGCGCGCGCTGCGGCTGCGCCCATGGGCCATGGCGTGGCGGCCGGCGCAGCGCCAACTGCGCGCCGCTACGCGTGTCGCCACGCTCATGGCGAAGCGACGCCGCCCGCCAAATTTACTACTTTTGTAAATACGTTTGCACGATGGTCAAAATCGCTATCGATTCAAATCGGTAGTATCGGCCAAAAATTCAGCAGGTGAGACCAACTAAGCCAATGGCGAACGTACGTCCAAACAAGGAGGAGAACCGAGAGTTTTTGTATATACAACACGTTTTTCAGTTGTATTTACAGAAATAATCGCCGCTAATGAGTATTTACAAATATAACACTATTACTGCACGGTCATCGTGCCGTAACAGCTCCCGCACCGCCAATTGTGACCGTGCGGCAACGGGTGAGGTGTTAGCACGTGGCACGGTCACCACAATGTAGCAATTTTTTTATTATTTTTCCTTTTTTTTAAAAAATATTTTATGTATAATTTATGTAGAAATTTTAAATATAGCAAATGTGATTCAAAAACTATATAAAAAATTTTTGTGGAGCCCTCTCACACAGTGTACTTACTTGTGTAATTTTTTTTAAAAAATTATCCGTTCTAATTTTTTTTCTTCAAAATTCATTTAAGTATACTGTTGGTAGGAATTTTGTAATATAGAAAATGAAGTCTAAACATTATGATTTTTTTTTTAAAAAGTCTCATTACACAGTGGACTTGATTGTGTAATATTTTTCAGAATTTCATATGTTCTCAAAAGGTCTCAAAAATTAAGGATTTAAGTTAAATTAGGGTTTTAGATTTTGAAAATTAGAGTTTCATGATTTCATATGATTTGGAATGTGCGAAGTTTAGAGGTAATCAATTGTAATTAGTTAGTTTAGAGATAATTATTTAGTCGTAATGTGTTAGTTTAGGGTAATTAATTAGTCATAATTAGTTAGTTCACTAGTAATGAATTAGTTTAGTGGTAATTAATTAGTTGTAATTAGTTTAGCAGTCATCATTACGACATATTAAATAAGTGAAAAAGAAGTATTGGTAATTTTTTAGTGATAATTAATCAGTCGTAGTTAGTTAGTTTAGATGTAATTAATCACCGTAATTATTAAGTTTAGTGGTAATTACTTACTTTGTTGGTTTATATTAGTTTTATGCTAATGGAAGTTCAAATTCTAATTATACCATACTAATCATGCTGTGCGAATAATAGTGGTATGATTAGTATTACTCGCAGTGAAAAAAATAGTATGATACCGAAAATCTAAATAATAGTAGTATGATTAGTACTACTATAAGAGTTCAAATTATGTCACTACTGCTATTGCAATTCTGCTGCACCTAGAGTGGTCTATATGGTACTAAACTTCACATGTTTCAAGTCATATGAAATTATGAAACACTAATTTTTGAAACATAAAACCCTAATTTTTGAAACCTAAACTCTTAATTTTTTAGACCTTTTTTAGAACATATAAAATTCTAAAAAATATTACACAAGCAAGTCCATTGTGTAATGAGTCTTAAAAAATTCATAATGTTTGGACCTCATTTTCTATATTACAAAATTCATACTAACACTATACTTAAATGAATTTTGTAGAACAATTCAGAAAGGATAAAATTTTGAAAGCATTACACAAGACAATATACTGTGTCATGAGGCTCCATAAAAAAATTATAATTTTTAGACTTCATTTGCTATATTTAAAAATTTGTACAAAAATTATGCGTAAATATTTTTTAAAAGAAAAATTACTACACTGTGGTGACCATGCCACGTGGCGGCGTAGGAGCCATTGTCGCGGGTGCTATATTTGTAATACATACGTTTGTGGCAGTTATTTCTATAAATACGGTTTAAAAAATGTGTTATATGTGCTAAAAATTCGACATTTGAAGGGCGTTGTGCTCGTGATCCGAGCTGTGAATACATGATCGGCGTTCGCAAAATGCGTTGCAACTTGCAAACGTTTTTCCATGAAAAGTACGTGGAGCACAATTCGACCGTTCCGGCGCGGCGCCGATCGCACGGCCCATGTGCTCCGTGCCCGCGCCCGCGCGTGCAGACAAGAAATTTCTACGTTTCTATTCTTACATGGCCGGGAGCAGAGTAGGTGGTAAAAAACAGGTCACAAACTCACAATCATGAAGCCGCCTCTCGGTCTGGCTGGACTCGCGCGCGGGCATGGTTCGACACGTCTGTTTGGACCATCCAACATGCACGTTCCTACGCACGTACGTGTACGGTGTACCCTCACCGGTAGCCGCTGTGCTGTTTCGGTGGCGTCCGGTGGCGCTGGCGCATGATTTCGCTGCCTGCCCTGCTCCCCCGTCCTTCGTCAAGGCAGAGCGTTTCGTTCATTCGCTCGCTCTGACGTCTCACCCACCCGCCCGACTACTTCCTTCCAACTCCTGGCCCTACAATTTTAGTCGCTTTTGCAACCGGAGATCTTGTTTCGTCGACGTGATTCTAGTGAGAGGGGGTGAGCGAAGTTGATGAGATTTGAGCTAAGAAAACAAAAATCAGTTCCAATGTATATCACAATTCTGCGGTGGGGAACGTAGGGCCCGTTTGGGGCTTGTGAAGTTTTTTCTTCTTCTATTTCTCAAGTTACAAAAAAAAAAGTTAAATGAGTTATTGGAGGTGTTAGAGCTTGTACAATGGTGTGGGGGTCCACTGTCTCGTAAGCCTTGACACATAAGATACAAGATGATGTGAAGGAGAAAGAGAGAATATATAGGATAGATCGTCTTTAATGCAATTATCGCCTGTAACAAAATAGATAATACACAATGTACATGGATGAATCGTTTATAAAAACATGTAAAAAGATAGTCTATTATAGAACTGTCTTTATTACTGTTTATAGATAATATAAAGTAATACTATAAACAACAATTATGTATACTATTTTATGTGGCCTTGGCTGATATGCGCGTCAACGTTTATACTTGGTCTCGGTGGCTCAATTGATAGGTCTATCGATTCGTTGCAGAAGTTATTAGAGGCGTACTAATGACAAACATGCGTGTTGCCGGATCGGGGACATGCATTTGAATGTACCAGCAACAACTATCCCCTCGCCACTTCCACACGGTATGCAGCACGCATCGTGCAGGCAAGCGCGGCCGGCTTCCTATGATTCCCAAGGTACAAACAACAGCAAGCGCAGATCGTAGGAGTAATTACCAACCACTATTGACGAACTAACCTGACCTAATGTTTGTACCCTTATTAATCCATCATGAGCAAGGACGACGTTCTAGGTACTGCCTCATTTTGGCCAACAGTGCTTACAACAGTAATACCAACAAAGTGATTGTATATGCTGCCTACGAACAAATTTTCCATACTGCGTTGGTAAATGGAGCCTAATCACCACCGTCGAGAAATTCAGGGCTGGTTTACGTAGGCATATATGCATTTCTCTGCCTCTGCACGCACATCATGCCATGCCTACCGCAGCGCCCCATGCCGCGCGCGGACGTACGTGCGACATTCCCAACGTTTCACCGAGAAGGGTGGATGTGAACGAGATGGGAGGAGGCCGCGCATGCCGGGTAATGTACTCATATCGCACGAGATGAGAGTGACTTCAAGAGAGTCAATGCTACTCATGGCCCTCGCATCGCTTCACGTACGCGTGGGGATCAAACGCTTTACGATTTACATTTTACATTTACCAAACGATCAATGGCTAAACCTACCAATTGGATTTCTCCTCCTCCTCAGCGCATGCTTCAATTGGATGAAAAAGGAAGAAGACCATGAAGGTTGAAGGATTTAGACATGACATTACGAGTTAATAGAGTGTTTTAGTGATTAATGATAGATCTATTTGTGAGAATAATATTTCTATTGTTATATCTAGTGTGTAGTCTCATTTGAATATAAAGGTGAAATTCAACGAGGTATGCATTCGACATCATATTTCTTATATATTGTTCCATTCCTCGCAGCCAAAATATAGGTTGAATTCCACCACAAGTCTAACTTGAATATGTGTATGTGTTCTTATTTACACATTTGTATATGCACACATTTAGGAAAGTTCACTCTATATTTTGTGGTTTCATTAGTATTGATCCATATCCCGTTCTCTATATATATTTGGGATCTCTACTTTGAAATATATCCTTGAGTATAATATAACTTGTGCAGTTCGTATATACTCATTTGTTCTCTCATTTATCTACATTCAATTTATGTGCAATTGAAATTGTTATCATCAATTACCAAAGAGTGAAAGATTGAAGTATCTTGTCCCACCATTATGAGTTAATGGTATGATGTGGTAATTAATGATAATCATATTGTGGAATTAACATTTTCATTAGTTGGATGAATAGGTTATGTTTCAGGGTAATGAAGACTTGTAATGACATCTTGAGTTGATCGTCATCAAATCAAGGTTTAAGAAGAAGATGCATCATGTGTTGATGCGTATGAAGAGCTTGAAGAAAAGAAAATCACCGTATGTCGATGATGTTCAAGAAGTAGGCCTATCATGTGTTGATGTAGGTCTAGTGAAGGATGCATCATGTGTTGATGCATACCAAGACTCGGGATGAAGGATGTCATTATGAGTTGATGAGCATCGAGTCAAGATCCCGAAGTAAAAGAGATCATCATGTGTTGATGATTATCAAAGTCAATGACTCGGACTTGAAGTGAAGATGTGCATCATCAAGCTTCAAGAAGTTGCTTAAGGCAAAGATATGACTAGCTAGGGCTAAGAATGTGTTCCTAGACTTTTACCGGTTTTGGTGTTTGGTTGAAAGATCGGATTGATAGTATAGGTTGCCGTATTATTAAGAGGGGTCTTAATTAGTAGCATGAGTTAGTCATGTGTTGATAGCTCATTGTGCTTGCTCTAGCTCATCTGTGCATAATGCTATTATTTGTGAATGTGTTTTGCAAATAGCCGAGGCTCATGCATTTAATCCTTGTAGCATGGCACTATAATTTGCAAATGTATTTTGCAAATGGTTGAAGTCCATGCACCTTCGCCTTGTGACATGATGCTATTATTTGCGAATGTGCTTTGCAAATAGTTGATGCTCATACATGATTCTCGTAGCATGTGACTTGAGTTTGCAAATATGTTTTGCAAATGGTTTAAGTCCATGTATCTTATTCCTTGTGGTGTGATTCTAAAAGTTAGCAATTGTATTTTGCAGCTTGTTGAGAATCTTACCTATAACTCTTGTTTGAATCACAAGTCAATTGGCAAATGTGTTTTGCAAATTGAGCTTCTCTCACGAATATCAGTAGTTTCGACATTAAGAAGGCGGAACTACCACTGTGTGGTAGTACTGTCGTGTTGGGAGCGGAACTACCGCAACCCGGATGGTCCGAAAATCCAGCGGTACGTTTTTCCAGAGAGACCTTTTTGAGTTTTATTGCTCTCTTGGAAATGCGGTAGTATCGGCGTTGTTTGGGTGGAACTACTGCAAGTAAGATGTATCGAAATCCTTGTGGTACGTTTTTTACAGAACAGACGCTTTTTTGGAGTTTTAGTTTGCTCTTTGAAAGTCGGTAGTACCGCTGTGCTTTGAGTGGAACTACCGCAAATCGGTAATTCTGAAAAACGAATGACAGTATATTTTTTTTCAGTAGGTGCCACGTGTTGGACCTAAGTGGAAGCGATAGTACCGCCTTTCAGAAACGAAACGATCGAAGATCGGAACTACTGCGTATTGGTTGGCGGTAGTAGCGCACTACACTTTTTAACGGCTAGTTTCTCATCTGATATAGCCATTATTGTGCTTATCATGCAGGTGTGGTTGTACCGACCTATGAACGGCGGTAGTACTGCCTGTGCTGATTTTTTTCAAGCATTTTGTTTCTAATGGCTAGTTTTTGTGTGTGAGCTATATATACCCACCTTGGCCAGTTGGGAAATGATCTTTTTGGCACCTCATATTAATTCTTTGAGCAAAGAGCAAGCCATCTTATCTCTTATGTGCATGTGTTGCACTTAGTGAGCTTAGAGAGCAAATCCTAAGTACATGTGTTGCCTTAGGTGGTGGATTATGTATCCATTGAGCTTAAATATTTGATTAGTTCAAGTGAAAGTCGTAGACTTGTTACTCTTGGTGTTTCCGACACCTAGACGGTATGGAGGCGTCGTGTCCGGTGATCTTCTCAAGAAGCTTGTGAGAAGGCCCGGCGTGATTGTGAGTGGTTTGATGCTCGCCATCTCTGGAGTGGAGGAAGAGCAACCCCTAGTGGATCGAGGTGTTGGTTCGTGTTGTGAGAACCGATCCAAGTGGTTGGACTTACCTCGGAGGTGTTGGCTTAATTTGTGGAGCCGGTCCAATTCGTTTGGGCTTACCTCAACGTGGATTAGGGGAGACCGGCAAGTCTCCGAACACCACGGTAATACATCATCGTGTCTATTGTGGTTTGTTCTTGTGCTTTACTTTGAGCAATTTACATTACTTGAATTCAATTGTTTACTTGTATTTGGTTAATTGCTTATATTTAATTGTATTCATATTGTTGGTGCACTTAGTCAAGCCTAGTTGATTTAGGTTTTAATTGTGCAAAACTAAATTGTTATTATCTTCCACGTTATAAATTGGTTTTAGCCGAAGAGATTTTTTAAAACCGCATATTCGCCCCCCTCTAGTCGGCCTCCTCGATCTTATAGAGGTGAAGATATTTTTTGGAAGAGAAAAGATAACGGAGGGTATACTGTGAAATAACCTGAGTTTCTGAATTTTTTGACTTGAATTTGAATACCTCTCCCAAGTTGGAAACTCTAACCATTTTCACTTTCTTCTTCTGTCTTTCCTTTTTCTCCACCCGAAAACGGCTTTTCCAAATGCCACCGTCGCCCTGTTCTTCGTGCTCCTTGCCAGGCATGTTGCAAATAAGCCCTAGAGGCAATCATAAAGATGATTATATTTTATTATGTTCATAATATTGGATAATATGTTATCTTGTTCCTAGAATAATATCAATTATATTTATTACCAAGTATGCGATTTGATTGTGAAACTCTATATTTTTGCGATGATTATTCTTAAACGTTCCCTAGTCAGAAACATATAAGAACCCATATGAATAGACTAGCATATGTATTGGTTGATGACTATGTTTCACAGGCCATGGATATGGAGATATCAAACCAATAATATGGACACATGTTAGAGAACATGGTGTTGAAAAAGACCCACCTTGAGACACTGTTGAGATTGTTATGATTCTATGTATCATTAGTTGGTCTCAAGCAATGATGATGTATAATCCTTAGAGCTAGGATCAGCATGGTTTTCTACATGTGTAGTAGCATTCTTAGGGGTTGCCAAACGCTACTCGTAACTAGATAGTTATAAATGTAGCATTCGGGTATGCTATGAAATATGCGGAGAGATGTGACTGGTAGGATATGAGATTTGTCACTCCTAACATAACATGAGAGATGTCTCTGGGCCACTCGTTGTGGTTGGATAAAGAAAGTGCATGGCCATGCCACTTGTGGTCTAAGTGTCAACCACATGAAGTTATTCGACACTTGATTGAGAAAGTATTGAACAATCCATTGATGATACAACATCTCTCGTGGAGTTCAACCAGACATCGTGAGGCAAAGAGAGAATACACGATAAGGTCTGTCAGTTCGATTAGATACGGACTAGTCGTATGGAGATACGAGCTGGTCGTAGGCTAGTCGAACATGGTCACTAAGTGGTTGAAACCTGGTCGTAAGGAATTACAAATTGGTCGAGACCAAATATGGACTTATCGTATAGAGATACAAGCTGGTCGTTAGTGATAGGGACCTGGTCGTAGATCATATTGCATTAAGGTTCGTCCGATATATTCTATGTGTGTTTGGAATCATTTTGTGGTGCTAGGTACCGCTAACGACTAGTGGTCGGAAAAGAATTTCTGAGTCACAATCGAGTGCACGTGAACATATAGGGTCGCACACTTAAAGTGCTAAGATTTGATTTGGATGGTGATCCGAATTCTTATCGACCACGAGTTCCTAATGGGCCTCAAGTACGAGACCCATCATGGATGCATATATATAAAGGGTGGTGGCATGGGGTGATGATGATCTTTTGAAGAACTCCTGAAACCCTAACAGTCGCTCCTTCCTCATACCATGCTGCCGGCGCTAGCACTCCTACACATGGTATCTCGGCCCCGTACGTGTGGATACCTTAGAGGTATTGTTGCTAAGCATTAGCACTAGGATGATCCGCTACTCGTGACGATCACAAGACTCGATGAAGAAGTTGCGAAGCATCAGCACTAGGACGATCCGCAACTCGTGACGTTCACAAGACTCAGAGAAGAAGACGCGCAGTGAGTAGTGTTGTCGTCACCTTGCACCGGAGATGACCTGGTAGGAGAATGTGAACCGTCGTGCACCATCTTCACAATGTACTCAAGCGTGGTGCAAGATGGACAAGGGTGACCTATTGGCTAATCCGAGGCGCAAGATGGCGCAAGGTGTAGCTAGTTAGGTCAAGGGGTGTTAAAGACGACGCATTAAAATGCGTGCGTAAGTGTTTCGTTTGTTTTGGGCCTTAACGGGAGCCCAATTGATTCAAACTGCTAGAAGGTCTAAGCCTCCACTATAAATAGGAGAGGGAGGTGGCTGCACCTTCTCTTCGTCTATTTTGCTATTTTTGTCAACCCTAATTTTCTTTGGGAGAGCTTTTGTGGAGGCTAGGGTTCTTGATAGTTTGATGTGATTTTCGTGCTCTTGGATTGAGCATTGTCCTCCATTGATGGAGATGTTGTAAGCCCATAAAATATAAGTACATTGATATAGCTTGCTGTGATATAGCCCATAAAATATCAATCTATCAAATGAAAGTTTGATCAATATTTTGTCTCATTGTGTTCTTTCTCTATATTTGATGATTTTGAGTCTTTCTTTGATCCACGAGTTTTTGATTGAATTATCCATGTGATATAGCTTGCTGTGATATGTGGGAACCTATCTAGGATCATCTTGATCATCAATCACCCACGAGTAAGATTTTGGATCAAGTTTTCGTTTTGACTTGGTTTTGAGCCCTTATTTGATCAAACCGAAATGGATCGCTATTCTTACAAGAATTATCATAATATTCAATTGGAATAGGTTCTTGATATCATAGAGAATGTGTGTTCCAAGTTTCATCAAGTTTGGAGTTGTAGATCAAAAGTTTCATCTATTTGCAACTTCGTCATCGGGCTGTTTGATCTATTCGAGGCGGTCGGCCGACCGCCAGAGTCATCGGTCGATCGGTAGGCATTGGTCCGACCGCCAAGAATACAGATGGTCCGACCGTGATATATTGATTTGTTTTAATCTTTGTTGATTTCGTTGTTTTGCTCAGGGGGTTATATTGGATTCAATATTAGTCTTCCGGTGTACTGATATACTTATCTTCATACCTTCCATAGCTACTGGAGTAAAATTTGTGTTGAATCCATTATTTGTGAAAAAGTGAGCGTGCTCCTATTTACCCCCCTTTAGTCGCATTTTCGGTCCAACACTTCTCTTGAAATGTACAACATTTAAAGTCATGGTCAGTTGTCTTCTAAAATTATGCCATGGTTACAGTGGTTTTTCTCCGGATAATATGATATGTCAAAAAGGAAAAGCAAAGTCTACTGTTGATAGAACCCTTGACACCAAGGTTTTCAAAGGATGGGTCAAAACTTATAATCCATGGACAAATGATAATGAGACAGATAATGGTACATTGTTTTGCTTCATTTTAGTATATTGTGCTCCCTTTGTTTCTTCTTTACTATCATCTGTGATGATTATCAAACTTTTATCCCCATTTCAGCTGAGATGACTTATATGAATCTTCAACTAGATCCTGAACGTTACACTTGTTATACTTGTGCTTCAGCTAGAAGGATATGGGACTCTATATACAAAGAAAATTGTCCAAAATGTAAGCATATGTGCTCTCAGATTTCGTTTTCTCTCATGTTCACTCTGATGTTTTGCTATGTTGACCATGCCTAATGTCTAATTCTTATTATGCCATTGGGATGTTTATTTTGTTCTGTTTTTGTTGTTAACTTGCATTATATATCCTATTTACTGCTGGTTGATTGTCTTTGTTTATAAGTACATTCTGGTTTAGCACGCAACATTTGAAATGAATATGTGTTGAGTTGATTGGTCGCATCCTTCTCTTGAAATGTACAAAATTTAAAGTCAAGATCAATTGTCTTCTAAAATTATGCAAGGGTTTGTTTATTCTTCTATGTTATAGGTGTGCTTGCCTGTTAGGTTTCAATTCGATGTCTATGTTGTGATAGACAACCACGTACATGGGCTGATCAGATATCACATTGTTAAATCTGAGGCTAGAGATAATGTAGATATGTGCACACACTATATTTCCTTTCGATTATTGCACACGCTAAATTACGCGTCGGTCACGCAATTGCAGTCATACTTTCAATGATTAAATTGCTTTATTATGAGATACTACTAGATGGAATATTCCTATGTGCCCATCCTTCTCTTAGAAGAGCTCGATGTGAGTATCTCTAATCCTCCTTCTCCTTCCATTCTAAGATGTATGTTACCGTTGTGTTACTTGACGATCTATTTTCGTTAGTGTAGAATTAGTTTTGTCTTTTTAGATATGTTCGGGTTTTCCATTGCACATGAGTAAAAATAATAATGGTAATAGAGGTATCTTCTGATTTTAATGGACTTCCTTTTATTTTAGATTGTTATTCATTAACTTTATGTAATGCTAATTTGTAGATGTTGTACCTTCACATTTAGATACCTATATAACTCATGTGGAGAGGGCCAACTATGCTCCACCTAAACATGCAATAGGTAAATTACTTAAATACTAAATGAAAGACACATTAATAACAAATTTTCCTTATCCTTTTGTAAATCCGCACATGTTTTTGGTACATGGCTTATCTGACTTTAGTTTCTTATTGCATGTCTTCTGCATCATTAAAGTACATATGCCCGATTTAGTTTGTACCCAATGTACATGACTATTTTTTTTCTCATAACAATATACATAATTTTCGTATTATTAGGGTGTCACGTATGCTTTAGTGAGCCACACCGATTATTTTGAGAAAAGATGCAGGCATATTATAATCATGCAACCGCCATTCGTACTCTGTCCCTGAATAAATAAATAGAGCCGAGAGTTAGCCAGAGAGTTATTTGAGATGTCACGGATATTCTTGCTGGACTGTTTGTTTCCTCAGCAAATATTTTCAGCCCACACCGTTCTAGATAATCTTTTTTTTTGTGGAACTTAGATGAATTGTCTATGCAAAAATACAGATAGCTTGCTCTCATATATAATGGAAAACTTATAGCTTGCATATTGTCTTTTTATTGGGTTGGATGGACGATGGATGTTGTGTTCGTTTGTTATGACTGGAAGTGAGGCTTTGTTGGGTTCATATTTCGAAATAGTTAAATGCAAGCATTTCTAATCCTCATCCTCGCATTGTAAGATGGATTTTCCCCTCTATCTGGTTTCCTTACTGTAGAATGGGTTTATTTGGAATTCGAATTGTTGTACTTTATCTTCGCAAAAAAATTCAAGATTGTCATGGCGATGGATGTTCCAGCTTAGGTACCCATTTTTCTAATTTACTTGCCGTTCATTTTATTTCATTTTTTATTCATTATGCTTATGTAATGCTACTTTATACGTGTTGTACATTCGAATTTATATATTTATATACTACTATGCCATCTATTGTTAATATTAAACTCATGTAGAGAGGGACAAATAGCTAAATATTAGTTTATCTACGATATTATGCCTATCAATGGTCCACATCGGTGCCTGAAAAAATACCGGCATCCAAGCCATTTATAGACTATCTCATTGCCACAAGTATAGTACTAATTAGGAGAGGCCCCTCGCTAGAATCTTGGCATTTCTTTGACCGAGATCACGACCGCCCCAAAAGAGGGCTCCAAGACAAAGCTGGATTAGGTAGAGGTTAATTAACTAGTGGTGTTTAAGCAATAAGAAACTAGGCCGCTCGTGATGGGTAGGGAGGGCACGTGAGGCGGCCGTGCTCTTGGACCATCCTCATTGCTACTTGGTGGTTTTCAAATGTAGAAAGTACATCGAGGAAGCATAAACAAAGGGTGAAATGGAGGGGAAAGGGAACCCTTCGAACAACTGGCATATGTTTGCACAATTGCACGAGTATTTATTTTGGATTATAGTGCCCTGTGTATCGTTGTTAATGTCAAGTGATGATTACGCCATGTGGTTAGATTTTTAGGTTTTTTTCGCACCTTACAGTCAGTGGTATAGTTAGAATCGTAACCTATGGGTCAAATACATGATTATCTACCTATGTGGGGTCAATTCTTGTAAAATTGTTATTATTTTGTAAAATTGTTATTATTTTGTAAAATTTTATAAAAAAAATTCAATTATATTGAATGGTTTGTAAAAAAAAAATAGAGTGTCAATTGACCTTTAAAGCTCACAGTTACAATGGTGGCACAGTAGAAAAGAAAAGACGGCCACAAAGAATGAAATGAACAAACCGAAGGCAAATCTCAAAAGGAAAAAAAAACAAATCAAAGGAGTGAAGCAAATTGGGGAATCAGTACTGTTACGTGATTGTCCAAAAGTTATAAAATAATGAAGACACGAATTTTCTAGTTTCATTTTAAACAAAATTTGTAGAAGAAGACAGATAAAACTAAGCTTGCATTCTACGTTGCTATGCTCTATTTTTTAGGCTTTGTTTGGAATCGGGAATTTTTTTTGTGCTGCTGCTGCTCTCTTTTTAGGCTTTGTTTGGAAACGAGGATTCCTTTGTGCCGTTGTAGGAATTCGAATATTTTTTGATGAAATTTATGCATTATATATATATATATACACACACACATATATACACACCATTAGCATATCTTTGCATTACAAAACGGCCTATCTTTTCTTTTTGTAACAGTATTTTTTGCTATGAACATTAATTTGTTAGAGCAGAAATTAACCACGGAGTGAGTAACCGGATTACAGCTATTTTAGTTGGAGTCAGTTGACCCAGTTTTTGTTTTTGTTTTTATTTTTGTTTTTGTGTGGACGACTCGGTAAAGAACACCGCTAATTAGGGAGAAGAACATTCCTTTCCCTCACGGCGAACGGCAAAGTTACGGCCTCCTCCCATTTACTCCAGGTAAAAACACGCACGAACCAGAGAGCAGAGCAGAAACCGCACGCAACTGAAGGTGAAAAGCGGACGTCTTTAATTTGCCGCGCTGTTCCAGCCGTAGCGACAAGCAAAAACTAAGATAGTAGTCTAGAACTCGGGTGAGAGTCTCAAACCGGGTCCGGGTCCGGGTCCGAATCAGTTGGTACACTTCGTTGTTCCCACGTGCAAACCACATGCTTGTCTGCCCTGGGCTCCCACGATATTATGGCCACTATTAAGATAGGCAAAATGCGAACTCGCAACCTTGGATGGAGTCTATACGTGTTAGTTTTGCATCTTGGAATCCACGAGTGGTGGTAGCAATGTACTACCTCGTAAAAAATGTACTTCATAATTTTTTGAATGGTATTGTCATAGATATAGAACGTATTTAAAAAATAAGTGTTTTGTTCTCTCTGTACTCCTAATAAATATTCAGTTTTACTTTGTATTCCATACATTAATACAGCACTTAGAGATAAATAACGATGGTATTCTAGTCATTTTCAAATGTTTTCTCGGTCTACGTGCACTACAAAATACACCACGTATTTTTTGGACGGAGGGACAACGATGGAACGGACTAAGATCTTTTCCTCACCGAACCACACGTTGCCCGGTCATGAGTTCGCAATTTCTCGCTTTGAGCATGTTTGGAACACAGAAAGTTCGCGAGAATTTCATTAGAATTTTGCAAATATCAATATAGTCCCCATGGTTTCGAATTCCCGCATTTTAAGGGGGCTGAAGGTTTGCCTCGTTGTTACATTGCCCTATGGTTTCTTTGTGTAACTACGGTGTTTGTGATTAAGATAGTTTAGAGATATGGGTTTGTCTATGTTGCTCGTGTGTAGTCATGCTATCTACCAAACATGATTGATATAGATCTCCGCTACGATTTTCAGGTGGGCGTGTGTGCAGTGTAGATATGTGATCCACGCGTGGTTGCAATTCCAAGGCCTATATCTTAGTGCGGAGAGACTCCACCTAATTTGCATGCCCAGTGAGTGGATGGAGCAAAGTAGCAAGCTCGTCTGCCGGGAACAAGAAGGGCTGTGCTCGGACCACTTCGGTTTCGGTTTTCGTCTGAAAAAGTTAGAAATCGTTTCGAATGAGGGGCTTTTCATAGCCACTTTTTTTCGAAGCTGTTTTGTGTTTCAATACGCGGAAACCGAAAGCCGTTCGCGGGGAGTTTCCACAACTTCCTGCAGCCTCCATTCCGAACTTATCATCGAAGTTAGAGGCTAATTACCCGCCGAATATCACAACATAAAAACCCCCACCAGGCCGCTCGCCTCCTCCTCCTCCCAGGCTCCCTCACCCAGCGTCCTCCACCGATGGCCACCACCTCCTCCCACGCTCCCTCCTCACCAGCGTCCTCCACCCCGACTGCCTCCTCCTCGGCACCCTCCTCCCCGGTGCTCACGTGGCCTAGATCCAGATCCGGACCTGAATCTCGCCCGCGGCCACCCTCCTCCTCCCTCCTCCCGCAGCCGTCGCCCTCCTCCTCCCTCTACCCTAGTTGGCTTGGCCGCCGGCCTCCTCCCTCGACCCCGCCGGCCTCCTCCCCCAGCACCCTCCTCTCCCCGCGGCGGGAGACGCCGGCGGCAGCGGCAGCCTAAACCCTAGTTGTCACCGCTAGCTCTTTTCTTCTTCTTTTTTCTTTTGTAAATTTAATGTGTTGTGATAATTATTTATTTATTATATTCATTATTCACTGTAATAATTATGTATAATAATTATTTATATAATAACAGTTTATCTTAATAATTATTTATTTTAATATTCATTCATTGTAATAATTATTTTTAACAATTATTTGTTGTAATAAATGTTTGTTCTAATAATTGTCGTTAATACGCTAATTGCAGTTTATTGCGTTGTTTGCGGTATATTATCGTCAATAGCGGTATATTGCGTTGTTTGGCGTAGTCATCGTTCATTGCAATCAATTGTGTTAATCGTCGTTAATTGCAGTTAATTATCGTCAATTGCAGTAGTCGTCGTGTATTACGGTAATTCTCATCAATTGCGGTAGTTATCGTCAATTGTGTTAGTCGTCATTAATAATCGTCAATTGTCGTTAGTTGTCAATAAATATTGTTAATTGCGCTAAGCGGCATCAAACAAGTTATTACTGTACAAAGGGTATTTCAGACATTTTTCATATCGAAGCTGCAACCAGCCTACCTAAAAGCCAGATAATCAAACATCAAATCTCTTTCATTCACTCAAGCTCAAGAAGAAGCCGCCAGAAAGCCACCGCGCAGCCTTGAATCTAACATCAATAAAGAGCCCTGATTATGTCTCTCCTAATTGGTGATTTATCTGTAGGGAGGAGCGTAAAAATTAATGGAGTATTATTCTCAAGTAAACACTATATATATATATATATATATATATATATATATATATAGGACGTCAAACATAGCCACTTAAATAAATATATTATATCTATCATTTTCATACTTAATATTAATTATAAGATACCCAATGCGACTTATTGAAAATTTTAATTGGTGATTTTTGCTATATACCCTTTTCATATATGAAAGAAGTATATACACAAATTTAGCTATAAAGATGGACTTTAATGATTCTTTCATAGAACTCACTTTGGGGTATCTTATAATCATATATATATATATATATAGAGGTATATATATTTATATGAGAGATAGACATACAAACCATTTTCCTATATATATATATATATATATATATATATATATATATATATATATAGCATTACAGAACTTGAAAACAGTAACACTTGCACAAATGATAGGACAAAATGGCAATTTTGGCCGATCCAGTATCTTTTTTTACTGTACCTCCAGATTGAGGTAGCAGGTTATAAATTGCTACTACCTCTAATATATTTCCAACATGTTCTTGAATGAATCTTTTGGTAGCATTTCACACAACTTACCATGCAAAGATACCGGCCCTTACTCAAAGGGAAAAAATATTCACTACATCACCCAGCAACAGTAAACATCTATCCTACCATCTACTCTGCTTACCATCAATTTTGATGGTAGAGTAGTAGCAGTAAAAACTAGAACTCTTAAACAAAAACTAGAAAATTTTCCCCCCTATATATCTTGCCCTCAAAGCCTCAATCCTTACTCCATCTCCTCTCTCTCTCTCTCTCTGCCCCCAAAAGGAAAACCAGGCTGGTTTGGTTTCCCGAGCGCAAGCCGCATTGCCGCAACAACCCCCGTAAAACAGCACAAAGAGGGAGATGCCTGGTCCTCCCCCTCTGCTCCGCTCCTTTGCCCCCCCTCCCCCGCCCCATGACCGCAAGAGCCAGCAGCAGCAGCTTCAGTAGCGCGGCGGGAGCGGGAGCGGGAGCGGGAGTGGGAGTAGTGGCACCATGGACCTGGGCGGGGTGGTGATGGCCGCCGTGGACGCGGGGGTTGTGGGCGGGGGCTCGGAGCTCGGCCTGCTCGGATCTAGGCTGCTTAAGCACGGGAGGGGCAATGCGGAGGAGGAGCACGGGTGGAGGCCGGCGGCCAAGCAGGCCAGGGTGGGGGACGCCGCGGTGTCCGAGGCCGTCAAGGTGGCGGCGCCGTTCTTGCTCAGGTCCTGCAGCCCCGGCCACGGCGGGGAGCAGATGCTCAGCTTCTCGTCGTCGGCGTCCTCGTGCCCCAACACTGCCGCCGCCGCCGCCGCCGCTGATGGAGCGCCGCTGTTGTACTACGGCATCCCTGCTTCTTGCTCAGGTTGGGATGGCGCCATGGTTGGTGGTGGTGGTGCGAAAGTTTTCTTTTATGCTTCTGTTTCTGTTTGTTTGATTGGGTTTGGTGATTGAAAAGCTTGCTACTCCTTTTGAAGTATTATTGCTGTTTGATTCATCTTGCTTTGTTTGGACTTTGGAGTGGTAGTGATATATAGATTTATTTTCAGTTGTTTATATTTCTCCTTGTTTTTTTTTTGGCATGCAGCATGCTTGATCATTTGCTCATACCGGAATGGATCTGATTTGTTCTTTTTTTATGTTGTCCACTGCAAAAAAATTTAGTATGTTTGGTTTAGATTCGGAGGCTTGTCATGATAGAGCTTTTTGTTTCTTTCTTTTTCTTGTTTGGTCTCCATTGATTAGATCAGTGACTAGAAACTCGAAAGAGTTCACTTCCTCTGGAAATAAAGGAGTTCTTTTTTTACTATTTTAATAATCTTTATTGGATCATTCTTGATATTTGTCGAGATAAGTTTCCTATTCTTTTCTGTGACATCCACAAACGCTTTCTTGTCCTCAACGATTCGACCGTGCGTATTTCTTTTTGTCATGCCTTTTGCTAGAGCAAAAGAATAAAACATAAATATGGAAGAAAAAAGGTGTGATCTTTGGCATCATGCCACTATCTCCACATTTTTCTCACTCAAAAAGGAAAAAAAAAGTGGAAGTAGAAATGCATGCAAGAAAGGTTCAAGTAAGTAATATACACGGATCAAGCTTGTTGCAATGAATCAAACATGCGGTTTTTGGTGGCTTTTTAGGCACAGCACCTACAAAATCTGTGCTGCTTATCGGGTTTCTGATCCTGGCAGCCACTTTGGTTCAGAAATTTTGTGTCGTTTGCTTGCCCCTACCTTGCACAACGATTGTGTTTAGGAAACACATGCATCTCGGTGGTCGTCGTCTCTAGTGTAAAGTACAAGTTTTTTTGGCTGCGCCTTCTTGGCTTGCACTGCCTTGTTGCTCATCTCCTTGGTCTATCTGCCTGTGTTTCTCCCAGGATTGAGCTCAGTGAGCTTGAGCACCAGCATGCAGGGGGCAATGGCCAGGGTCAGGGGGCCCTTCACGCCGTCTCAGTGGATCGAGCTGGAGCACCAGGCCCTGATCTACAAGTACCTGGCTGCCAATAGCCCCGTGCCTCACAGCCTGCTCATCCCCATCAGAAGGAGCCTCGCATCCCCCTACTCGCCTGCCTACTTTGGCACAAGCACATGTATGTAAGCCAAGAAAGAGGGGAGCAAGCAAAGCAACAAAAATGCTTTTCGGGCTGCAGTTCCATTCATCATGCACATTTATATGATAAAAGTATGTGTTGTTTGATTCCTCCTTTACTGATCTTGATCGCATTGCCCTTGGTTGGGGTTTTGCTTTGCAGTGGGTTGGGGGTCTTTCCAGCTGGGCTACTCTGGCAGCGCGGATCCGGAGCCCGGGCGATGCCGCCGGACAGACGGCAAGAAATGGCGGTGCTCGAGGGATGCGGTCGCCGACCAAAAGTACTGTGAGCGACACATGAACCGGGGACGCCATCGTTCAAGAAAGCATGTGGAAGGCCAGACTGGCCATGCCGCGAAAGCGATGCCCGCGGTGGTGGCAGCGTCTGCCGCTGCCTCTGCTACCCAGCCTAGTGCTCTCACCGCTGCGGCCGGTGGGGCTACTGCTGACCTCACCATCAACCATCAGCAGCAACCAGTGAAGAACTACGCCGTGAATACGACTGATCCTGGCTGGCTGCAATATAACAGGTATAGGTAGCATTTCAGACGTTCCAAGCATTTCTTTTCTAGCATGTAACCCATGCTTAAGTTCAAATATGCTACTTTTTCTTTTGCTACTTTGCATATGTAAACTATGACTTGTGCTTGGATGGGACATACGTAGTTGTCTGTATTCACCTAAATAACATAAATAGAAGGTAATTTTGCTCTTGCTACTTCATTCCTGGAGCTACCATACATCGTTCTTTACTGAAAGGAGATGATAAGGGCAATAGTTGGACTGATTAATAGAATTTTAACAACTATGCTTAAAAGTTTGACTGATTTTGAATAGTTAGCAAAGCTCTTGACCATTTACTTTCTAGTTATTTAGAAACCAAACTGTTTCCTTTTGGCAGATCACCAATCCTATTGTATTCATTTCCCATAGCCCCTAAAATGGTTCTAAAAATTAGCCCCAAAAAATTCTTGTTTTGTGAAAAGACAACCTGTTCAAGTAGTGCTATAGTGTACATCATTTACCTATTTTTACCACGACGGTGTTTCTATGCTGTACTAGCTAATCACTTGTTAACCAAATTTCTGCAGGGAACTGGTGAACAAACAGAATGAGAGTGAACAAATGCAAGACTCTGACAACCTCTCAAGGCTGACTTCCATGAATACGAGAAACGCAGGCAGCCTCTTTCCGTTCTCGAAACAACATAATCCTTTTGAAGTGACCAGCTCAAGGCCAGATTTTGGCCTCGTTTCATCTGATTCACTGATGGGCTCTCCTCATAGCTCCTTAGAGAACGTCAATTTGCTCAGTTCACAGCCTCTGAATGAACACCAGAGTTCAGTTTTCCTGCAACACTTCGTGGACTGGCCCAGGACACCTGCACAGGGAGCTCTTGGATGGCTCGATGCTGAAGAGATGCAAGCTCAGAGAACCCAGCTCTCAATATCTGCTCCAATGGCGTCCTCTGACCTATCATCAGCTTCCACATCTCCCATCCACGAGAAGCTAATGTTATCGCCTCTTAAGCTGAGCCGTGAGTATAGTCCTATCGGTCTCAGCATCGCAGCAAATAAAGATGAAGTTAGCCAGGGACAAGCAAACTGGACGCCTATGTTCCACGATTCTTCAATGGACGGGCCATTAGGGGAGGTTTTAACCAAGAACAGCAACATGGAAGCCAGGAACTGCCTGTCGGCGTCTCTGAACCTTTTAGCGGACGGCTGGGATTCAAGCCCAGGGCTGCAGTCATCCCCTGTAGGAGTTCTGCAGAAGACCACCTTTGGATCAGTCTCCAGTAGCACTGGGAGCAGTCCTAGGCTGGAGAATCACAGTGTTTATGATGGTATCAGTAACCTGCGGGATGATCTCGGCTCCATTGTTTGTAAATCATCCGAGCATCCGCCTGGTGTGAGCTTGTTCTGACCAATTAAAATGGAGCAAGATGGCAGGCATAAGGAAGCGTTTCGGCCAGTCTTTACCTTGTTACATATCAATATCATATCCATAAGTGTGAGCATTTACCTCGTAGTTTATCATTTGAGACTAATCTCGTGTTTTTGCCATTTCAGTTCTTTTGTTTTTTCTTTCCTAAGCTTTGTAACCTTCACTTTCCTTGGATCTTGACGTGCCGTGATGTGCGGTGTGGATGAATTTGGTTCTCCGTTGTTGCATATCATGTGATAATATCAAATGTGCAATGATCGTGGATTAATGCGAGCTGATGCTTGTCTGAGCTTGTTGATATTGTTCAATGGTTTGTGAGCTGATTCTTGTCATGCTTGTTGATATTATTCGATATGTTTGTGTCGCATTTGCGCACTAATTGTTTGATTTACACTTTTACGAAGATTTATTGTTCATAGACGATGTTCTGTCTGCCATTTGTCAAACCTTCGCTTCCATGCGTTTATGGTTTGTAAAGCTCGTGCAGTAAGCCAAGTTTAATTTCTCAAGGTAACATAGTTGGTAACCAGTTAGTCTGGCCAGTTTCAGTTGAAGCTCATGTATCTCTGATCTGTAAGTTTCTTCTGTAAAAAGTTTTATGTTTATAAGAAACTATATATTTACATGCAAGAACAATGCAAACTTGTCTTGAATATGTTTTGAACAACTAGGCACAAACAATTCTTACTCGGTGCTTCTAGCAACCGCTAAACAAAGACATGTACAGCCGCTGTCCTAGTTAGAAACTTCAGCGTACCGCTGCTTTTAGTTGCCTCGAGGCCTTTTACTCTTGTTGAGTGACTGTGGAGAGTAATCCAGTGTCAACTGCAATAGCAGCCGCACCAGAATACAATGATACATTTCCAGGACCATTCACCAGCCTTTTCGCCCTTTCACAGCTGCCAAGCCTGCAAAAGAGAGCAAGGCCCCAACTTGAGCAACCACCCAATGTCCATTGCATGCATGCATCCAAGAACCATGACCAGTCTACAAACATCGCCGTTGCGTTTTTCTCTCTCCCTTTTGATGATTTGCTCTACAGGGGCCTACAGTAGAATGATGTGCAGCAGCTTGCATTGTGGCACTAGTGTGTGGCTGTGTGAGCCCTGATGCCATTGCCGCCTGCTTTGTGGACACCTAAAAGAGCACGCACCACGGAGATGTAAGATGAGTGAGTACCAGAGGTGTCAATCTTTGTATGTGCTTGTTTTCTTTTCTGCTCGATCTCGTTGTGAATTGTGGTGTGATGAAGCCAAGAAACTGTTCTTTGCAGGTTTGGAGGAGCATTGCTTTTTTCGATTTTTGTTTGGAGGCGCAGGAAGGGAAATTCTGGATGGGAGGGTACGTTGCTGCCCTGCAATCACGTGTGTCGTAGTCGAGAGAAGTTATGTGCGGGGATAAAGTTGCGTGTATGTGTATATATGTAGTACTGAAAAGTAAGGCACTCGTGTACCAGCAAAGCTTTCCTGCACCCTTTGCAATCCGGCTGGGCATGGCATGGCATGGCATGCATATCCGACTTCTCTCGTACTTGTCCGCCGCATCAGTGGGAGTGTGAAGCATCAATCAGGTACTCACTCCTGATTTCTCCAAAACAATATGTTGGAGCTACGTTGTTTAGTTGTTTCTGAGACACATGTATGCATGCATATTCCGTTCCATAATTCGAAAGTTTTTGTTTCCTAGAAAACCTGGGTTTACATCTCGTTTCATTCAGAAAGCGACGTATCGCACAAATCTGACGCCAAATTGCCAACGGATCACGCAACCATGTCAAACTGGTGAGGCGTGATGGTACACAAAACGGTACGTGACTCGTCGGGACGATGTCCTGTGAGCACGCAGTCGCTTGGGTGTCCATCCAACCGAGCAGAATTCATGCCTCATCCTAGCTAGCCACAAAAACCGAGACATAAATCTGATCGGAGCATACAACAAGCGATCGATGATCGCACGTACACAAGCACACAGGCGGAATAGTCGTACGAATGCACGAACCATGCGTAAGATCCCCAAGGAACACCAACCACGCCTCCACGCCTCGTTCACATGCCAGCAAAGGTATACAAACATCTCACAGCTTGGGATCGTTCACGAGCTCGCACAAACACTCGTATATAAAAAAAGCCTCGTCACGCTAGGATCACTCCCTGCCTGCCTGCCTGTGTGCGTGCCCAGAATTTAGACGAGGAAACATGAGCCGGAGAGCCAAACAAGCAGCGACGAGCCGTCGGACCAGACGTGCCGAGCAGCAGCAGCAGCAGCAGGCGCCGGCGCCGGCGGCATTCGCCGGGACCACCAAGATCCTGTCGAACCCCATCTTCTTCTGCGAAGATGGCTCGAATCGGATCAAACCGATCGACCTGCGCTGCGGCGACGGGCCCGGCTCGGTGCACAACCCCGACCCGGCCGCCGCGAGCGTCGCCAAGCCGCTGCCCCTGCCCCCAAGCAGGACCCACCGTACGGGGCCAGATGGGACCCAGCTGCCAGCTTTGCGCGTTGGCCCCACGCTCGTGATGAGCCCGCATGGCAGGGTGCTGAGGAGGGTACCCATGCAGGACCCATTCCTGGCCGCCTACGTGGCGTGCACCAAGGGCGGCGCCGCCCAGGCGAAGAAGCAGCAGCAGAAGAAGAGAGGTGACACCATCCGGGGGTGTGGCATTTGGGACGCGAGCAAGAAGTACACCGGGGTGATGTCGTGCAAGTACGGCTGCGCCGTCACCGTGCAGGAGGACGCTCCTGTCGCCACCGCGGCGCAGGCGCAGGCGGAGGCGGAGGCGACCGCGGGGCCCACGCTGGACCTGTCGCGGCCGCCGCGGGTGCTCCCGGCGAGGGAGAGGGCTATGGAGCGGAGACGGGCGCAGGGGTGAGGATGCACGCTTGTCTATATGCGTCGCCGTGTGTCTAGTGTTGTGGTGCATGTATATTGGTATTGCACTATTGGCTACTGTAGCATCTGAAATTATGCAGGAACCAATATGTATCCTGCTAGTATTTTTTCAGAGGAGTGTGGATTTTCTGTTATAATCCAGCGATATACGAAGGGAGCTGCTAGCCCACACATACAGTTGGAATGCATTTCCAACGGTATAACAGTTTCGTGAAGTTTTAGTTGCTTAAAAGTTCTATATTTCGAGTTTAAAGTTTCGACTAGGTTTCAATGCGTTTCATATTTCCAGAAGTTTTCAGAAAATTCCAAGAAAGTTCCAAGACCAAGCTTCAAATTTTGAAACTCAAGTTTCAACGAGTTTTAGACAAAAGAGTTTCAAGAAGTCTCGTGAAAACATTTCAAAAATTTGTGGTGTTAGTGAGTTTCGTGTATTTCTAGAAGTTCCAAAAAGATTCTAAGAAAGTTTCAAGCCCAAGTTTTAACAAATTTCAGAATTTGGAACTCAGGTTTCAACAAGTTTAAGATAAAAGAGTTTCAACAAGTTTCATAGAGTCTCGTGAAAACATTTAAAAAGTTTCAGGTTTTAGTAAATTTCGCGTATTTCTAAAAGATTACAATAAAATTCCAAGCACAAGTTTCAACAAGTTGTAGATTTTGGAAGTCGAGTTTCAACAAGTTTCAGATAAAAGTGTTTCAAGAAGTTTTGCATTTTGGAACAAGTTTAAACAAGTTTCAGACAAAAAGTTTCAGTAAATTTCAGCATGTTTTAAGAAGTTTCATAAAAAAATCAAACAAGAGCAACAAAAAAAATCCCGACGTGCTCACCTGCGGCCGTACAACCGCTCGCCGCCACAACTACGCGCTCGCTGGGAGATTGTGGTCGTTGGCCTTCCAGCATACCACCAAGCTCATATGTGGCTCCGTGCTAACTAGGCTACTGTGGTCACTCACCTCCCCATGCGTCGCCGCGCGTGCCTATGATAACCGCTTCCACTCACCTCGCTCCGATCGAGCCCGCTCACCACCATTCCCCATCGCACCAAACCGTGGCCTCCCACTTGCTTGCGGCCACACGAGGCACGGAGAACTAGCCCACCGCCGCTCACCGCGTGTCTCTCGAGGACCAGCCACTGCCTGCCGCTCGCCCTGCGCGAACCCGTGGCCGCCATGCAAGCACCGCAGCGGCTCGCCCCGCCATTGCATCGTTGTTGTCTTGCTAGCACGCATGATTAAACTTTAAAACGTAGTTTTTGCTGCAACGTTGGCATTCCATCAAATAAGTTAAGAGAACATCGCTAGAAAAATATGCACAGTGAAAACAATCACCTAAACCAATACGCTTTTAGGAAGGAACAAGAAATGCTATATTCTAGCTTTTTCGATACACGAAACGGTGCGCAAAATGCTTTTCTGATACACGAAACGGAACGAGCGCACCATGATCCATGTCTCCACAAGCTCTTCGTTTTAGCAGGTGACGAGATGGCAGTGTTACCGCTGCCCTGTGTCCAAGCTTCAAACCAGTCATTTCGCAGGCAGGTAGGCCGTAGAAAAAAAGAAGCAGCTTTGTTTGTATTCTTCAGCAAGCCCAGACCGAGATACCGCCCGGCCAAACGATGGGCCAGGTCAAGGTCAGTCCGCATGAGCTTATCTCGAGTCGAAGGTCAAGGTCAGTCCGCATGAGCTTATCTCGAGTCGAGACCGGCCGCCCCCCCTGACCCTGTTGGATATTAATTTATTTTCTTGGGAACAAAGTCAAATGAGATTTGGCTAATGGTGAGCTTCATGCATGTAGAGCTAAGTCGGCAGAAGACATGCCAAAGTAAATTTGGATTTGACCATGATCTGTAAAAGTGAATGAACCACCTAGTCTCTTAGTCAGCATATAGTATAATTAAGCTGTACACAGCAAGAAAGTGAGCAGTGATGTTAAGTCAGCTTCTCCCCTCCGTTGCGGGCTCGCGCTTCTCCCCTCGCTTCGGCTTCCTCCCCTTTCGGCCGCCGCCGCCGGATCCCACCGCCACTGCTCCCGTGGCGCCGCTGGATCCTGCTGCCGCCGCCACTGCAAATCAGCGCCTGGCTCCTCTTCGTCGCCTTGGTGGAGGAGTGAGATGGGAGGAGAGGACGCGGGGAGGAAGAAATGGCAGGAGATGTTGGATCGTTGGTTGGGACAGATGTTTCATCGTCCTCGAGGCAAACTACATGGAGATTTGGAAGCTTGCTTCGATTTGGGAGCTCCCCTGCATCTTATATGGAGGTGTTTTTGCCTCGGGAGCAAAGTCCAGTGTCGGATTGGAATCGTCCAGTGCTCCCCTTCTCCCATCACGAGAAGAGGGAGATGGTTGGGAACTTGGGATGCCTCGGTTGTATCCCAGGGATTTGCCTATTCGGGTGTCGAAGCTTCTCGTTAGTGGAGATTGAGTTTTTGCTGCTGCTATTTACTTCTAATTATCTTCAGGTTTTTTTTTTTACTTTGTGTCGTTGCTTCCGTTGTGTCCATCCAAGTCCGTAGCACTCAATTTTTTGAGTTCGTCTAAGTCATGCGAGTCCACAAGAAATATTGTCAGTCATAGAAGTATAGAAATTGCCTTATGCATGGCAGCAGCCGCCGCTCCCACTGCTATTTTCTTTGAGCCGCTGCAGATCCGCCGCTCCAAGCGTTCAAGGCCGCCGCGCTTCTTCCACACCGCGTCTTCGTTGTACTTCTTGTGCATTGCACCACTCTTCTTCTGCACTGCGCCTCTGTTGCGCTTCTTGTGCATTGTGTTGCGCTTCTTTTGCACTGTACATTCGTTGCGCTTCTTGTGTACTGCGCCGTCGCCATCTTGGGTTACGATCTGCGCCACCATGCTTCCATCTATTCCTATTCGACTTGATTTGACAGCTCCCTCTATTCATGTCGGTTTCATTATCTTCTTCGACCTGTTGCCGCGGTCAACTTTGCTCCTGCACCTTGTGTTTTATGAGCCGTCGCACGACACCGGGTGGGAGGTCTTTTGATACTCGACATATTTTCTAAGAGCTGCATGCTACGACATTATCAAGACTCGGACTTTGAATTTTTCACATTTAAGTATCAACCCTTTTCAAATGCAATGCTATTGCATACGCATTGCATTTGAAGGAGGTGTTAGAGATATGTTAGAATAGGAGGTAGAATAGAGACTCTTATATGCCTTATCTATATATGGTATATACCTCTTGTACTCCTATATATATCGCCTATTGGGCCTCTTCAATATTACACACACAATTCCTAACACTCAGTACTGTCCAGAGTTTGGAAAACTGCATACATTTTTCCCACCATTCACTAAACATGAGGAATCACATAGCAAGGGAGGAAAAATGTTTTATAGTTTTTTTAACTAAAAATTGGATGCAACGTAGTCATCCCCTTGGAATAGAGGAATTTTATGGTCTAAATATGAAAAAAGGCAAAATCTAAATAGTATGCGCTCTCAATTCGGTCTTAACGAGTGCTCACCTCTGTACGGCGATGTGCTTCTTCTCCGGTGACGGCTGACGAATGTTAGGATTTATGGTTCATCGGGAGTTAGTGAGTGTTTCACTGTGCCCCTGGGCTGTAGTGGGAGGTAGTGGCTCGGCAGTGGGTGGCCGCGGCGGTGGTAGCGTCGTCGGCCGTGGGTTCGAAGGAGGGTGGGCGGCGGTGGCAGCGGGCGGCACGATGATGGAGGTGGAGGATTTAGGTTGGGCTAGGCGGCTGCAGACGGTGGTGGCAGAAGCGCTGCGACAGCCCTGGAAGTCGTAGGGAACCAGGGAGAGGGGGTACCCTTCCGGATAAGTCTAAGCAGATTTTTTAGTCCACATCAGACACACACACACACCCCACATGCATGCACATACACGCGAGTATGTTCTTAATACATGTCTTATCTAGAGCGGGAGTTAGATCCTACGAAGTATGGGCACACGTTTTGATGTGTACTAACCCACCTAAATAGTCTTGAAACCACCTAAAAGATTAGGCACCCCTGGGATCGATCACAGGCGAGCTTACACGCAGGACGGCGACGCAGCCAACCGAGTAAAGCTCGGTCCTCAAGACTAAGCAGCTTGTGCGCACTCCTTAGTCCCGTCCAAAAAAAGAATCACTCGTTTCAACATCTCACTAGTGGGCTAGGGCGTAAAAGAAGCCTTCTTTTTCTCGACGAAGCCCACCGCCCAAGTCACGTTCCAGCCGGCCTGGCGACTTGATCTTTCATTTATCACGTAAACTCATTGCGCAGCTCGAGTCCGGCAAGGTAGGCCGACAGATAATTCGCGAAACCAGGTGGCAAAGCGCTCCATTTTTCTCCATCACGGCCGCCGCCGCCGCCTGCAGCGTCCAACGCGGACCACCTACCACCAACGCCGGCGGCGTTTGCTCGGCCCGCCTCGACAACGGACAACCAGGCCGCGGTCACGCTGCCGGGCCGCGGAAATGCAACCAGCCGCCACCTTCTCGGCATTGCTCCGCCGGCCTCCACCGCCGCCCCGGCACCTCCTCCTCGTCGCCGCGCGCGTGCACAGCACCGCCGGCGTGAGCCGCGCCCGAGGCGGCCTGCCTCGTTTCCACTCCCCGTCTCTCCCCTCGTCCAAGGCAAACGCGCTTGACCCGTTTTCTTCATTCGTCCGCGTGGGCATTTCGTCGAACGCTATGTGCTCTTCTCGTCATACCGGTTGTAACTAACTGATATGGATATTGCCTCGCAGGGTGAGGTGGTTCGCATCCAAGGAGACGAGTTCTGGCACATGACGCGGGTATTGCGCCTTGGCATCAATGACAGGTCCGTCTCATCGCTTTCTCCCTTGTGTGACCTCTATGGGAAATTAGTCGCTGGTGTCGACGAGGGAAATTGTTTACTATGCTGAATTCCAGCTTCAGTTTGTCAAGCGTAGATTTTTTAGGGCATCAACAGTAGATTGTTGAGTAGATATTCTCTTCATACACCATGCGATCCTGAAAAACAAAGACATCGTAATTAGTTGCTGGCTGCATTAGCAGTTCGCCTTGATCAGTAAGTGCTGTACTCCAACGTGTCTGATATGGCAAGCCTGTTTAACCATATCAATGGAATGAGTTACTGACCTTCCAACAAATGCTTTAACCGATAAACCTATGTATGTAATACCTTACCCGTATAGTGTCCAGTTTCACATTTTCTTCTACTCTTTCCTGTACTTTTAGTGAGATGTCACTCTCATTTACATGTTATTTAATATTTTTTATGCTTCCGAGAATTATTTGTGCACATCCTGACACTTTTCACACCAATATTTCGAAGGGTTGAATTATTTGATGGGGCGGGTGGTTTAGTTGAAGGATCTATACAAAAAGTCGACAAGAGTGGATCAGATGTTGAGTTATTAGAGGATGCTAGTCTCATTGCTCCTCAGGGCATTCAATGGCATGTCTTTGCTGCATTTGGTGAGCCTCATGAACAATCCAAATTTACAGTGTACACTAGGAAAGTTTTTCTCCTCCATTCCCTAACCATTTTATAATTATAATCCCCAGGGACATTGAAAGGCGGACGTGCAGATTGGCTTATAGAGAAATGTACTGTATGTCATGTACAATTTTGTGTCCTGTTTCTACTTTCCCTACTTCTAAATCTGTTTCCCTTTTCTTACTTAGGAACTTGGAGCTTGTAGTGTTACACCTCTTTTGACCGAACGTTGCCATACAATAGCAGAAAATAGGGTGGACAGGTTGCAAAGGCTTGTGTTGGCTGCAGTTAAACAATGTATGGAGTTTGAGCTTCTCTTTTATTTGTTGGTCTGTTAGTATGCAGTTTGCAACTAAGATGTCAGTGCAAAAGACCTAAAGTAAACTATAACTAACTGCATTACTCTTTTCTTCTTTAGGCCAGAGAATACACGAAATGTCACTGAAGCCCCCAATTCAGATACTCGACCTTCCGCCTGTTGTAAGTATTCATCCATGCTTTGTTACCTTTGCACGTAACACTGTAACCAATCACAGAGTCATGCATTGACTACTGATGAGTTTTTTCTGTGGTCCGGTAACTTGCTTTCATAAATCAAGTAACCATAATGTTGTGCAGGCTATGGACCCTTGTCAAGAAAATGTTTTAGTTCAAACAACAATCATCCTCAGTAGGATGTCAACAAAATCATAGTACATCCTAGAGTGAATGAAAAAATTGTTAAGGTTAATCATAATACATCTAAATGCAAAATCACAGGAACCATTGTTGTGTCGTTCAATTTCACTACTGTGTGTGTGACTTGAAAAAATCATCTGAATTTATGTTACAGTATTCATCCATGGTTGACCTTTTCTTTCTTGCTATCAGGTATCACAGTCAAAGCTGTCTTTCTTAGCATCAGCAGAAGCGCCTCCTCTTTTAAGTGTTTTGCCGAAGTCCAGCAATGATGATAGCGGACTTTTGATTATTGGACCAGAAGGAGGTAACACAAATATAGAGTGGATTCATACCTAATTATTTAAGCAAGAGTGACACTGGTCGGTATAAAAATGAAATTTTCACACAGATGCTTATTACTTGCTTATTCCAAATATGCACTTTGATTTTCATCTGATGTTAGCTGCCTGCACTTAATGAACGGAATGATTATACAATGCAAAATAAATACAGAAGTGTCAAACAAAAGTTCTGGAACAACATAATGAACAGTAGTAGGATTTATTTATGTAGCTCACACATATATGGAAAGTAGAGATGCTAAACACATAATGGGATTACATTAAATTTCTTCAACCATGCTAAATTTTACAACGTCAAAGGTTATTTGGAGAACTGGAGTACTTTTGACTTTTGAGTTTGACCCAAAAGACATTCTTTTTGTGGATCTAATATGCTTTTTTTTTCATCCACATTTCATCAGACTTCACAGAAGAGGAGGTAAATGTTTTGAAAGTGGCAGGCGCAGTCCCTGTTGGTCTTGGTCCATGCAGGCTACGTGTTGAGACTGCGACAATTTCACTCCTATCAGCTCTCATGCTATGGTCGGATGCTCATCGCCAGAAAACACAGCAATGCATGTAGTCAATGCACAGTTGTCACTCATGTGCTACTCTATGCTCTAATATTGTCCATTACTTGTGAGGTGATATCCTCTTAAAAGTAATTTTAGGTGATTATTTCCATGAAATGTTATTCAACATCATGTTGGACATATCAAGGAGCAAATAATCGATAATCAATCCGATCCACTGGATCTCAGTGGCATTCTGTAATAGCCTGACCACTATAGACTAGTGTAATGTGGAAAAAGAAGGCGTGGCAATTAGTTGGGTACTGTCTATCATTGTTCCATTTCGTTCGCTCCCTGCATGTGAGGAGCTTCTCTTTTGAAGACAAATATACATAAAGTTATGTTTCAATTATGTTATCTCGTACCATATTCGTTGAATATGGTTTCGAGACAACTAACTACTTTTGTCACGTTTTGATGAAAAGAACACAACTCATTCAAGATGCAGGACTCGTGCTGTCCAGAGCTCCAGACAAGTAACATATGCTATATATTTGAGTTCAAACGAAAGAAAAAACATATGCTATATATTTCGTTTGTGGAGACTCGAAGCTGTTCATGTAATCATTGTGAATTTTCTATGCTTGGGAAGTTTCCTAGGTGCATAATTGTTTCGTCAGTTTAGCCCTTCTCATGTGGCCATGTGCGAATGTTTTTGAACTTTTACTAGGCATGCTAGATGAGATTACTCAACAAAATCTATATTAAATACGCAAGTGTTAATTTAGTTATATGCATAAGGCTTAACCCATATGTTATTTTATCAAATTCTAGAAAATCATAATGTAAAGCCTATACAAGGAGTCGGACTCTCGTCATTAGTTAGAGAGATAAGGTGTCACGCCCTTGGGTTGGGTTATTGTGAGTATTACGTAATTAAAAAAGTACGTAGTTTGTATTTCTGTCCTCAAAATGACGAGGATGCTCTCGCCAGTGGCAAATCTACCTTTGGAGCAATTAAACTTTTACTGAACTCTACATTTATTTTACTAACCCACTCCTAAATTTTACCAAAAGAAATCGTTAGCCTCATCTACGCAGGCACACGCTAGCGTGCATCCGGCGTTGCTGTCGTTGCGAGCCGTTGCTGAGCTGGTGTGGTGTTCGCAGGAATTTTGGACTGTTTTGGCCCTGTACCGTACCGAAATTCCCGTTCTAGCCCCATTACCAGCAAAATTCCATTTTTGGCCCCCCATACGCACTTGCTGCCGTCCGCCGACAATGAAGAAGCGACTTTGCCGTCTTGGGACCGCAGCAGGCACCTGCTGCCGTCGGGGACGGCAGCAGGTGACCTGCTGCCGTCCCCGACGGCAGCAGGTGGCTGCCCCCGCCACCTGTCCAATTTTTTTTTTTGAAAAATCTAATTAATAATATTTTTTCGATGAATTTTTAAATATAGTAAATGAGCTCAAAAAATTACGAAATTTTTTATGGAGCCTCCTGGCATAATGTTCTTGGTTGTGTAATTTTTTTGAATTTTTATCAATTTTTATTTTCTCTGCATAATTCTTTGAAGTCAAATAATTTTAGGAATTTTCTAATATAGAAACTGAGCTTCAAACATTATGAAATTTTTTGTAAGACTCCCTACACAGAGGACTTGATTGTGTAAATTTTACGTAATTTTATATGCTCCAAAATTATCTCGACAAATTCAGGGTCTAGGTCTGGAAATTAGGACGAGACGTTTCGGAAATTAGGGTTTCATGATTTCATGTGACTTGAAATGTGTGAAGTTTACTACCACAACATGACTACTCTTGGGGAGCAATATAAGCTAGCGACGTACGCACTACGCTACGCTCCGTAGGCTCTCTTTATTGTAAGATTTGTAACACCCATCGGGGATCAATAAGATAGCTGCTGGCTATAGCCTGTGTTGGTCATCTTACTGCCTCACATAATTCTATCTTAATATATAATAGACTAGTTTAATGCTCGTACTTTGCTGTAAATTAAAAACAAATCATAGTCCAATTATGTCGGACTGTCAATCGTTATTATACTCAGCAACACGATCTGAACTGTCGATGCTTTACTCATGATCCAACAAACGCGAAAAGGGTAAAGAAGATGACGACCACCAACTCTAATTTATTAGCAGTAGATTGTCCGAGGATCCTCCTCGTTACGTTTGCACAGACTGGTAGCAGTTTGACTTGGATGAAGAGTTCAGAATTCCCAAGTGCATGGAATAAATCCGCGACGACACCGGCCCTAAGCAGCTCCCAGCCGGCCACTTACCATCTCGTTTTCAACGTCTATGTGTGCATGCGTTGGTCATCTTACTACCTCACATAATTTTATCTTAATATATAATGTGTGTGCATGCATTGGTCCTCCTACTACCTCACATAATTTTATCAGGGTCATGATATGCTCCGAAATTATCTCGACAAATTCAGGGTCTAGGTCTGGAAATTAGGACGAGACGTTTCAGAAATTAGGGTTTCATGATTTCATGTGACTTGAAATGTGTGAAGTTTACTACCACAACATGACTACTCTTGGTCGCTATGGTTATTTATGGGATTCCACCGGAAGAGGCATACTTACAATATAGTATTGTTTTGATGGCTCAGCGGAGGCACAGAACCAGAACTACATTGTAGTCCGCGGACAGAAGCACGTTACATGTGGTCACATGGTATGATGGTTCGGCTAATTGCTTTAGTCATGTACGCTACTACTACGGTACATTGTGAGACAAGCCTCCAGACTATGTAAGCACGCATGCCTTTAGGGGATAGTAAAAAATATGACAAGTAGGAGGGGGACTACTACGGAATGGCCCGACCTACTGTGTGGACCGGGGCCATTTGCCCTTCCTTCCGAGCTCGGCGTTGTACTCCTCGCCGGCCGCCCTGGCCTCGGCTGCCATTTCTCGCTTTTTCTCTCGCTCCCTCTCGCGTGCCTCGCGCTCCCTACGCCTGCACGTCTCGATATGTGCCCGCGTCTCCCGGCGGATACACTCGTTGTGCTCCTCGACGCTCATCCTCCCGGATCTCGCGTCCCTTTCGCATTCCACTCCTCAAGTCGAGCCGCCATCGGTCATGTGGGTGGATCTCTAGGTCGATCCACTTGCGGAAGCCACACGAGGCTCGGGGACTACGGGTAGATGGGAGAGATTGTAAGTGCATATTCTGAAAAGAGAGTCGGTACGTGTCGACGATCAAATCGTCGATCTTATGAATATATGAAAGAAAAGAGGAAAATGATGCGTATCTTCTAGAAAGTAATGAGGCTGCTCTTTATTGCTATGAACTGGCTATTACAATGAGTGTATGTAACCTAGACTAAAGACTAATTCAGGAATACAATGCTCTTCCGAGAGTGTCTCCCAAATGATCTTCAATCCTGGTCGGAATGAACTTGCTAAGAAATGAAGATATAGATTATATTTCGCAATACGTGTTCGTGCTCTAGTCCGACTGGCAGCGAGGATCATAAGAAAAGGGTCGTCGCTAGGAAGCTCCTTCTAGTGGGCAAAAGTGCGGTCGGGATAGTCAGAGGAGTAGTTGGGACGTCGTACTTTGCAGAGTGCGGTCATTTCGGTCTGAAAAGCTGGCTAGGTAGATCGTTGTCACGTCGTACTTTGCAGAGTGCGGTCATTTCGGTCTGAAAAGCTGGCGAGGCAGAGTGTTGTCACGTCGTACTTTGAAGAGTGCGGTCATTTCGGTCCGAAAAGCTGGCGAGGCAGTGTGGTGTCACGTCCTACTTTGCGAGTCGCGGTCATTTCGGTCCGAAAAGTCAAGAGGCGGTGTGGTGTCACGTCCTACTTTGCAAAGTGCGGTCATTTTCGGTCCGAAAAGCTGGCGAGGCAGTGTGTTGTCACGTCCTACTTTGTAGAGTGCAGTAATTTCAGTCTGAAAATTTGGAATGTATGATTTCGAAATTAGGGTTCCATTAATTCACACACAAAGTATTCATAACAGAATTAGACAGATGCATACATCATTGCAAAGGAGTACAATAACGTCGCAAAGACATACATCACGTAGTGTAGGGATGCATAGATAAAGAGTAGATATTACAATCTTACTAGAATTGAACTTCTACTTGGCAAGAATAAGAAATAATAGAAGCAAAACTGCTAAACTAGTTATGTTAGTTAATTTCTGAAGCATTTTCTCAACCCTTTTCATTCTTTCATCCAGTCTTTTAAGAACATTATCTATATTTTCCATTGGTTCATCAGAGGGTCGTGGCACTTGTCGAAATGCAGCAACACCGCGGATGTCTTCTTGCAAGGCAGCAATTTGCATTGCAATGTCTCGAACCTTTGGCACTGCTTCATCTGCCCACAGCCAGAACCGACATGTTGTGTTCTGTAAAGAGAATTGAAACTGCAAGTGAAAAAATATACTATCTCGAAAGAAGTTCATTGGGGATGATCAGACACAAGTTACCGTAAGATTTGAACACTTCATGAACACTCGGGATGGATTGGTTGGCGTATGGGAGGTGAACACATTCACCGGATCCCTACAACGAGGGCAAACCAAGTGCTGCCGTAGTGTTTCTAATTGTCTGCTCGCTCGAAAGTTTGACGAAGCCGTAGACATCCCTGTATAGGCAAACCAAGGCTAACCAAGACTTGAAGAAAGGAGAAGAGGAAGTGAAGAGTGAGGGGAATAGCAGCCAAAACATCCATATATATAGCTCGGGTAAATTTCAATTGGGTTGAACAAAATTCGCGTCATGAGGCAAGGGCCGAGGAGGTATCGCAGGCGAGCATTGCATTACGTCTTTACGGTTTAGTAAGTTAAATTCGGAGGTAGAGTTGTCGGGCACTCCGCAATTGGGACCGAACGTCGTCGTCAATGAGCCCAACCATTCGTCTCCGCGGTGCGGCGAGTCAGGGTCGGTGTGTGGAGTGGGAACCAAAATCGCTTCCACCGTTCTATGTTGAATGGAAACAACATATGCCCATTTTTTTGCAATAGAAAAAACTATCACAGACGGTTCTGGACAAGAACCGTCTGTGATAATTACTATCACAGATGGTTCTTGTTCAGAACCGTTTATAAAAATAGACTATAATAGACGGTTCAGAACAAGAACCGTTTGTGGTAACTATTTTCACAGAATGTTCAAAAACCGTATGTGATGACCTCATGTCATCATAGACACATAAAGTCAAATGGTTCACAAAATCGTCTGTGATGACGATTATGAACCGTCTGTGATGATATTTTTTGTAATAGTGGATTGACTCGGAACTTAAACTAAAATCTCTTCCAATCTGAAGAGATTGGTTCTAATACCTTTCTATCCAAACAAGCTCTCAATGGGTTAGGTTCGGGAACCAAAATCGCTCCCACTAGCACAAAACAAGCCCAAAAACCATAAGATAGAACCACATATCTTGGAACGGATCTGATGGCTAAAAAATCAACTGAAACATAAGATATTTTCAGGCGACGGATAAACAACAATAATGTAATCTTATTTTTAAAAAAAAGATATTTTCTGCCACTGATAAGTAGCAATAATGTAATCACATTAAGAGGGCCGCCAAAGAGTAGCGCAGTACATGCAGATGCAGTAGGTACATCGATTGCTCCGAGGGCACGCCTTTATTAGAGAGACAAAACAACCAAATCTAAAACATGCAATAACAACCATGCATTCTGGAGAAGGAAGCAACGGCCGGGGACCGGGAGAGACACACACAGAGATAAACGTACGTCGAAACAACAGATGCAGCAAACAAAATGGCCACCGATCGTCGGGATCGTCCTTGCACCGGCAGATACATATGGGCGGGTAGTACGACTTGGTGCACAAGACCACGTCGTCGCAGCAACTCCCACGGATGAGACCGACCGGGTGTATACAGTCAGTGGTGATAAGCACGGGTATGTTAGGATCGATCGATCGATCGAGTTCATTTTGTTGAGGCTAGCTAGCAGTTGTATCTCCACTGTTTACAAACAAGAGTTAGTGGTCGTCTGTCTTCTTTACCCTTTTCGGCGTTGGTGGGACCGCCGAGTAAGCATCGAAAGGTTCAGATCGTGTTGCTGAGTATAATAACGATTGACAGTCCGACATAATTGGACTATGATTTGTTTTTAATTTACAGCAAAGTACGAGCATTAAACTAGTCTATTATTGTTGGACCGAAAAGGCGACTAGAGGGGGTGAATAGGAGCACGCTCACTTTTTCAACCTTGATTAGATTCAACACAAATTTCACTCCAATAGCTATAGAAGCTATGAAGATCGATATACCAAGACAAATGAAGACTAGGATTGAATCCAATCAAAACCGAAAGCAAAACAACCAAAACAATCGAAACTGAATTTCCTAAGTGTGGGCGGTCGACCTCTATTCAAGGGTGGTCCGACCGGTCCTATGGGCGGTCCGACCTCACGATGAGGCGGTCCGACCTCCAAATTGATGAACAGTGAAATCACCAAAAACGGTTGCAAATAGATGTAACTTTTGATCTACAACTCCAAACTTGATGAAACTTGGTACACACCTTCTCTAGGATGTCGAAACCTATTCCAATCGAAGATCGTGAAGATCTTTGGAAAAGTTCAGACCTTTTCAGTTTGAGAGGTGGAAGGTTTGAAACCGAGTCAAAACGAAAACTATATCGAAAAACTTGCTCGTGGGTGATTGATGATCAAGATGATCTTAGATGTGTTCCCACATGTCACAACAAGCTAGATCATGCAAAGAAATCAATCAAAAACATGCGAATCAAAGAAAGACTCAAAATCACCAAATAGAGAGAAGAAGGGCAAATGAACTCATCTTGAAGAGAACTCTTCTTTGGATTGATTTGATAATGTATCGATTATAACCACTCATACGGATACGCATGGACACAAGATCAAAACATCTCTCTCTCTCTAGAACCCTAATCTCCACTAAACCTTTCCTAAGCACTTAAGCCAAAACTAGGGTTTCAAACATGAAAGGGTTGAAGGGGTGCACCACCTCCTCCTCTATTTATAGTGGAGACTTAAACCTTCTAGAAGAGTAACCCTAATGGGCTCCCGTTAAGGCCCAAAACAAACGGGTCACACACGCACGCATCTCGAAGCGCCGTCTTCATCTCCTCTTGACCTACTCCGCTTCTCCACGCCATCTTGCGCCGCGAGTCGTCAAAAGGTCACCAAGGCGGTATTTGGTATAATTACAAAATACCCCTTCTCGATCTTTTGCAAAGACCGAGTCCCATCTTTGTGAAGCACGTCCCATGCTTCGCCACGTGTAGGTTGATCAACGGCTCTCAACATGTCGGCAAGTCTCTCCCATCCGGCTCCCACCAGAACCACCATGGCACTTGCACCGACCCCGCGCCGCTTGATCCAACGGCCGCCCGAATCGCCTGTCGGTCATCCTTGTCTATTCTCGCACCACACTTGAGTTCATTGACCTCACCCGGCATCGCCGATCGTTCGGACCTCGGCTCTCCAAGCCTAGTCCCGATCATCCTCGCCGCTGACCGTCGTTGACCACCAAGCAACCCGCACAACAATAAACAAGCAAATCGAATCCGGAACAAGTTCTTCACAACTTGACCCACGTTAGTCAAAACATGCATCATGCAACACATATGCATCAAACCCATGACTTTGACCTAACAAAACATCATCGCCACGGTTGGCCGATGAACAAGACGAGCAGTCGAGCCATCCCCTCGGGGTCGGCCGATCGCCAACCGGCCCGATCCGCCACCACAAGGCGGTCGGACCGCCAGAGACTTAGCCAATTTTCAACCCCGAAAATCCAAACCTCTGGAAACTTTAAACCAATAGAACTTTTGCTTGGGAACTCCAAAATTATGAGACCAAGTGTATTAGGATCCCTCACTTGTCTACAACACCTATTTTTGGCCCACCCATTCGACCATTTTGTCACGGCCGGTCGACCGCGCACATGGCCGGTCCGACCGATTTGGGACCTGGCCGGACCGCCATGCTATGGCGGTCGGACCGCCGCCGAAATGCTGAACAGATCCGAGACTTTGTCGAAAACCCGTGAAACGACAAACCGTTAACGCCATTGCCAATTGTCACATCATCCTAAGATCTGGAGCATATCCCCATGATATCCACAATCTCCCCTTGATGAACACATTGGCAATAATCCGAAAATGTAATTTGAAGGTTTGAAAAGTAAAATACTTTCGTTTTTCGCACAAAGGCACAACTTGGTCCATAAGCAAGAGAAAGCAATGGAAATGACCAAGTCGGCATCGAATAGCATAGACAAGTAAGATAAGGCAAAAGAAAGCATAAAACTTTGATTTCGAAAAAGTCAAAAATCTCACTTAAGGTCCATATGAAAGAACAATTGTTCAATTGACCTTTGATCATTGTGAGGTGTAATAAATGCAATTCAAGTTCGTAAGAGTCAATAAGGCAATAAGAATGCAATTCAAAAACTCCCCTCACTATGATCCTCGGATTTGAAAATTTCAAATTCTTTAACTTTCTCCCTTTGTATAAACTTCCCAACATTGAAAATATCTTCTCCCCTTTGACAATGGAGTCATCAAGGAATCACGCCTTCCTCTCATCCGAGATAGCAATTTACGAATGAAGAAAGAAGCAAAAGAAGAAGTATGCATGAAATGCAATGGAGTGGCTTCATTTTTGTATTTTTCAATTTTTGATTACAAGAAGCTTTGAAGATTACCCAAAAGAGCAAGTCAAGATTTCTAATATTGCACAAACAACATATCAAGCCCGATAGTGCTAGCAAGATCATGGTAAGACATATATAACAAAGCTAAGCATAAAGGCTCAAAAGTAAAGCAATGGATTTGATCAATTTAAGCAAAGCTTCAAATTCAAAGAAGTTCATCAACAGGATCCTAAAATGAAATTGGCCATGTCAAAATGTCAAAGTAAGATCAAAAATCTAACAAAGACCACATTAAGAGTCAATCAGTCTGTATTGAATTATTTTGCTCAAGATTTCTTAAAAGCCCATTTGTCAGCAGTTTTCACATATGCATTGAATATTTGAAGTTGACTAATGATCTAACTTAGTGACAAGATCTGGACTAGGAGCCATCCACAAACTCATCCTAAGCTTCACTGAAGTTGATTAAAGGTATATCTTAGTAAAGAAGATCCCGAACTAGGAGCCATCCACAAACTCTTTCTAAGCTTCTACCGGGCGACAAATCTTGAGGTTCATGTCATTTCGACAAGCAATCCCCATGAGATCGTGCGGATCATCAAACTATCTCCAAGTTCATGTCATTTGACAAGCAGTCTCGTAAGAATAGTTTGGCACATTTTAAGCATAAGACAATCTTGATTTTTCATCATTTTTTTCACAAGAGCAGTTTAGAATCTCAAGAACACAAAAGCTCAAGTAATGGTCAATTTTAGATTCAAGAGCTCACAAAGCAATTACGACAGGCCAATGTCACAAAGGAGCACTAATTGCGCAACTCGCTAAAACATCCACAAATTGCAATTTCTTAGTTCGAGTTGTTTTAAAGTTCTAGCTCATATAGCAAAGACTTAACTACACATGTAAAAGCATGATAATTCTAGCAAGTCAAAGAACTAGACATGGCATTGAGCAAGAATTGAAATACTAAAGCTCCAAAGGGTAATAGGCAAAGCTTCATCAATTTTAAAAGATAAGGTAAGATCTTATATTACAATGCATCTTTTGGATTTTTCATACCACTTGATGTATTTTTCATATGAATGCAATATGATACAATGAGATGCAATAAAAAGCCTAAAAACCTAAAAAGTTCAAAAGATCAATAAGTTCGGAAAAGAACAATAAAAGATCAAAAGAACAAGGTAAGATCGAAAAGATCGAACTCCCCTCAAACCAACCTATAGGGATAAATTACCCCTAACTCACTTCTCAAGGTGGCAAACCTAGTTGGGTCTAAAGGTTTGGTGAGGATATCACCAATTGACCTCGGACTCCACAAAATGCAAAGACAATATCACCCTTCTCGACATGGTCTCTAAGGAAGTGATAGCGAATGTCTATGTGCTTGGTCCTAGAGTGTTGCACAGGGTTCTTAGCAATGTTAATAGCGTATGTTATCACGTAAAAGAGGAACACTAGCAAAATTTAACCCAAAGTCCTTAGAGTGGACACCATCCACAAAATCGACTACAAAGCAGCCTAGCGCGGCTACATATTCACTTCAAAGAGTGGATTGTGCAATGTAAGACTTCCTAGAAGACCAAGAGACAAGAGACGTGCCTAAGAAATGACATGTACCGTAAGTGCTCTTCCTATCTAGCCTCTGACCGCAAAATCGAATCGAAAACCCCGAATGGACAAATAAGAAGAGCAAGAATACCAAATGCCATCTTGAGAGTAGAATGTAAATACCGAAGATGCGCTTAACGGCTTGGCGATGTGAAGTCCTCGGTGGCGCTGAAACCTCGCAGAGGCGGACATCGAAGTGGATGTCCGGTCTTGAGGCCGTCAGTATGCGAGGGAGCCGATCATGTTTGCGGTACTCGCGTTGATCCACGGCTTCCCTTCCTCATCTGGATCCAGCGATCGAAATCGCCATGGGAGTGGCGATCGCCTTGCGATCACCCATATCAAAACGCTTGAGAAGATCCTTGGTGTACTTCGTTTGATGGATGAAGATCCTTCCTTGCATTGCTTGATTTGCGGCCCAGAAAGTAGTTGAGCTCGCCCATCATACTCATCTCAAATTCCACGGAGCGAGTGACTCGCTCATGGAGACTACCAATCATCCGATCCGAAGGGTGCCGCTTCGGATGTGCAAAGGAGCGCTGGGAGATAGTATCTCCTCAACCTCCGCAGTATCTGGCGATGAAGAAGATGCGCAGAGCCTCAATTGGAGGTGAAGCGATCGTGCGAGTGTTCTCGAGTGGAATCGGAGCATTAGCGACAAGTGGAGGAGCATCATCAATTTCATCCTCATCTTCCTCAACAAATATGCTCTCACCACTGTAAGTCACCAAACATCGGATCTAGCCGCAGGCTAGTCTCATCAAAAGTGACATTGCATGTCTCTGGACAATGTTAGTTTCAACATTAAAACCCGAAACCCCTCGAATGAGCGGGATAACCTAGAAATAAACCATCACAAGTTCTTGATTCAAATTTATCTAGGTTCCTGTCTTGAGAATAAAACACTTCGATCCAAAGACTCGAAAGTGCTGAACCGAGGTTTTTCGCCAAAACGAAGCTCATAAGAAGTCTTGCCCAAAGACGGTCTCGTAAAGACACGATTTGAAATATGGCAAGTCAGAGCAATAGCTTCGCCCAAAACCTCCTCGGTGTGCTATACTCATCTAGCATCGTCCTAGCCATCGAGACTAAGGTCCTGTTCTTCCTTTCCACAACGCCATTTTGTTGAGGGACGTGTGGAGAAGAGAACGATGCTCAATACCGCTTCGGCAAGACAAAAGAGGCAAGCGAGGCATTCTTGAACTCCGTGCCATTGTCACTGCGGATTGCTCTCAAGGCACCGTGAAGTTCGAAGCCAAGCGAAGAACAAGATCATGATAATGATCAAAGACCTCATCCTTCAAGCAAGAAAGAACACCCAAGAATATCTCAAAAATCATCGACTATGACAAGAATGTACCAATTGCCACCGATCGATCGAACCCTAGCGGGACCAACAAGATCCATATGAAGCAACCGTCCCGTCACGTCGGTCATGACCATAGTCAATGAAGGGTGTGAGGCGGCAACTTGCTTGCCATGCCTACAGGAGCACATATCGCATCTTTGATACTTTGAGTTTAGGCAAGCCTCTCATGAGATCAAGGCCGCTAACTCGTGTCGATGATCAAAACCAATGTGCCCCAAGCGTCGTGCAAAGCCGATATCGAAGAAGATGCAACTAAACATTTGAGAGATCCGGCAAGAGATTCGTAAAAATCACTCCAAATATTCTACCAACTCTAGAAATTCCAAAATGAGCTCACCAAAAGAATCAAGCACCGACAAGCGTTCTTCTTAAATCTAGTCTCATAGCCATCATCAAGAAGTCGTGAGACGTAAAGGAGATTGTACCTTAGCTTGGACACAAGAGCGACATCCTTGAGAATGAACCATCGCTCACCCCGATCGATCCAGTTCCTTCGATCCGCCCTTGTGAATCATCTCCGAAGGTGATGAAGTCATCACCGTCGCCGCGTGAAGGAAGTGAACCATCTAGAGTCTCCGGTCATGTGGCGTGAGCAGTGAGTCGACGAGCCACGTGTTCTTCCTCCTTCCGGACGATCCCGAAAATCAAGGCACAAAAGATCGATGTGTCTCAATCATCAAGTTAGTTAAAATAGACTTGGGAACCCAAGATCTTGAGACACATGTCTGCAGTAGTATGCAAAGAGGAATGAGTGTCCTTGATCCTAGTTGAAGTCCTATCATGAGCAATGGTTACAAACACATGAGATGCATTCTGCTAGGAACATGATGATGATAAGCATGTGTAGTATATCCTAGACCGGTTTCTTCTTCTTTTCATGACCATGTTTCACACAAGCTCTAGGTTGATGAAATAAAGTTCTAGCATGATTAGCATTTTTCAACCTACGCCAACAGAACTCAACTAAATGTCCACTCTTCTCGCAATAGGTGCAATGGTATTTTGTACCACTGGGAGAAGCACCTTTGACTCAAAAGAAGGTTGGATGTAACTGCAGTTTGAAAGCAATTTTCGCAGTTGGGTTTTGAATTCAACTAAGCCATTTTCCAAGACCTGAATGACCTTAGTCTTGGATTTGTTCTGGCCAGAGTTGTATCCTAAGTCTTGCTTCTTAGAAGGAGTTCTAGACTTGTCAAGAATCATGTTTAATTGTTTTTCTCCACTAGAGAATTTTTGCAAAGGTGTTCTCTAGATAAACATTATCTTTCCTAAGATCAACACATGATTGACAAATTTTAGGTTTATTAACCTTTGCAAGCTTCTCCTTATAATTAGCAATTTCAAGCTTAAGAGCGAGACATAAAGTACAATTAGCGAATTATCTGTCCTTAAGCTTGGCATATTTCTCTCTAGCTGCTTTTAAAATGTCTTTAATTTCACGTTCATGTTCTAAGCAACGAGAGCAAGAGCGAGACTCTACTGGTTCAGAAACATCCAACTTGCTAGACTCTAAGCATTTAAGACATGGAGCAGATTTGACCTCAACTAGCTCAGTTCTAGCATTTTCAAGTTGATGTAAAGCGATATTAGAGCAGATTGCGCTTTAGGCAGCAGTTCGAGTGCAAAGCATGGCAAGATGAACATTCATCAACGTCTAGACTTTTAGCATTCACAAGTTCTAATGTCAAATTTTCAACTTGTGACTCTAGATCCTTGTTCTTAACCATGATGAATTTTAAAGCCTTATCCTGACTAAGCAATTGCTCATACATGTTCTCGCATCTAGCGAAAGGACATCATAAGATAGGGATACCTCATCATCATCATCGACGCCGACGAGTCGACCATGAAGCACATGCCTGAAGTCCTTGGCCTTCCTTTCTTGTCTTGAGGTGGCTCCTCCTCCTCCTTGTCCTCCTCGCTCCCGAGTCCACATCGCTCAAGGATTGATCTCCAAAGCGGCAAGGACCCGTGAGCGACCTTCATCACTTGGCAAGATCAAACCTTGATTTGTTCCCTTGAGGCTTCTTCCAAGTCGGCTTTCCTCCTTATGGTTACCCTTACCTTTGACTTGGGGCGATTAGCTAATATGGTAAAGCTCACCACACTCGTAGCAAGTCACAGGCCACCTCTCTTTTGTTTCTCACATTGTTGTAAGCCGTGTGACTTTCTTGACTATGAGGGCTAGCTCGGGCTCAGAAGACTCTCAAAATCCTCTTCATGGATTGCGGATAAACGAAGCGAAAATCCGAAGAAGATTCGAAGACCCATCGAAGCTCTCTTGAGTGGGTCTCGCTACCAAGGCCATATTTTCCTTCTTGGGATGATCAATCCTCTTGATCTCATGAGTCTTAAGCTTGCTATAGAGCGGCTCCAAAGTCGATCGAGAGGTTGACGTTCTCCTCAATGGCGGTAGCCTTTATCTCCCACTCCTTGGTGTTGATTGCGGCCAAGAGGTGGGTGGCATTTTCGGTCGAGAATATTCAATTCCAATGACCTTCATCCGATTAATCACTTTGTTGAAGCGATCGAAAATGTCATCGATGCTCTCTCAGACGATCTCGAATTTGTTATATTCACGCTTATAGATCGTCGGCGTACTTTCTTGATTTGGGACGAACCCTCATGGTAGGTTTCGAGGGTGTTCCAAATCTCGCATGCGATCTCAAGATTGCAAATTGATCATACTCCTGTCTACCAAGCCCACCATACAAGAGGTTCTTTGCCTTATTGTTGTTAGCCAAGAGGGTCATTGAAGCCGCGTAACAACTTCAGAAGAACGAGCGGGGCTCGAACAACCTCCCATATAGCTTGTCCTTCGCTCTCAAGGAAGACTCGCATGCGATTCTTCCAATAGGCATAGTCGTGCCCATCGAAGATATGCGGCTTGGTGGAGTACTTATCCATCGCCAGGTTCGGTGACCTGTTAAGATCAAGATTGAACTAACAGGCTCGATACCACTTGTTGGACCGAAAAGGCGACTAGAGGGGGTGAATAGGAGCACGCCACTTTTTCAACCTTGATTAGATTCAACACAAATTTCACTCCAATAGCTATAGAAGCTATGAAGATCGATATACCAAGACAATGGAAGACTAGGATTGAATCCAATCAAAACCCAAGCAAAACAACCAAAAACAATCAAACTGAATTTCCTAAGTGTGGGGCGGTCGACCTCTATTCAAGGGTGGTCCGACCGGTCCTATGGGATCCGACCTCGATGAGGGGCGGTCCACCTCCAAATTGATGAACAGTGAAATCACCAAAAACGGTTGCAAATAGATGTAACTTTTGATCTACAACTCCAAACTTGATGAAACTTGGTACACACCTTCTCTAGGATGTCAGAACCTATTCCAATCGAAGATCGTGAAGATCTTTGGAAAAGTTCAGACCTTTTCAGTTTGAGAGGTGGAAGGTTTGAAACCGAGTCAAAACGAAAACTATATCGAAAAACTTGCTCGTGGGTGATTGATGATCAAGATGATCTTAGATGTGTTCCCACATGTCACGACAAGCTAGATCATGCAAAGAAATCAATCAAAAACATGCGAATCAAAGAAAGACTCAAAATCACCAAATAGAGAGAAGAAGGGCAAATGAACTCATCTTGAAGAGAACTCTTCTTTGGATTGATTTGATAATGTATCGACATGACCACTCATACGGACACGCATGGACACAAGATCAAAACATCTCTCTCTCTAGAACCCTAATCTCCACTAAACCTTCCCTAAGCACTTAAGCCAAAACTAGGGTTTCAAACATGAAAGGGTTGAAGGTGCAACCACCTCCTCCTCTATTTATAGTGGAGACTTAAACCTTCTAGAAGAGTAACCCTAATGGGCTCCGTTAAGGCCCAAAACAAGCGGGTCACACACGCACGCATCTCAAGCGCCGCCTTCATCTCCTCTTGACCTACTCCGCTTCTCCACGCCATCTTGCGCCGCGAGTCGTCAAAAGGTCACCAAGGCGGTATTTGGTATAATTACCAAATACCCTTCTCGATCTTTGCAAAGACCGAGTCCCATCTTTGTGAAGCACGTCCCATGCTTCGCCACGTGTAGGTTGATCAACGGCTCTCAACATGTCGGCAAGTCTCTCCCATCCGGCCCCACCGTAACCACCATGGCACTTGCACCACCCCCGCGCCGCTTGATCCAACCCGGCCGCACCGGCCGCCTGTTCGGTCATCCTTGTCTATTCTGCACCACACTTGAGTTCATTGACCTCACCCGCATCGCCGATCGCTCGACCTCGGCTCTCCAAGCCTAGTCCCGATCATCCTCGCCGTTGACCGTCGTTGACCACCAAGCAACTCGCACAACAATAAACAAGCAAATCGAATCCGAACAAGTTCTTCACAACTTGACCCACGTTAGTCAAAACATGCATCATGCAACACATATGCACTCAAACCCATGACTTTGACCTAACAAAACATCATCGCCACGGTTGGCCGATGAACAAGATAAGCCGGCCGATCACCTCGTGGCGGCCTCGATCGCCAACCGACCGGCCCGACCGCCACCACAAGGCGGTCGATCGCCAGGACTTAGCCAATTTTCAACCCCGAAAATCCAAACCTCTGGAAACTTTAAACCAATAGAACTTTGCTTGGGAACTCCAAAAATTATGAGACCAAGTGTATTAGGATCCCCTCACTTGTCTACAACACCTATTTTTGGCCCAGCCCATTCTGACCATTTTGGTCACGGCCGGTCTGACCGCCGCACATGGCCGGTCCGACCGATTTGGGACCGGCCGGACCGCCATGCTATGGCGGCCGGACCCCGTCTGTCGTAATGCTGAATGAGATCCGAGACTTTGTCGAAAACCCGTGAAACGACAAACCGTTAACGCCATTGCCAATTGTCACATCATCCTAAGATCTGGAGCATATCCCCATGATATCCATAATTATATATTAAGATAAAATTATGTGAGGCAGTAAGATGACCAACACAGGCTATAGCCAGCAGCTATCTTATTGATCCCGATGGGTGTTACAAATCTTACAATAAAGAGAGCCTACAGAGCGTGGCGTAGTCGTCGTCGCTAGCTTATATTGCTCCCAAGAGTAGTCATGTTGTGGTAGTAAACTTCACACATTTCAAGTCACATGAAATCATGAAACCCTAATTTCAAACGTCTCGGCCCTAATTTCGCACCTAGACCCTGAATTTGTCGAGATAATTTTAGAGCATATAAAATTACGTAAAATTTACACAATCAAGTCCTCTGTGTAGAGAGTCTTACAAAAAAATTTCATAATGTTTGGAGCTCAGTTTCTATATTAGAAAATTCCTAAAAATATTTGACTTCAAAGAATTATGCAGAGAAAATAAAAATTGATAAAAATTCGAAAAAATTACACAACCAAGCACATTATGGCAGGAGGCTCCATAAAAAATTTCATAATTTTTTGAGCTCATTTACTATATTTAAAAATTCATTGAAAAAATATTATTAATTAGATTTTCAAAAAAAAATTGACAGTGGCGGGGGCAGCCACTGCTGCCGTCGAGGCGGCACGGGTGACTCTGCTGCCGTCCCGACGGCAGTGCCTGCTGCGGTCCCGCGGCGGCGAGTCGCTCTGTCTGCCGTGCGGACGGCAGCAGATGCGTCTGACGGGGCCAAAATGGAATTTTATTGGTAATAGGCTAGAGACGAAATTTCGGTGACAAAGATGGGGCCAAAACAGTCCAAAATTCTGTTCGCAGCCACCGTACGGCGTACGCCACGGCTGGGAGGATGTGTGTCCTTCCGTGCCGCCGCCTATGGCCCGAGCCCACATGCGGACGCTACCAAGTACCAACGTACGGCATATGCGCGTCACCCCCCTTTTGTGGTGACCGAATGTCGCCGCCGCCTCCGCGCGGCGTAACAACTTGTTAACCGGTGCAACAACTTGTTGCCGTGGTAGGCCATGCGGCCAGGCCCATGACGACACTGGTCATAATAATATAATAATAATAATTTATTAACCGTGCGTAGCCACCCGGCCGTTGTCAACCGTGCACCGCGCGCCACGTTGCCGTGCGCGAGCTGCCGCTTTTACGACGCACGCGACCGCGCCGCTTGCAAGCTACCGCAGGCGTCGCAGCTAAGCCGCCCTCTCGCGTGCGTGCGGCGTGGCCTGTGTTGCTGCCATCGCACGCACGGCATCGCTACCGTCCGCGGAGCCGCACCATGCCGTCGGTCCGTGTGTGGCGGCATGCCATCGAGAACGTTTCTAGCTTCCCTCGTGCGCCGCATATACGTGCACTGCTGCACCTGCACGTACGCCAGCGTCAGTGCGCCACTGTATTGTCTGTACATATTCGGTTGCCACCGTAGGTGGCAGCAGAGGTATTTCAGGTTACCGACAGGGGGGTAGGTTCGTATCGTAGGTGGTCTCGATGTGCACGCGCTTGCCAAAAATTGCCTCGCTGCATCTAACGAGGTCCAGCTAGGCACGTATAGTTAACTAATTTTGTTAGGATTTGAACGCGTGCAATTTGAGATCGCGTGGTCTCAAGTCTGAGATGAATCGATCTGGATTCAGGACCGAACGACACACGCAGCTATTAGTTGTTGGAAATATGAACAATGTTTTAATTCTATGTTTGATTACGAGGCAAAGATAATAAATAATTAGAGATACATACAATGATATCAATAGTATGATTATAGAAAAAAAAACTAGTCGCACGACTAGTTACAGTCAGTCTTGATGAAGAACACGAAACAGTGCAGATTCGAAACAGTGCAGATCGTAGATGTCGCAGTGAAGCGAGTAGTCGTAGGATGCAGTGCAAAGAGCGATCGCGCAGATGTGCTGCACAGAAACCTTATTGTCGTTCTGTGCAGGTAAACTCTGCAACAATGGTTCGAGATATCCGTTCGCCCTTCTTCTCGGTGCACGCCGAGGAGAAGGGATGACTTGGTTCTGATCCTATTTATGGTCGAGATAATTACTCTCTTGTAACTGTCATAGTAAACCACTGGTAACTGCTAATTCAAAATCAATTAATTGTCATTAAGCAGTGTTTATTGATCCTGATTGTACACTAGTCTAAAACTTCGACCACTGGTCTACAGCTTCGACTAGCGTATTACGACCACGCTGGTTTAAGGATTCGACCAGATTATTTTGAGCATACTGGTCTAGACCTTCGACCACAATGGTATATAGTTTCGACCAGATTATAAGGATCATATTGGTCTAGGCATTCGACCACACTGGTCTATGACTTTGACCAGATTATTTCGACCATACTAATCTAGGCTTTCGATCACAATGGTCTATGACTTCGACCATACTGGTCTATACCTTCGACCACACTGGTCTATGGTTTCAACCATATTATTTTGATCATACTGGTCTATACCTTCGACCAACCTGGTCTAAGCCTTCGACCACTCTTGTGTAAGATTCGACCACCATAGTCTAAAACTTCAACTACACTGGTTTAAGAATTTTAACCTAATATTTCGATCACCTTGATCTAAAAATTTATATACTTTAAAATTTTAAAAATGAATGATCCTTTGTGTGTGTATACCGAATTCCAACATTAGTAACGTTAACTATTCCACTGGAGAAGCATCAGGGGTGGCTGGCGTGACAAATAATCTATTTGCCCCCTACAAATTGGCCCAACGGAATACGCTTGTTCGGTTAGTGGTCCGAGAGATCGATTATGCAGGCTCAGATGAGACGTTAATGGTTGGTTGTACGAGGGATGCAAGTACGAATGCATGATTATTAAAATAATGGTAAAGGGTACATTTTCCCACTTTAATAACACTTGATTGATAATCCTTAGTCCATATTAGTCCATGCCAAAAATGTTTGATACATATTAATCACTCTACTGATAATCACGTCGCTAGGTGCAGTCCCGGAGCCAAAATTTCGACGATGGGATGCAAATTTTTTTACGGTTATAAAGAAAGACGTACATATATGTATACATCACCAAACTTGCACACCACATGCATACGCGAGTGCGCCCCCTTAGTATACATCTAGAAAGATGCATGATGAAAATAAATCCACGATCTTACAAAATTTCTACTGAAAATGTATTCGCAGGCGTATTCGCGTGTGCATGGAGGTGCAAACTTAAATGATACACTTCAACATAAAAGTTTAAATGATATAGTAAAGGATCAAATGAAACAAATTACATATTTCTAGTGCAGTTAACATCACAAAATATAGCTTGTATTGGTGGACATGGACTATTAATTACCAACATCAGAAATTTATTGTATAGTTTGTATATTATATTAGATATATATAATGTATAGTAGACTTACATGCAAAAGTTTTAGAGGTACAGCTGAACCCAGGCACCTTAGGTCATTAGGTGCTCCGCCAGTGGCTAGGTGAGCCAGGAACTCGTCAATCTTAGCTGCTTCTTATCCAGCCTTTGCCCGAATCCATCTTCTGCATTCCAAAGGGCCTGGTTGAGGCATGATTCTGCATGAGTGAGCCTAGATGAGTTTGATGCAAGCAACAATCACTTCGTTGGATATGTGCATAAGCCGATTTTTGCCAGAGTTTGAGAAAACTCGTCTCAACATGCCAATTTTAGATATGTTTATGCACTAACCAGCATACTTGCGTAGAAGTAATATTTTACGATCGATATTGCTTGCAGGACTATATATAGCAACCTGGACTAGCCTCTGTCTTGTTCTTCAACCAATACACCCGTACGACCCAATCATCGGTTCGAAAGAAATCCGTCCATATCAAGATCATCGATGACGGACAATCTGTCCAACATCCTGTCCAACAAATCTATTTATCTATTTTTTAAAAAGAAGTTATCATGTTCGCCCTTCATGATTAGAAATTCTCATATTAATCGCAGAAAAATATAAAATTTACACTGTTGATTGTTGTGAGTCCAGATTATAACGGTATATATTAAAAGAAAGAGTCCATGTCAAATACAATATAGAAATAACAAAAATTCGGAATAAAACATTAAAAAAATTACAGTTTGATTTCCATACATATTCCTTAGTCAAATACCTAAATAAATATATTTCAGAATAAAAATAGATTAGATTTGTATACGAATTCCAACAAAAACAACTAAAATTCGGATTAAAAAATAAAACAAAATAAGCAATTTCATTTCCATACTAATTCCTGAGTAAAATATTGAAATAAATATAGTTCAGAATAAAAACTAAACAAAAAATAGCAATTATATTTGTATATGAATGCTAACAAAACATAACTGAAATTCAGAATAAAAATAAAATAAAATTAGCAATCTGATTTTGATACAAATTCCAAAGTAAAAGCCCTGAATAACTATAATTCAGAACAAAAATAAAAGTAAAATTGGCAATTGGATTTGTATACAAATTCTGATAAAAAATAATTGGAATTCAGAATAAAAAATAGAAGATTTTTTCAATTGGATTTTCATACAGATTCCAAAGTAAAATCCCTAAATAACTAAAATTAAGAAAATATTAGATAAAAATTACAATTTGATTTGTATATGAACTCCAAGTAAACAAAAATTGAATTTTTGAAAAAAAAATAATCGTTTTAACTTGGATATCACGAATGGCGTCGAAGGCGGTCACAAAGAGTGCAATAGCATCGATCTGTCTTGCAAGAATATATTGAACCACGTGGAAGCGAAGAGCCGAGGCAGCGATGGCGGAAATGAGGACAACGAAGATTCTTTGTGAGACCATGCGCAAGTCACCCTATGATTTGTGATGGGTAATTGATTATGGTTTACATGTGTTGGCGAAGTTTGAGTTTGATTTTGGGAGTTTGTAATATTGGAGTTGTTGTTTACCTAGAACCGGTCTTACTGATATGCGTGGCCGGTCAAACCATTGGGCATGGGCGGTCAGATCGGTGGTGTGAGCTTTTGGGAAATGGTCACCAAACACTTGGGAGTTGGGACATGTGTCGGGATGTGTTTGCACTAGGTTTCATGGTAGATTGAAAATCGAGTTAAAAGTAGATCAAGTTTGTAATTTCCAGAAGATTTTGGGCTGAGAAGGAGTGAGTGGTGGTCTGACTCGCATGGAGCTAGCGGTCAAACCACTCCCTTGAATTATGGGTGGTCTGATCGGCCGACCAATGGCGGTCGTACCGATTTTGGCGAGTTGGTGCTAAAATTGTATAATTTATTTCGGGAATTCGTTATAGTGGGTTAGGATCAGTGTGTGAGTTGCATGGTGCATTTATGGGAAAATGAGGGTCGGGTTGGAATGAATTTTTTTGTCCGAAAATGGTTTGCTTGGTTTATTGTTGTGTAGTTGTTTTCGGAGTCAACTATGGTCAACGACGGTGAACCGGGGCTAGGTTGGGAGAACCAAGGTCTAGATCGGTCATGGAGGCTGGGTGAGATAGTTGGACTCGGACAAGGCACAAGATGGACAAGGGCTATGAAAGGCACAAGTGATCAAGGTCAAGCGAGACATGTGACGTGCTAAGTGACTTGGACCCGTTTGCAAGCAAAGATTGTTCGATGGGATCTAGACGCTTGAAAGGGTTGGCGGGAAGTCATTGGGGACACATGGAAGGCGATGAAGCATGGGCGATGCTCCAAGGTGAAGGATTCAGGAAATGTCGGTTGAGGGGCAATGTAGTCATTTGCCCAAAATCGAAAAAGTGGATAGTTTGCAAAACCGTGACAGAGGCAGTTGTCCTAAGTGGATTAGGTCAACGAGATTTCACGGAGGACAAAGACATGATAGATTCGGGCTATTGGAGTCAAGTATGATGACGATGATTTGAAATGCGTGCGTGGGTGCTTTGAGTGAATGACCCAGTTGTGTAATAGGTTAACGGGTGTCATGCATGTGTAACCTAGTGTTTCATGTGAGCATCCACTATATAAGAGGGTATTAGAGAGAGAGGTTAAGGTCTTCACTTGAGCCTCTAAGAGAGAAACTAGGGTTTTGTTGAGAGAGTTAGGTGTTGCCCTTAAGGTTTTGTCATCTTGGTGGAGTAGTTGTAAGCCTTCATCTCTAAGTGGTAATAAAACATCAAACTTGTTCCTCTATGTCACTACTACAAAACATGCCATAGAAGATGCCTCATCATAGACGGTTCTTTGAAAATAATCACAGATGGTTCGTCTTGTCACTACTACAAAACAGGTCATAGAAGATGCCTCATCATATACGGTTCTTTGAAACTGTCTGTGATAAAATAATCACAGACGGTTCCAAGATGAACCGTCCGTGATACTGAGAATATCACAGACGGTTCGTGGTTACCGTTTGTGATATCGAGAATATCACATTTGGTTCGTAGTGCGAATCGCTCAGTGATTTTAGATTACCATGGCTTGATTTTTACCATGGTTTTAGAATCGAAATTCGAATAAAAATAAAATAAAATTAGCAACTGATTTTGATACAAATTCCAAAGTAAAAGCCATGAATAACTATAATTCAGAATAAAAATAAAAGTAAAATTGGTAATTGGATTTGTATACAAATTCTGATAAAAAATAATTGGAATTCAGAATAAAAAATGGAAGATTTTTTTTCAATTTGATTTTCATACAGATTCCAAAGTAAAATCCCTAAATAACTAAAATTAAGAAAATATTAGATAAAAATTACAATTTGATTTGTATATGAACTCCAAGTAAACAAAAATTGAATTTTTGAAAAAAATTAATCGTTTTAACTTGGATATCACGAATGGCGTCGAAGGCGGTCATAAAGAGTGCAATAGCATCGATCTGTCTTGCAAGAATATATTGAACCACGTGGAAGCGAAGAGCCGAGGCAGCGATAGCGGAAATGAGGACAACAAAGATTCTTTGTGAGACCATGTGCAAGTCACCCTATGATTTGTGATGGGTAATTGATTGTGGTTTACATGTGTTGGCAAAGTTTGAGTTTGATTTTGGGAGTTTGTAATATTGGAGTTGTTGTTTACCTAGAACCGGTCTTACTGATATGCGTGGCGTCCAAACCGCTTGGGCATGGGCGTCGACGGTGGTGTGAGCTTTTGGGAAATGGTCACCAAACACTTGGGAGTTGGGACATGTGTCGGGATGTGTTTGCACTAGGTTTCATGGTAGATTGAAAATCGAGCTAAAAGTAGATCAAGTTTGTAATTTCTAAGATTTTGGGTGAGAAGGAGTGAGTGGTGGTGTGACTGCATGGAGCTAGCGGTCAAACCACTCCCTTGAATTATGGGTGGTCTGACGGCCGACCAATGGCGGTCATACCGATTTTGGCGAGTTGGTGCTAAAATTGTATAATTTATTTCGGAATTCGTTATAGTGGGTTAGGATCGTGTGAGTTGCATGGTGCATTTATGGGCAAATGAGGGCGGGTTGGAATGAATTTTTGTCCGAAAATGGTTTGCTTGGTTTATTGTTGTGTAGTTGTTTTGGAGTCAACTATGGTCAATGACGGTGAACCGGGCTAGGTTGGGAGAACCAAGGTCTAGATTGGTCATGGAGGTGGGTGAGATAGTTGGACTCGGACAAGGCACAAGATGGACAAGGGCTATGAAAGGCACAAGTGATCAAGGTCAAGCGAGACATGTGACGTGCTAAGTGACTTGGACCCGTTTGCAAGCAAAGATTGTTCGATGGGATCTAGGCGCTTGAAAGGGTTGGCGGAAGTCATTGGGGACACATGGAGGCGATGAAGCATGGCGATGCTCCAAGGTGAAGGATTCAGAAATGTCGGTTGAGGGCAATGTAGTCATTTGCCCAAAATCGAAAAAGTGGATAGTTTGCAAAACCGTGAGGCGTTGTCCTAAGTGGATTAGGTCAGAGATTTCGGAGGACAAAGACATGATAGATTCGGGCTATTGGAGTCAAGTGATGCGATGATTTGAAATGCGTGTGGGTGCTTTGAGTGAATGACCCATTGTGTAATAGGTTAAGTGTCATGCATGTAACCTAGTGTTTCATGTGAGCATCCACTATATAAGAGGGTATTAGAGAGAGGTTAAGGTCTTCACTTGAGCCTCTAAGAGAGAAACTAGGGTTTTGTTGAGAGAGTTAGGTGTTGCCCTTAGGTTTTGTCATCTTGGTGGAGTAGTTGTAAGCCTTCATCTCTAAGTGGTAATAAACATCAAACTTGTTCCTCTATGTCACTACTACAAAACATGCCATGAAGATGCCTCATCATAGGTCTTTGAAAATAATCAGATGGTTCGTCTTGTCACTACTACAAACGTCATAGAAGATGCCTCATCATATCGTTCTTTGAAGCTGATAAAATAATCAAGCGGTTCCAAGTGAACCGTCGTATCGAAATATCACGACGGTTCGTGTTCCGTTGTGATAGAATATCACGGGTTGTATGGCATCTGATTTTAATACCATGGCTTGATTTACCATGGTTTTAGAATTATCGACTTTTGATTTTACTATGGCATCGTGGCCCAAACCCTCGCGGAGGATTGTCATGGTAAAATCAAAGTAAGGATAATTCTAACCATGTAAAATCACCATGAAACCATAAAATCCGATTTTTATACCAATACTCATCACGGCGTTCATTAAAAATGCGATGAGCGTATCAGCGTTCATGATCGACGCAGATATTCATCCGAGTTTTGTATAAAACTCGTGATACTTTTTTGTTGGCGGAAAACAAATTTGCACTTAATGGGTCAAAATCTCTTTATATTAGAGTCCTCCATCTCCTCCTTTACCATCTCCATCTCCTCCTCGCCATTTCTCCTCGCCATCTCCGCTCGCCTTACCTTGCTCTCGGCCTCCCTCGAGCTGTGCGTGGCCTCCTCCCTCCACCTGCTGCGGCCTCCCACGATCTCGCCGGCCTCCTCACTTCCGCCGTCCTCCCAGGCTCGCGTGGCCTGATCGCGCGGCCTCCCATGACCCGCACCACCTCCCACACCTCCTCTCTACTCCTTTGCTCTGGATGTGTTAGTGCTCGTGAATGGATTGAGTTGATGCTCTTGTGATCGTGGCTGATAACGAAAAGTTCAATCCTAAAATCCATATCAGATTCATTCGCGAGGCTCCAGACGAAGTGAAAATCTATTTTTGTTTTTTTTTGCAATAGAAAAAGCTATTACATACGGTTCTATTCACGAACCGTCTGTGATAGTTCGTGAATAGAATCGTATGTGATAGCCTTTTTCACAGACGGTTTTTTAACCGTCTGTGGTGACCTCGTGTCATCACAGACATAAAAATTCAGACGGTTCAAAAACAGTCTGTGATGATGGTTTAGAACCATCTGTGATGAGGTTTTGTGTAGTAGTGTGTATTATTTGTGTTCCTATTGATTTTCTTGCCTTGTTGAGGTGTACTTGGTGATTCTTAGTTCTATCGTGTTCTAGTGTGATTTGTGCTGAGATATAGTTTGCTAGGGCTTGTAGGAACCCATATATGATCATCATTGCTACCTAGATCTCACGAGCTTGAGTAGATCACGTTTCTCTTTCCGATTCTTTCAAAAAGATTAAAAATAAAACAAAATAAGCAATTTCATTTCCATACTAATTCTGAGTAAAATATTGAAATAAATATAGTTCGAATAAAAACTAAACAAAAATTAGCAATTATATTTGTATATGAATGCTAACAAAACATAACTGAAATTCAGAATAAAAATAAAATAAAATTAGCAATCTGATTTTGATACAAATTCCAAAGTAAAAGCCATGAATAACTATAATTCAGAATAAAAATAAAAGTAAAATTGGTAATTGGATTTGTATACAAATTCTGATAAAAAATAATTGGAATTCAGAATAAAAAATGGAAGATTTTTTTCAATTTGATTTTCATCGATTCCAAAGTAAAATCCCTAAATAACTAAAATTAAGAAAATATTAGATAAAAATTACAATTTGATTTGTATATGAACTCCAAGTAAACAAAAATTGAATTTTTGAAAAAAATTAATCGTTTTAACTTGGATATCACGAATGGCGTCGAAGGCGGTCATAAAGAGTGCAATAGCATCGATCTGTCTTGCAAGAATATATTGAACCACGTGGAAGCGAAGAGCCGAGGCAGCGATAGCGGAAATGAGGACAACAAAGATTCTTTGTGAGACCATGTGCAAGTCACCCTATGATTTGTGATGGGTAATTGATTGTGGTTTACATGTGTTGGCAAAGTTTGAGTTTGATTTTGGGAGTTTGTAATATTGGAGTTGTTGTTTACCTAGAACCGGTCTTACTGATATGCGTGGCCGGTCAAACCGTTGGGCATGGGCGGTCAGATCGGTGGTGTGAGCTTTTGGGAAATGGTCACCAAACACTTGGGAGTTGGGACATGTGTCAGGATGTGTTTGCACTAGGTTTCATGGTAGATTGAAAATCGAGCTAAAAGTAGATCAAGTTTGTAATTTCCAGAAGATTTTGGGCTGAGAAGGAGTGAGTGGTGGTGTGACTCGCATGGAGCTAGCGGTCAAACCACTCCCTTGAATTATGGGTGGTCTGACCGGCCGACCAATGGCGGTCATACCGATTTTGGCGAGTTGGTGCTAAAATTGTATAATTTATTTCGGGAATTCGTTATAGTGGGTTAGGATCAGTGTGTGAGTTGCATGGTGCATTTATGGGCAAATGAGGGCCGGGTTGGAATGAATTTTTTGTCCGAAAATGGTTTGCTTGGTTTATTGTTGTGTAGTTGTTTTTGGAGTCAACTATGGTCAATGACGGTGAACCGGGGCTAGGTTGGGAGAACCAAGGTCTAGATTGGTCATGGAGGCTGGGTGAGATAGTTGGACTCGGACAAGGCACAAGATGGACAAGGGCTATGAAAAGCACAAGTGATCAAGGTCAAGCGAGACATGTGACGTGCTAAGTGACTTGGACCCGTTTGCAAGCAAAGATTGTTCGATGGGATCTAGACGCTTGAAAGGGTTGGCGGGAAGTCATTGGGGACACATGGAAGGCGATGAAGCATGAGCGATGCTCCAAGGTGAAGGATTCAGGAAATGTCAGTTGAGGGGCAATGTAGTCATTTGCCCAAAACCAAAAAAGTGGATAGTTTGCAAAACCGTGACGGATGCAGTTGTCCTAAGTGGATTAGGTCAAGGAGATTTCACGGAGGACAAAGACATGATAGATTCGAGCTATTGGAGTCAAGGATGATGACGATGATTTGAAATGCGTGCGTGAGTGCGTTGAGTGAATGACCCAGTTGTGTAATAGGTTAACGGGTGTCATGCATGCGTAACCTAGTGTTTCATGTGAGCATCCACTATATAAGAGGGTATTAGAGAGAGAGGTTAAGGTCTTCACTTGAGCCTCTAAGAGAGAAACTCGGGTTTTGTTGAGAGAGTTAGGTGTTGCCCTTAAGATACTGAGAATATCACAGACGGTTCGTGGTTACCGTTTGTGATACTGAGAATATCATAGACGGTTCGTGGTACGAACCGTCTGTGATTTTAGATTTACCATGGCTTGGATTTTTACCATGGTTTTAGAATTATCCTTACTCTTTGATTTTACCATGGCAGCCAAAGGATTGGCTGCCATGGTAAAATCAAAGAGTAAGGATAATTCTAAAACCATGGTAAAAATTTCAAGCCATGGTAAACCATAAAATCACAGACGGTTTTATACCAAAACCGTCTGTGATGAGATACTCATCACAGACGGTTCGTATTAAGAATCGTCTGTGATGAGACGCTTATCATAGACGGTTCATGATACGAATCGTCTGTGATATCTCATCACAGACGGTTTTTGTATAAAACCGTCTGTGATACTTTTGTTTTGTTGGGCGGGAAAACGAAAATTTGCACTTAATGACGGGCTGCCGAAAATCTCTTTATATTAACAGAGTCCTCCATCTCCTCCTTTGCCATCTCCATCTCCTTCTCTGCCATTTCTCCTCTGCCATCTCCGTCTCGCCCTTACCTTGCGCTCCGGCCTCCCTCGAGCTTGTCGCCCGTGGCCTCCTCCTCTCGCCTCACCTCTGCGCTCGGCCTCCCACGATCTCGCATCCCGGCCCTCCACTTCGCCGCTCCTCCCCTGAGCTCGTCGCCCGCGGCCTCATCGTCGCCGGCCTCCCATGACCTCGTCACCCCAGCCTCCCACGACCTCACTCTCTCTACTCCCCTTTTTGCTCTGTGATGTGGATTACTACTGTGATGTGTTAGTGCTCTGTGAATGGATTGAGTTGATGCTACTGTGATGCTGTGGCTAGATAACGAAAAGTTCAATCCTAAAATCCATATCATATTCATTCGCGAGGCTCCAGACGAAGTGAAAATCTATTTTTATTTTTTTTTGCAATAGAAAAAGCTATCACAGATGGTTCGTGAATAGAATCGTTTGTGATAGTCTATTTTCACAGACGGTTCTATCACAGACGGTTCGTGAATAGAACCGTATGTGATAGCCTTTTTCACAGACGGTTCAAAAACCGTCTGTGGTGACCTCGTGTCATCACAGACATAAAAATTCAGACGGTTCAAAAACCGTCTGTGATGATGGTTTAGAACCGTCTGTGATGAGGTTTTGTGTAGTAGTGTGTATTATTTGTGTTCCTATTGATTTTCTTGCCTTCTTGAGGTGTACTTGGTGATTCTTAGTTCTATCGTGTTCTAGTGTGATTTGTGCTGAGATATAGTTTGCTAGGGCTTGTAGGAACCCATCTATGATCATCATTGCTACCTAGATCTCAAGAGCTTGAGTAGATCACGTTTTCCCTCTTTTGCCCGATTCTTGAGCACTCTTCCCTAAAATGGATAAAGGTGAGAACTTTGACAAAAAAATCCTTGAAATTATTGGTTCGAATATGTTTCAGATATCCTAAGGTAGCTGGATTTCAAATTTGGTGTGATTTAAACATATAGATCAAAAGTTAGATGAAATTCCCTATTTGAAATTGTGTTCTTTTCGATATGTCAACAAGGGAGCGTAAGACCAGTTGGTGCTTACCGATCAGACCGACCACAAGTCCAACGCCAAGAGTTGGAGAATAGTTACATTTATAAGAACTCTAACAATTTATTGTGCTCAATGATTTTCTTATATCAAAGCTCATATTCGAATTTCGTTCATCAAGTTGTATTTTCCTTCAAGCTTCTATCGTCATTTTTAATATTTATGGTGTCTTAAAAATCTAAATAGCCTACAAGATACATAAATATATTCTTAAGCGTTATATCATTTGATACTACAAACTTTGAAACAAATCTATCTTCTCAAATGTGTGGTCCACCTTACTAATTAAGCGTTACAGCAAAGGCGAAACAAAGGTTGCCTAGAGGTGGCTCGATTGGCTTAATCCTCTTACAATGCAATGAAGTAGATGTTGAAAATTTGGCCCATATGAGTGAGGCATATTTTCTATAATTTCAAAGCATGTATTGTTTAATACCATATGACTAAGGCAATGTGGAAGTGACCAATATACAAGGTGGAGTCCTTGCCACTCTTTGAAACATTGACACGTGGATGAGGGTAGCACGAGGAGAGTTTTGACTAAACACACGCGCACGCGTATTTTAGCGTGGAAAATTGTGTGAATTGTGACTCGCGATCGTACCGTGACGTGGCGCGCCACTTGGCAAACCAAGTCCACCTTTTTTTTGCTAAACCATGCATCTCTCTATCCCTCTCTATGTTTGAATGAGTTTTAAATATTTGAATTTGAGGCTTTATTGGGTGTTGATGACAGACAGTTACCAGCGGGTAAATGGCTGGTTAAATGTGTCAGTTATCAGTGAATAAATGACTGTTCAACCAGATCAGTTCATAGTCTACATCTCTCTATTTATATCTGGAGATGTCCAGAGCATAGTGCGAAGAACCACTACCTCTATTTCTTCTTTTCTTCCTTCTACAAACCTGTGTTGTTGTATTGCGCCGTCTGAACCTCGTCGACTTTTCTTCTCGGCATGCACCGTCAAGAAAAGGAGCAGTATCTCCGAGCAGTTGCTGTCGTGAAGGCCTGCACAGTGGGTGGCAATAAGGTTTCTGGGCTACGCACATCTGCGTGACCGCTCACTTTGCTGGTTCATCTACGTTTCTGCACTGTATTGAATCTGCGTCTGCGTTGCCTCTGTTTTTCATCGGACCCATTAGTAAGTCTTTCGTGTGACTGATTTGCTTATTTACATCCTGTTTTTGTATATATTGCGAAGTACAATGAGTTGTCTGTTGTTGTTAGTACTGATATATGCATCATTATTAATTTACAATATTTACTTTCTATTAAAATCTAAAATTAAATTATTGCCCCATTTTCAACGGTAGACACTAGCTATCGGCTGCTGAAAAGGCCAATGCTCTCACGACATTTAGTTTCCCCCGTCCTGAAGACAAAACATGAATTTGGCAAGGTTTCATCTGTACGCATCGCGTCAAGAAGATTTAGAGAATGCTTATTATTATTATTTACTTTAATGGATTTGCTCTGCTTGACCGATGCAAGTGGCGCCAACGACATCGCTTCCAGCAGACTACGTCTTAGCTAACCACCCCGGCCCACACCCAACGCAAAATCCGGATTCTCTCTCTCTCTCTCTCTCTCTCTCTCTCGATGATGATGATGACGACGACGACGATGATGATGACAACAAATCCTGTTTTTTTTTCTTCCCTTCTATCAAACACCGAAGTGAAGTACATCCAACTGCAACGATACGCCCGAACACGCATAGGCCGTGTATAAGCAGCTAAGACAGTGTATATCTCCTATAGTAAAATATGTTAATAAGAGAATCTTCATAGAGGAAAGGAAACATACACTTGACAATAAATACAGGTGACAGTTGTGGTAGCTTTTGGATCTCCAGCAAACTGGGAGATCGTCTAGCTGGTCAGGAATAGCCGTTTGCTACACCGGCTATGCGAGGGAATCTAGCTTGCGTTGGCAAGAACTCCCTTGCCCGTGACACAGAGCCAGTTTCCCTCCCTCACCTGGCTAGCTAGGCAAGCTAGCTAAGGATCCAAGCACGCCGTATGGTGCAAAGTGCAAACAAACACTTGATCTATGGTTAGGCATTATGGTCCGGGTGTCTCTCCTCGCTCCCTGAGTATATGTTGAGGGAGACTGGGAACTGACCCCCAGCTCGAAACACAAAATGCTCAAGAAGGGCACTATAGTACTCCAAGAACCAACCAAAAGGTCTAAGGGCACCCTGAGCACAAGAAGCCGAACGAGGGCCGAAGACTCGAGGACTACCTCAAGGACAAAGGCGGTTTTTTCCGAAGCCGAAAGCCATGTAAAACGTGGGAAAGGCGGAAGCTAGAAGCCGCTGAGGGGTAGCTTCCCGTAGCTTTCCACACCCTTTATTCCGACTTTACCCTGAAGTTAGAGGTAATTACGCGTGTTTCGCTATTCAACAACCCCCCTCCTCCCTACCGCCACCCGCCCAAAACCCTAGCTCCCCCGCGCCCGCTCCTTCCTCCTCCCTCCTCCTCAGCGTCCACCTCCTCCCTGGCTCCCTCCTCCTTTCCCGGCACCCACCTCCTCTGCCTCCCTCTCCTGCACGAAGGCCTCCTCCCTCCTCCCTCCTCCTCTCCCCGCCGGATCTGCTACCTCGGCGCGCCTCCTCTCCTTCCTCCCTAGGTGCCTCCACGCTCGGCGCCTCCTCCCGCTGCTGCATGCCGCATAGCAAATTGCGTTAATTGCGGTAGTTGTCGCTAATTATGGTAATTCTTGTTAATTGAGATAGTTATCGTTAATTATCGTCAATTGTCGTTAATTATTGTTAGTTGTCGTTAATTGCCGTTAAACGGCATCAAACAAATCATTATTTGTCTCGGAGACATTTAAGGCATTTCTTATCTCAGAAGCTGCGGCCAACTTACCTAAAAGTTAGGCGATACCAAAATCAAACCTTTCACTCTGCGATTCAATCGAAGTGCTGAAAAAGTTACTGGCCGTGCCAAACAGGGCCAAAAGTCCTACCGGGGTGACAACTGGGCCCACTGCCACTTTAACACGTGGGTTTTCTGAAGAGTGAACTAGCCATGGGTTCTACGCATGTCCCTTTCTATTGTAGCTGAAGGCAAGGGATAGAGTTGTAGTAAGGTAATGGTAATGGCCAAAACTTTCTTTCCCCAGCCCCACTTATACAACCGTCTCTCATGAATTGTATGAAGAAATATCGCCAGAGTCACCGGAGTGATGGCCAGAGCGGTGGCTGGAATGTCGCCAGAGACGAGGACAAGACATACGAACGGGAGCGCTCCGGTCGAACTCTTCCACGACGTTTATTTCACAAAATTCAGACCCTTGCCCCTGAATCGTGAGCAGACCTCGTTAGTTTTCAACAAGTTCAAGTTGAATTGGAGCTCAATTCCAATTCCAATTTCTCAGAGCATCAAAACGCCTAAAATTGACGAAGACTTCCTCAATTCTTTGCCCAATTCTGTTAACCAAACGGGTGTTACTTTTTACCCACAGATAATCAGTGCATTAGTGTTACAAATCCAGAGGTAATCACATGAAAATGGCCTTTTCGACGTACGTACAGGTATGAATTAAGACCCAAATGAGTGAGGCATATTTTCTATAATTTCAAAGTATGTATTGTTTAATACCATATTGCTAAGGCAATGTGGAAGTGACCAATATACAAGGTGGAGTCCTTGCCACTTTTTGAAACATTGACACGTGGATGAGGGTAGCACGAGGAGAGCTTTGACTAAACACACGCGCGCGCGTATTTTAGCGTGGAAAATTGTGTGACTTGTGACTCGCGATCGTACCGTGACGTGGCGCGCCACTTGGCAAACCAAGTCCACCTTATTTTTGCTGAACCATGCATCTCTCTATCCCTCTCTCTGTTTGAATGAGTTTTAAATATTTGAATTTGAGGCTTTATTGGGTGTTGATGATGAGGTACACAGGGTAAATGGTCAGTTAAATGTGTCAGTTATCAGTGAATAAATGACTGTTCAACCAGATCAGTTCATAGTCTACATCTCTCTATTTATATCTGGAGATGTCCAGAGCATAGTGCGAAGAACCACTGCCTCTATTTCTTCTTTTCTTCCTTCTACAAACCTGTGTTGTTGTATTGCGCCGTCTGAACCTCGTCGACTCTTCTTCTCGGCATGCACCGTCAAGAAAAAGGAGCAGTATCTCCGAGCAGTTGCTGCCGTGAAGGCCTGCACAGTGGGTGGCAATAAGGTTTCTGGGCTACGCACATCTGCGTGACCGCTCACTTTGCTGATTCATCTACGTTTCTGCACTGCGTTGAGTCTGCGTCTGTGTTGCCTCCTGTTCTTCATCGGACCATTAGTAAGTCTTTCGTGTGACTGATTTGCTTATTTACATTCTGTTTTTGTATATATTGCGAAGTACAATGAGTTGTCTGTTGTTAGTACTGATATATGCATCATTAGTAATTTACAATATTTACCTTCTATTAAAAATCTAAAATTAAATTATTGCCCCATTTTCAACGGTAGACACTAGCTATCGGCTGCTGAAAAGGCCAATGCTCTCACGACATTTAGTTTCCCCCGTCCTGAAGACAAAGCATGAATTTGGCAAGGTTTCATCTGTACGCATCGCGTCAAGAAGATTTAGAGATTGCTTATTATTATTTTTTACTTTAATGGATTTGCTCTGCTTGACCGATGCAAGTGGCGCCAGCGACATCGCTTCCAGCAGACTACGTCTTAGCTAACCACCCCGGCCCACACCCAACGCAAAATCCGGACTCTCTCTCTCTCTCTCGATGATGATGATGATGATGATGAATCCTGTTTTTTTTTTCCTTCTATCAAACACCGAAGTGAAGTACATCCAACTGCAACGATACGCCCGAACACGCATAGGCCGTGTATATGCAGCTAAGACAGTGTATATCTCCTATAGTAAAATTCGTTAATAAGAGAATCTTCATAGAGGAAAGGAAACATACACTTGACAATAAATACAGGTGACAGTTGTGGTAGCTTTTGGATCTCCAGCAAACTGGGAGATCGTCTAGCTGGTCAGGAATAGCCGTTTGCTACACCGGCTTTGCGAGGGAATCTAGCTTGCGTTGGCAAGAACTCCCTTGCCCGTGACACACAGCCAGTTTCCCTCCCTCACCTGGCTAGGCAAGCTAGCTAAGGATCCAAGCACGCCGTATGGTGCAAAGTGCAAACGAACACGATCTATGGTTAGGCATTATGGTCCGGGTGTCTCTCCTCGCTCCCTGAGTATACGTTGAGGGCGACTAGGAACCGACCCCCAGCTCGAAACACAAAATGCTCAAGAAGGGCCCTATAGTACTCCAAGAACCAACCAAAAGGTCTAAGGGCACCCTGAGCACAAGAAGCCGAACGAGGGCCGAAGACTCAAGGACTACCTCAAGGACAAAGGTGGTTTTTTCAGCCGAAGAAAGCCGTATAAACGTGGGAAAGGCGGAAGCTAGAAGCCGAGGGTAGCTTCCGTAGCTTTCACACCCTTTATTCCAACTTTACCCAGGTTAGAGGTAATTACGCGTGTTTCGCTATTCAACAACCCTCCTCCCTCCGCCACCCGCCCAAAACCCTAGCTCCCCGCGCCGCTCCTTCCTCCTCCTCCTCCTCGGCCCACCTCCTCCCCTGCTCCCTCCTCCTTTCCCGGCACCCACCTCCTCTGCCTCCCTCTCCTGCACGAAGGCCTCCTCCCTCCTCCCTCCTCCTCTCTCCCCCGCCGGATCTGCTACCTCGAGCGTCGCCTCCCTCTCCCTTCCTCCCTAGGTGCCTCCACCCGCTCGAGCGCCTCCTCCGCCTGCAGCCTGAGCAGACAATCAAGAATTGCGTTAATTGCGGTAGTTGTCGCTAATTATGGTAATTCTTGTTAATTGAGATAGTTATCGTTAATTATCGTCAATTGTCGTTAATTATTGTTAGTTGTCGTTAATTGCCGTTAAACGGCATCAAACAAATCATTATTTGTCTCGGAGACATCTAAGGCATTTCTTATCTCAGAAGCTGCAGCCAACTTACCTAAAAGTTAGACAGCCAAACATCAAACCTTTTCATTCGCAGTCAATCGAAGTTTTGAAAATTCGCGCCAAACAGGGCCAAAAGTCCTACCGGGGTGACAACTGGGCCCACTGCCACTTTAACACGTGGGTTTTCTGAAGAGTGAACTAGCCATGGGTTCTACGCATGTCCCTTTCTATTGTAGCTGAAGGCAAGGGATAGAGTTGTAGTAAGGTAATGGTAATGGCCAAAACTTTCTTTCCCCAGCCCCACTTATACAACCGTCTCTCATGAATTGTATGAAGAAATATCGCCAGAGTCACCGGAGTGATGGCCAGAGCGGTGGCTGGAATGTCGCCAGAGACGAGGACAAGACATACGAACGGGAGCGCTCCGGTCGAACTCTTCCACGACGTTTATTTCACAAAATTCAGACCCTTGCCCTGAATCGTGAGCAGACCTCGTTAGTTTTCAACAAGTTCAAGTTGAATTGGAGCTCAATTCCAATTCCAATTTCTCAGAGCATCAAAACGCCTAAAATTGACGAAGACTTCCTCAATTCTTTGCCCAATTCTGTTAACCAAACGGGTGTTACTTTTTACCCACAGATAATCAGTGCATTAGTGTTACAAATCCAGAGGTAATCACATGAAAATGGCCTTTTTCGACGTACGTACAGGTATGAATTAAGACCCAAATGAATCAACACCAAAGAAACCAAAGGAAGATGCATAACGGAAATGCTTCGCGTACGACCGATTACGCCGCATGACGAACCGGTGAGCCTGCCACGCCGCGCGCGGCCTGTGCGACCGGCGTAAGCCTCCTCCTCCTCCTCCTCCTCCTCCTCCTGGCCCGCGCGTCTCCGTCCGGGTACCAGGATCGGACGTCAAAACTTCTTGTGTAGCACTCGTCAATGCATAAACAGGAGAGAGGAAAAAAAAAACTAAACAGAAATGAACCGGACAAAGGCTACGCTAGCAACCAGGCTGCCTCCGCCACGTGCCCGCCCGCCCGACCGACGTGGCGCGGCGGCCGTTCGCGCTCTTCACTCAAATCCTAAAACGCCGCCGATTCGCAGAGTTGCAGAGAGAAAGCGCAGAGCAAATCGAAGCACAAAACCAGGCCCCCCGCACGTGACCTCTCTCGGTCTCTCCCTCTCTTCTTCTCGCATCCTCTCAAAACCCAAGGTAATCTCCTCCTCCTCCTCCTATATAATCGGCTGTTCTGTTCGTCGCCTTCGATCCCAATGAACAAAAAAAGACACCTTTTTCTTACAAAGCATGAATTTGGCAAGGTTTCATCTGTACGCATCGCGTCAAGAAGATTTAGAGATTGCTTATTATTATTTTTTACTTTAATGGATTTGCTCTGCTTGACCGATGCAAGTGGCGCCAGCGACATCGCTTCCAGCAGACTACGTCTTAGCTAACCACCCCGGCCCACACCCAACGCAAAATCCGGATTCTCTCTCTCTCTCTCTCTCTCTCTCTCTCTGATGATGATGACGACGACGACGATGATGATGACAACAAATCCTGTTTTTTTTTCCTTCTATCAAACACCGAAGTGAAGTACATCCAACTGCAACGATACGCCCGAACACGCATAGGCCGTGTATAAGCAGCTAAGACAGTGTATATCTCCTATAGTAAAATATGTTAATAAGAGAATCTTCATAGAGGAAAGGAAACATACACTTGACAATAAATACAGGTGACAGTTGTGGTAGCTTTTGGATCTCCAGCAAACTGGGAGATCGTCTAGCTGGTCAGGAATAGCCGTTTGCTACACCGGCTTTGCGAGGGAATCTAGCTTGCGTTGGCAAGAACTCCCTTGCCCGTGACACAGAGCCAGTTTCCTCCTCACCTGGCTAGGCAAGCTAGCTAAGGATCCAAGCACGCCGTATGGTGCAAAGTGCAAACGAACACGATCTATGGTTAGGCATTATGGTCCGGGTGTCTCTCCTCGCTCCCTGAGTATACGTTGAGGGCGACTAGGAACCGACCCCCAGCTCGAAACACAAAATGCTCAAGAAGGGCCCTATAGTACTCCAAGAACCAACCAAAAGGTCTAAGGGCACCCTGAGCACAAGAAGCCGAACGAGGGCCGAAGACTCAAGGACTACCTCAAGGACAAAGGTGGTTTTTTTCGAAGCCGAAAGAAAGCCGTATAAAACGTGGGAAAGGCGGAAGCTAGAAGCCGCTGAGGGGTAGCTTCCCGTAGCTTTTCACACCCTTTATTCCAACTTTACCCCGAAGTTAGAGGTAATTACGCGTGTTTCGCTATTCAACAACCCCCCCTCCTCCCTGCCGCCACCCGCCCAAAACCCTAGCTCCCCCGCGCCCGCTCCTTCCTCCTCCCTCCTCCTCAGCGTCCACCTCCTCCCTGGCTCCCTCCTCCTTTCCCGGCGCCCACCTCCTCTGCCTCCCTCTCCTGCACGAAGGCCTCCGCCCTCCTCCCTCCTCCTCTCTCCCCCGCCGGATCTGCTACCTCGAGCGTCGCCTCCCTCTCCCTTCCTCCCTAGGTGCCTCCGCCCGCTCGAGCGCCTCCTCCTCCCGCCGCAGCCGCAGCTGCCGCAAACAGCAATTGCGTTAATTGCGGTAGTTGTCGCTAATTGTGGTAATTCTTGTTAATTGAGATAGTTGTCGTTAATTATCGTCAATTGTCGTTAATTATTGTTAGTTGTCGTTAATTACTGTTAAACGGCATCAAACAAATCATTATTTGTCTCGGAGACATTTAAGGCATTTCTTATCTCAGAAGCTGCGGCCAACTTACCTAAAAGTTAGACAGTCAAATATCAAACCTCTTCAGCTCTGCAGTTCAATCAGAAGCTGCTTTTCAGAAAAGTTACGGCCGTGCCAAACAGGGCCAAAAGTCCTACCAGGGTGACAACTAGGGCCCACCGCCACTTTAACACGTGGGTTTTCTGAAGAGTGAACTAGCCATGGGTTCTACGCATGTCCCTTTCTATTGTAGCTGAAGGCAAGGGATAGAGTTGTAGTAAGGTAATGGTAATGGCCAAAACTTTCTTTCCCCAGCCCCACTTATACAACCGTCTCTCATGAATTGTATGAAGAAATATCGCCAGAGTCACCGGAGTGATGGCCAGAGCGGTGGCTGGAATGTCGCCAGAGACGAGGACAAGACATACGAACGGGAGCGCTCCGGTCGAACTCTTCCACGACGTTTATTTCACAAAATTCAGACCCTTGCCCCTGAATCGTGAGCAGACCTCGTTAGTTTTCAACAAGTTCAAGTTGAATTGGAGCTCAATTCCAATTCCAATTTCTCAGAGCATCAAAACGCCTAAAATTGACGAAGACTTCCTCAATTCTTTGCCCAATTCTGTTAACCAAACGGGTGTTACTTTTTACCCACAGATAATCAGTGCATTAGTGTTACAAATCCAGAGGTAATCACATGAAAATGGCCTTTTTCGACGTACGTACAGGTATGAATTAAGACCCAAATGAATCAACACCAAAGAAACCAAAGGAAGATGCATAACGGAAATGCTTCGCGTACGACCGATTACGCCGCATGACGAACCGGTGAGCCTGCCACGCCGCGCGCGGCCTGTGCGACCGGCGTAAGCCTCCTCCTCCTCCTCCTCCTCCTCCTGGCCCGCGCGTCTCCGTCCGGGTACCAGGATCGGACGTCAAAACTTCTTGTGTAGCACTCCTCAATGCATAAACAGGAGAGAGGAAAAAAAAACTAAACAGAAATGAACCGGACAACGGCTACGCTAGCAACCAGGCTGCCTCCGCCACGTGCCCGCCCGCCCGACCGACGTGGCGCGGCGGCCGTTCGCGCTCTTCACTCAAATCCTAAAACGCCGCCGATTCGCAGAGTTGCAGAGAGAGAAAGCGCAGAGCAAATCGAAGCACAAAACCAGGCCCCCCGCACGTGACCTCTCTCTCGGTCTCTCCCTCTCTTCTTCTCGCATCCTCTCAAAACCCAAGGTAATCTCCTCCTCCTCCTATATAATCGGCTGTTCTGTTCGTCGCCTTCGATCCCAATGAACAAAAAAAAGACACCTTTTTTCTTTTGTTTGATTCGAGCCGGAGCCGATCCCAACCAGGCCCAGAAGCGGCTGGAGATCTCGTCATGTGACTACGTCCCGTGCATGCTATCCTTGCTGTGCTCGTCAGCGCCAGCGATCCGCTGCACATGTGAACATGGGGCGCTTTCCTCGTGTTGTTCCTCTTCTTCCTTTTTCTGTTCTTGGTTTGCTCTGTTTCAGATTGGATCTGTTTTTCTTACCATATATATGAATTCCAGTATATTTTCCGTCCAGAAGGAGATAAATAGGACCGAGAAAAGATAAGGCTCTGCTCTTGGGGCGATTGCGTCCGTGAAGGCCACGCGCTTGCGGAGCTTGAGAGCGTCCTCTCTCTCTCTCTCATCTTGGCGATGAAGTACGTTTCTGGGCCGTACTTCGAGCCGGACTTCGATCCGGTCCTCGACCGCTTCGGCACCCCAGGGTACGCATTCGCTTCGTTCATGCGCAATTCTCGATTGTCTCATTCTGAATTGAATCGATTCTTGAGGAGAAAAGCTTGCGAGGGTGTTGATATCTTGATGTGACGCGCTGTGCGTGGTTTGCAGGGTTGTCATCGACAATGAGATGCGCGAGGACTGCACTCTCGTTAAGGTTTGCTCTGAGGACAGGATCAGACATGAGCAGAACGAAGAATCAAGATTTGTTCTGTTTGGTTTGATTCCATGTGTTTGTTTGGTTTGATTCCTGTTCCAGGTTGATAGCGTGAACCGGGACGGCGTGCTGCTGGAGATGGTGCAGCTTCTCACCGATCTCGACCTCGTCATCTCCAAGTCCTACATCTCCTCCGATGGCGGCTGGCTCATGGATGGCAATAACTGTTTCTTCTTCCTTTTCCTTTTCTTTATTGATTCCATCTACCATCGTGACCTTCGTTGGAGAAAAATTGTTTTATGCCATATGGTCTTTCAAAATTGTTTTCTTGATTGGTTTCCCATGTTGTGCAATGCAGTGTTCCATGTGACGGATCAGATCGGCCGCAAGCTGACCGACCCGTCGCTGCCGGAGTTCATCCAGCGAGCCCTCGTGCCGTTCCACCAGCCTGGCAATGGCCCGTCGCCCAAGTTCACTACGTGCCTCGGCAACGTGGTCGGGCCGGGCGGGCCGGATTTGTCGGACTGCGCGGCGCTCGAGTTCACGGTGCACGACCGGCCGGGGCTCCTGTCGTCGATCACCCAGCTGCTCGTCGACCACGGGTGCCACGTCGCGTCCGGGCAGGCGTGGACGCACAGCGGCCGCGCCGCGGGCGTGCTCTACGTGACAACGTCCGCGGCGGACGGCGCGGGGCGGGGCTCCACCCGAGCCGGTGGGCGCGCATCGAGCGGCTGGTGAACGCCGTGGTGGACGCGCGCGAGAACATGTCCGGGGAGCGACACTGGGTGTGCATGTCGGCGCCGGTGCAGGGCCGCGTCCACACGGAGCGCCGGCTGCACCAGCTGATGCACGACGACCGGGACTACGAGTCCGGCCCCGCCCCGACGCCGTGCGACGAGGAGCTTTTCACCATGGGCGACAAGGCGGCCACGACGGCTCGGTCGGCGGCCCGCCGCACGGAGACGCGCGTGACCATCGACAGCTGGGAGGAGAGGGGCTACGCCGTCGTCAAGATGACGAGCAGAGACCGCCCCAAGCTGCTCTTCGACACGGTGTGCGCGCTCACCGACATGCAGTACGTTGTCTTCCACGCCACCGTCGGATCCCAGGGCCCTCTCGCCATTCAGGTACACACGTACTACATGCTGAGTCCATGTGGATGTGATCATGTGCCCATGTCACGTCGTTATTAAACTAGAATACTGCACTGCCCAGTCTGACATCGCCATCCTTGGGTGGTCATGGACGTACGCAGGAATATTACATCCGGCACAAGGACGGGCGCACAGTCGACAGCAACGCCGAGCGGCAGAAGGTTTCGCGGTGCCTCGTCGCCGCGGTGGAGCGGAGGGCCTCTCATGTCAAGCTCTAGCCATTCCTCTCCATTCAATCCGTGTGTTTTTGGGGTACACAATGCCGCGGTTTGCTGAGATGGCGTGGCAATGTTCTGCAGGGCGCGAGGGTGGAGGTGCGCGCCGCCGACCGGTCGGGGTTGCTGTCGGACTTCACCAGGATGCTGAGGGAGCACGGCCTGTCGCTGCTGAGCATTGAGCTCAAGAGGAAGAAGGACGAGGCCATCGGGACCTTTCACCTTGTCACGGACTCTGGCGGTGAGGTGCGCGCCGAGGCGCTGCACGCGGTGCGAACAAGGGTCGGCGAGATGGGAATCTCGCTCGACGTGATCAGGGACACGCCTGGATGGCCGCCGGTGAGGAAGACCAGCGTGCCGGCTCCATCCGCCGCCACGGCGCAGGGCCAGGAGCGGCCGAGATCCACCCTAGAAGCCTTCTGTGGTCGCATCTTGGGAAGCTCTCAAATAACTTTGGCTACATCAGGTCTTAGAAACTGTTAGCCAGACCAATTCAGCTGTTGCTATGCATGACCGCTTGCTTCTATTGGTACCTCCATTCCAGTGCTTTCTTGGATGTGAGGTGTTGTCAGAAATCAGTACAATTTTGTATATACAAGTATAGTATGTTGTCATTGCAAATACAATTCTGGAGACCATTCTGCTCTCTTTTACTTACGTGCAATCCTTTGAGCAACCAACCAACCAACGAATATAACTTTTATTGTGAACTTGTAACAGCACGAATGCTTATGTACACAGAATATGAATAAAATTACAAGCCGTAATGCTGGTGGAACGTAGCACCCCACTAGGATCACAGCGCATCCAACCGGGCAGCTTAAAACCAAAATAAAGCCGCTCTCTTTTCATTGTACAGCTTCCATTCTATTGACAAACAATTTCAACTTCTTCATTTCCTTGTACAGTAGAAAAGACCACTTCCCAACATAGAGGTTGAAGTTGGCCTGGAACTATAATCATTTGGCATCATCATCCTCCTCCAAGTCACTAAAAGACACATCTTCCTCATCCCCTATGGGAATGGTGGTGTGCCCAGCAAGATCAGCCTCCTCATCAAACCAATCATCTATGTCGTCATCAAAGGTTTCTTGCAAAACATTTGAGGCCTTGGTATCGTCCTTGGGCAGCTGCTCTTTGATGACTGACTTGTCCACTACTGCAACTTGAGTTACTTGGGTAGGACGCAATTCAGCCTCAAAATCTGTTATGGGGATGACCGAAGCGGTTTGTTGTCGCATAGATGGGAATGCCTCTGTGATATCTTTAGAGGTGTCCTCTTTGAATGCATTCCAAAATCATCTTTACGATGACATAGCTGCTCTGTTTCAAGCTTTGACTGGTGCTGCAAACGTTGCATAAGCATTGCTCTAGCTTCCACAATCTGCAAGAACAAGAATTGGGTTTAGCTTACCTGCTGGGACATGTGTTGTCTTGCATCATTCCAAAACAGATTATAATGGCAGTATCAATGACAAATAAGCATATTTTTAGTGCAGCTATGGCTGCACAAACTAGGACATATACTGCACACCCCTCCTTTTGGTGCACCCCAGGCCTTAATGGACTCCAAAAATTCTTCAATAATCAGGTTAGCTAGAGGAGAGGTGCTCCACTGCATGCCAAAATTTCATTCCCAAACCCAATGTATAGCAGAAACTGCGAAGAGATACACATATTCTGAACATAGTAAATATAATAGAAATCACATTTAATACATAATTTATCTTTTTTATATTTCACGACATCCTCTGTTGATTTAGTTTGAAATTTTACCAACTGATATAATACTTCATCCTGTACCAAAACTAATTTTAAATATTCTTTTAGAAGTCGTTGACATCGCAGTGCATGGGATGCATTGAGAGGATATGCACTAGATATGCCCCCAACATCAACCAAATGCAAACAGACAAAATCAGCTAGTTTGATTATTTATAGTTTTATATTCTCAACTACCTCAAGATTAACTCATCACAACCAGCCAAATTACATTATTGCTTCTCAACTGGAGAAGGTTGTGGAAGGAAAAGGCAACAGCAACTTGAAGCTAAGGAGAGCATACTTTTAGTTTCTTTCTGCAGATATTGCCAGTGCTTAATTGGCAGTTCGTTAACTTATCAAACACGCACAGAAAAAAAGAAAAACTTACGGAGCAATTATCACACATTATACATGGATAGAAATGCTTGCTACGCTGTTATGCAGCAGGATCCACATGAAGCCACTGGCCCCTAGTACCATGCTACCAGCAGCACTCTAATAATCGAACAGGGATAATTATCCTCATCTATTCAGTCCAATTTCAAGACGATCTCTGAAAAATCCTAGCTGCAAGGTACTATATTTTACATTTAGTAAGACTCTGTACACCAGCCATGATTGATAAGTGGAACAATATGCCCCTTGGTTGAATTTGCACTGAAGGGCCATGGAGCACTTCAATTTCTCAACTTAAAGTAAATACAATAATAAGGAACATCAGACAAATGTCACATCATGAGATAAAAGGAATTTTAAACCTGGATGTAGCCTACAGTGTAGAGATTCCAACTCTAGCTACATAGATCTAAATCGTGCCATGTTGATTATATTAATTAGACAAGTAAAGAACAACCTAGTTGTAAAAGTAAATGTGTGTTGCCGTGTTGCTAGATCGAGTAAATTTATCTACTATTCCTCCGCTGCAAAATATAGGCTATATAATTTTCTAGTACTGTTGAAGGGTATAGCATGCACATGCAGAAGTAATGATGATGTTTCTATTTTTACCTTATTTGTTTTCCATCTCTCTTCAGCATTTATATCTAAGTAAACATACTAAACATTCTCTCAATTCCAAGAGAGTAAAGGGGGGATAGTTCGGCCAATTGCCCATGTGATTTTCTAGATCTGGAGAGCTGGTAATTTCATTATTTTCAGAAAACATAAGTAGTTACACATCAGAGGAACCGGACAAACTGCATGCTCTTGATTTGGATAAAACGTCCACCAACAAGTGTGCCAGTTGATGGAAAAAAGGAATATTAGAAATTGTTACTGTGCCGTGTATCTAATATTCTAATGCAATAGAAATACCCACAAAGACTGATTGCTACACATCACAAAAGAGTTATCTTAATCATCCACTAACCTAACACCATACATAAAGCCAGAACTCACTAGATATATGGTGCAAGTCACAAAGCTGGGGGCTGCTTAGCTTGACCAGAATGGTTTATAGAGTATAGTTTATATACTTTAGTAGCTTTCAGAGAGAATAAGAGTATAGTTTATAGACTTTAGTAGCTTTCAGAGAGAATAGCATTGCTAATCTTAACAATTAAATGCCAGTAAATTCTGACCTATTGTGTTATGGCACAGCAGGCAATCGTGGATTATTAACTTCCTTTTTTATTGCCTAGCATGCAAATACATATATCATGTTAGGGACCCAGTCACCAGTGAGTGATTGTTTAATCAGAACACTATCTGACTCTGAGGTCTGAGCTAATGATAAATACCACAGCCACCTATAGCTTACTAATTTTTGCCTCAATTGTTTGGATTGTGGAACAATTGAGATTACAAATATAGAACATTTAATATCACAAATGCAGAGCGACATACCTGTGGTGTGGACAGAAGTTCAGCATCATGCTTGTTCAGTCTAGGATGTAGAAGGACAAAATAGATTTTCCAAAAGCATTCTTCGCTCATATGGATTGGGCATAGTTCAATCCGCAAAGCAGCTAATCTAGGAGCGAGGTTCTCAATAGCCAAGGCATGCTCTTGCTGAGCATCAGACATATCGAAATCTGAAAGGGGTAAAAGGATTATTAAAAGTTAAGAAAGCACTTTCACATGGACAAACTTGATAGAAAAAATGGGGTGGAATTGATACATTAGTTGCATTGGAATAACATATGCATAGTTACACATCAAACATGATACACAAATGCATGCCTTTCCATCAGCACCATGTTAATGTCACAGCAGCAGTCAACATTGCAAAAGACACTTCGAATTTTATGCAGCATGCCTATTTTCTTCGTGGGTTTGATTCGAATTTTCTTCGTGCCTATTTTCTTGCCGAATCATAAAATGCAAAGAACATCACTTCCTGCCTATTTTCCTCATGTGTTAACGCGCAGCATAAGAAACATGGAAGAAGAATTTGTGGCACTGACAATGCATACAAGAATCAAGTCCATATCTCGTTTCTAATCACAATTCTATCAACATATCTACCCAATGATGAACTTGAAAAGTTCAAAGAACAGCAATAGACATCATAATGCACTTAAACTCAAGCTTCCCTTGGTCATACCAATACTGAAATACATATACTCCTGACTGTAGAACATTGCATTTTGTAAAGCAACAGCCTGGAGTGAGGGGTGAAGAAATTACACGAGAATGGCCCATCAGACTCCTCATCATCAGGGAGCAACGGGAAGTCAAGCCAGGTTTCTGGGTGCCTGGAGATGTTTGCGGCGAATGCGAGCACCTCCTCGGTGATCCCAATCACATCCCACTCCTCCTCAACCTCTTCCTCCCCATGCCTTACCCTCTCATCCTCCAACTCGTGGTCATCCACCTGCTCATGTTGCTCATGCCATACCTCGCTGTCATCCACCTGATGTCTTACCCTCGCCTCCCACTCATGCCTCACCTCGTCGTCTCCCACCCCACTTCGTACCCTCTCCTCCCACTCATGCCTCACCTCGTCCTCATTCTCCTCCAATTCAAACCTCACCTCTTCCTCCCCCTCGTTCCTCACCGCTTCCAGCAATTCCTCCTCTTCCTCGTCTTCAGGAGCGAAGAAATTGGAGGCCATCCTAGAGAACCCGGACACGGCCTTGTGGCTCGAGATCCGCGAGATCCCGCTCTTGAACCTCCCACCGATCTCGGCGAAGTCGCTCCGGATCCCGTTGATCTCAGGCGGCGTCTCCGCAGGGCAGGACTGGCCATCCGCGAACGGAGGCGAGGGCAAGGGCGAGGGCGAGGCCTCCCCTGGCGGGGGCGCGAGGAAGTTGGCGACACCCCAAAATTGGCGGGTTAGGGTTTTGGATAGCTCGGTGAGGTCCTCCTTTACGCCCTCCGCCGCGGCCGAATGCAGTGGGTGGGGAGGCGGCGGCGGCGGCGGGATGCGCGTGGAGGGGGAGGGGGCGGCAGCGACGGCGGCGTCGGGATCATCGTCGGCGCCGGAATCGTCTGGGGTGTTGAGGGAGGTGGCGAGGGAGCGGGCGAGCCAGGACATCTCCGGCGATCGCCGGCGGCGAGGGGGGAGGGGACGGGTGAGTTGGGTTGGTTCAATCGGTTTCTTTTTTACGGGTTCGTGTTTGAAATGGACGGGTTGGGAGAAGGGACAGAGACGCATGGAGAAGGGACAGAGACGTATGGCTTGCTGAGTTGCGATTGGGCCGGCCCTCGTGGCGCACTGAAGGGCTGTTTGGTTCATACTAAAATTGCCGAAGTTAAAATTTGTTAAAATGGATGTTATTTGAATTGTGTTTAAACTAAATTTCTGGTAACGCCAAAATTTTAATGAGTGATTTTCTCACCTCTCGAGTTGTCCACGCGTGACATTGGATTTCTTTGGCGTTACCAAATATTAGTAGCAAACAAAACGATAGCCTATTTTCATTGGTATTACAAAAAATTTGTTTGGTTCAGCAAACCAAACATGTCCTTAGCTTCCCTGTCATCTATCTATTATCTTGTTAAAGCAGAATCAAAATAAGCCACCACGTTCGCTCTCAATGGCTAGAAATTCTCACATTAATTGGTGAAAAAACTCTACACTGTCGATCATGATGGGTCTAGATTATAACGGTCTAGATTAAAAAAGAGTCAACGTCAACTAAAAAAACTAAAATTCAGAATAAAAAATAAAATAAAATCATTAATTTGATTTCTACATGAATTCCTAAGTAAAAGAGTCCATGACAAATACAATAAAACTAAAATTCAGAAGAAAAAAATTATTAATTTGATTTCTATATGAATTTCTAAGTAAAAATAGCTAAATAATTATAATTAGGAATAAAAAATAGAAAATAGAAAATAGATTTGTATACGAAATTCAACCAAAAAATAAATAAAATTTGGAATAAAAAATTTAGCAATTTGATTTTGGTACAAATTCAAGTCATTATAATTCAGAATAAAAATTCAACAATAACTGGAAATTATATTTCTATACGAAATACAACCACAAAATAAAAAAAATTAGCAATTTGATTTCAATACGAATTCCAAAGTAAAAGCCCTAAATAATTGTAATTCAGAATAAAAATTAAAGAAAAATAATAATAATTGGATTTGGATACAAATTCCAAGAAAAAAGAACTAAAATTTGGAATAAAAGAAAATAAAAAAAATTGTAATTTTATTTCCATATGTATTCCAAAATAAAATTCCAAAATAACTAAAATTCTGAATAAATTAAATAAATTTAGCAATTTGATTTGTATATGAACTCTAATAAAAATAACTAAAATGTTGAATAAAAATAAAAGTTATAACTAGGATAACACAAATGTTGTCTAAGAAGACACAAAAGAAATCACGTTCACTCTCAAGGTCACGTGTTTCTATTGTTGCTTCCTGTGGTATAAAAATAAAATATAATTGAATTTTTAATTAAAAATACAAGTTATAACGATGATAGTATGAATGGTGTCAGGGGAAACCACGAAAGAGTGCAATGACATCGATCTATCATGCAAGAATGTTTTGGTACACAGGGAAGTGAAGAGCTGAGAAGGCAACGACGGAGATAGGGACAACATCGTGCTACTCGCCATAGCCATTGAAGAGAAAGTTTGTGCTGAAGGAGCCAAGGGCCGCGATGACAAGTGGTGAGCATCGACGATACTCTAATAAATCGATCAAGATTTTCATACCTTCGATACTCCTAACATTCCAACATGAACTAATGTTCTTAGATTACAATTTACTATAGGTTCTACTACTTGTAACACTAGTCTGTTTTATTTCAGCGACAATCATTCTATTTAAATCAAATTCTCTCCAAGAGTTATAGGTCAAAACCAATTCACCTTCTGTTGCTTTTCAAATAGCTTGGTACCCAAAATCTCACCACTATCATTTACTTGACCACCACCAACCAGTTGTCATATTACACTTTATAAGACTTTGCAACACAAGTCGGTTAATCCTTTCTCAAAAGGAAGAGGCAAACAAAGACAAGTTTCAGCACACAAGAAAACGTTACTCCTCGCAGTGAGCACGAGACCAAGAGAAAGTAGTCAAATAGCTATATCTCGAAAAATAAAAAGATAGGACCACAGTTGAGGGCACATGTCCCACAAGAAGGGGATTTTAACCCTCAACGAATAGCAATAAAACATTGCTATTGAAACGCAATAAACTCTTAAGCGGCAACGACAGAAAAATTAAACACACTTTAATAAGTTGCAGGTTACAAAACTTAACTCCAACCTCAAATACTTCTACTATACTCTTTCCTTTAACAAAGAAAATAATTTTGTTTGATTACAGTGCCATTCTGCCAACTCAGACAAGAATACTTTTTAAGTCCAATTCACATGAATCACTTAAAAACCAGTAGAACTTTCCAACACATCACTATACTCGATTCAACTTCAGCTACCACATAAATCCTGAACTCCGAAAGATTACAAATTCAAAACTCAAAATATTTCATTTAAATGATATCATGGAAGACGATTAGATTACTTTCTCTAAAAAAAATCAATACCACTCTCATATTACTGACAATTTTAATAGCATCAATATCATACATTCTTACCAAGAATCACCAAACCTTGTTACCCCATCCTCGATCTTTTCAAATGAAACACAATATGTTACTTCATAATTTTTCTATCATCTCAATAAAGCTTCATCAACTACTTAATCTAGGGAAAACTTGTTACACAAGCTACAAGGTTGAAACAAATATCTTTTAACAAGATCATACGATGCAATAATAATTTTCGCTAGGCAAGCTATCAAGGATCACTAATAAAATACATCTACTCAACTATTAGTGTTGCTCAACATCAACTTTAGCTCTCATTAACAATTTTAGCATGTCAAGAATGAGATAAATCTAGCAATTATGTAAGATCATCAAGTAGTCAATTTATGATACTTTCCAGATTAATATCCTCTAAGGCAACGTTCGAACACATCCTTAACTTAACCATCATTAACGGTTAGATTAATCCATTGAGACCCATTAATCCAACTTATCCAGGAAGTTTACCAAATTCCACAATCTTAATGATCAGGTCAATTCATGAATATCTCATACTTCTTAATAAACCTCAGATTTCTAGTAGGACATACCTTTAATCATGTTCATCATGTATTTATTCTAAGACAAACATCATATTAATCATCCTTACTTCCAAGGGTCTTGTTTAAAGTCGTTTATGCACCACGCTACAAACCCAACTTGATAACTTATACATTATCAATGAACTTCTATGTTTACCACCTCTCACTGAAACATAACAAGACATCGCAAAATATTTTTAATGCCTTCTTTTGTAAAAGAGAAACATTAAACTTCAACAGTCTAACTACTCCAAAAGAAATACATAGAACCAAAGCTTTCACATGTCAACGAATTTGCAACATAAAACTTTTATTATCCAAACTATCAAACGAATAAATGAGTCATGCTATTTTTCGATAAGAAATACAGAACTCCCAGGAAATGATCAATCTTGCTGATTACCGACGATCATGAGAAACAACAACAGATCGAAAGTCGGAAGAACAGATAAACACTTTATGGAACCAATAAAGACCAATAAAAATCCATCAGCTGTATTGTAAACACTAACTCAAGAAAAATTCATCAACCGTAACTATAACGAGATTAACCAAATTCAAACTCAAGGAAGACAACAACTTCTCCAAAAAAACTCATCCTCAACACATGTAACTAAGTTATCCAAGGTAAACACTTCACTATATCCATAACACAAAGGGAAGTACAACATGGCCATGCCTATGGCCGCAACCCATCTCTACATCTCAACATTGTCTATCATCATACATAACAATTGTGTAATCATATCATAAGCATTCATAATCAATTCATACAACAATCATCACTGCGACATAATAGAAACGTAAATGCAATGCATTGCCCATTCACATCCTACTGTGCACTAGTGTGTCAAATTTTAAGTTGTTTAACTATGAGCATATTTTAGTTAATTTTACTAATCCTGGAGTAAATTTTAGCAAATTAAGTTTACCTAAGTTGTCAATTTATTCACCTCGGACTTAAAGCCTGCTCCAACAGTAACACCCTGGCTTAACATGAGCCTAGAATGCTACTAAAAATTAAATAACAGAATACTAAGCTAAGATTTTTCTATTTAGTTCGACAGAGTCTCCTTTGAAATTTTAACCATTAAAGGGATTATCAAACAACTAACAGATATTCGAGTAAGATAGTAACGTATCAAACCTTAGAACATAATCATAAAAATTTACCATGGAGTCAACATTCGACTCAATTACAAAAAAAAACAAATACACACTACTGCAGAAAATGACATCACAGACGGTTCAAAATCGTCATCACAGATGGTTTTATGAACCGTCTGACTTTATGTGTTTGTGATGACATGAGGTCATCACAGACGGTTTTTGAACCATTTGTGAAAAAAGCTATCACAGACGGTTCGTGAATAGAACCGTCTGTGATAATTACTATCACAGACGATTCATGAATAGAACCGTCTATGATAACTTTTTCTATTGCAAAAAAAAAAAACGGGTTTTCACTTCGTCTGGAGCCTCCCGAGCCTTGCGAATATATCTGATATGGATTTTCGGATTGAAATTTTCATTAGCTTTCCCACAATAGCCACAACATCACAGTAGCATCAACTCAATCCATTCACAGAGCACTAAAAATAACACAATATCACCCACATCACAGTAGCATCAATTCATTTCATTCATAGAGTACTAACACATCACAGTAGTAATCCACATCACAGAGCAAAAGGAGGGAGTAGAGAGTGTGAGGTCGTGGGAGGCTGGGGCGACGAGGTCATGGGAGGCCGGCGACGACGAGGCCGGGTCGAGGTGGAGGAGGCCGCGGGCGACGAGCTCAGGGGAGGACGGGGCGACGAAGTGGAGGAGGCCGGGGGTGACGAGGTCATGGGAGGCCGGCGATGACGAGGCTGGGACGAGGTGGAGGAGGCCGTGGGAGACGAGCTTGGGGGAGGCCGGAGCGTAAGGTTAGGGCGAGACGGAGATGGGAGAGGAGGAGATTGAGATGGCAAAGGAGGAGATGGGGGACTCTGTTAATATAAAGAGATTTTTGGCAGCCCGCACATTAAGTGCAAATTTTTATTTTCCCACCCAACAAAACAAAAGTATCATAGACGATTTTATACAAAAACCGTATGTGATGACATATCACAGACGGTTTGTATCATGAACCGTCTGTGATAAGCATCTCATCACAGACGGTTCTTAATACAAATAGTTTGTGATGAGATACTCATCACAGACGGTTTGTATTAAGAACCATATCTAATTTTACAATGACAGCCAATCATCTGCCGTGGTAGGATTTGCGCGGCTAATCCTCTACCGCGATAGGATTTGGGCATGGCACACAATTCTCTGCCGCGACACACAATCCTCTACCGTGGTAGCCAATCCTCTGCCGCGGCACACAATCCACTGCCATGGTAGTCAATCCTCTGCCCATCAATTGTGTGCCGCGGCAGAGGATTGGCTACCGCGGCAGAGGATTGTGTGCCGCGACAGAGTATTGGTTGCCCAAATCCTACCACGGCAGAGGATTGGCTACCATGGTAAAATCAAAAATCACAGACGGTTCCATGAGACGTCTTCTATAGCCTGTTTGTAGTAGTGACACCTCGAAAGGTGAATACGATCATAATGAAAAATTACTTTCTCTGGTAGGTTCATCCAATTAAACCTAAGTTACTGATTTATTAAGCATGATGTTTAACGTGGTGGAGAGTGCATCAAATACTTCTAGCCTAGCCCATGCATGACATCCTCAAGATGTACCTAAAACAAAACATAACAACAAGTGTGAGTCCAATACTCAGCAAAGTATAATCAAAACCATAAATCAAACCTCATTAGCAAACTTTTATTATAATAGTAAAATTTCTCACATAGAGGCATCCACAGTAATATCATAACCGCTCAACTTTTAATACTATGCAATGCAAATGCCAAAATGCACATTTCTTTTCTCTTTGCATTTACCGGTAATGTGGAGTATGCATCCGTCGATGCATACCCATGCATGTGTCTTCTAGCACAGGGACCTCAAGCCTACACTCGACGAGTGTGGGGATCTCATGCCCGTCTAAAACATGACGAGGACCTAAAAAAACGATGGCACGCTATCAAGGATCAATGAAAACGATGGAAGTGAATGATGCAATAATTAATTTATCTTTAGCAACATTACCATATCATTCCCATGGTAATCGCATCAATATATCATAATCACAATTAAGTAATAATAACATCACCATGTCTTCCTCATAGTAGTTGCATCATCAACACAATCTTATTCTTTTCATCAATAATACAATGAAACTAAAATAACTTACCAAAACATTATTAAATCTCATGAAAATAAATCAACAAGACAACGACAAACACCCGTTGGCACCATTATACGAGTACTTGTCTCAACGGTGCGATGGGTGACGACGAGTAGAGGGCTCTAATCCCGATTTCACACCATCACCTAGCATTCGTAAAACATACTAAGAATACCATCCAAAAGCAAACAATATTGCAATAAAACTATATAGACATATCCGTTCCTAATCGCAACGCAAAACGATATCATTCCTTCCCGAACACCATTTTGACCAAAACAGAACAGTCGCCTTAGATGGATCATAAATTTTGATCTATAGTTCTAAAAATCATGAACTCAAACTTTCTGGAATCTACACACATATACCCACAATTTCTCAGGTGATTGAAAGTTCAGATTATTCTGTCTAAACCTTTGTTTTTAACTCCGAAGACAGATTTGTCTTCTTTGGTATTATCAACTTAGAAATTCCATAACTTTTAATTGGTACATCTCAAAATAGTGATATAAGACATTCTGGAATCCCCAGATAATTATCTACCATAATAAATTTAATCTAATTTTTTTTACTCCGCAACAAACTTTGCTAACTCAATATTTTTTCCGACTGTTCCCAACAGAAAGACAGAACTGAATCACATAGTTTAGAATTTCATAACTCCTATTATACTTATCCAAAAAATGTGATCTTGGGCTATATGGAATAATTATAAAGTCATATACCTAATTCATAAAGACTAAAAGTCCAAATTTAGCCATTTTCAAATTTTAATTTGCATAACTATGTTTGTTGCCCGAAACCCAGAGACTGAACAATCACTCGGATTGTAAAAATTATAACTAATTATCTACTGATCAAAATAATGCGAACAAGAACTCTCTAGCAATCCAATGAAATTATATACTTAACTCTAGAAGGTGCAAACCCATAATTTGGCACTGAACTATTCCAAAGCTACATACCAACTAGACTGCAGATTACCAATCTACTAACAGCAGGGAAACCAATCTAATACTTGACAACAAATCGCATAGAAAAAGAATTAAACTAACTATTGGGGAATCGAAAATCACCCTCGAAGGCACGTTGAATCCCGCTAAAATATCCACGAGAATCCCCCTTTCCTTCTCCTTCTTCCCTTTCTTCCTTCTCTTCCTTGGCCGGTAGCAACCAGGAAGGAGGCACAGGGGTGTAGGACCAGCAGGAGGTGGCACAAGGAGGGGAGGGGTGGTGGCTGCTACAGGGCGGCACTGTAGCAGGGTCGTGCTACAATAGCAGGCTAGGTTTTAGTGACTTGATCTCCCCCTCCGTTGCCTTCAAGTGGGCTGCTAGCCTCCCATATGCCATGGGCCTCTAAGGCCGGCTCTTTCCCCCCGTGAATATGGGTTGGCGGCTCAAAACTCTTTCAAATTCTGAATTTTTTCTATTACACTCGAATTTCTTAATTCCAACTTATAGATGTTTAAACGGGATATTACATGTCCCCACAAAGATTGCCCTCCGTGATGTGCCACCCAATTCATGAAAATAGTTATGATTTGCCACTCTACGTATTTTAGTTTTCCTTCGAATTTTTTTAAATGAAATTTACGTGTGTCCTTCAAATTTTTTTTAAATGAAATTCACGTGTGAAAAATCCTCTTGTCCTTTCTCGTTGTCATCTTCCCCAACTTCCATCCTTTCTCAACCTGCCATGGCTATTGTCCACCTATGTAACGCAATCTTAAAAGGGAGATTGGATAACAAGGGTATCCGGATTCTCTATTGTACTATGGATAATCACTGTTTAAATAGTATTATATATATATATATATATATGCGCGCGCGCACGCGCATGTCGCTTTGTTCCTCCGCATTAGCCTATACCTAATGGAGAGGCTCCACTTCCATAACCCGGACCCTGCAACAGCTGAATCAAAATAGACACCACGTTAGTTATTTTAAAATCTAGCCACCTAAAAGCGCCATAGTCCAACAGGAACCAAATCTCCATGACAGTAATACATATACATAGTCAGAAACCCTCGTTGAAGTCCATGCATTAGGGCGCGAATTTCTGAACGAAAAAAGAATATCTACGGAAGACGAAACGATGATCAGAGAAGGAAGTGAGGGAGGAATTTTGATGGTGGACATCTGGCTTGCCGGGACATGTCCAATGTAGTAACCAGTGTAGCAGCTCTACGTGAAGGCACAAGTAAGATACAAAATACAATGGTGTGTATATACGTACAGTAGCCACGCAACATCCAGTGTAGCAGCAGTTAATGTCCTTTCAAGAAAAAAGTGTAGCAGCAGTGAAGAAATGCAACAACGAAGCATTGGGGAAGAAGACAACGACGAAGACGGGTAAAGAGGAGCCACATGCGAATTTCAGTCCACCAGAAATTGAAAAATGCTAAAATACCAAAAAAAAAAGTGACAAATGTAGACTATTTCTATGAACCGGGTGACATTACGAAAGGTAATCTGAAACAGTCCGGAGATTTGAAAATTTGAATTTTTTTGAATCTTTTGGTTCAAATTTGAATTCTTTCCGTTTTTGGAAACTCCAGCCGATTTTCCGCTTTCCTCTTTCGGAAATTCGCCTTCTCTCAGCCGGAGGCGCCTTTTCTCCCGACGCCTTCTCATTTCTTCCTCCCCCTTCCTTCTTCTTCTCGCGTCTCCGAAGGCCACCCGCCTTCACACGCTGCCTCCTACATGTCGTCACCGCCTCCAGCGCCACCTCGTGTCGCCCGCACCTTCTACCGCCTTCGCCGCCTCCACTTGGCCCGCCCCGACCGCCACCGCTCCTCTCTCAGCGCCGCGAAGCAAATCCCCCGCCACCACCTCGCCTCCACTGTCGCCGCCGCCCTACTGCTCCCACCGCCTCCCTAGCCTATAAAAGCTGCCCCAGAGACGGCTCTTCTCCTCACCTTCACTTCTAGCTTCTCCCCTAGCCCCTTCCTTCCCCAACACCGTGGAATCGAAGAAACGCCGCCGCCTCTCTTCTCCGCCCGAAGCAACATTCGGTAAAATCCGCCGCCCTCCTTCATCCCCTTCCCTCCCACCTCCGCGGTAGCACCCCCGCACCGCCGCCAACCTTTCCCCCACCTCGCCCACCTTCTCCCTCGCCGGAGCTCGACGGCACCGAGCTCCTCCGCCACCACCTCTCGGTTGCCGTCGCCACCACATTCCCGCACCCCCTTCGCCCCCGCAAAACCCCAAAATCGAACCACCTCACTTCGGTGGTGCTCCCAGTGCTCTTCTCGCCGCCGCTCCGCCGCCGCCGCCGCGCCGCCCGCTTCCACCGCCGCCTGCCAGAAGGCGGCCTTTTGCCAAGCGCTCAAGCCGCTGGGCAAGGCCGAAGGCTCGGCCGAGTGGGCGGTTCGCCCGCCAAATTAGGCTTCGGGCTGCACAGTAAAAGGTTGGGCCTTTTACTGTTCATTTCATTTAAAATTTCACTGTTCACTGCACAGCAACTCCATTTACTGTTCATCACTCGAAAATTACTATTCATCTAAAAATCTATTTTTACTGTTCATTACCATGAATAATAATCTCAATACTATTCATCACCATATTTCCATCCATAAATAGTAAAATATTACTATTCATCATCCAACACTATTCATCCACAAAACCCTAATTCAGCATATTATATCTATTTTGTCTGTTTTGAGCCCAGAAACCCATTTCTCCACTCCGTTCAGTCCAATTAAACCCTAGATAAATTCCCACCCCACCCGTACCACCTTCTTTGTATTTCTTTTCTATTTATTTTTACTTGCATGTTGTTCCCAGCTTGATGCGGACATCCTTAGCTATGTTGTTTCATATAATGTTTTCAATTCATTAAATACCTTAGAACAACATGAGCTTACTAAGAGAGTTGAAAAACAAGAGAAACTTATCCAACAGGTGAATCTGTTCACTGAATTTCCTTTTAAATTAGTTGAGAATTTCATACTACCTAAAACTAGTGTTTTGCTTGTGCTCAGATTGGAAGATTCAATAATGAACGGAGATGAAGGATATGAGTCTGTTCTTGAAGAAAGGCCGTCACAATGGAGGAGAAGCTCGTGGGAGACAAGCAAGGAGAGAAGCCCAAGAATCCAAGTCAAATTCGAAACTTCCACAAGCCCAACCAAATTCAAACTCGAAATCAACTCAGAATTCAATTCGGATTCGGAATCAGCCTCAAATTCAGATTCGGAATCAGTAGGACAGTCCGGAGTAAAAATATCATAACTTTCTCATACGAAGTCCGATTTGAGTGTTTTTGGGCTTGTTGAAAATATAATTTCAAGCCCGATCCAACGGATCCTCCCTCACTCCGAAATTCCTTCTAGATCAAAAGATATGATCAAATCAATATGACGAGTGTAAAATCAGAGTTTCCTTTTTTGTTTTGGAATGTGTCGGAATTGGAGTAGGACTCCAAATCCGAATTAGAATAGGAGTAGGGCCTCTTGGCCAGCCATGAGGAGGAGAAGGGGCACTATATATTGAGGGGTAGACCCTCATTGTAACCTCAGACCACGTTTAATATATTTTCAAAGCTATTGCTTGATTCTCCTGTTGTGCTTATAGTCAAAACAGAGGGAATTGGGCATTGAGAACAAGGGGTTGTTTTTGCTTTTTCGCTGGAAATTGAGGGTTCGACGATATTCGCTTGTGGTCAGCGAGGATCCAATCAAGTGTGTATTTGGGCGAATTTTTCATAGAGTTGTAAGTCCGTGCATTGTCGCGGGGGATCAGCTGGTGGTTCGTCAGGATACACAAGTTATCTAGAGGTTCTACGTCGAGAAGATCGGGCACCCCGCATCACAGATCATTCCTTGTCGAGCCGGATTTTACTTGGTTGTTTTATTAGTTTGCTTCTCGTTAGGTCACGATATTGAAGACCAGACTGCAGAAGACGTCAGACAAGACTAGGATCTACAGGACTTTGTGCAGGAAGGTTGTATGTCCGGAAATGCGACTAGAGGGGGTTGAATAAACGCTTTCTTAATTTTTGCATCGATCAAATTCAACACCCACTTTTCTCCTATAGCTATGAAAGCTAAGAAGATCAGTAAATACACAGAAGAAGCCTTGTGGTGAATCCGATTACCCACTTAACCACAAGACTCAACAATGGAGAATTGATCTCAGGTAGACCGGTCTGACCGACGGCCAACTAGCGGCCGAGGGTCAAGTGATCGACCGGGCCAATGGCGGTCGAATAGTCAAGGTCGACCGCCGTTATTGAATCGGTCGGACCGATTTAGTCCAGTACTACTGCACAATGCCCAAATCCAAAACGAAAATTGGTCCAACTTTTGATTTACCCGATGAAACTTGACCAAACTTGGAGCACACCTCCCTAAGGATATTTGGGACCTATTCCTAGCAACGATCGTCCAGATCCACGTCAATGCATTGATATTTTTAGGTTTTACCAAGGGAGAGTTCAAAACCTAGAAAAATACAAAACTTGATCCAAATCTTGCTTGCGGGAGATTGATGATCTAGATGATTCTAGGAGTTTTCCCACACATCATAGCAAGGTAAAAGAGGTCAAGAGAACAACAAAAAACAACCGGATCAAGGAAGTACCACAATCATCAAAAGAGAGAAGCAAAAACAATATATCTCATCTTTGAACACACATCCATAGATTGATTCAAGATGTTGCTTTTCAAAGCCACTCTCTCAAGGAGGACAAGAGCTCAATCAAAGAGCCCACAAACAATTTTCTCTCTAAACCCTAGTCTCTCCCCTCCTCTCCAAACCCTAGAAAAATTAGGGTTTTTCTAAATGAATGCTTGGGTGCTTTTCCATCTCTCCCCTTCTATTTATAGGGTGGCCTAGGGTTTCTAATGGGCTCCCATTAAGGCCCAATACAAATGGGACACAAACACACATATTTCAGTTGAAGCAATCGCCTGCTTCACCACGTGTAGGTTGATCAACGGCTCTTATCATGTCGGCAAGTCTCTCCCGTCCGAATCCCATCGAACCTCCAAGGCACTTGCACCGACCCCGCAGCCTTGATCCAACCAAACCGCAACGAATCGCCTGTTCGAACCATCTTGTCCATTCTGCACCATGCTTGAGTCACACGACTCCACCCGGCATCCATGATCGTTATGGACCTCAGCTCTCCAAGCTTAGTCCCGATCCTCCTCGCCGTTGACGTAGTTGACCTGCAAGCCACCTGCACAACAATAGACAAAGAAATCGTTTCCGGAAATAAGTTCTTCACAACTTGACCCACGTTTGCTCAATCATGCAATATGCAACATTAAAGCATCGAAACTCATGCAGTAGACACAATCAAAACACAATAATGCCAAGTTGGCCGAAGAACAAGTGGGAACCGGTCTGACCACCCTACCCTGCCGATCTGACCGATTCTATAACGCCGGTCAGACCGCCCAAAAATACTTAGCCAAATTTTCAACTTGAAAATCCAAAACTCTCTGGAATTTTCATTTGAATAGAACTTTTGACTGGGAGCTCCAAAAATTATGTGACCACATCTAGGAGACTCCCCTCTCATGATTACACAACCTATTTTTGGCCTAGCTCCAAATTCCAACAAGAACTGTGGCCGGTCGGACCGGCAATGCCTGCCGGTCGGACTGCCACACGACCGGTCTGACCGGCTATAACCTGACAGCATGAAGCTTTTCCGAAAACGCGAGATTCGGCAAACCAACAATGCCATTGCCAATTGACTCATCATCCTAAGATCATGCACATATCCCCACGATATCCACAATCTCCCCCTTGATGAACACATTGACAATTTCCCAAAAAATGTAAGTTTGTGGTTTGAAAAGTAAAAAACTCGATGTTTTCGCGCAAAGGCACAACTTGATCCATAAGCAAGAGAAAGCCTAGGAAATGACCAAACTGGCTTCAGAATAGCATAGGCAAGTGATATAAGGCAAGGAGAGCACAAAAAGTTTTAATTTCCATAAAATAGCCAAAAATCTCACTTAGGTCCATATGAAAGAACACTTGTTCTATTTGACCTTTGATCATCGTGAGTCTTCTAAAATTACAAATACAATCAGAAAAAGGCAATAAGACCAAGAGGATGCAATTGAGATGAATGTTCCCACTCACTATGATCACCAATTCCAGAAAATTCATTTCCCCCTTAAGACTCCAACAAGCTCTAAAACCTCCAAAAAGCTCTAAAACCACATTTTTACCAATCTTTCTCCCCCTTTGACAATGAATTCATCAAGATGCATGGAAAAAGATAGAGTATGAAGGAATGACTATGTTTTTGAACTTTAGCAAAAGGAGCCATTAAGATTATCCATGAAGACAGTACAAGTATTACACCAAGCCATGTTAAGTGAAGAAGCTATGTTCAATCATGGTAAAACATGTACAGCAAAGCTAAGACCAAAATAGCAATAATTTGAGATTAAATGAATTGATACCATGATAAGTTGCTCAATATCATAGTTTCTCTAAGGTATCCAACAATGAGTTAAGCCATGTCTATAAGTAAAATGGAGACCAGAAACTATAAACTGAAGCATTTTGAGCATTAAGAGTTCAAATATGAAGTAATTTATTCAAACACTTAGCATTTTGAGCATTTTGCTGAAAATAAATTTTTTATAGCATTGTGCTAGATCTCAAGGCTTGCCGCGACCATCTCAAGCATGAAACTTAAAAGAATAGTCTAGGTCATCCAAAACTCCCCCTGAGTTCATGCCTAGTGCAATGGCAAGCAGTCGCATGAGAAAGAATTGGTGAGATCAGTTTTTTCGCACAGAAAAACTCATTCTTTATTTGCTTGACTTAAGAATTAACAAAGCTCATTTTACAGCTCAAGATCAGTTCAAGACTCAATTTAACCTATAAGACATGGTATGGATCATGAGAGGATCACTAAATCAAAACTAGTCACAAGATCCAACAAAACATGATTTGAACCAATTTGCTCACAGATATAAAGCTAGCATGGCAAAAGCTAAGCTAAACAAGAAAAATCATAAAAGAAGTCTAGCAGACTATCACAAGACATAATAAGGTATAAACTATGAAAACAAGCTATACAAGGATAATAATCAATGCTCCATAAGTTTATATTACAATGCAAGATGTTTGAATTTTAAAAATGCATTATGATACAATGAATGCAAAAAGAGCAAACTCCCTCTCAAAACAGCCCAAGAGGACTAATAACCCCTAACTCTCCCCGCAAAGTTGCAAAACGAGAAGAATCAAGCGCTTTAGTGAAAATATCTACAAGCTGCTGCTCAGACTCTACAAAGTGAAGCACAACATCACCCTTCTCAACATGGTCTCTCAGAAAATGGTTACGAATATCAATGTGCTTAGTCCTAGAATGTTGCACTAGGTTTTTGGCAATGTTTATGGCAGAAGTGTTGTCACAGAAGAGAGGAACACTCCCCTATAATAACCCATAGTCCCGCAGCGTAGATAAGATCCATAGAACCTGCGAGCAACCACTGGCTGCAGCTACATACTCGGCCTCGGCTGTGGACTGTGCAACAGAAGACTGTTTTCTAAAAGACCAAAAGATGAGGGATGTGACTAAGAAATGACAAGTGCCAGAAGTACTCTTCCTATCCACTCTACACCCCGCAAAATCAGCATCAGAAAATACTCGAATAGAGAGAGCAGAAGAAGAAAAATACCAGAGTCCAAAGTCAAGAGTATCTTGAAGGTACCTGAAGATGCGACGTACTGCTTGACGATGAGAAGCACGAGGGGAAGCTTGAAAGTGAGCGCACAGACATACATCAAATTGTATGTTCGGCCTCGACGCTGTGAGGTAGAGGAGGGAGCCAATCATACTGCGGTACTTCTTCTGGTCCACGGGCTCTCCATCCTCATCAGGGTCCAGCACGGTGGTTGTGGCAATGGGAGTAGACGAGCTGTCCAGGAAGTTGGGCATCCCAATAGGCTTGTGTTGGAAAAAGTGAGTCGCTGGTGAGGTTCGGAGGATAGACATCCACGTGTTGGTGTTGGTCTATCGCTTCACTGTGAGACTAGTAAGGACAAGAACCTTGTGCCAAAGTAACAGACACAGAAAACGCTCAACCACAGGTGTGGTCATTACTCCCTAGCTTAGTACACTGTTCTTCCGATCGAATATCTACAGGGAAAGGCATGTGCTCTTAAGTGGTAGAGCAGCGCGGAACTGGGATTGGACAGGAGTGGGCCTGTAGGGACACTCGGCAGTCTAAATAACGGTATGGGCCCACAAGATCGGGTAAAAGATCCACAAGAATGCCGGTGGAATCTCTCGAGGGCTGTATGGGATAGAACCTACCGAGTAGAGACTAGAAAGGTTGAGCAGTGAAAAAGCTTTGTTATCTCAGCTCAGTCGCACGCTAACATGTTGCGTGTCTATGATCTGACAGTACGAGCATGAGGTATCTTGTGGGTAAAGCTGAGCAACTCTGCAGAGTATATCAAATGGTATTCGAATACGCCGTGCTTCCGGTTAATGAAGCTGTGTTCATGGGTGATTCCAATACATGAGGCATAAGTAGAGTTTTTGAGATGTGAATTTGGTGGTGCATTTGTGGAGAAACCCCTGTTGTTATTATTTATTATTGTTTTACTATTTTAAAGTTAAACTGCTTTAAATTGCAAAATACATCCACAGATGCCTGTTAAGGTAAACCCTAACCATCTATTGAACTCCTTGCATGTAATTATTTAGCTTTTCCATGTGGCTTGTTGAGTACGGTAGTAGTACTCATTCTTGTAAAATTTGCAACCCCTCCACAGAGGAAGATTGGGAAAGTGTTGATAACCCCAATGGGCAGGATTTTGGTGGGCCCCCAGAAGGCAGTGACTACTGTTTTTAGGTCTCGATCGTGCTCAAGCGTGCTTGTGGTGTGTTTTTCTTTTGTCTTGTGTTATATTAGCTTTGGGCTTGGAAGCCCACGTCTGCGTCAAAACTGGTTGTTAAACCTTAATCTTATGTAATAAAAGCTTGGTTTTGTTGTAATCGAAATCTTGCTTGAGACACTGCTTACTTCGCAACTGCACATCCTGGACGATTGTGAAGAGTTTTAACGGCCCCAGATTTTGGGGCTGTTACATAATCTTTACGGTGGAATTTTAAGAAGTGATTTTAGCTCTAGTATACAAAAGATGTCGCGGTTCTTTGCACCAGGATGTTCCTTTGAAACCAACGGTCTGCAGAAGTTTTATGGGTTGGGCTGGGCTATCATGGGCCTCAGGACCTTGTAAGCTCTTTGAGTGGACCGACCCATTTATAGGCCCGTGTGTTTTTTTACAAAGGAAATGAAATGGCATATAAATAAGGTAAGTTGGATCATAAAAAATGACCCAATATTGCCTAATTTTAGGGCTTGTTGTAATCCTTTGGAATTCAAGCATATCATATTCTCATTGAACTAGTACCGTGGATTTCTTATATAACTGTTGCAAAATTTTCATATGGAATACTGCATTATTATATCACCTATCTATCTATTGCATTATTATTAAAATAAAACGATAGAAAAAGAAACCATAACATTTTCTCTTAGGGTAGAATTTATCGTGTTAATCGTGGAAAAAGAGAGAGGTCTACACCGCTTATTTTGTGGATCTAGATTATATCAGTGTAGATTAATCAGATATGCATTATAACTGAAGTCTATTTTAAATACAACTCTCTTTTTTAATCATAAACATTGAGGTGTATAACAAATAGAAGTCTATTTTAAATAAAAGCATATCTATTGTGGTATCTAGCCGCGTAGTTGCACATAAATTTGGCTATTTATCATAATATTTGAAAATCTTAATATGTTGTAACATCCCGTTTTCGGTTTTGTAAAGGAATTTTAAAGTTTGGTGTTTGATTTCGAAGTGCAACTCAAAAGTTTTTCCCTCAATTCAAATTCATGGTTTTTTCTCTTTTGGACTCAGCCCAACCCGTTTTCCCCAACCCCTTTTACCCTCTAGCCCAGCCCAAACGGCCACGCCGCTCCTACGCGCGCTGTGCGCGCGCCAAAGCATGCACCGACCTGGCTCCGCCGTGCTCGCCGTGCCACGCCACCTTGCTAGCGCCGTCTCCGTGTCTTCCCGTGCCCAGGCTCCCTGCTCCTCCTTTCTCTCCCCGCTACGTGCCTCGACCATCTCCCCCTTGGCTATAAAAGTCAGGCCAGCCCTCGCCTTACCCTTTCCCGCTATTCCCCTCCTTGCCTCCCTCTTCCATCGAGTGCATCACCGAAGGGAAGCGAGCTTCTTGTCGGCAGTTGTGTTGTCAACATCGATCCACCGCTCCCATGAGCACATCACCTCGCCAACTGCATCATCTTGCATTCTAGGACCTGAGGATCCTTTCCCCTCACTTAATTTTGCTTTTGGTCCACAGACGCCGCCGGATTTCCCCTTCTTCATCTCCGGCCGGGACCTTCCTCATCACCATAAGCCCTCCATCGGTCCCCTCCGTCCTCCCTCTTGGTCCCAATGAGCTCTCCGCGCTTTGTTTTTGCTTGTGCGCCCATCTTCTTGCTTGAAGCAACGACGGGTCGCCTAAGCCGCCGTTGCACCGTGAGTCACCGCTGCTCTTCGCCGTGGCACCACTGCTATGGGCCGCCGTGGGCCTCAGCGTTGGCACCCATCAGACTGCTTGCTGACGAGGAACCCATTTTGGGAAATCCCAGCCGACGCCATGGTCTGGCTCACCGGCGACAAGCGTGGCCAAGAAACGCCCGAGAGCGCCTGTTCGGCTTCCTAACTGCATATGAATCAGAAGTGAAGGTAATTAAAGACCGAATCTCGCTTGGCCGTGGCAAAATGTGTTTAAGGCTGGTTTAATTGCTACCCGGATCGACTGACATGAGGGTCCGAGTGAGTTAATGAAGGCAATTAAAATTTTGGTTTGTTCTGTGAGTCGCTGACGTGCGGGCCCGGTGCATTAGTGCACAGTGCACATGGCTGTGGACCACGCACAGTGTGCATGGACCAAAGGTCCATGCGCTATGCATGTGGACCAAGCCACTAACACGTGGGGACTAGTGGTCCCCACCTGTTAGAGAGAGATTCTCTAACCCCTTTTATTTTTCTGGATTTAATTGAAAAGTGAACTTCGGAGAGCCTATTCCCCCTCGTTTTAGCTCTAAATTTAATGAAATTTGTTTCTAATTTTTTTGAATTCAAGACCTTTATTTTGGTAGTGATTTTGTTTAATTTGGAGTTTATTTGATATTTCTTTTGTATTTATTTGCTTTACTCGTCTGTTTGTTCTTTTTCCGATGTGATCGTCCGAATAGAGTTCAAAGACGCGGGAGAGCCCCAGTTTGATCAAGCTCAAGATTTTCAAGACCCCCTTGCTTTTGACCCAGGCAACTCAACACTTTGATCATATTGAACTTACATTTGTGCAAATTTACATTCTTTTAAATTATCATATTGCATGCTTAATTTCTTATGCAACCGTATGTCAAATCTTTAAGGTAGTTACATACCTACTTGGTAATTAAATATTATTGTACCATCCTTTGATATTTGAATCACATGATCCTTGTCATCCTAGATATTAAGTGGTAACTTTATTAGCTACAGGTTGTACTTAAGCGCCATGCTAGTCTTGCTTAAGTATGAGGGTATTAATTGTCCTAATCATCATCTTTTTGACATGAAATTGGTTTTGGCAGTCATTGTGGGAAATAATTGGTATATTTGAGATAACCTAGTTTTATACTTCTCAAAACCCTAATAACTTGATGTTACCACATCTGGGCTGATAGTATGATGGTTTGTGCGGACGTAGCACAAGAAATGGTGGTATGATTAAGGACTTAATCATGTGATGACCTCCTAATGTAAAATAGTGCAACCATAAAGTCTATAATGGCGACGATGATTAAAATCTCTATGTATTACTTTAATACGTAGTTAAAAGACCACATGTCTTCATAGTCGTAACCCCTAAGGCTAACGACTAGGTATTCCAGAGGTTACTTATGGGTACCTTGGTCGGATGAGGTCCTGTACCCTATCCCAGACCAGATGACTGCTCGTAGAAGCCTTGAACTGGCATCTGGATCTAACTCTAAGCATATTATTACCGTGTGACGAATGTAACACATGGTATTTTTGTTCCATACTATGCGACGATTCATGGCCCTAAGACACTGACAATAACTACTATACGATTGAATGTCTCACAAACGCTAACCGACGACCAGTTACTATTTCATTAACTGTGACTGACCCTCCGACCGAACGCGTCACTTCTAATAGACGTCTTATCCAAGAGTAACTGCCACCTCTTCGATGGTTATTTAAAGACAGAACTCGGAGGAAAGACAGAACTCGGAGGAACAAGGGCATCGGATTGAAGCATCGCAATCAACACTAGATTCATGTTTCAACTCTGATTCAATAGCATAGCAAGCATTACGCTAAGTGTAATTAGGATTAGTCGACCACTTTGTTGAAGGCACCCCTGTAAAGGATTCAGTTCATAGCAATAAAGGGCAATCTAATTCTCTTCCAAGAACTCTTTGCTATTTTTCTCTATTTTATTTCGTAAGATCGGCGATAGCTGGCGCTGTTCGTAGGGAAGAAGCAGCTGGGTTCTTGAAGATCACTTTGCTCAAGCATTCTTCATTCACTCCGTCATCGCTCATGCGAACATGGCAGTGACTTGGTATGAGAAAAACAGGTTTGACTTGGCGCACTACTCCGATCTCGACATGGACACATGTATGTGCGCCATGGAGGAAAACAGATGTCATCATCCTCCTCATCCGCTGGCTCACCACTCGCTGAGACCAGCGAGATGGACCGGTTAGATGAGGATTCACCACCACCATCCGTGGCGCTTCCAGAGGAACCAGTCGTTCCAACCAGTTCATAACATCCGAACGCTTCTACAAGCCCGGTGAATCCGACCAGCAAGAACGGCGACAGTAGCCCTACATCAGAGAATCAACGTAATCTCGATGTTATCATGGGCGACCGATATTCGCCAACGACTCCAAAGTATTATGGGGGCCAACCAGCACTTGGTGAGAGTGTCAATGAAGTTACCATTGCCACTAGTTGAAGGCAAGTGGGAATGATAAAGCTCAGCATACGATTGGCAATCCGTCAGATTAGGTTGAATCCACCACAAAGCCCGCCAGAGGTGGTAATCTCCGACTGCTCCCCGTCGTGGAGGCTCCTTGCCAAAGCTCTGGAAGGCTCTCCCTTAGCTACGATGAGAGCTCATCGGAAGATCGTTGTTGGAGGTACGAAGTTAATGCAATCGGAGATACCAATCAAGTTCCCGTGTGCAAACCTCCACAGCCTAATCCACCACTGCATACTGAAAGAGATGGTACGAGCGTTCAAACACCACCTGCCGAAGGCAATCGAACTGATGGACGTCAATCAGTTAATTCGCCTATCCCTATCTCACAGCGTGTGATAAGTTGGACAAGGCAAGATGGGAGGTCGGAAGGACATTCGACTCATCTAACACCCAATGCTAGTCAGAATCCTCCAAGACCTTCGATAACACTTCAAAACCTACAATGAGTTCGTGACATTCTGAGTAACCCAGATCCCGCTTTAACAGAGACTTCGGTTTCGTTCAACATGCAGGACAGGAATCAGAGATCCTCCTGCAAACCATGCAGCGTACATAAATATACCGGGAACAAAGAGGCTCACAAAGTCACACGATGACTTCATCCTAGTGCTCCTTCCTCAGCAGAGGACAACATGGCCAGACAGAGGAAATAACGAGGGAAGACGGCTCTTCTCAGCAGCCACTCCTCCTCGTTAAGAGGAATGACCTCTTGGTTCTGATGACCTTCGCCACCATCTGAACCAAGCAGGTGGTCAGAGTCGATATGCTAACTTCCACGATCGGTTGGAACACCGGATACAAGATATGCTATTCTAAGGAACCAGTCTCCAACCAATTACAATCTAACTCCTTTTTAAAGAAGGCACCATGACTCCATAACAGATTGCCGAGCCTTCTCAGTAGGGCTCCAAGCTGCATACTGGCCGGACAGGTTCCGACCAGCCAACATAGAGAAGTTCAATGGGACTCAGAACCCATTAGAATTTCTTTAGATCTATACTACCGCCATCAAATCTGCTGGTGGTAATGACAATGTGATGGCAAATTACTTGCCCACATTCCTTGAAGTATCTGACCGGTTGTGGTTTTTTAACCTACCGATCGGATCTATCTACACTTGGGAACTGCTCTGTGATATGTTGATCGTCATCTTCTAGAGGACGTACTATCGCCCTGGAAAAGAAGACAATATCTATCGGATCAGGCAAAAGACCAATGAAACTCTTCGATAATATATCAAGTGGTTTAGCTAGGTTCAAACTCTATCCTAGAGGTCGTAGAATCTTATGTTATCCTAAAGCAGGGCTGAGGAATCGATGGTTTACGGAGGATATCACCATGAATCCTCTACGAACGACCGTCAAGTTTTTTGACATGGCTGACAAATATGCAGCCGCTAACGAGGCGGTTGAATGGTGCGAAACTATTGATCGAAAAGATAAAATCCCTCAACCTGCCTTGGAGAAACAAGAGAAGAAAAGAAATAAGTCTCTCAAGGGTAAGATGAACCAGAAGCTCGACAATAAAGAAGTCCTTGAGATTCTAGAATTTTTTTCCAAGGGCAAGAAAGACTTTTCCGATCAGAACAAAGCAAAGGCTCCGGCCGACGACTACTAGAAAAACAAGAAGTGGTGTCCACTTCACCAAGAAGCAGGGCATGATCTGCGTGAGAGACCATGTGAGAGGTCCTCCATTGTGAGTGATGAGTATTTGACAACTTGTTGAATAGGTTGAGAGTTGAGTCTCTCTGTTTGTACTGTTTCTGGGCTGAAACAGGATAATCGAACTACTGCTGTGTATGTAGCAGAAGTTCTGATAATCGAACTACCGCTTTGGAAAAGGAACTTCCGATTAACTGGAATTGTGTTCGGTTGAAGTAATCGGAACTTCCGCACCTGGGGACGCGATTTGTCCGATAATACTGACGTGAGTATTCCTCTGAGACGAAAATCGGAATTGAAAATCTGGGAGTGCGGACGTTCCGATAATCGGAAGTTCCGCAATGGTAAGCGCGGAACTTCCGATAATCCTAACAAGTGCGGACGTTCCGGAAATCGAAACTTCCGCAATGGTAAGTGCGGAACTTCCGATTGTGTCTAGAACTGTGCAGAGAAGGATAGTTTGTGATTTTGAGTTTGTATGAGTTTGAGTCTTGTACAAATATTGATGCTATGATATTGAGCAATGCTATGTGATGTGTTTTTGTCTGTGTTGACTGCAGGACATCGAGACGAAGTCGTGGCGAGACACGATGTGATCGGACTAGGCGCAGGCGGTGTTGAGGTCAAAACGGTCGAGATGTGTCGAAGACGGCGTGAATCTTGAGGTGGTTGCGAGTCAAGGACAGCAAGGCGTACGGGAGGCTTCCAGAAGGTGCACAAGGGGCGAAACGGTCTTTTCGCAAAGCGGCACAAGTGGAGGCGGTTCCGTTCGGGTGTAGCGGGCTTAATGGGTTGGAGGCCCATTAGCCAAGGGCTATAAATAGAGGTGAACCCACGTGTTAGGGTTAGACTTTTGAGAGAGAAAATTAGGTTAGCTTTATCAAAAGAGTTTGTTTTGCTTTTGAGAGTTTGTTGAGTTGGAGAGGATGAATCGAAAACTTGTGTAATCATTCCTCCGTGTTTCCTCTCAGAATCGCTTGATTTCTATCAATGAAACTCGAGGTTTTGATTACTTGTTTATGCCTCCTCTCGCTCTCTCTTCTTCTCTTGAATAGCTAGGGTTTTGATGAAACTCTTGATTCGTCTTATGAGATGGCATGAAACTTGATAACTAGAGTCGATTGCTATTGCTAATATATCCTCAAAGTTTCATGAGCTAAGAATTTGAGAATCTTGTCTATTGTGGTTTTTGGTCTTTCTTGCCCCTTCTTCAAGAAATCCGATTTTGCTTTGATTAATGAATCTTTGTTTGCGATTCTTCTCCATAAGGTCAAGATGTTGTTTAGATGATGTCCCGTGAAACTTGACCTCGAGAAGAGCATTCAAGATTTAGTATTTCGATTTTTGGGAAAACCCGAAGATCGTTCTTGGTCAGACAATCGAACTTCCGATTGTCCAAGGCGAACTATCACGCGGAACTTCCGCACTGAACTCGGAACTACCGCTGTGCGGAACTACCGCTAGGTAGAATCGGAGCTTCCGATTTCGGCGAATGCATCAAGTCGTTTTCGTTCTCTGATTTTGCTTCACTCTTCTTGAGATTTCCAGAGGGCTTTGTAGGTTTGTTTAAATACAGTAAATGGGAGTTCTTAATTTTTAAGGCACCATTCACCCCCCCTCTGTTGCCATTTCGGTCCTTCACTGCGCACCACCAAGCCTGGCAAAAGAAACTAGAGGATTACTACTTAGGTAAAGGCCCCTTCCCATCTATACATGAAATCGGAGAACCAAGATCCAAGAAGGACAAAGATGGTGACGAACAAATGGAGTGCTAGGAGCCGCAACACACCATGGATATGATCTTTGGAGGATCCTCTTCGTACGTCTCAACGCGCCATCTGAAGGCTATGGAGTGGGAAGTGAACCTTGCTGAGTCTCTGATCGACGTCATACCATCCAGGTGGTCAGAGACAACTATTTCCTTCAGCAAAGAAGACTGCCCCATCCAGTCAACCTATGAAGTATGCTTTCCACGGTATAGTTCCTGGTTCTACTACTAAACCGATAGGACAACTGTCCCTACCGGTCACGTTCAAAAAACCTGACTTCTGAACAAAAAATATATTGTTTGATGTGGTGGATTTTGAAACCGCATACAATGGGATCCTTGGTCGTCCGACATTGGTTAAATTCCTTATAGCTACGCATTACAACTATCAGAGTTTAAGGATGCCTCGACCAAAAGGAGTCATCACGGTTCGATGAGATAAAAAGATGTCTTATGCATGCGATCTGAAATCCCTAGAACTGACCGACAAGGTTCTGACCAGAGAAACTAATCCACCTCCCGTGCAGGTCAAGCACTCAAGACCGAAGATGACCCCAAATCCTTTCGACCAGACTAAGGAGGTATCGCTCAATAAAGGCGCTTCTCTGGAAAGCGTCAAAATGTCGTCTAGGTCAAGAAATGTTAACACATCTTCCCAAAAGGTACTGGTCGGGGCAGGACTCAACCTTAAACAGAAAGACTCGCTCGTCTCCTTCCTCTGAGTAAACCTGGACGTATTCACCTAGCAGGCATCCGACATGCCTCGAGTCCCCAGGGAGGTGATCGAGCACAGGCTAGCTCTCTAGCCTGACAAAAAACCAGTCAAGCAAAAACTAAGGAGCATTGCACCTGATCAGAAGGAGACAATCTAGTCATGAGGTCGACCACCCAGAGTGGCTCGCCAATCCTGTAATGGTTAAAAAAGTAATAGGAAATGACGAATTGTTAAAAAAGTAATAGGAGACAATCTAGTCATGAGGTCGACCACCCAGAGTGGCTCGCCAATCCCAGAGTTTGTCCAAAAGATGACTTTCCCCTTCTACGCATTGATCAACTTATAGACTCTACTTCTGGGTGTGAGTTGTAAAGTTTTTTAGATGCATACTCAGGTACCACCAGATTAATATGAGTAAAGATGATGAAGATATAACATCCTTCATCACGTCATATGACACTTACTGCTACATTAAGATGCTATTTGGTCTTAAGAATGCTGGTGCGCCTTTTCTAAGGTTAATGCAAAAAAGTCTTTAATGTTCAGATAGGTCAAAATCTAGAAGCCTACATTAATGACTTGGTTATGAAAAACATCAACGCTGGCAATCCCATTTTCGACCTACACGAGACTTTCAACAACTTATGAAGGCATAACCTTAAATTGAATCCAGAGAAGTGTGTGTTCGGAGTTTCTTCTGGAAAGCTTCTTGGTTTTCTAGTTTCTGCTAGAGGTATTTAAACAAATCCAGTAAAAATATCGGCCATCGGCCAGATGCGCCCTCCGACCACAAAGAAAGAAGTCCAAAAACTAACCGGTTGTATGGCAGCGCTAAGTCGTTTCATAGAACGGTTAGGTGAAAAAAGTTACGATCTTTATGCTTATTTGGAAGTACGGTAGTTTCGAGTGGACCAAAAAAGAAAAAGATGCATTTGAAGAACTCAAGATGTACCTTACGAATGCCCCGGTCTTAGTATCTCCAAGATCAGGAGAAACATTGATGATTTACGTGGTTGCAACGACACAAGCAGTCAGTGGTGTACTGGTCATAGAGCGTGACAACGTCCAACTACCAGTATATTATGCAAGCGAAGTTTTGCATGGACCTAAGGAAAGATACCCACATGTACAAAAGTTGCTCTATGGTCTCCTTATAACTTTAAGAAAATTAAGGCATTACTTTCATGCACACAAAGTGATCATATCTACCGGATATCCCCTTGGTCAAGTTCTCAGAAACATGGAATCCTCAGAGCTTGGAGCATTCTATCTCCACTTTATCTCTCGAACAACAATTAAGTCCCAGGCAATAGTAGAATTCATTACAGAATTGACAAACCCTGAACCCACCCAAGCGCCCGAGTATGAACACGATGAGTGGAGAATGTACTTTGATGGCTCCTTGATGTTAAAAGGCCCGGGGATAGAGTTATCTTGATATCCCCCACTGGAGAATACATCAAATACACCATTCAGTTAAACTTTCCTGCCATAAATAATGTGGCAGAATATGAAGGTTTACTGGCAGGACTCCGAGTAGCCAGAGTGCTCGGGATTCGCAGATTACTAGCGAAAGGCGATTCTCAACTAGTAGTGGATCAAGTCCGGAAACAGTTTCAATGCTCAAGTATCAAGTTGTCATCTTATTTAGTGGAAGTACGGAAACTCAAAAAGAACTTCTTCGGTTTCCAGATCCAACATATTCCTAGAAATTAAAACTTTCTGGCAGACCAGTTGGCACGGATGGCCTCCACTAGGTCACCTGTCCCGCTCAGAGTTTTTCTCGAGTAACTCGATTCACCCTCGGTGGTTGAGCATTCCGAGGACTTAGGTGTTCCGTTAGAGGTCATACAAATCGATCCTGAGAACATAGATGCTCCACAGGAGGTCGTAAAGCTCGATCCCAGTAGAAATTGGATGATGTTGATCTACAATTATCTTCAGCATGGTATTATTCTTGAAGATGATGTAGAGGCTGATTGTATAGCTTAAAAAATCAAATCATACACTTTGATCGAAAGTACCCTTATAAACGGGGATTTCATGGAGTGTTGATGAGATGCATATTTCAAACGGATGGTATTAAGTTGCTATCCGACATTCATGGAGGAGTCTATGGAGCACATCATTCCTACAGAGCACTGGTCGGTAAAGCCTTCATGCAAGGATACTATTGGCCAACTGCTCGTCATGACGGAAAAGAGCTCGTGACGAAGTGCGTACAATATCAATTTTATAGTCGACAAGTACATCTGTCGGCACAAGCTTTGCAGATAATTCCTCTTTCTTTGCCTTTTGCGACCTGGGGACTTGACATTCTGGGACCTTTCCCAAGAGCACCCAGGGGCTTTGAATTACTTTTCGACATGATTGACACGTTTACAAAATAGATAGAAGCCGAGCCAGTTATTAAAACAACAACTAAGGCTGCTAAGAGGTTTCTCACTAAAAATGTGATCACACGATTTGGCATACCCAGTCGTATAATCACGGATAATGATACCTAGTTTTCTAGTGGAAATTTCTAGGAATTCTGTGAGGATCTAGGTATCAAAATACATTTCGCTTCTATCGCTGATATGTAGAGCAACGGAGCAGTCGAGTGAGCTAATGGTATAATAATGCAAGGAGTGAAACGCCGAGTTTTCGACCAGTTAACAAAACAGTTGGGGTCTGGGGTTCAAAAACTTCCCTCGGCATTTTGGGCCGTTCGAACCATGACCAGTCGTGCGACCAGTGAAACACCATTCTTTCTAGTTTACGGTGCTGAAGCAATTCTTCCTCCGGAACTGAAAATTGGCTCTGCTCGAACTTTTGTTTTAACGAAAATGATCAAGAACAAAGAAGACTCGATGACATCAATTTCCTTGAAGAGCGATGAAACTAAGCCCTCATACGATCGACGGTCTACCAACAAGCCATACGAAGGCACCACAGATGTAAGGTGCAACCTCACAGCTTAGTTATAGGTGATATGGTTCTCAGAAAAATTTAAAGCCAAGCCAATCATAATAAACTTTCTCCCAAATGAAAATGTCCTTACACGGTGGTCGAAGTCTCCAGACATGGCTCAGTACGACTAGCGATATCAGACGAGCGTGTTTTGTTAAATTCTTGGAACATTGATCAATTGCGTAAGGTCTTTGCATAATTTTTATATTATTTCAATTTCAATATATATTTATTTCTTTTTTTCGATGAGTGGTATTGTTTATATATCTGTCATCCATTACCTGGTCGTATACTATTGTTGTCTTACTATTGGGCGAAGATATAATTCCTACCGATATCCTTCCAAAAGGATCTCTTTTACTTTTTTAGCCTCGACATAATCGTCACAAGCCATAAGGGTTCTAGTCATGACCATCTCCATCTCAGTTATGGTTCTCACGCGTGGCCAATACACTCTTTTCTTAAAAGAAACAAGTAAAAGAACGTAACATAGACAATATGCTATGGTTATTTTCATACTTAAGAATTTGAAGACTATCTTTCTCTATTTTAACATTCTGTTATACTCTTGTTTGGTTGCTAGTCGGGACACGAAAAACCTCATAGTCTAAATATCTCCTCTCTGCACGTGGTCCTACCCACTAGGAGTTTCCTAGCAACAACCTTTTTCTTACGATCCTCGTTGCTAGTCAGGCTTGAGCATGAATATGTTTTGCGAAGTGTCTATTATGTCTTTAAATCTTAGCAACCTTTACGACTAGTTTTGGATCATGTGTATAAATAAGGCCACTTATCATTTATGCATACATTTTTGCATGGTCCTTTATCATCAAGATAAGTCTGGTAACATCTTCCGACCATAAAATGTACTATACAATATTTTCGATTATGGAAATAGATTTATAGCTAGTCGAAGTTACACACTGGTTCCGACCAAGTCGATTTTCTAGTGTTACTTAGATCTTTTTGTAATATAATCAGTACATACTTTGTGTTATGGTCTTAGTTTTTGCTCTCTTTCTTGATCTACTTCTTCTTGTGTTATGGTCGTAGTTTTTGCTCTCTTTCTTGGTCTACTGCTAATATATGAGTAACAAACTGAAAAGATAAAACAAAGGTTTTACTTATGATAAAAAGGTAAGTTTTTAAATTCATAATTCAAACATTACAATCATATACTTCTCTGGATTGTTAGACTGGTCGTTGCGTGATGGAGATTTGGCCTCCATTTCCTCGACAACCTTGTTTCCGAGAGGCAAAATTTCCTCCATTAACTTGCTTGCTTCATCCTCTGAACAATTGAAGTCTTCTTAAATAGTTTGAAGATGAACAGATGGGTCGAAGCCTTCAGCTTTACCAAAGCAAGGCTGGCTCCATTGGCGACGGCGTCTTTTAATGTCCGTGCATGATTTTCCCGAGTAGATGCAAGTAAACCTCTGATATCTTTAAGAAATCGGCCAAGATAGTTGATCTTCACCTCCGGATCTCTCAAGGTAGGCAGACTTGATCCCAACCCCATGACAAAAATCATCTTGTTAAAAGCATTAACTTGTTCAACAAGACTTTGCCCAATAGCTATCTCCTTGTCATGCTAAAATTGAAGAGCTTTTTTCACTCTTTTTAGCTTCAGATTTTGCTCTGCTCGAGCATGTCAAAGTTTTTTTAAAATAAAACTTAAATGCATAGAAAACTAGTTAGGCTTTACGACCAACTACTTTGAATTTTCTCCTCGCAAATTTCAAGGATTTATTTCTGCCTGGTCGTCAAGTATCCGATCGACTGGTCCTTAACTTGGCCATCTTCTTCAAGCTTTGTTATTTTGGCTTCTTTAGCCATAATCTCTTTCTTATTTACCTCCAATTCTATCAATCATGATAAGAGGAGTGTTCATAAATAACAAAGAGGTAACAAAAAGAAAAGAAGAGAATCGGGAAGAAGTGCTTACCTGTTAACTTGAAATTTCTTTTTCTAAGTCAACGATTCGCTTGGTCAGTCCTTCGACCATAATAATATTCTCAATCATGTTCTACCAAAGATAGCAGACTTCTTTAAATTTTTTATAAATTTTAAGAAGAGACAGAGAGAGTCGTCGAAGATGGTTAGCTCGAGCGCCGTGTCAGCATATTAGGAATAGATAATAGTAGGACCAGTCTCCAACTGACGATCTGACACCCTCTTCCTGGCCTCCTTGAACAACTTGTTATCAGGAATTCGACAGTGACCGGAGAAAAAACTGGGACGAGGAGATCTTACAACTGGTGAAGAACTCCTCTCTCCTTAAGCGATCTCAACAGGAGGCGGAACCTGCTAAGGCTCTTCTTCAACTTTTGTCTCCTCAAGCATGATTGGAGCCATTACAAAGACTTGAGAATCTAGAGTTGCCACCTGCTCGGGGGCTAGCTCGACCTCTTTCTCCTCAGGAATTTTCTCCTAAGGGGTGTTCTGGTCGGAAACAACCAGAACACCAGAAGACCTATCAAAATAAAAGAAAGGAAAGTCAAGATTTTAGAATACCAGAAGCTACGAATAGGGGGCTGGCTCAACCTCTTTCTCTTTCATATACACATACTTGGTCATCTTTTTTGTCTTGATCTTGAAACACTGAGGAGCATATCCCATGGTGCTTGCCTTCCTCTTTTTCTCCACCGACTTTACTAGATCTGAACTAGTAGGATTGGTTAAATCCCTCACGTTCTCCAACCTCCAGCTGGAAGTGACGGCCTTGACCAGATGATCGAGGTCTTTGATTAGCTGGTTTGAAACAATGTCTTCATTAGCTTCTGTGACAGTTGCTTTGGTAGCAACCATCTGGTCGTAAACGATCACTTTAGGGCCTACGACCTTGCCTCCTCGACCCGCGAGTCCTTATTTTCTCCCACCTAATTAAAAAGCTAATTTTAATTAGCTGCTGAATTCTTTCCATCTAAAATATATACTCCTTGTCAAAAGCTCTATTACCTTTGGGAGATCACCATCTTCGCTGATCGCTGAGGCGGAGTTGGTCAGAGCAAGTGATGATGGAGACTCCGCATCAGGTTCTTTCAGCTTTAGCCCGACTGCCTACATAATTAGAGCGGAATTATATATTGGTCGAAAAATATATAAACGATGAAGAATAAGTTGTTATTTACCTTGAGTCTCTTCACTTTCTCTTTTAAAGAGACAAGTGCCAAGATATTGGGAAACACAGTCTTAGCATCAGGCTCCCCAACGCAGATCATTTTGATCCGTTTTCTAATCTCATTAGGGGAAAACGCTTCAAGAAATAATAAAATTGAAGATTAAGAAACATACAACTAATGAAATGTACTAAATGGGATTCTCAGAACTTACCTTCCCTGGTATCTTTGGTCGTTTTGTCATGACCGATGTGCCAGAGTAGGGAAAGTGATCGGAGGCTCAAGGACTTATCCGACACATGGAGAAGTCTCTAACCATATGCCAAGAAGTTAACCCCTAGCGCTGAGGTCTTGGATTGCTCCGACACACCTTTCGACCCTTCCCTCCTTCTTTTTGGTTGAATGCCAGTTGGGGTTCTCCCTCGCCAATTTGCTGGCGAAATAAAGGTAGTCACCATTCATGACCGTTATATAGAACCAGCTTTTCTTCTATGATGGCCACGAGGACTTCAAGTACATTCTGATATACTCATCGGCCTTCATGCCGTGGAGGTGCAGCGAGCATTCCCCACGTCTTCCCGTCGTCTTCCCTAACTTCGCCATCTTGTAAAAATACCTGAAAACCATCAGATCTAGTCGGATCCCTAGGTACGCCTGGCAGAAGTAGACAAATATGCTGAGGTTGGCGATTAAGTTGGGGGCTAGATTTATCAGTTCGACGTTGTAGTACTCAAGAACTCACGAAAGGAACTTGTGTACCAGAAATCTGAGCTTGCACTCGATGTAGATAAGAAAAATAAGGATTTTCCCTTCTCCGCTCGGGTAATACTCTCCGATTACTGGTCTCCACTTAATCAAACTCTTGTTTGGAAGCATCCTGACCTCCTCCAAAGCCTTGAGCTTCTTTCTACTCAGATCTGAAACCAACCACTTGGTGATTGAGTCCAACATGATTTGATGAGCAGTGGTCGGAGAAGATTTTTTGGGGAAAAGAACAAAGTAGGTCGGAAGAGATCCTTCGTAGGAAGATGAAGATGAAGTTTAAGAAAATCTTAAAGTATAAAGTCCTCTAGGCGGTGTGTTGAAGGGATCTTATAGCCATAACTCCTTAACTGCAAAATGGAGTTACCCAAAAGTCCAACGAACACAAACCAATGTCCAACGGACAGAAAAACTACTCGATTTCTAGGCAGTTTCTCAAATTTAAAGTGAATATAGATCACCTCGTTTGTCATGACATTAAATGAGGGTCTGCCCAATACGACTTCTCATTGGGGGTTCACACGACCAATTCATTTTAAAGTTCGGGGGCTACCTGACGAGGATTAAAATCTCTATATATTACTTTAAAACTGTAGGACCGTAAAGGCGACTAGAGGGGTGAATAGGCGCTTTCTCAAATTTCTCGCCTTAATCAAATTCAACACGAACTTTACTCCTTTAGCTATAAAAGCTAAGAAGATCAGTAAGCGCACAGAGGAAGTCTTGTGCTGAATTCGATAACCCCCTTAACCACATGACACAAAATATGGAGAATTGATCTCACTGGTCTGGTCTGGATACTGGCGGTCTGACCGGCTACCAAAGTGCGGTCCGACCGATTTAAATCGGTTTGATCGGCCGTTAACGGGCGGTCTGAATGCTGGCGGTCTGACCGACGTATATAAATCGGTCTGACCGATTTAGTCCAGAACCGAAACACAACACCCAAATCCAAAACAAAATTTGGTCTAACTTTTGATTCAACCAATGAAACTTGACCAAATTTGGAGCACACCTCCCTAAGTATATTAGAGACCTATTTCTAGCGACGATCCTCCAGATCCACTTCACAGAATCGATCTCTGACGATTTTACCAAAGAAATGCACAAACCCTAGAAATATGAAAATCTTGATTCAAGACTTGCTTGTGGGAGGTTGATGATCTAGATGATTCTAGGAGTATTCCCACACATCAAAGCAAGATAAAATCGGTCAAGAGACCAAGCATAAACACTTGAATCAAGGAAGCACCAAACTCATTAACAAGAGATAAGAACACAAAGGAGACAATCGATCTCCTAAGCAAGCATCACAAGATTGATTGATCCCACAAGATGCTTACAAAGCCACTCCCTCAAGGAGGACAAGAGCTCAACAAAGAGCACACACAATCTCTCCAAACCCTAGCTTCTCCTCTCCTCTCCTCTCCAATCCCTAGAAAAAGGTAGAGGGGTCCAAATGAGTGCTTCGAGGGGTTTTACATCTCCCCCCTTTCTATTTATAGGAGAGGCCTAGGGTTTCACTTATGGGACCCACACACACATGGGACCCACACACACATCAATCTGTTAAAGCAATCGCCTGCTTCACCACGTGTAGGTTGATCAGCGGCTCTCATCATGTCGGCAAGTCTCTCCTTTCCGAATCCCATCGGAATCTCCTAGAGACTTGCACCGACTTCCGCACCGCCTGATCCAACCAGCTGCACCGAACTACCCGTTCGATCCATCTTGCCCATTCTGCACCATGCTTGAGTCACACGACCTCACCCGACATCCATGATCGTTCTGGACCTTAGCTCTCCAAGCGTAGTCCCGATCCACCTCACCGTTGACGTCGTTGACCTGCGAGCCACCTGCACAGCAATAGACAAACAAATCGTCTCCGGGAACAAGTTCTTCACAACTTGGCCCACGTTAGTTCCACAATGCAATATGCAACAATAAAGCATTGAAATCCATACAATAACCACATTCAATTCACATCAATGCCAACAAGGCCAAGCTTCAAGTGATCGGCGGTCTGACCGCCCCACACAGCCGGTCCGACCGATTTCAGGCCGGTCGACCGCCCGAAAAGACTTAGCCAAAATTCCATCTCGAAAATCCGAAACCTTATGGAATTTTCAAATGAATAGAACTTTTGACTGGGAGCTCCAAAAATTATGTGACCACATCCAGGAGACTCCCCTCACTTGCCTACACAACCTATTTTTGGCTCAGCTCCAAAAACCACTTTGGGGCAAGACCGGTCGGACCGGCAACCACGGCCGGTCGAACCTCTCCACGGGAGGTCTGACCGCCGATGCCACCGGTCGATCACGCTTTGTGGTCCGACGAATCAAGTAAAACCGAAAACGCGAGATTTTGCAAACCAACAAAGCCATTGCCAATTGACTCATCATTCTAAGATCGTGCACATATCCTCATGATATCCACAAATACATAGTTAAAAGACCATATATTTTCATGGTCGTAACCCCTAAGGATAATGACTGACGTGGTTGTAAGGATTCCAGAGGTTACTTATGGGTACCCTGGTCGGATGAGGTCTTGTACCCAGTCCCCGACTAGATGACTACTCGTAGAAGCCTTGAACTGACATTTGGATTTAACTCTAACAATATTCTTATCACGTGACGAATGGAACACATGGCATATTTGTTCCACACCATACGACGGTTCATGGTCCTAAGATACAGACAATAACTACTATACGGTTGAATGTCTCACATACGCTAACCGATGACCAGTTACTATTTCATTAACTGTAACTGACCCTTCGACCGGACACGTCACTTCTAATAGGCGTCTTCTCCAAGAGTAACTGCCACCTCTTCGATGGTTATTTAAAGACGGAACACAGAGGAACAAGGGCATCGCATTGAATCATCGCTAGGGGTGAAAACGGATCGGATACGGATGGATAATGACTCTGCCATATTTGTTTTCATATTTCTTTCTGGATCCGGATACAAATATGAATACTCCGAATATGAATACAGATATGAATAATATCGAATATGAATACAGAGCGAATACAAATTGAAACGAATACGGTCGCGGATATTTTTCAAATCATGAAAATCCCTTAAATTGTATGCCAGTAATTAACGAAAATATATAACTAGTTTATTTAATGCAAATATTCATGAATTGTTCATATTTTTAGCAACCACACATAACATTGGCACTAGCAAGCTGCATTAACTAGTTCATCACAAACATAACACCTAGTTTACCATATTTAGCTCATAAGTAATAACTCACAAAGTCACAAGTCATCACACATTCACACTTAGTTCACCACATAGATAAAACTTAGTTCACACTAACATTGATCAGGCTGGATGGTTAATCTATACACAAATAACTATAACATACCAAAGTATGTTACCAAAAATAAAATTAATAAAATTATTATTTTATTGGATTTTTTAGATTTAAAAGAGTTTTCTTGGTTCAAAAGAAAAAATAAAGTAAATTATTTAATTTCCAAGTTTTCAATGTTAAAAATAAAATTTAATGAGATTTTCGGGATTTTATTGGATTTAAAGTGAAAATAAAAAAGAATTAATATCTTGAATTTTTGGATTTTTTAAAAAGTTTTTCCTATTTTCCAAAAATTAAAAATAATTTATGCGCAAAAATAAAAATCAACTTTAACTTGGAATTAATTTTATTAAGTTAAAAATAATTCAGAATTTTTTTTTTTTTTCTAGAATTTTAAAACTCTATTTTCTATTTTGCTAAAAGGCTATTTGATTTGTTGCATTTTCTGAAATTCAGAAATCAATTAAAATCTCATTTTCTCTTTTGGGACGAAATCCATATATTCGGACTTAGTCTTATCCGGATAATCCGTATTCGTATCCGTATCCGCTGGATAGCATGCATACCGTATCTGTTTCCGTTTGTGACAAAAAAAATCAGAATTCGTTTCCGATCTGAAAATTATCCGAGAAAAATCCAATCCGATACAATCCGAATCTGTTTTTGTTCGGATCGGTCGAAAACTATCTGATCTGTTTTCATCCCTAATCATCACTAGATTCATGTTTCGACTCTGATTTAATAGCGTAGCAAGCATTACACTCAGTGTAATTAAGATTAGTCCACCACCTTTTCGAATGCACCCCCTGTAAAGGGTCCAGTTCATAGCAGTAAAGAACAATCCCATTCTCTTACCAAAAAATATTTGTCATTTTGCTCTATTTTATTTCGTAAGATCGGCGACTCGATCGTCGACAAATGGTGTTGATCTTGCTAAATAATTTGTATCTACCAGTGCGAATTGGACCATTGGAGTGACCCACGAGTCGTGTCACTGGTGTAAGCTGTCGTGGACACAGGTCGTGTCGCTGGTGTAAGCCGCCGTGTGGGGGCAAGAGGGGGTCTGGGTGTGGCTGACGTAACCACCCTTAGATAAAACCTTAGCGGGTGTAACTTACACTAGGGGATGCATTGCAAAGTCCTTGTGGTAATCTTTTTGACTCACATGTCTACATAAACGTGTGGAGTACAACAAGATGATTATCTCTTGCGGGTAAAGTGTACAGTCTCTGCAGAGTATAAACAGTTTGAACTGTTGTGCCCACGGCCAATGGCAGTCATGAGAACTTGACCGAGTTTGTTCTATTGTAAAAACCTTTATGGGTGGGATGGAAACTCGTTGGGTGGATGTAACCATGGTTTTGGATTTTCCTGGTGGATGTAACCCAGTGTTGTTAATTGGGTGGACGTAACCCTAGTAATCAAAATTAAACAGTTGGTGGATGGAACCATGTAACAGGTGGATGGAACCTGCACCGTTATAAATATTGCACAACTACTCTCTTTAACAAAAATATGAATAGTTTAAATTGCTAAGTCATAGGAGTTTCTAATTATTGTAAATGAAAATATTGCTTTTAGCAAACAAAAGAACCCGGATATCCTTATTAAATCTTGCATGTATATTATTACATTCTGTGTGTTGGCTTGCGGAGTGTTGTTGCTTGTGCTCACTCTCGCTCTCCCCCAAATCTCTCAGAAGCCATGGACCAAGGATACTACGTTTATTTCGAGGATCCAGACGTTGATGGCAACGAAGGCGGTGGAGAGTAGCCTAGTCTCGAATAGTCTAGGTCTCGCCCCACTCTAGTTGGTTCAGTTGGTGCTTGCGTGTATTTATATTATCCAAGTCTTTTGATAATATCTGTCGTACATAGGCTATCCCAGTCACGTGCCTGTGGCAAGATGTGTCATCCCCTTTTGCTTTCGTTTTTATGTAATATATCCATTTGGCCTGTTTGGCCGTATTGTAAACTTGACTTGATGCGGTTTATGTGAACTATGAAATTGTATTTAATGAATTGTATATTTTACATCCTGTAAGAAATAATTTAGTGATGTATATATAAGTACTATCTAATGACTCAGTGAATAATACAGTAGTTTCACATTATGAATCGGCTAAATCCGGGTCGACATATATCCAAAATTTAGCATGGCCTTAGTGCCTTACTACGAGTATATGGTCATCATAAAATGTTTAGATCGGCGCTTTTGTGCGTTGTTTGGAGTTAGGAGACCGGATCTTCACTGCGAATTTCGCGTGATCGGCACGAACATCTCTCTTTGCTTGTAGTAGTCGTATACTAGCATTAGCATGCACGGAGAGCGATATGCCAGAATTGTTCTGTGAGCTCCATTAAGAGACTGGTTGTAGCTACCAATCCATTTAATCGATCTCTACGGGCCGTCTACGACACCCTTAGTACGAAATTTAAGGGTCGTAATTGCACTTCTGCGCTCAAGATGATCAGATTTGTGATGATGTAACAGATCATGCCTTGCTTTGCGTATTCTGCCGTAGCATGGACTTTATGACCTCGTGTCATACTGTACTAGTACAACCAAGTATAAATGCAAATCCATACTTGTATGTTAAGAAAACATTTTGAGTGGTACCTGTAGCTCTACACTATAGATGGATTAAATTGCATTAAATTCAACATGCATGGTTCGCCTGATCGTACGGTTAATGATAATGAAATTGCTTACAATGTAGACATATCATACAACAAGCATCATTTGAAAAGAATGGCTTACAATGTAAACAAATTTTTTCTCCTATTTTTCTCTCCAACGAGATGACTTGTCAATGTGCACAAAAACATGCACCTGATCTCAAGTCCCAACTGCTAGCTAGCAAATCTCAACGATCAAACATAGCAACCCCACCCCAAAAAAAATAGTCTGTAGTCTACTGGTACAAAATATCCTAATTAAGACGACTGATAGCTCGAGCTGGTGGCGTTTAGATTGATGGAATCGACAATCCTGACGATCTGCTCGAGAGCGCTCTTGTCCCTGAGGATGCCCAAGTGCGACACCTTGGGCAGCTCGACCACCTCGACGACCTGCGCCGGCGAGTCGGACCACGCCTTGATCGGGCCCACGAGGCTGGCCAGGTTCACCGTTCCGTCGCCGTCGCCGTAAACCACCTTCACGGGGCCGGCGTCGAACCCCTCCTCCCCGAACACGAGGCTCTCCACGGTGTCCACGCCGGTGCCCACGAGGCACGTCACCGGCACGCCCGGCTCCGGCAGGACCTCGCCGAGCGGCCGTATCCGCGCCCGGTATGGCTCCACCCCCTCCACGAACCCGATGTCCTGCAGGAACTGCGTCATGTTCTTGGCGGAGTAGGACCGGTTGTGGTACTGCGACACCACCAGCGTGGTGTTGCCGAACACCTTGGGCGTCGGCAGCAACCAGAGGTTGCTCTCGGAGCTGCGCTGCTCGTCGCGGATGATGGACGGGTCTACGAACGGCACACCGAGGGTGTTGCCGGAAGCGAAGGTGAGCATCTCCTGCACCGACCCGCCCCACGGCGTGGACAGCGTCACCAGCCGGTTCACGTGCGCCGTGCGCCAGGGAAGCGGGTTGCGCGCCAGTAGCTGCAGCGCGAACAGCCCGCCGAGGCTGTGCGCCAGGAGGATAGCCGGCTTCCTCCGTTCGCCGCGCACGCCATCTCCACCAGCAGCTTCAGGCGCTCCAGGTACTCGCTACCCACCTGCGACGGGTGCCCCGGTCCGGCCAACCCGTACCGGAAGTCGTACGGCGCGCCGAACAGGTCGCGCCCCTCCTCGTACCCGGCCTTCTCTATCGTGCTCGCCAAAATGTTCATGTAACCCGTCAAGAGCCTGCACATTATTAACTTGCCGCGTAATTAGGACAGGTAATTTCAACGTTTGCACATTTGCCATCGACATGCAGTCATGCGGATAGAATAATTAACTTGATTAATTGGCGTATTACGTACTTGAGGCTGGGGTCGAGGTAGCGGAGGGTGGAGGTGGAGCTGAAGTCGGAGACCCTGGTCTCGACGCCGGGTGCGTTGCGGTAGTCGTCGGCGGCGCGGTCGTAGTAGAGCGTCATACGCTCGGCGAAGCACCTGGTGAAGGGCGCGACGACGACGGACGGCTCGAACCAGAGGCGGAACCACCCGCCCTGCCCGCGCACCACCGGCCACACCCGGCAGACCAGGCTCGACGGCTTGTAGTCCTCCGTCAGCCGCGCCTCCAGCTGGTTGCCGCCGGTGCCCGGAATCAGTATCACCGGGTGCAGCTGCTGCTCGCTGCCTCCGCCCGCCGCTCTCGCCGCCGACACGCAGCACGAGTTCAGCGTCGACAGCACGACCATGATCACAGCTGCCAGTACAACCACAGCTAGTGACGGTCTCTCCATCATTCTACTCTATGGTTAACTTTTGTTTCTTGTTTTCTTTGTCTCTTTGTTGTTTTGGATTAGATTGGATTTGGTGTTGCTTCTTTTTGTGTGGTGAAGCTGCCTCAAAGCTTCTTTCGACTAGTGATGCTACTTGGATCGCTCGGAGCCGCTCAGGAAGGGCATAGGCATACGGTGGAACGGTGGTTACGTCGTCCTTCCGGTAGTGGGTATTCATTAACCCCGCTTAATTACACCTGTTGCAGCGTAGCGCTCTCTGGTAATTAACCGTGGTTAAGCGGGGACAGCGACCAGGCATCCACTGTGCGCGAAGCGTTATGACCTTGAAGGGCCGTGCTGTCGCTCGGTGGGGTAGCACCTCGCCAGATGGGCTGGACCAGCCCACGGCCCGGCACTCTAGGGCCGATCTAACCAGTCTGTTTTGTATTATTTATGGACCGTGCAGGCCCAGTACGGCGGCTCGTGCTATGCTTTGGCCGCTACTCTGGCATAGTGGGCTGGCACGTCGTGCCGTGCCAGACACAGCACGAGCCTGACGAGTCCGGCACGGCCCATCTAGCCCACGTGTTGGGAGGAGGGAGGGAGGAGAGGCGGGTGGGACGGCGTCGGCGCGGAGGAAGGTGCCGGTGCAGAGGAAGGAGGGCGGGACGGCGCCGACGCGCGAGAAGGAGAAGGAGGAGGAGAGCTGAAGAGGAAGAGGGGGAGGAGGCGGCGCAACACGGAGGGAGCAGGCCAGGAGGAGAGGATGCGGGGTGGTGCGGTTCTGGCGCGAGGAGGAGAGGAAGAGGGGAGGCGGCACCGCGACAGCGCAGGGTGGGTAGGGAGGATGAAGGGTAGGGCAGGGCAGGGCATGGGCAGCGTTAGCAGGCACTGGGCGGGCCACAACGGTCTTGTGTGTCGTGTCGTCACGACTCGACTATTTAGTTGGACGTTTTGTTCGTTTTTAAATACCTTTTTGACTGTTTTTCTCTTTAAAATTAGAAAAAAATTCAAAGAATCCTAAAAATTTCTACAAATAGCCAACATACCCCCTCATTCAGGACCGCTCCATTTCCCAATCTTCCTTTGAAATTTTATTGTGAAAATTCAAATTCATTGTGAGATAATTTGGCAAAATTCAAAAAACTTTGCTAAATTTTAAAAAATTCAATTTTCGGCAGCAAGTCTGTAAAAGAGGTATAATTCTATTTTTTGCATACTTTTATTGTTAGTACTTGTTATGCTTAGATGAAAGTAATAATAATGTTAGTTTCGATTTTGTAGTTTTCGTTATGGACGGTTGCGACAATTTTACTCTCGGTGATTACGAATTTTCACCAGTGGAAAGTTGCATCCAAGGAGGCGGCTGTGGCTGTCTCAAGCCAACCGAAAGGGCAAGGCAGGGTTTCGTCATCAGGCTCCACGCCAATCGGAGAAAATAAGTCGATGCTATCTGCATCGGGAGTGTGGGAGAATTTTAACAGGACAACCAAGGAAGACACACAAAAAATAATGTATCATATGCTATTTGAAAATTTTATCACAACGAATTGTCTGCAAGGTCTACAGGTGGAATGGAGTACTTGCTTAGACATGCTACAAGATGTCAAGCTAAGCAAGAATTGGTGATGAGGCAGACGCAGCTATAGTACAACCCCGATGGTACGGTACGTAGCTGGGACTACGATCTTGAGGTGGCTGTCAATCTCTCTGTCGTTTAATTGCTTATGAGAATTTACCATTAGTCTTTAGGGAGTCTGCTGTTTTCCAAAATTACATTAGGACTACGCATAATCCTATATTTTCTTCTGTTTCTAGACAGACAACAACTAGCGATCTAGTAAAATACTACAATGAACGTCGTAATAAAAGAAAAGAATTATTTAGTACGTGCATATTTTCGGTAGCCCTGACCTCGGACATATTAAGTAGTCGGGTTAGGGAGGATTATCTTAGTGTATTTGCCCATTATGTTAATGATGACTGGATAATGGAGAGAAAAAATTATAGGTTTGAAATTAATTGATGCATCACACACGGTGAGAATATTGCAGACTGTATTATCAAAGTCGTGGAAGACTTTGGTCTACTCAATTACTTTAAACAACACCGCTTCGAACTCTAGGGCCATGGATATTCTTACTCCAGTATTGAATACATACGCCGATTTCTTCTTTCTACATCAACGATGTGCTTGCCATATTATTAACCTTATAGTCAAATGTGGTTTGAAGAGGTTGAGTCCGTATATTAAAACTTTTCGCAATGCGATTTATGTCTGAATAATTCAAACGTAAGAATAGCACAATATAAGAACTTCTGCAGGGGCGATGGGAGTACGTCCAAGAACGTTCGGTTTGGACATGGAGGTAAGATGGAATTCTACTTACCTGGTGCTTAAGAGTCTTGTACCATATAAGAGCACATTTTTATTTTTATCCGAACGCACTATCAAAGCACTAACAGTAGTATACTATTGACTAACCAACATTAGTTCACTGCTGAGAAGAGAATGTCATTTTTAGAATTTTTTATGAGGCTACTGTTGCTTTGTCCACTGTCTACTATCCAACATCTCCTATCATTGTACATATTATCTTACAGATTACTACTCAATTGAAAATGTATGAAAATGACTTAGTTTTACGCGATTCTATTGTTGCTACGAAAACTAAATAACTTAAATATTGGAAAGAAATTCATTACATATATGCATTTGCATTTGTTTTAGATACTAGAGCTAAAATTGATGCATTTGGTAATTTGCTTGATACTCTTAATGATGCTACAGGGCTAGACTATACTAACTATTTTACATAAATTCGTTTCGGTTATACGATGTTTACTAAAGGTATGAAAATAAGTTCCAGGGAGTCCGCTCACAACGACCTCCAGTAACTCCCACCATAAGTAGAAAGACAAATATGTGGGGCAAGATTTGTTGGTGACATGCCCTAGAGACAATCATAGAGATGATTGTATTACGTCTATGTTTATGAGTTATTGAATAAATTTTATTATATTCCTTGAATGAATCATCATTGACAAAGACTAACAAGTATATGACTTGTTGGTGAAGCTCTTTAACTTATATGATGTCGTTCTAAATGTATCTGGTTGAATGTCACTGGTAGAAACACTAGTGGCTCTATCGACCAGCACATGTATTGATTGATGACCATGTTTCACCGGTCATAGATATAGGGATATCAAATCAATAATGTAAACATATATTAGAGAACATGGTCTTGGATTGACCCACCTTGAGACGATACTGAGATTGTTATGATTTCATGCATCGTCAGTTGGTCTCAAGCAATAATGACGTATAATCCTTAGACCTGGGATCGGAAGGTTTCCTACATATGTAACAGTATACTTTGGGGTTGCCAAACGCTACTCCATAACTGGGTAGTTATAAAAGTAGCTCTCAGGTATGCTATAAAACATGTGATGAAATATGACTGATCGGATATGAGATTTGCCCCTCCTAACATAACAGGAGAGATATCTCGGGTCCCTCGATGTGGTCGGATAAAGAAAGTGCATAGCCATGCCACTGGTGGTCAAAGATTTCGACCACATGCAGTTATCCGACACTTGATTGAGAAAGTATTGAACAGTCCATGGATGACATAATATCACACATGGAGTTCAACCAGATATCGTGTGTCAAAGGGAGAATACACGAGCGGGTCGTTCAGTTCGAACAGATACGAACTATTCTTATGGAGATACGAGCTGGTCGAACATGATCACTGACTGATCGTAACCTGGTCGTAAGGAGTTACGAAGTGACCGAGACTAAATAAGAACTGGTCGTATAAAGATACAAGCTAGTCGTAAGTGATAAGGACCTACTCGTAGATCATATTGCATTAAGGTTCATTCGATATTATTTGTGTGTATTTGGGAATCGTTGTGTCCTGCTAAGAACCGCTAACGACTCGTGATCGAAAAATATTTTCGAATCACAACCGACTACGCATGAACCTAATGGGTCACACACTTAACGGGTTGGAACAACGTGTTCGGATAGGATCCATCATGAGCTCTATATAAGGAGATGCATGAGGCTGTTGGGATACACAAGATACACGTGACGTGAGTTGCTCCACTAAAACCCTAGTCGGCATCTTCTCGAGAGCCATGCCATGCGAGTTGGTGCTAGCACACCGTCACACATTGTTCCTTCTCTAGGACGTGTGGATACCGTAGAGACACTACTGCGGTTGCTATTGAGCTTAAGGACGATCAACGACCTTGGCGAAGAACTCGATTGGTTGTTGGAGGAGACGATCGACTTCGATCGCATCATCGACGCGCTCTACGTTGGATCAGGTCGCTTCAACTCTTCTTTTGTTGTACTGCGCGTCTGGTGGTAACGATCTATGATCTCTCACTTGCATTGCATCCTGGCTTATGTGGTAGAATTTTTGAATTGTCAGCTAGCGTAGCCTACCTGTATTCCTTCAAGATCTTCGGTGGCTCTTCCTCTAGGCCTAGGTCTTCTCTACAACACCGTCTACTTAGTCAAGAACCCAAAGAGTGGGAAACTATCCACCTATCTAGACAACGATGCGATGGATTTAAGCTTAGAAAGCTTCAAAATTTTGCAATGGTGGCAAGCCCATAAGTTAACATATCTTGTGCTATCCATACTTGCACGTGATGTGCTAATTGTTCCGGTCTCGATGGTTTCGTTCGATTCTGCTTTCAGTCTTTCTGGAAGAATATTGGCGCAGAGAAGAACAAGTCTTACAAGTGAGACAGTGGAGATACTTCTAACTGTGAAGGATTCGGAACAAGCTGATTCACGAATACAATACTCTGTAGAAATCCACAGTTGTCAGAGATGTTTGAAAATATGTACCTAGACAACGACACATAGAACAAGTATGTATGTAGAGCTATAAGTTGTACTCTTTTTTCTTTACTATGGTTTTCTCATGTTCAATTTTTTACTTGGTAAAAGTTTTAACAAGGTGGTTATTTGAACGTTAATAAAGTTTTTTATTATATTTTTTTAATATTTTTGTCTCATTTTTTATAATTTTTATATCTATTTTTGAATTCTACATATTTTTCTCTTTTTTGGATTTTTTTTCGAACCTAATAGGCTAAGTGAGCCGAAAAGGGTTGTTAGGCTAAACGAACTTGTGCCGGCCCAGCACCGCACGAATAGTCAATGGGTCGTGGTTGGCCCACCTCTCCGGCAAGTGGGCCAGCACAGCATGGCACGAATGATCAATGGACTGTACTTAGACCGCCTCTTTAACACATGAACCGGCACATCACAATCCACATATTAGTTGAATCACAATAAACTATACTTCGATGGAGTCAGATCTAATCGTGCTCTTACCGTGCCGAGCCGCGCATTTAACCAGCACTGTGGAGCCGGGAATGTACAGCCGCCTTCTCTCGCCAGACACGATCGATCGAGGGGTGCATGCGCGTGTTTAGGATCGATCGGACGAGCGGAGTCAACGGACGAATCACGTGCGGATGGTCCGGTTTTTACGCGGAATGATGGGGAAACGTCATGTGGTATGTTTGCCTTGACGTGTCCGGAGTCCGGACGGCGGGGAGTGAAAAGCTCAGCGTGAGCGAGCTAGGCTGATGGGTAGGGGTGAAAACGGATCGGATACGGACGGATAATGGCTCTATCATATTTGTTTTCATATTTTTTTCCGGATCCGGATATGAATACGGGTACTCCGGATACGAATACGGATACGAATAATATCGAATACGAATACGGGGCGAATACGAATTGAAACGAATACGATCGCGGATTATGTTCGGAACATGAAAACCCCTTAAATTGTATGCTAGAAATTAACGAAAACATATAACTAGTTCATTTGATGCAACACATTCATGAATTATTCATATTTTCAGCAACCACGCATAACATTGGCACTAATAAGTTGTATTAACTAGTTCATCATAAACATAACACTTAGTTTACCATATTTAGCTTGTAAGTCAAAATTCACAAAGTCACAAGTCATCACACATTCACACTTAGCTTATCACATACATAAAACTTAGTTCACACTAACATTGATGAGGCTATATAGTTAATCTATACGTAAATGACTGTAACATCCCAAAGTATGTTACCAAAAATAAAATTAATAAAGTTATTAGTTTATTGGATTTTTTGAGATTTAAAAGAGTTTTCTTGGTTAAAAAGAAAAAAAATAAATGAAATAAAGTCAATTATTTAATTTCCTAGTTTTCAATGTCAAAAAAAATTATTGAGATTTCTGGGATTCTATTGTATTTAAAGTGAAATGAAAAAATAATAATTAATTTCTTGAATTTTCTGGATTTTAAAAAGGTTGTTCATATTTTTCAGAAATTAAAAATAATTTATGTGCAAAAATAAAAACTAATTTTAACTTGGAATTAATTTTATTAAGTTCAAAATAATTTAAGGAATTTTTATGATTTTTTCTAGAATTTTTTTAACTCTATTTGCTATTTTCTAAAAGGCTATTTGATTTGTTGTATTTTTTGAAATTCGAAAATCAATTAAAATCTCATTTTCCCTTTTGGGCTGAAATCCTCTTCTATTGGGCCGAAATCCGGATATCCGAACTTGTCTTATCCGGATAATCCGTATCCGTATTCGTATCCGCCGGATAGCATGCCTACCGTATTCGTTTCCGTTTCCGACAAAAAAAATCCGAATCCGTATCCGATCCGAAAATTATCCGAGAAAAATCCGATCCGAGACAATCCGAATCCGTTTTCGTCCGGATCGATCGGAAACTATCCGATCCGTTTTCATCCCTACTGATGGGAACATGGCAACTGCTGGGTGCTGGTCTGTCTGCACTATTTGGGGAATGGAATGCTGCTACGCTAAAGTAAACCGTTAGCTAAACTAAGTTGTTGAGTAGTCGTCGCTGGTGAGTTCAGTCTAAACAGATACCTCGTATACAAACTCAGAATCGTAAGAACAATGCAAGAACATAAAAACAGAATAATAGATTGAACACAGAGATATGAGAGGACTTCAAACTTCGCTTTATTGCTTCTCAATCATCGGGGTTACAATAAGAGGGGACCCTTTATTTATAGACTACGGGATGAGAAATTCAACTGGGCCGGGACTCTTCTGAGTTCTGGGCCCGTACTGGGTCAGGACTCTCCGGAATCTTAGGCCTGGTTTCTTAACACTCCCCCTTGAACACTCATCCAACATGTTTGTCTCGTCAAAACTCCATAAAAATCCAGTGGGAAAAATTTCGAGAAAGAGTACATGTCATGCGTTCTGCTGTGTTGCACGAATTGACTCATTAAAAACTTAGCCGAGAAACTTCAGGAAAACTTGTCAAGTGAAAAGAGTACAATCCACCCTGCTTCATTTAATCTCTAAGATTTATTCTTTGGGTACTTGATCTTCGTGATCAAGATTCAATAATAAGTTCGTGAAGATCCCCCCTGAATTCTGCACTTGTCTAAGTCTTATCATTCCAATTCCACATATGCATCTTTCAAAACTAGACGCTGGAAATGACTTAATGAATAAATCTGTAAGATTTTCACATGACTTAGTATGCAATACCTTAATTTCGTCCATCTTTCGTATTTCGTAAGCATAGAAAACTTGGGATTGATATGCTTTGTAAGGGGACTATTCACATAACCCATCTGCACTTGTGCGACATAAACTGCATTATCTTCATAGATAATGGTGGGGGTTTGCGCGGTATCCAATCCACATGACTGCTGGATGTGGTGAATCATCCGTTGAAGCCAAAAACATTCCTGTGAAACTTCGTATAGTACTATGATTTCTGAGATGCAGTGAACGAATAATTAAAAACTCGGTGATCAGACTTGTAGCCTGTGCGCGCGAGAATAGATTATGATTAAACGCATAGTCTGATGGTGTTGGCTGTACGGTAAGCATAATAGAATATGGTCAGTGTACCATGTTAGAAAGCACAATTGGTTGAACAGGATCTGTTTGAGCAGCTAGATTTACGTAATGAATATTACATACGGTGTACAAAATGTGATATTCTGTTTGGTACTACGACATAGGTTGTAACGTGGAGATATATTATACAAATTAGCTATTGAAGTAACTGTTCTGCCTCTAGATTGCAGAGTATGTTACATGCGGTATCTGCAGGGTTTGAGTAGACGGCCTGGGGTAGGAACGTAGCGTCTGAAATCTGTTGGTTGTAGGACGGAAAATAAGTGACCAATTGGCAGGCGTGTATATGGCAGATAGAAACAGCTGCCTAATCCAGAAAAACTGTACAGAATATACCTGGTGTTCACTGGGAGGGGTTGTCGCCTGTATCGATCCTTTCGGTAGCAGAGGAGGCCACTGGATCGGTACTCAGTGCATGTTGGGATCTGCGTGGTATAGATACCATGTTAGATATAGATTCCAGAATGCGTAATCTGTTTAAGACGTATCTAATATAAGATGGAAAGTCATGTTATAGGCTTGACTATTATTTTATCGCAGGTAGAAACTCACCACGAAAAGTAATAGAGTTTCGTCAACAAAGAGATATAGATTGAATAATGTAAATGTGATGATTAAAAATGGCAGGGGAAATAGATATGCTATTTTTCCTGGATACAGTAAGCAAAGTTTAGTGCTTTATATATGTATTATAGATATTATATATAGAGACTGGTAAGACGATGGTATAAGTTATCTCATGGAGTAGAAAATAAGCGTTCTGTAGTTGCATCAGAATAGGTCCATTAGCGAGATACAAGGATATATAGGCTGAGAAATGTGCATACATCCACAGTTTAAGCATCAAAGGGCCTATATTAAGGTTATAAGAAGTATAGATCTCCGTTACATATCAATAAAAAGGACAGTGAGTCTTATGCATTGGATGTAGTCATGTGTAGATTAGTGCAAGTAATAACTCACGGTAGACGTTTCCTTTTCTGTTGAGGATCAGCTGGCCTACTTTTGTTAGCGGCCAAATGACTGTTCTTCGTAGTCTGTGGACTGGAACTTCTGTAGATAGCAAGTATGTAGAAATATAAGTGTAAGCAGTGATGGTATGTGTGGTGATATGGATATGCTGTGGATGTGGTATGTTCTATAAGCGAATTTAGGAGCTAAATATAGCGAAGTTTATAACCTAATCTGAAGGCGGCAACGAATCGAAAAGCCTTTTTCGAGTAGAAGAAATTGCCACATATGTTGTAACTGGGCTGGTGCCAAAACAAATAACAGGTCTGTCAGCTAGGAATGGAATGACAGGAATGAGTAATAGTGATAGTAAAGTAGAGTTTACAACGTACCGCTGTGGAGATTGTGGTTCTGTCTCAGGCAGTTGGGTTGGAGTTGGTGGGGTTTGTTTGCATGAAGTCAAGTGCTCCTCTTAAATTCCAGAGTAAGCATCTACCAGGTATGCTGTTCTGAAATTAAAGTAGCGAACAAGAAGAACGAAACAATTAAGGCAACAGTTATTATAGTGAATTTAGCAATGCAATGAACCAATAATTTTGTGTACAGTTTCAATCATGCAACATTGTAAAGTTAAAACCATAAGTTATAGTGGTCCACTTACACTACCTGCCGTGTTGGTATTCACGATGTTATTTTCAGAATCCCTTGTCCTGTGTTTAATCTGCTGACTGGACGCCAAAAATCCACCTGTTTTACATAAAAAGGCAGGATTATAAGCTCTACCATAGGAATAGCAAATATTTCAGCTTTGTCGAAAAAACCCACCACAAACAGAAGTAACGTTTTGCATAGATGACTCCAATTGATCACCCAAAAAAAGGGCTATCACTAATGAATATAGAATGTGGTCCTTGAGTTTTGAAGGGCTAGTAGTCAAATGAATTTCAGATGTTATTTCAAGTTTGCAGGCTATATTATGCCCTCTTGGCATCCAAACACTAACTACAGTATTGCTCACTCGGAGGTCAATTTGCACATTCACCATAGCTATCACCTCACTACACTCCATTCATGTGATTGAAACTAAAGATAATGAAACAATATGCAAATCTGCAACAAGTAGCCAGCGAAGCAAACCTTGAGGGGCACAATCTTCTCCCTGATCTGCATCTGCTGCCACTCATAAGAACGGGATTCAGCCAATCGCCCCCTCTTTAGAACACAGGGAAAAACAACATAGTAAGCGATAAACCTGTAAAATTGCAGGATACCTATATCAACTAATCTTTATGTCCTAAGGAAGATAGAACGCAAAGGGAAGCAAGCAGAGAAAGAGTGGTACCTGGATGAAGTGGAGCATTTTGGGGACGAAGTTGGCCAGCAGGTTGAGGTCCTTGGTCATCCTCTTGGCGAAGCTGATGATCTCCAAATTGGGATCTGCCCGGGCAAGAAAGACCGGATTGGAATAGAGGAACCCAAAGACCGAATCGGGATCCAGTTAACAACGGGAAGCAATAAACGGAGATGGGCTCACCCCGGCCACGGATGAACTGGAGCATTTGGGGGATGAAGTTGGCCAGCAGCTTGATGTGGCCGTGGACGAGGAAGAAGGGCGCGGGGGAGGGCGGGGGAGAAGGATGCTGAGGCGGGATGGAGGCACTGGTGAAGGGGATGGGGGCGGGGGCGGGGGCGGGGAAGGGGAGGAGCGGCGACGAAGGGTGGAGGGGTGACGAAGAAGAGCGCGGGGGAGGGCGTGGGAGAAGGACGCGAAGGCGGGATCGAGGCACGCGGAGCAGAGATCGGACGCGGGGGCGCCGGGGAAGGTGGAGGGGATGGGGGCGGGGACGGGCAGGGGCCGAAGGAGGGGAAGGGAATGAGCGGCGACGGAGAGTGCGCAAAGAGAGCGCGCGAACGGGGCAGCCGAAGAATCCAGAGAGTGAAGGCCGCGTGGCGAGCAGAGCGCAGCAGGCGTGGGAGCGCTCCACCATAAAAATCAAACGGTTGAGAAGGAAGGAGAAACGCATCGGACGGGCCAGGACGCGAAGGATTCGCAGGCAAGCAAAACGCAAGGCAAATCAAACGGCTGATGTTTAACGTGATTGCTAAGTTTTAGCTGGGATGTTTGGTTAGCAACTTTTTATTGAGCATGCACCTGCTACGGTCGGATGGCTGCATTTTTTTAAAAAAAATATTGCATACAATTTTTTTTATTAATTAGCTTATTTTTAATTTATTTTTATTACTAACACATCGTCAACTTTATTTTAAAATCTGACCCTTTTGTCCACACCATCACCCGTGGTGTGATAATACAACACTACCACGCTATAGAGTAAGTCTAGCTAAATAACACTTTTGTCACGCCACTGGTGGTAGAGTGAGAGGATTTGACCACGCCATGGTGTTGGCAGAATAATGTTGTTTTTATCACGCTGTGAGTGGTGGCGTGATCAAAAGAGTATAATTATAAATAAAGTTAACGAGAGGTTAATAATAAAAATAAATTAAAAAATTGGTTCATTAATTAGAAAAGTTCCCAGTACATGTCAGTTGTACATATACACAGACCAGCAAAACAACTACTCACTGCTACACACCTATATAACTTCGTACTAGTATACTAGTTTTCAATGTGCTTGTTTCCATTTGTTTGGGATTTAAATCAAAGTTCAAACAAATCCCCCTATTCAAATAGGTTAGCATTTCAGTTTAATGGTTGAATGTTATGAAACGGCCCAAAATTTCAACAAAAAAAACATTAATCAAAACTTGTTTGAGTTTAGTTTCAATTTGGATTTTTTTTCTTCTCAGAAACTCACTTTCCTCTTTTGGCTTTCCGCTTCCTCCAGCCCAAAAATGCCCAGCGCCAAAACCGCTTCCTCTCCTGTCTTCTTCCTCCGTTTGTCATCAACTTTGCACCGCCTCCGTCTTCACCCCTGTCAGCGTCAACCTCACACCGCCCCCGCATCTCGCCAAAGCTTCGCCACCTCACCGCCTGCCTTCGTCGCACCATTAATGGCCCGCGCCAACACCACTCGCCTCGCGCCTTCGCCATGCCAACTCCCGCACCACCTACTCAACGCACCGCGTGTGCCGCGTCCGGCCTCGCCAACACATGTCCTTGCGCCAGTGAGACCGCCTCGCCATCGCAACATTGCCGTACCGCTACCTCTCCCCTTCCCTGGCACCAATTATGCCCTGCGACGCCACGCGCCAAGTCCACCCCAGCTGCGCACTGGCGCCACCACCTCCACGCACTATAAAAGCCACCCAATCCTGAGCTATAAGCATCGCCAACACCTCCTCAACCTCCCCTTCACCACCTTTCTGCCCTAACACCAGCGAATCACGGTAATTTCGTTGCTGCCTCCCTTCTTCCACGGCGAGCCTGAAGGAAAATTCACCGCTACAGCCCCTCCCTTTCCCTCCCAACCCCGTCACCACCACCGCCTCACCACCCAAAGCTTTCCTCCACCTTCTTTGCCCCTATCCCCGCTGCTAGTGTGTCGCCACCATGCACCATGGCCACGCCACCCACAGCTCACGCCTGAAAGTATCTAGGCCTCTAATAATGGTTTTGGTAATTAATGACAACAACATATTAAGGGACTAACTTGTGTGTTAAGATGTTTAAAGGTTAAGTCCCAATGGTCGAATGATGACAAGACTATTGGCAAAGCAAATGTGATGAAAGATCAACATGGATCAAGACAAAGGTATTGTATAGCCTAAGAACTCTTTTGTAGTTTTTACCAGTCTTGGTGTTTGGAGAGAAAACTGTGTTTATAGGATAAACGTCTGACGAGGATTAAAACCTCTATTTATTATTTAATTGATAAAGGACCATATGTCTTCGTGGTCATAACCCCTAAGGCTAACGACATCACTGATCGTGAGGATTCCAGAGGTTACACAATATCTAACCTAGTCGGAGAAGGTTCCCAACCTTCTCTCCGACCAGTCAAGAGCTCACAAAGCCTTGAACTGATATCTGGATCTAGTGCCAGATATATCCTCTACCGTGTGAAGAATGGAATATGTGCCGTATATTCCATACCACGTGACGATACGTAACTCTAAGACACATGAATACAGTCAAGTGGCTCACTGACATATAACCGTACAGCAGTTGACACATTGTCAACTGACGCTTCTCTCCGATCAGACGCGCTGCTTCTCAAACAGACGTCTCTTCCAGAGACAACTGCCAACTCTTCATCAACTACATAAGGAGGGTCATGATCAAGTGGAGGGGAGCAGTAACAAGAAGATAGATTGGGAAACACTCTCAGAATAGTATTGTATTCCCGAATTAGTCTTCAGTCTAGGTTACATATACCCATTGTAATAGCCAGTTCATAGCAATAAAGAGCTGTCTCATTACTTTCCAGGAGATACACGTTATTTTCCTCTTTTTGATCATATATTTATAAGATCGGCGATTTGATCGTCGACAACGTCGTACTATAAAGAGAGATCATGGCTAGTAGCTTGAGAGTCTATTTTTGTGCCATAATGATCAACTAGGGTTCTTCCATTACTTTGATTTGAGCTTCTAGAAAACTATTTTGAAAATCGATATGACCGCAAGTAATAGGCGGTACTACCGCAGGTCGGTAGTACCGATATTTACATGGCGGTACATATTTTTCCAAAGAGCATGTTTTAAGTGTTTTTTATCCTCTCTGATAATCGAAACGACTGCACTTCAACTGCAGTACTACCGCGGGTCGTAGTACCGATATTTAACATGATGGTACGTATTTTCCAGAGAGTATGTTTTTAAGTGTCTTTGATCCTCTCTGAAAATCGAAATGACCGTATTTCAACTACGATCATATCGCAAGTCGGTAGTACCGATATTTATATGACGGTACGTAAATTACAAAGAGCGTGTTTTTTTGGAGTTTTGATCTCCTTTGAGAATCGGTATGACCGCAAATTCTTGAGTGGTACTACCGGAGTGTGGTAGTACCTATTTTTATATGGCGGTACATTTTTTTTTCCAAAGAATGTGTTTTTCAATGATTTCTTGAGCTCTGGAAAACGGTAGTTCCGTTCTAGCCGAGCGGTACTACCGTGCTACGGTAGTACCTATTTCTAGTTGGTGGTAGTACCACAACTTTATTTTGTAACAGCTTGTTCAAAGCATTAAATGCTACTGTTCCGACCGTTGAGCAAAAAATCGGTAGTACTACGTTTCAACGGCGGTACTACCGCAAATCTACCTGCCTTCTAGCAGTAATTTTAGAGACCATTGAGCATTGTAATCTTGCATTGACATTCTTGATCTCATATACACTCTTCAACTACTCATTTGCATTGATTTCTAATTCTTAAGGTAGTTGAGAGCATTGAAGTGCATTGATTCATTAGTTGGTCATTTAGACACTTGTATTTCCTCAAGTAAAACTTGTGATATATTACTATTGGTGCTTGTCGGCACCTAGACGGCTTGGAAGAAGGAATTACACGGTGAGCTCCTCACGGAGATTGTGAAGAGTCTCAGTCAGATTGTGATGGGTGTTGTGCTCACTAACTCTGGAGCGGAGGAAGAGCAACTCTAGTGATCGAGGGTTAAGGCTTAATTCATGGAGCCAGTTTGATTCGTTCAAGTTTCCTTAACGTGAACTAGTGAAGATCGGCAAGTCTTCGATACCACAGGAAAAACTTCATTGTCTTCTTTGTGGTTTATTTCTTGTCTTTACTAATTTCGCATTTATATTCCTAGTTATTTACTTGTATAGAATTAATTGGCTAGAATTGTATCTAGTATTGACTTTGTTTTATATTCGTCTTAAAATGCTTAGTAGTTCTTATATTGTATTTGCTCTAGGAAGTGTTGATAGAGCAATCTAGCTTAAAATTGTCAATTAGTTAAAAAAAGTTTAAAAACCTCCTATTCGCCCCCCTCTAGTTGGTTATCCTTGATCCTATAATGCCGCCAAGACGCCTTGGGCCACCCCAAGACCCGCCACTGCCACCACCGTGACCCTCTCGGTTCACTGGTGTTCCCCGGCTGGCCAATTTGGCCAGAGCACCGCTGGAGAGCCGCCACGCCGTTCCCCTATTTCGGCCATGTGCCTCCACCGCCGCCCACCTTCACCGGACCTCCTCCAGCTGTGCAAGACACCAAATTAGGTTGCCCGCGCCTCACTGATGCTCCCTGCAACACTTGGCGCCGCCGCCGACCACCGCCGACAAAATTCCTGCTCAGCCACCATGGGAGCAAGCTCTAGCTCGCTGGGCCACCGAAGCGGATTGGCTTTTGGGCCTATAAAGCCAAATGAGATGAGCCCCGTACTATGCAAACACTATGCAACCAAACACTATTCATAGCCCAACCGACATGGCCCAACACTGTTCACTCCTGGCCCAAAACTGTTCAGACCGTTAGCAGCTCAATCCAAACCCATTGTTGTTCATTAAACCCAATCCACCCCGAATAGTGTTGGCATGACACTATTCAAACCAAACCAATAATGAATAGTACTAAACCCGGTATTGTTCATCTAAACCCGACACTATTTATACAAACCCTTATAAAATATACATATATCCATTTCGACCGTTTTGAGCCCGTAAATATCATTTTCAACTCTGTTTGGCCAAATCAAGCACCAAAAAAATCCCCACCATCCCATACCACCATTCTTTATATTCTTTCCAAATTTATTTAATTCTTGTTGTTCCCAGCTCGCCTTCTGTTGAGCTTGGACTTATTTATTTTATTTTCTTCCATGTTAGCATATGATTTTGTTGATCAATCTACATAGGAGTTGATCAAGGCACAAGATAGGTCAAGCCGGTCAAGGACTGCAGATATGGAGGCAAGTTGTATTCATTTTATCGTTTTGTCCTTATATTTCATGTAATTATATTATTACTTTCATTATCATATTTATGTCAATTACTTTAATATTCAAATAATACATAATACTTTTGAATGCCATGATGATTAGATATATCCTATCAACCCACATACAAACCCTCCTATTCTTTGTAGACTATATCCACCTTGACAAGTTTTGGTTACATAAATTGATAACTAAATATTAAGCATTGTCACACAATGTATTTATAAATTCTGAAAAACAGTATTGGCTAACCACCAATAGTTTTGGTGGAGAGCCGATGGTTGAGACAAAGAGGTTGGACAACCCAATAGACTTGATAAAAGCGAGTCAAGGGTGAGATCCGGAGGTGGGCAATCACGAGTTAGTGTTGGTTCATCGCCTCACTGTAAGACATGAAAGGACAAGAACCTTGTGTCAAGTAACAGACATATAAATCGCTCAACCACAGGTTTGGTATATCCAACTTGGCTTGGTACACTGCTCTTCCAATTGAATATCTACAGGGTGAATACCTGCTCTTGTTTGATAGAGTAGCCACAGTTTTGGGGTGGAACAGGAGTGGGTCTGAAGGGACACTAGCTGTCCTACACAACGGTAGGTACCGTCAGCATCAGGCTGCGAATTCCACCATTGGCCGGTGGTTTCCCTAGAGCTGTATGGTCCAATAACCTACCGAGTAGATGCTAGAAAGGTTGAGCAGTGAAAATGTCTTGTTATCTCAACTCAGTTGCACATTATTGTGTTGCGTGTTTATAGCTTGACAATACGAGTTTGAGGTATCTTGTGGGTAAAGTTGGGCAAGTTTGCAGAGTATAATCAATGGTATTCGAATATGTCTTTCTTCCGTTAATGAAGCTGTGTTCATGGATGATTCCAATATATGAGGTATAAGTAGAGATTTTGAGATGTTAAATTGGTAATTGCAATTGTTGAGTAAACCTCTAATGTTATATTAGTATGATTTTATTGTTTTAAAGATAAACTGAATTAAACTCAAAATGCATCCACATATACTTGATATGGTAAACCTAAACAAACCATTGAACTCCTGACATGTAGTTAAATAGCTTTCCCGTGTGGCTTGTTGAGTACGGTTGTGTACTCAATCTTGCTCAATTTTCATCAGAAGATTGAAGGACACCTTAGAGAATGTGTTAGGGTTGCGCCGTACTCAAGTTTTCATGTGGAAGTCTTTGATTCTTCTAAATGTAAGTTTGGGCTTAACATACTCATTTTGTTAATGCAAAATAGCCGTTAGACCATAATTTAATCAAATTAATGCTTGTCAACTGTTCGTAGACAGGTTTGATTCTATTTTATTTCGCAATCGAAATTCTAAGCTTTGTACAAACCGAGTATATCCTGTTTGAAAAATAGGATCGTTACTTGTTATTATTATTATTATTATTATTTTGTTGAACATCCGGACTACTGTACCCTGCTTGCTAATTGCTACATGGTCAATTCAGTCATGTCGAACAGAATAAATAAATTTCCAGTCTACATGCACACAAATTTTAGCGCCCATCAGCACCGGAAAAGTTGACACCGGCAGGATATCCTAATTCACACGTTCAACTTTGACATGCTCTTACTTAGTCGGTGCTACAAAACTGTACGTCGACCTAGATAATTGATTTTCTTTTCTTTTCTAGTGAGCAAAGCTGAAACTGGCACCGTGTCCGTGCATGCAACATGGTCAACCGCATTACCACACAGCACGTCTTCTCTAAGGCATACACATGTAGGCAACCAGATGAAAATTATTACTAACGCATAGGAAACGCCATTTTTCAGAAGGTGCATACTAGATGAGACTTTGACTCGTGGGTTTTCTTTTCTATCTAAAGTAAGTACTACCCTGCAGCTCACTCAAAACCCAAGTACGATGCACCCGAAATTTCCGAGCGACTGGACTCATCAGGCCGGGCGGCGTCCGGACAAGCACAGCCCGTCTGATTTGAACCGGCCAAACCCCAACCGAAGACCCACCACCAAAACGCGCCGTGCGCCCGAGGGAAACCGATCCAAGCAAGCACCTCGTCTCGCTCGCTCCCGCTAATCGATCCGGCCGGTCACGTACGACCGGATTTAGACCTCACGCACCATCCACCCACGTCACGTCACTTCGCTTAGAACGAGTCGCCGTCGCCGCCCCGTTTCCCTTCTGTATATATAGTCCCAGTCACACGCACAATCCCACTAGCTACTGCTCCCAAGTGCTAAGCAACGAGCAGTTGTTCTGCGTTGGTGCAAAACAGCGAGACTCTCTCTGTTTTGGGAGGCAGGTATGTCCGTGGCGACGGCGAGCAGGGGGATGCGCGCGCTGGCCGTACTTGGGCGGTGCGTGCGGGCGCCGTTCCGCGTGCTGGTCCGCGCGCGCGACCTGTACGTGAGCCGGATGACGGCGTGCGCGGGGGGCGGCCGAGGAGGCGGCGGGCCGGTGGGGCTGGTGGCGGTGCCGCGGTGCCAGAGCCACGGGTTCTACCGGTCGGCTGGCGGCGGCGACAACGACGTGCGGGAGCTCATCCGGGCCGCCTCGCGCGCCGGCCCGCCCAGGTCCGCCGGCGTCGGACCGCGGAGCCAGAGCGTGGCCATCGGGAGGATCGACGAGGACCGGCCGTGCGAGTTCGGGCTCGACGACGACGCGAGGGCGCAGGCGCTGGCCCCCAGGAGCAAGAGCTGCACCGCGGGACCCACGGCCAGGGCGGCGCGCAGGGTTGGCGTCGTGGCCGCCTAAACGCCGCCGGCAGTACGTCTGTATCGACGCACGTATGCATGGCTTGTAATACAAATATACGTACGAGACAGTGAGCTGAGGCTGCCGAGCTCGATGTCTGGAATAGCCGGGCTGATCATTTCTGCGTGGTGTACCTTCGAATTAGCTCTTTGCCGAGCAATAGCAAACGTAACATATGTCGAATACACCATGCATGCTTCGTGTCACCGAAATCGCGTCCACAGTTGTAGTCTGCCGGGCAGATTTTTGCTGTGGGCTTGTCCCCGTGAGGTGGTGCAGACGTTGGGCGTCTCACTGCACTGACAAGTGACAACGACCGCGCGCGGTATAGAATAGGTACAGCTTCTTGCGCGGGGGTATTTTTCGCGTCTTTCTTGACCGTCGCCATTCAAGAACGGGCGGGCGCCCTCAACGACTTCTCCTTTGTCGATCTCGGCACGCGTTTCTCGTACATCTTCAACAATGGAATGTTTGCGTCCGATGTGATAGCATATATATAATAGTAGCCCATTGCCGTCGCAATTAAAAAGGTGGCACTTGAGCTGACAAGAAGGAATAGGTATCTCCCTCGCAAGAAAGAAGAAGGATAAGAAGAAGGAACATGTATCTCGACGTATGAACGTGGAATTGTGCATAGACGTATGCACGTATGATGAATAGAATAGTGCATAGACATCCATATATATGTGAGAAAAACCATTCTTCTATTTTCTGTGATGTTCCTGCAAAATTGGTATGAAACTCTCGTGTTTCAAATGGTGCTTAGGATCTACACCATGATCCCAAATTCCCAATCTATTGTAGCAGGATCTACACCATGATCCCAAATTCCCAATCTATTGTAGCAACAGAGAGCTATACAGTAAGAAAGGGGACCCCTGGTGTTTTCGGAGTGACAAAGGTGTCCTCGAGAGAAGGGACCAATTGCTAATAAAATATGTGTGCTATTTGTTCCAAAGAAATGCATCTGCCTTATTACATGGGGGAATGTGGCTATTTATAGCCTCCTTAATAGGGTACTGACATTACTATCCTACCTCTAAAAGGGCCTTATGCGCCTAGGGGTTGCAGGAGCTTTTCCTCCTCCTGTACGTAGCCTTCGACCCACGGTGGACCCCCTAGGATCGGTCCACCGGGTTTGTGCACCTGGTCCACCGGTGCCCGAGGAGCCTCCCAGGGTGGCCCGGACGAACCACCGCTCCTGGTCTCGCGGTGCTTCGGTGACCCTCCGGTAACCTCTGGGCTTCATCCGGGGCATCCTGAAGGGGCGCCTGGGACTGCCGAAGTAGCCCTAGAGACCCGCTGCTCCTGGCTTTGAGGTACTCTCGAGACCCTCCAGGGAGGCTCTGGGTCTTCTCTAAAGCCTCCCGAAGGGCTCCCGGTGCGCCCCGAAGGGGGCCTTTGCATTCACCGGAGGATCCGCTGCTCTTGGCAACGAGGCACCCTAGAGACCCCCCGGGGAGGCTCCGGCTCTGCTCCGGAGACTCCCCGAAGGGGCTCCTGGTGCCCCCTGGATAGGGGGCCTTGGTGTTCACGGGTCGTGGGGTCCACCTGTGGTCTTAACTGGGTCGTAGGGGCCAGTGGGGCCGCCCCTACGACAAGCCCCTCACGGTCGAGGTCCTGCTTCGTCAAGACTGAAACCGCGCCATTCCCTCTTAGGGTCCACACACACTGTCCCCTTCGGCCTGGCAAAGCGTGCTTGAGTTGTTTCCTCTAGTGGGTGTCTCTTTTGGGGATGTTCCGATGTGTTCTTGATCTGCTTTTGTTGTGGTCAAACAACATTCGAGCCTGTGGTCGGAAGATTCTTGTCACGACCATATTCAGTTGACCGATAGTCTCGATGGCGCCTCTCTGGGCAAGGCGTGCCACCATTGGTTGCCGCACTGTGACGTCGTTAGGCGTATGTGCGATGAGATGGCCTGTAGCCGCTAGCCCATTTAAGGGCCACATGTCAACTAATGATTGGCGCGTGCCTCTTCGGCTTCTATGCCACATCGTTTCGTGGGCTTGATGCGGCTATAAACAGGGGGTTAACCCCCCTTCTAGCATTGCCCTCCATTCCAAAAACCCTAGTCGTTGTTGTTTGTGTGAGTTGCTTCTTCAAGAATCCTAGCTCCGGTGCCCTTGTCTTCCTTGGCGCCATGACAAGCGGCCTAGAGATGGTGATGGGGTGGTTGCTTACACCGACGAGCTTGGCCGCTCGTCAGTGACACCGCAAGTCCTACGTACCCTAAGGGGTGAGGGGAAATTGTTGGACTTTTCGATGGCGCAGACCCTTGGCTCGGAGACAACGCCAAAGCCTGGGGAGGACGAGGCTGTCGTCTTCGTCGCCTTCTTTGATGCCGGCCTTCGATTTCTCTGTGTGGAGCTGGTGGTGTATGTGCTCTAGCTGTATCGGGTGGAGTTGGCGCAGCTGACGCCCAACTCCATCGTCAAGCTCGGCATGTTCGAGTGGGTGATACGGTCCGGGTGCGAGTGGGGAGGGTGGGCTTTTCGCGTATCTTCACAACGGGCGGTGTCAACCGAAGAAGAAGAAAGATACCGGCAATACACTCATCTTCGGGAGCGTCAACTTTAAGCTAAAGGTGCGTTGTATCCGGTATTTGCCGACTCCATCGACCAGGAACCGGTGGGAGACTGACTGGACCCGACGGTGGTTTTACCACAACTTCCCGTGGACGATGGCTTGCGCTCGACCGGAGGGCCCATCCAACTGACCCCTCCCCGGAGATTGACCTAACGTCGAAGGAGGCGCTTCTCCAGCTGCTACTGACCGCGACGTGGAGGCTATCCACGTGGGATCTTGTGGAGGAGTTTTGCGCGCTTCGGGTGTGACCCCTCACGCAGGTTGGGACATGAAGCTCAAGGCGGCGAGGGGTGGGCTCCCCTCCTTCGATCTATCGGGGCGAGGAGGGTAACAACTATTGTCTCTTTTTATTGCTACATACATATAACTTTTGACCCTGTCATAAAGGTGGTCGTGTAGTGCTGCCAATCGATGAGGTTGCGTGGGTTGCAGAGCAGCTGCTAGGCCCCTATACCGGGGAGGAGCACGCGAAGCAGGGGCTGGTGGTGCATGAGCCTCATCTGAACCGGGCGTACCTAGACCCGGCTGTCCGCCTGGCGGAGCAACCCGACCCCGACGAGGGGAGGAGGAAGAAGAACCGGGTGCTAGAGGAGCTGAACGCCGCGGGGTCGATTGACGCGACGCCCTTGTGATGCGTTGGAGATGGGGGCATGGGAGGCTCCCGCAACACAATGGTGGACATGGTGGAACGTCCACCGAAGGCGGCACAGGGTGCCGCGAGTCAGGTCGAGCATGTGAGCTCGACGGTCTCTTCTTCTGGTGCGCGCCCGGTTTCTCCGGTGGCTGTTGCCAAGGGCGCGATGGTGCGAAGAGGATGGCTAGCTCGTTCCGTGTGGCGAGCCTGGCTCTTGAAGAGTCTTCGGCCAGAAGCCTTCGCAAGTGTACGCTCGGGGGTCCGAGGATACCATGGTGGAGGCACCTGTTCCAGCCCAGGACGTGACCGGTGAGTTCCTCGCACGCACATTTTGGTCAGTGCGACTATGCTGACTTGACGTTTTTGGCCATGGGCGCTGTCTATTTATACACTCGTGCTTGCGGAGGGCTACAATGTGCACCGGGGCTGAAGGCCATGCACGGTGTCTGTTTATACACTCATGCCTGCGGGGGGCTTCGGTGTGCACCGGGGCCGAAGGCCATACGTTGTGTGCATTTATACACTCGTGCCTGCGGAGGGCCACAGTGTGCACCAAGGCCGAAGGCCATGGGCAGTGTCTGTTTACACACTCGTTCTTGCGGAGGGCTACGGTGTGCACCGGGGCCGAAGGCCGTGCGCGGTGTCTATTTATACACTTGGACCTGCCTTCCTGTTGGACGACAAAATGCCAAAATGTTATTACAAATACATGCCCCCGCTGCGTTAAGGCCGGCGGTGGCAGTTTTTCGGGCGCAACCGGTTTTTACATTAGCTTATGGATATAATTTTTGGAGGCTTTTTGCGTTCCATGTGTGGTCTAGATGCTTCCCTTCGAGTGTTGCGATGTAGTAGGAGCCTTCCCTTATGTTTCGGGTGATGATGTATGGTCTTTCCCATTTGGACTCTAGCTTGCCTAGAGCCGTGGGGTTCGTCGCTCGCTTTAGCACCATATCGCCTAGTGCTAGGGTGTGGATCTTGACCTTCCTATTGTACACCTTCGCGATGCCTTCGGTGTACTTTGTCATGGTTGAAATGACCTGTTCGTGATGCTCCTCCCGGAGGTCCAAAGATGTGTTGCGATCTGCGGGGTTCCCGTTCTTTGTTGCCTGGAGGGACTTTGCCGCAAACTCGCTCAGGGTCATTGCTTCATCTCTGAACAGGAGTTTGAACGGAGAACCCGTGGCCCTTGTCGGTGATGTGCGGAGTGCCCACAATGCTTTTTGGAGCTCGTCGGGCGAGGGCCCTTCAGCAAGCCCACCAGGCGCTTCGTTAGTCCTGCTAGTAGGTGATGAGTCACGGCGGCCCGATCTTCCGATAGGTTCGATTTGGTTCGTCGTGAGGACGTTGACGCTTTGAGGCTTCCGACCAACAGATCGTCACCTCGCAATTCGCTACACCCGCACGCCTGTCGTTATCGACCACGCTTGCACGCGATCGACCTTACCACGAAGGTTATTGTTCCTGCAAGCAATCGAAGCAACTCACAAGAACAAGGTAGATGCAATCTGAATTGTATTGCGGATATAGATGAAGTTTACAAGTGGGGTTCCTCAAACCGATAATCGGCGAAACTGCAGTTGGCAGAATAATCTAAGAAAAACCCGCCTCTAAACTACGGCCATCAGATATATATAGGGGACGTGAGGAGGTCGACCTAGGGTTGTGCGGTAGTGGGATGAGGCGTACACAACTGGACTCGATCTCGTCACGCTTACAAAGTCTTATTAGTTTCCAAACGGTGACGCAAACCTTGTGTCGCGTATTTCAGTCGAAGATCTAGTCGTAGGATCGGTCCTAGGGTGGTCTTGAGGAGTCCATGCTATCTTTGGTCATAGATTGTGTCCAACGAGTTGTGCTCGCCTCGCTCGGTCGTAGAGTGCTCCCAACGAGTCATCTGGTCGTAAGCCTTCTTGAAGTGGTCGAGGCCTTGCGAATCGGTCGTGGACCTTCTTGAACTGGTCGTAGGCCTTCTTGAAGTGGTCGAGACCTTCTTGAACTGTCGTAGGCCTTCTTGAAGTGGTCGTAATCCTAGATTTACGAGTACAAGTAAATCATCTCCATTAGGCAAAGATCATAGAGTTCTCAAATAATACACTCGACCCTAGAAACGATTTTACCTCGATAGATTAAGTCGCGTGCTCTAGCTCTTGTCATAGGACCTTGTAGTCCAACACCCAAACTGGAAGGTCTTGTGTAGTACGTGTGTCCGAAGGAGGGATGTCCTCATCATACTCCCTTCTTGAATTGGAGTCGTCCTCGACTCAAGCTCATCTTCTTCTCCCACGTATGGTTTCAAATCGAAATGTTAAATGTGGGGCTAACCCCAAAATCTGCGAGTAATTCTAACCGATATGCATTATCATTTATCTTCTTAATTATCTTAAACGGTCCTGCACTCTAGGCATCAACTTTGATTTTCTTAATTCCTAAATCTATCCTTTCTCAAATGCACCCAAACTAAATCACTGGTTCTATTTTGACAACTTTCCTACCTTTATTTCCAAAAACCCTATACTTTTCAATCATCGCTCTATATTCTCTTTAGTGGTCTCATGCAACTTGAGAATAAATGCAAGACGCTTCTTGGCATCTAGATTTATTTTTTCGAGGTTGGTAAAGGTAGTAAATCAATAGGAGCACGGGGTTAAAACCATACACTACCTGAAACGGACTTACCTTGTTGGTGGAGTGTATCGACCTATTGTAAGCAAACTCAATATCACGGTAAACACTCTTCCCACATCTTCAAGTTCTTCTTTAAAACAGCCCGCAACATGGTGGATAATGTGCGGTTGACAACCTCCGTTTGTCCATCAGTTTGGGGATGACACGTAGTAGAAAACAGCAGCTTTGTCCCCAATTTATTCCAAAGCGATCTCCAAAAGTGGCTCAAAACTTCGCATCGCGATCCGAGACAATAGTATTGGGCACTCCATGTGTTTAAGCGATTTCCTGAAAAACCAATCAGCTATGTTTGTAGCATCATCGCTCTTGTGACAAGATATAAAATGTGCCATTTTAGAAAATCGATCCACTACGACAAATATACTATCTCTCCCCCTCTTTGTCCTAGGCAATCCTAAAACAAAATCCATAGAAATATCCTCCCAAGGGGCACTAGGAATAGGAAGAGGCATATAAAGTCCATGTGGATTGAGACGGGACTTAGCTTTGTTGCATGTAGTGCAGCGAGCCACGTAGCGCTCGACATCACGCCTCATCTTTGGCCAAAAGAAGTGGGTGGTCAGCACATCTTCTGTCTTTTTTGCTCCAAAATGCGCCATCAAACCTCCTCCATGTGCCTCCTGTAACAACAAAAGACGAACAGAGCTAGCTGGAATGCATAGCTTGTTAGCACGATAGATCAAACCATCATTCAACACATAGTTATTCCATATCTTCCCTTCTTTACAATGTTCAAGCACTTCCTTAAAGTCCAAATCAGTGACATATAAACTCTTAATGGCCTCCAAACCAAAAATCTTATGGTCAAGTTGAGATAACATGGTATAACGTCTAGAGAGCGCATCAACAATCACATTGTCCTTACCTTTCTTATGCTTTATGACATATGGAAATGACTCAATAAATTCTACCCAATTAGCATGTCGTTTATTCAGTTTAGCTTGACTTCTAATATGTTTTAGCGATTCATGATCAGAATGTATAACAAATTCTTTGGGCTATAAATAATGTTACCAAGTTTGAAGCACACGAACTAAAGCATACAATTCTTTGTCATAGGTGGAATAATTCAAACTAGGCCCATTTAGTTTCTCGCTAAAATATGCGACCGGTTTACCTTCTTGAATCAATACACCACCTATTCCAATCCCGCTAGCGTCACATTCAATCTCAAAAGTCTTACCAAAATCAGGGAGTTGGAGTAGGGGTGCTTGGGTGAGCTTCTCTTTCAACAAGTTGAATGCCTTCTCTTGCGCAGGTCCCCATTGGAAAGGCACTCCTTTCTTTGTCAATTCATTCAATGGTGCGGCAATGGTGCTTTGAAATCTCGCACAAAACGCCGATAGAATCCAAGAAGGCCGTGGAAGCTCGCTTTGTGACACGATGGTCGGTGTCGGCCGCCTTTGGATGGCTACAATCTTTGTCTCATCCACCTCAATTCCTGTGGTGTCACAACATATCCAAGAAACGCAACTCGATCGGTGCAAAAGGTGCACTTTTCGAGGTTACCAAACAAACGTGCGTCTCTCAAAGCATTAAAAACAGCACGTATATGATTCAAATGTAGCTCATGTGACTTGCTATAAATCAAGATATCATCAAAGTAAACCACCACAAATTTTCCAATGAAAGGACGTAAAACCTCGCTCATCAAACGCATAAAAGTACTAGGTGCATTAGTTAGACCGAAAGGCATAACTAACCACTCATATAATCCGAACTTAGTTTTAAAAGCGCTTTCCATTCATCTCCTAATTTCATTCGGTGGTAACCACTCAAGTCAATCTTTGTGAAAATAATAGAACCACTCAATTCATCTAGCATGTCGTCTAGCCTTGGGATAGGATGACGATACCTTATAGTAATGTTATTAATGGCTCGCAATCAACACACATACGCCAACTACCGCCTTTCTTAGGAACCAAAAGAATCGAACAAAGACAAGGACTAAGGCTTTCTCTTACGTACTCCACGGTCCGTAAGATCTTGGACTTGTCGCTGAATTTCCTTAGTCTCCTCCGGATTGGTCCTATATGCAAGACGGTTTGGCAAAGTCGCTCCCGATCAAATCAATTTGATGCTCTATCCTCGAATAGGTGGTAATCCCGGGTACCTCACCGAATACATCCACATACTCCCGCAAAGGTTAGCAACAAAGGAGGCAAAGAGCTAGCTATATCCTCAAGCGAGTATAAGGCATTTTGCATATCAAAGCATAGCATGGCAACTCATTATCACAAATTTTAGCAAGTTCAGATTTAGTGGCAATCATAACACATCCCTTCAATTTAATCCCCTCGGACTTAGGACTAGACGCCACTTTCTCCCTTTTAGGTGGGAAAACACGCTTTGCTACTTGCTAATTTTCGTAATCATGCTTATCGGTTTTTCTTTCATTTTAGCGCTTCTTCTTCATCTTTCAAAATCTCACCGTGTCAAAGGCAATAACTTAATCTTCTTGCCCTTGTGTAAGAACAGTAGGTATTAGCTCTACCATGGTGCAAAACATCATTGTCATATATCCAAGGCCTCACCGAGCAATAAAGAGCAGACTTGCATCGGTACTATATCAAAGTCGAACTATCTTTGTATTTACCACCTGAAAATTGCACGCTCACAACTTTGTTTACCTTTAACTTACCACACGAATTGAACCATTGGATGTAGTAGGGCGTGGGTGGGGTTGTGTGGTCAAGCCAAGCTTCTCGACCATCTCTGAGCTTGCAAGGTTGTTGCGGCTCCTCCATCAACGATGACTCTGCAGCTCTGTCCTTCACAAGAAATCTGGTTTGAAACAAGTTATGCCGCTGATTTTGCTCGCTCTTCCACTTGTGCGCTCGGCACTCGCTTGCAACAAGGCTCATATGATACTCGGTGTCAGCAGCCTACTTGCTCCTCTACACCATCGGCATCACCGCCTGTCTCGTCTCCTCCACTGCAATGTTAGCCGCAAGTACATATTCATCCTCAATATCACTAGTACTTACATATCCACCGTGCTCAGAGTGGCAAGGTATGCTCACGACTTGGGCATCCTTCATGACGTGTCCCATTCCTTGCAACGGTGGAAATAATCCGGTGGTACGACCGGTGGAAGAAACCGAGGAAGAACTCTTGGTCGGAGCCCATACACTAGTAGGTTTGCTTACCTCGGTGCATGTGATGTGGTCGGAGGTGCTTCTGAACGCACCCTACTCGAGGAGGGGGCAGCAGACCGTGTAGCTGAAAGTGGGGGTGTTTTGGCTTGCCCCGGCACTGGTCGTGGTGTAGACATGCTCCCAAAATTGTTCCTTGGCCTCTGTTGTCGCCCTTGCAATTCTTTTTCTGCCAACATGCAAGTTGGAACAATCTAGGGACACTATCGTATTCTTTGTAATCCACTATGTCCTGAATTTCACGTCTTAATCCTCCATAAAAATATGCTATTGCAGCTTCTTCATCCTCAATAATATCACAACGCAACATGCTAATTTGTAGCTCCTGATAATATTCTTCTACGGATCTATTACCTTGATTTAAGCGCCTGTAATTTATTACGCAAATCACGCTTAAAAGAAGGTGGGACAAATCACATTACGCATAGCAACCTTTAAACCATCCCACGTAGTAGGCGCTAATCCTTCGGTGCAAACCCTATTCCACCAAATGATGGCAAAGTTTTTAAATTCACTTGTGGCTTGCCTAACTCTATGCACTTCAGGAACTAAGTGAGCATTCAATTTTTGTTCTACCGTCATCTCCCAATCTAGATATATTTCTGCATCATAAACACCCGCAAAAGATGGTATAGTGAACTTGACTTTAGCATATGGATCATCATGGGCATTATGTTGTTGAAAATCGTTACCTCTCATACCTTGACGGTTGAAGTTCGGCCGTTCCGTTGTCGTGCATCAAAGGCGCCGTGGTCGTGCATCTCATTATCATTATCAAACTCATGGTCATAGGTCGCACCATGAGGTTTCACACGACCAACGCTTGGTGGTCGATTCACCATTCTTTCGAGGCGTAGTGAGCGCCGCAATACTATCGCTGATTGAACGTTGTAATGTGATCGTGGTAGCTTGAAGCTTCCTGTCGATGTCCTCATTAACGGTAGTGCGTTGTTCATCCAATAGCGTCATGAGCTCTTCCCTCAAAATACACTCTTGCGCATCCAATCCTTCACCTGACATGGTTAGTAGGAGACAAAAGACAACACAAAGGTATTATCCCTATCACTATTAGGTGGTCGGAGGGTGGAATCACACACTCTCAAGCGTCTTACCAAGCTCTTATGAGTTTCTTACCAAATTGCAGCAGGTGGTCTGATCGGCGAAGGTGGGATGTACGATCACGGCGGAGGCGAATGCGAGTATCCAATCTGAGGGTCGAAAGTATGTGGAGCTCGGATAGGTAATGTTTAGTAGCAAGGAATAGCAATAATGAAATCAGATTAGCAAAGCTGAATAAAAGTCCACAAGACTCGCCACGATTCTTGTGGCCCAAACGCGTTCCTAGAACTAGCTCAAGCAAACGGAAGGATGGGTAGATACAAACACAATCGGATCCAAAATCACAAAGCAACTCCTTCTTTTCTTCTTCTTTTTTTTTGCACTCTTTGCTTTCTTTCTTTCTTTCTCTTTTTTTTTTGGACTGCAAAAACCCAACATAGGGTTTCCTTTTTTTTTTGCGAATGTGACCTTGACTCAAAACTCTTCAAAACCCTTTTCTGGTTCTATGGATATATATGGGTCACAAATTTTTTCCGGAGAGCAGGGGTAAAAAGGTAATTAAAAGATACTCTCTCTCTCTCTCTCTCTGAACTTTAGCTATGGGAAAAATTCGACCAATCGATTGTTTTCGACCGTGGTGGGGTGTCCGAGAGCAACAAGATAATAAACAGGGTTATCGGACACGAGTGGTTGGTCGAATCCGACCAGGCGTTCGTTTCCGACCAGGTGGAGAAGCCGAATCCGAGTAGGTGGTCGTATGGGGGTGGTGTTGTGGTCGTATGGGGGGGTGTCTAGATGATCGACACAGCAAGGACTCGACGCTAGAAACTAGATTACGACGACTAGACCAAGAACAAAGACACCGACGGTGGACTCGAATTCAACAACGCTAAACCGAAAACACAATTGCGAAGGCACAAAGTGGTTTGGACAAATGGAATAATTACGATCTAAATTTTTTTTGTAGGGCAATTTTACGGACTCTAGGTGATGGAACAAAACTCACAAAAGGGATAAACGAAATTACCTAACGGGCAACCTTAGCTCGATACCACTTGATGAGTCACGGCCCGATCTTCCGATAGGTTCGATTTGGTTCGTCGTGAGGACGTTGACGCTTTGAGGCTTCCACCAACAGATCGTCACCTCGCAATTCGCTACACCCGCACGCTGTCGTTATCGACCACGCTTGCGCGATCAACCTTACCACGAAGGTTATTGTTCCCGCAAGCAATCAAGCAACTCACAAGAACAAGGTAGATGCAATCAATTGTATTGCGGATATAGATGAAGTTTACAAGTGGGGTTCTCAAACCGATAATCGCTAAACCGCAATGGCGTAATAATCTAAGAAAACCCGCCTCTAAACTACGCGGCCATCGATATATATAGGGGACGTGAGGAGGTCGACCTAGGGTTGTGCGGCCGTGGATGAGGCGTACACAACCCGACTCCGATCTCGCCACGCTTACAAAGTCTTATTAGTTTAAACGGTGACGCAAAGACCTTGTGTCGCGTATTTCGGTCGAAGATCTAGTCGAGGATCGGTCCTAGGGTGGTCTTGAGGAGTCCATGCTATCTTTGGTCATAGATTGTGTCCAACGAGTATCGTGCTCGCCTCTCGTCGTAGAGTGCTCCCAACGAAGTCATCCGGTCGTAGGCCTTCTTGAAGTGGTCGAGGCCTTGCGGAATCGGTCGTGGACCTTCTTGAACCGGTCGTAGGCCTTCTTGAAGTGGTCGAGACCTTCTTGAACCGGGTCGTAGGCCTTCTTGAAGTGGTCGAATCCTAGATTTACGAGTACAAGTAAATCATCTCCATTAGGCGAGATCATAGAGTTCTCAAATAATACACTCAGCCCTAGAAACGATTTTACCTGATAGATTAAGTCGCGTGCTCTAGCTCTTGTCATAGGACCTTGTAGTCCAACACCCAAATCTGGAAGGTCTTGTGTAGTACGTGTATCCGAAGGAGCGATGTTCTCATCAGTAGGTTGGCGTTAGCCCGTTCGATCGCCCCATTCGACTCGGGGTGTACGACGGATGCGAAGCATATTGTGGTGCCTATGTTCTGACAGAATATTTGGAAGGAGGCAGAATCAAACTGGGTGCCGTTGTCGGTGACGATATCACGGGGCACCCCATAGCAGCAGATGATGTTCTTCCATGCGAAGCACTGTGCTGCTGCGGCCGTCTGGAGAAGTACTCGATGGAGACGAAGGCAAAATGGAGGTTGCCTTGGCTGTGGGGAATGGACCGATGATGTTGTGCCCCGAAGGCACGGCGGGCCGACCGGGCCAAGGGTCAGAAGCGGACCGCATGCGCTTCGAGTGGTGATCGCCCATTGGCGTACTCGGCGATCTTTGGACTAAGTCTTGCGCGCCCGAGCACAGTTGACCGATAGAAGCCTTGGCGGAAGGTCTCGCGACGAGGCCTTGAGGCGCTTGATGTGCACCATAGAGGCTCTCGTGTATTTCCCTTAGGAGGATTGCCCTTCTGTCTAGGAAATGCATCGCAGGAGGGGAGCTCAAACGCTTCCCTTGTACAGCTGGCCGTTGATGATGTGGTAGTTCCAGGATCGTTGCTTTATGCGGTTTTCTTTTGCCATGTCTTCAGGCTCCTCTCCTGCGAGATACTTGAGGATAACATCATGCCAATCTGCCTTGTCGACGAGGAGCACGAGACGAGCATTCTGCTGTTCTTCGGGGGTAGCCCCTGGTGCTTCTGGGTAGGGATGGCAATCGGGCGCAGCAGGTACGGGTAGTGCTCGCCCATACCCGTACCCGCGACTCCGAATTCCCCCCACGGGTATACCCGCGAAGGACGACGGGTGAAAAACCTCGCCCATACCGTCGCTCATGGTACTGTCGCCCCGCAGGCATACCGTTTACTCCGCGAATAATGCATGCATGGCGTGGGTACCCATCGCCCGCGTACATGCTCGTTACCCACGAGCAATGTATACATCAAATTCATCATAATTCACACATCAATGGTGCATCACACATTCAACAACTAATAAAGTTCATCACAATTCACATATCATGTTCGACAAGACAACTAATCAAGTTTAACAAATAAAATACAAATACAAATTGACATAGTTTCTTACACATGTGGGTAGATTACGTAATCAGGCGAAACGGCACAGGTGGAGCTTACCCATGCACATACTGGATTTAGATGGGTAAAGAATTGTGCCCGCTTTCATACCCGTGGGCAAAGAAAGAGCGCCCATACCCGCCTCCATTAGGGTGATTCAGCGCACGCTGTGCGGATGTCGGCACAATTGCCATCCCTACTTCTGGGGCAATTGATGGGGTGCACAAGATGCCATTATGCACGCCAAAGCGGTGGGCGTTCATTAGAGCCGCCGACCGCAAGTATGTCTGCCGCCTCGTTACTGCTCCGTGGGATGGTTTGGACTGTTATGCCGAGGAAGTGTTTGGCTTCGGCCCGAGCCACCGCCAGATATTTGAACATTTCCGGATCTCTTGTCGTAAACGATTTGTCAAAGAGTCATGTAATGAGGCGGGAGTCGCTTTTGATGATTATGAATTTCCCTAGTGCCCTTGCCTTTCGTAGGCCTAGCAGCAGTGTTGGGAAGTCAAGACGGGTAGCATGGGAGATGCTCCGCCCATCCGGGGTGTCCAAGACGGCCACGGCCCCGACCCTTGCTGCGCACTATGATCCGTCGGTGTATATTATCCAAGGCGCTTCAATCTTACTCGCGGTTGATCTTCAGGTTGTGGGGTCCATTCGGTGATGAAGTCACTAAGGCCTGCAACTTGATGGCTGTGCGCACAACGAAGATGATGTCGAAGGGTGTTAGCTCGGCCGCCCACTTGCCTATGCGGCCCGAGGCGTCCTTGTTCTGTAACATGAGTGCTAGCGGGTAGGACATAGGGATCGTGATGGCGTGTGCCAGGAAGTAAGGTCGGAGCTTGCATGAGGCTATGAGGAGGGTATATGCCAATTTTTCTAATTCTGTGTATCTGGCCTTTGCCCCTTGAAGGGCCTTTGAGACGTAATACACTGGGCGCTGCCCGTTGTCCTCCTGGATGAGGACTGTGCTGATGGCGGACGAGGAGGTTGTGAGGCACAACAGGAGCTTCATGCCTGGTTTTTGGCTTGCTAGTATTGGCAACTCGGTGAGGTATTCCTTTAGTTCCAGGAACGCCTGCTGGCAGGCTTTGGTCCATCTAAATAGCTCCGCCCCCCTGAAGTGTCTTGAAGAACGGTAGTGCCCTCTCCACCAAGCAGGACAGGAACGAGCTGAGGGCGGCAAGGCGTCCTGTTAGCTTTTGGCCTTCTCGGGCACTGCAAGGGGGCTTCATCTCTTGGTCGGCCTTTATTTTATCGGGGTTGGCCTCGATGCCCCTTTCGGACATGAGGAACCCCAAGAGCTTGCCCGCCTTGACGCCGAAGGTGCACTTCTTGGGATTGAGCATGATCCCCCTGTTCACAGGTTGGTGAATGTTTCCTGCAGGTCCACCGCATGTGAGGCTACGAGCCTGCTCTTGATGACTACATCGTCCATGCATGCTTCTACGTTGCGGGTGAGCTGTTCGGCTAGTACCTTTGTGATGAGCCGGTGAACGTGGCACCCACATTCTTCAGGCTGAAGGGCATGCGGGTGTAGCAATAGGTGCCCAGGGGGGTGATGAAGGTCATATTGAGTTCGTCCTCTTTTGCCATGAATATTTGATGGTAGCGAGTAGGCATCGACGAAACTCATAAGCTCGCAGCCCGAAGTGGCGTCCACGAGTTGGTCGATGCAAGGCAATGGGAAGTCATCCTTTGGTGATGCCTTTTTGAGGTCAGTGAAGTCAACGCACATGCACCACTTTCCCGTGTTTTTCTACACGAGGACGGGGTTGGCCAGCCACTCGGAGTACTTAATCTCGCGGATGACTCCTAATTTCAAGAGTTTGGTGATTTCCTTCTTTCTTGGCTTCCGTTGCTCCACCAACATGTGACACAATTTTTGCTTCTTGGGCAACGTGTCGCCTCGCAGGGTGAGGCGGTGCTCGATGGTTTTCCACGCGACGCCAGGGATATCCCCCGGGCCTCAGGTGAAGACATCTGCATTGCTGCGGAGTACCTGGAGGATGGTGTCGCATGTCGCAGCGGGGAGTTCGGCTCCAAGGGCCAGCGTCTACAGGATGGCGTTGTATTAGTAAGGCATCTGGACGATGTCGAATGTGACTATTTCGGTCCGGGAAGCGAAGTCGTCGCTGAATGTGATGGCCAGGTTTATCTGACCTAGGGCCATCATGGGTCTACCCTCGAAGCCCACCAAGGGGGTGCTTGGGGGTGACAGGCGGTCCCTAGGGATCATCATCTTGTCAAAAGCGTCCGCAAACAGTAGGTCTACGGAGCTTCCTTCGTCCACGAGGACGCGTTTGACATCAAATTCTGCGATGTTGGCCGAGGTGACAAAGGGGTCCTGGTGCGGGAAATAGATGCCTCGAGCATCCTCGGGGCCGAAGGTGGCAGAACTGCCGATGACACAACTTATGTGAGAGCGCCTCCAAGCTCACTATCAGCCGACGAGTGATGTTATGTACCTCTCAATTGTGCACCAGGCACATTCTCTTAAGTAACTCGATGCCACCGTGGATGACTTCTACCAACAGATGTCTGAGGTGTGGCATCAGCTTGACTCTCTAGGGCTGGATGTCTGCTGAACCTATCCCTATTGTGTGCAGCTCCGTGCTCACCAGGAGACTCACCGTCTCTACGACTTCCTGACGCGTCTCGGCTTGAGTTCGAGACTATGCGTGCTCAGCTCCTAACTTGCCACCCGTGCCCGAGCTTGGTGGAGGCCCTCACAGGTGTGCGTGCTGAGGAGACTCGTTACCATGGCGCGGCTCAGATGCAGGCTGTCTTGTATGCTTTAGCACCTGCTACTTTGCATGTTTCTTCAGTACCAACTGTGATCCCTCTCGCAGCTCCCAGCGCACCAGTGGTTGCTTCCTCTCTGCGGGTCTCCACTGTACCCACTACTAGCATAATGACCACAAGTACCAGGACTGCTACAAGCAGAGGAGAGACCAAGGTCGCTGGGGTGGACGTCCCCTGAAGGGCTCTGGAGGTTCCTCCCACTCAGGAGCTGGTGCTTCTTGCCAGGGCTCCTCCGGTGATGCCACACAGCAGCTCCTCTCACTGCTCCAGCGCCTCGGTATCGGCTCGTCCTCACAGTCTGTGGGTTCTGCTTGTCTAGCTCTTGCTTCTCAACAATCTTCCACACCTATATGGATCTTGGACTCTGGTGCTTCCTTTCACATGACACTAGATTCTACCCACCTCACTTCTGTGTGTCTCACGGTTTTTTCTTCCACTATTTAGACTGCAGATGGTACTTCTCTTCCTGTTGCAGGCTGAGGCACCATTTCTACTTCTTCTTTTCATGTTCCTGTAGTCTCTCATGTTACTCAGCTTACTACACAGCTTATGTCGGGTGGTCAGCTCACTGATCATGACTGTTGTGTTGTTGTTGAGTCTTACTCTTGTTGTGTTCTGGACCGCCGCACGGGGACTATGCTTGGTACTGGCTCTTGGCGCCTGTGATTCGCAGCGTCTTTGTGAGCTCGCCTGGCTCCATCTTTCTTCCGCTGTCTCCACCAGCCAGTCAACCACTACCACTACATCTGGTCTTGCTACGTCCTCCACTACCTCATTTGCTCAGTGGCACCATCGTCTCAATCATCTCTACAGATCGCGTCTATCATCACTAGTAAGTCATGGTGTTCTTGGGTTTGTTTCTAGGGACACATCTTTACATTGTATGTGTTGCAAGCTTGGCAAGCAGCTGCAGCTCCCCTATCCCTCTAGTGATTCTATTTCTACTCATCCTTTTGACCTTGTTCACTATGATGTTTGGGATCCGGCTCCCTTCGTTTCGAAAGGGGGTCATTGATACTATGTGATCTTTATTGATGATTATTCTCGTCATACTTGGATCTACTTCATGTCCTCTCGCAGTCACGTTCTCTCTATTTACCAGATGTTCTCCACCATGGTTCACACCCATTTTGATTTGGCCATTCATATGTGTCATGCTGACTCTGCTGGTAAGTATCTATCTGCTACTTTGTGTCGCTTTCTCGTTGAGCAGGGTACTCTTCTCCGGTACTTCTGTCCTGGTGCTCACACTTAGAACGATGCTCTCTGAGTGTAAGCATCATTACTTACTTGAGACCGCTCGCGCTCTTATGCTTGCCTCACTTCTAGGCTGAGGCTGTTTCCACTGCTGCTTTTCTCATTAATATGCAGTCTTCCACTGCTCTTCAGGGTTCTACTCCTGCTGAGCGTCTCTATGGTTGAGCCCCAGAGTACAGTCACCTTCTCAGTTTTGGCTGTGCCTGTTTCGTCCTTCTTCCACCTCGTGAGCGTACCAAACTAACTGCTCAGTCAGTTGAGTGTGTTTTTCTTGGCTACAGTCTTGAGCATAAGGCCCGCTCGGATGGTTCCCTTGAGCGCTACAAGGCTCATCTTGTGGCTCGTGGTTTTTAGCAAGAGCATGGTTGTGACTACGATGAGACCTTTACTTCTGTTACTCACATGACTATTATTCACACTCTCCTTACTATGGTCTCTGTTAGACGGCGGCCCATCTCTCAGTTGGACGTTAAGAATATCTTTCTCAATGGCGAGCTACGTGAGGCCTACATGCAGCCGCCCATGGGTATTATGTCCCTGATGGTATAGTTTATTGTCTTCGTCGCTCTCTCTATGGGCTGAAACAAGCCCCTCGTGCTTGGTTTGACCGCTTCTCCTCTGTTGTCACTGCTGCCAGTTTCTCCACCAGTGATCACGACCCTACCCTCTTTGTATACATCTCTCCTTGGGGTCGGATGCTCCTCCTTCTATATGTAGATGATATATTCATTACTGAGATCACTACCCTCAGTACATTGCCTTTGTGAAGGAGCGCCTCAGTGAGCAGTTCTTGATGTACAATTTGGGTCCTCTTTGTTACTTTCTTGGGATTGAGATCACTTCTACATCCGAGGGCTACTATCTCTCACAGGAGCATTACATTCAGGATATCCTTACTCGCGCTTGTTTTACTGATCAACGTGTGGTGGATACTCCTATGGAGTTTGGTGTTCACCTTCGAATTACCGAGGGTGAGCCTCTTGAGGTTCTTACTCGCTACTGTCATCTTGTCGGGAGTCTTGTCTACCTTAGGATCACCCGCCTTGACACCTCTCACCCAGTTCACATCTTGGGTCAGTTTGTCTTTGCTCCTACTCAGCTCTACTACAATCACCTTTTTCGTGTTCTGCGATATCTTCGCGGGACCATCACTCATCGTCTTTTCTTTCCTCTATCCAGTTCTTTTCAACTTCAGGCGTACTATGATCGGCCCAGGCTAGCGACCATTCGATTGCCGGTCTCTTTACACAATTGTCTTTTCCTTGGTTCCTCCTTGATTGCTTAGAAGACCAAGAAGCCGACAAACGTTTCCCGTTTGAGCGCTAAGGCTGAGTTGAGAGCCATAGCATCGTTGACAGCTGGGATCATCTGGCTTCGGTGGCTACTTGAGGATTTCGGTGTTTTTGTTTCTACACCAACTCGTCTCTTATCAGATAGTACCGGTGCATATTGGAGTGGATGCTTCGTATATGCGATCGCAGGTGCAAGACCAAGTTATTGATCTTCAGTATGTGCCTTTAGAGTTTCAGTTAGCAGATTTCTTCACCAAGGCACAGACTAGAGTCCAGCATAGCTTCTACCTCTCCCAACTTTGTGTTGTTGATTCACCATGAGTTTGAGGGGGTGTTAGATATGTATATTGTCTAGGGTGTTTTTTGTATATTGATAATCATGTACATGTTATATATTGAACTTTTAGCCTATTGGAATAGATCAAGCCTCATTCCAACAACTTGCATTGTAAGCTTTGCTCAAATAAAAAAAAAAAAAAAAAACCCAGAAAGCTCTTTCTTTGTGCACCTTTTCAGTAACTAGAATGATAGTGTGCGTTATGCCGCGTCATTGATCTATGCGCGCTTGCATTGTAGATGTTTCTTTGAATTGTACACAGTGAACTTGTCTGCCGTAGTAAAGATGCCTTTTTGTAAGCTTGTTTAGTTGGGGTATATAGTCATCTGCAACATTTCATATGTTAGCAGTGCGCAACTTAGTAATAGGGATAGTAGTAGCACAAAGCATTAATAAGCTGTTCCATTATGTACATCTGTAACTTAAAGATAGTAGTTGTCTATGTCTTGACGATTAACAGATAGTGGTTAGGTATGAATTATTTTTTAGTTAACCTTTAGATTTGTGCAAGTCATCTTTCCCGGTTTGCAATCATCGACATCTAACAAAAAATTTTAATGTTTTGTTCTACATTTTAGCCATCTCCACAATGGAAAAGATATTTCACCACATTCCCAGTTTCACTTTTTAGTTGTTGCTATGGATTTGAAGAAATAAGATTGTCTTCCCTTCAATCATAATGGTTCTTGGTGCACTGTAATATATGTCCTCATATGAAACAATATATGATATATTTGGAACTGAATTTTTTAGATATGTGCTTTTCTGTATAGTTTACAGCTTCAGATTGTTAGAAAAAAACAACACAATTGCGCTATTCTGGATTGATTTGAAAATAAATTAATGAATGAATGGGCTTAAAGTAACATAGTGTTCCTGATCCTTTGCTTGTAGTAACACACACAGCTGACTGTTATTTGTTTTCTTTATTTGCTACCAAAAGCTAATAATTAACACACATAACGACATGAGAGCAATTTCTATGAAATCTCCACTAACACCATTTCCAAGTGAAATCTCCACTAATATATATATATATATATATATATATATATATAGACTGACATCTATCTTGAGAATAGCTTTGGGAATTACTAACATTAACTCCCAGTGGAAAGGGCCTCCAACCACGCGGTACACAGTCATCCCGAAAAGAATGGGCCCTCGGATATTCGCCGAACGCACCAGATCGCCTGGAGTGGAGAGGCCATCCGGACGCACTTGGATTGTCATCGGATGGTCCACAAACACCTAGGTGCGAGCCCTAATGTCGCCCATCACTCTCCTCCCGTTTCCTCGCTCGCTCCATCCCGCGCTATTGCTTCTCCCCTTGCTGCTTCCCCTCCGCCTCCTGTCCCCTCCCTCTCCCTCCTCCGTCACCCTTCTCTGCTAGCGCCGTCGGTCCTTTCTTCTTCCTCCCACGTCACCCCCTTGGCCTCCCTCCCCCCGCCGGCGCTCCCTCCCTCACGCCCCTCGGTCTCCCTCCCCAACCGCTGTGTCAGTACTGTCCCTTGCTCTTGCTCCCCCGCAATCCCCTCGGCCTCCCTCTCCTGTCCGCCCCTAACCTTTTCCCCTCCGCCGCCCCTCTTCGCCAACGCCGCCGCTTCCTCTCTCTTCCTCCCCCATCGCCCCTCTTCTTTTGCTCTCTGTCGCCCCTCTCCGCCGTCGCCGTCGCTCCCTCTCTTCCTTCCATACTGGCCCCTCGATCTCCCCTCCCGGCTGTCGCCTCAGCAACTCCCCTCCCGTCAATCCCCTAGCCTGCCCTTTATCTAACTCCTCTGCCGCCCTCCTCCACCAGCGCCACCACTCTCTTCCTCTCCCTCCCTCACCGGCCCCTCGATCTCCCTCCCTAGTCGCTGCCTCGGTGCCTCCTTCGCCTTGCATTGCACCGCCTACCCTCTAGTGTCCTCTCCGCCTCCTCTCTGCTACGCACCAACCTAGTGAACCCCAATTCCCCTCCCCCTCCCTCTCCCTCTCCCTCTCCAAAGCTATCGCCCTTGTGCAGTCGTCGGTTGTCCTCGCCCTTCCCCTTGCAGCGGCACCATTTCTGGCGTTCAACGGCATTCTAAGTGTTGCATGTGCTGCACACCACGCCGTGCCCATCGTTCACCAGTGGCGATTTCGACGACGAGGGCCGGCGATAAACTTCCTTTGTTCTTTCCAGTTTCCACGAGTTTATTTCATCCTCGCATCTGATTTCTCTTGATAGTGTTCATAGCTAATTATTTTATTATTGTAGGTTACGTGGAGACACCGGCAGTAGGAAAGCAAACTTTAGTTGCTTCAGCACGATTAAAATGGGTCTGCTCCTACGAAAGGCCCCATACTACTTCTGGTGAGATTAATTTGCAAATAGCAGAGTTACGTTGTTTGCTCATTAGTTTGTCATGTTTTTTTCTAACATATGTTATAGCCTACAAAAAGGTGAAAAAACTTTACTTCATTTCGAGTGTCGTGTACGTGCAGCCTTGAGTGAGAGTGCGACATTCAGATCGACGGTTCGGTTAGCTAGAGTAGTTGCGGTATGCAGTGAGGTAGTGCACTATTTGTTACGATAGTTAAAAAAAAAACTTTTCTCGCACGTACCATACAGGTTCCCACCATTTGGCTTCCTGTTCTCACAAAACTTCCTCCAACTAATTTGGAGATGGCAATATTGTGGACCAACCATGTAAATGACGGGACCTCCAACAATACTTGGAGCTTTCCTTTCTTTTGATATTTATTCTACCTAAATAAACTAGCCATAGCATGCAAACTTTTTTTTACTTGTGGGCATCCTTTTAGGTGTGATTCCAGTTTGCACGCGCATTGTTTAGTTTTTTTAGCGTTTCGAATATTTGAAGGATTACTAGAAAATGTGCTGCACGTATTCTTTTCTGGGATAGGATGCGTCATGTGTGGATGTTGAGGAGTCCAGTTACAGATATCGTATTATGCACTTTATATTTTGTTCGCGGACTAAAAGGTACGGTCGTAACAGTTACTACCTCCAAGAGGAAGGATATGTGATTGTGTTTAATGGTATTAGTAAGGTTGCACACAGCTGCACATATATCCTCTATTGGTTTCTAGATTCATTCTTACCGAATTACACTTCTCGTACTTAATAGTCGCCATCCTTTTTATATGTAAGATGACTAGACCTCTAACAGTACATAGAGCTTTCTTTTCTTTCGAGTACCTCCAAGAGGAAGGATATGTGATTGTGGTTAATGGTATTAGTAAGGTTGTACATAACTGCACATATCTCCTCAATTGGTTTCTAGATTCATTCTTACCAATTTACACTTTTCTTACTTAGAGTCACCATCCTTTTTGTATGTATTATGACTAGACCCCCAACAGTACATAGAGCTTTCCTTTCTTTCAATATTTATTCTTCCTCATAAAACGAGACACAACATGCGACCTTCTTCACCGCCTCCGGCCCCATAGGTCCCGCTCGGTCCGCCTCGCCTTCAGCTCCTATCCCCTTTCTCTCCTCCGCTGCCCCTCTCCACCAGCGTCGCCGGTCTCCCCCTGTTCCTCTTCTATCTATCATCCTTTGGCTTTCTTACGTGTTAATATCCTCATGCAGGGATGGTCCTTCTTAGATGTCGTGTTTGTGACAAAACGTAACATGGCCAATGCTGTTGAGAGCATGTCAAACCAATTGAAGCAAGTGTCATCAGCACTAGCGGTATGCTTTACACCCAATATTATTTCATATTCAAGGTACCTTTCCTTCGTATAGCGACTTTTGGGTTCGATTAATGCCAGCCAACAACAAAGACATGTAACTCAGCGCCTTGAGAATTTGGATGGGAACATCTCCCCTACCCCGTTCTCCTCCTTCCGGATGCGCCGCCTCCGCCGACCCCTTCGCCTCCCCTCCTTCAGTGTGTGCCGCCTCCGCCCGATCTTTTCTTCCCCGTTCGGCTCAGCCCTCTTCTTCCCCCTCCGCCCAGATCCGCCCCTCTCCGGCTCAGCCCGACCCCGCTTTCGCTCGGCCCGGTTCCATCTTCCCCTCCACCTGCAGCGCCGCCCCCACTCCCCACCTGTAACATCCATTTCTGTAATCAAGAACAACCATTTCAATTTGAAAGCTTTTCAAACAAAAGAAAATTTTTCTAGATTTCCTAGTTGCAAAACCAAAATTTCGAAAGTGGACTTGTCTTCTTACCTCCTTCCGCCCCCAGTTGCTGGCCGGTCTTCCTCCGCACATGCGCCAGTGACCTCGGCCCTCGCCTCGCTCGGCCTCCTCGCAGGCGCCCATCCCTACACTGCAAACTCGTGCGATGCCCGCCTCGGCCTCGTCAGCCTCGCTCCTCGATCGCCACACAAGGCTGCGTCTCTCTCTCTCCCTCTCCAGTAGCGGCCGCCGTTTAGGCTTTGCCTTGTGTTGAATCTTGATTTACGGCTTTGGCACCGCGTTTGGGGCACATTGGTTTTGATCATCGACACGAGTTAGCAACCTTGATCTCATGAGAGGTTTGCCCAAACTCAAAGTCATCAAGGATCTTGTATGTGCGCCTCAGTAGGTATGGCAAACAAGTTGCCGCCACACACCCTTCTGTGACTATGGTTATGGTGACGGACCGGAATGTTTGCTTCATATGGATCTTTGTTGGTCTGCTAGAGTCCTGTCGATCGGTGGAAAATGGTATATTCTTGTCATAGTCGATGATCTTTCTAGATATACTTGGGTGTTCTTTCTTACTTCAAAGGATGAAGCTTTTGGTTATTTTCATGACCTTGTTCTTCGTTTGGCTTCGAGCTTCTGGTGCTTTGAGAGCGATTCGCGATGATAATGGCACGGAGTTCAAAAATACTTCTTTGCATCTTTTTGTCTTTGGCGTGGTATTGAGCATCGGTTCTTCTCTCCACACGTCCCTCAACAAAATGGCGTGGTGGAAAGAAGAATAGGACCTTGGTCGAAATGGCTAGGACGATGCTAGATGAGTATAACACACCGAGGAGATTTTGGGCGAAGCTATTGCTCTTGCTTGCCATATTGCAAATCGTGTCTTTTGAGACCTTCTTTAAGCAAGACTCCTTATGAGCTTCGTTTTGGTAGAAAACCCTCTGCTTCGCATTTTGAGTTTTTGGATCAAAATGTTTTATTCTTAAGACAGAACTTAGATAAATTTGAATCAAGAACTTTTGATGGGTTATTTACGGTTATCCTGCTCATTCGAGGGTTTTCGGTTTTTATCTTGAGACTAACATTATTCAGAGACTTGTAATGTCACTTTTGATGTGACTAGCCACAGCTAGATCTGTTGCTACTGATGATTTACAGTGACAGAGAGCATTTTGTGGAGGAAGATGAGGACGAAGCTAATATCATTCCTTCATCTGCACGCTCTTGGCGCCCATATCGATACAAGAACTCGCTCGTCTACTTCACCTTGATTGAGGCTCTGCTTGCATCTTCATCATCGCCAGCACTGCGGAGGTCGAAGAAACGTTATCTAACCCAAGGCGCTCCACTTCGCATTCGAGACAAAGATCCTCCTAATGCATATAATAGCTTTTACGACACTATGTCGAGGAATTTGAGATGAGTATGATGGGAGAGCTTAATTACTTTTGGGACTTCAAATCAAGCAATGCAAGGAAGGAACTTTCATCCATCGACGAAGTACACTAAAGATCTACTAAAACGCTTCAACATGGGTGATCGCAAGCCAATTTCCACTCCCATGGCAACCTCATTGTTTTGGATCCGGATGAGGAAGGAGAAGTCGTGGATCAACGCGAGTACCGCAACATGATCGGCTCCCTTACGTATTTGACGCCTCGAGACCGGACATTCACTTCACAAGATGCCTTTGTGCAAGATTTGAGCGTCTCAGAACTTCCCATCGCCAAGCCGTTAAGCGCATATTCGTGTATTTACACTCTACCCTCTTATATGGCATTTGGTATTCTGCTCTTGACTTTGTCCATTAGGGGTTTTGATTACGATTTTAAGGTGTCGGTTAGATAGGAAGAGTACCTCGAGCACTGTCACTTCCTAGGCACTTCTCTTGTATCTTGGTCCTCTAGGAAGCGGTCTTACATTGCACAATCCACTTCTTTGAAGCGGAGTATGTAGGCTTCTTTGCTAGTTCTTTGTAGCTTGATTTTGTGGATGACGTCCACTTTGAAAGATTATGGGTTAAACTTTGCTAGTGTTCCTCTTTTACGTGATAACACTTCGCTATTAATATTGCTAAAAACCGGTGCAACATTCTAGGACTAAGCACATAGACATTCGCTTTCACTTCCTTAAAGATCATGTTGAAAAAGGTGATATTGTGATGCACTTCGTGAGAGTCAAAGCTCAATTGGCGATATTCTTACCAAGCCTTTAGATCAAACCGATTTTCCTCCTTAAGAAGCGAGTTAGGGGTAATTTATCCTTATGGGTTGGTTTGAGGGGGAGTTTGATCTTTTTCTTATCTTTCCTTGTTCTTTTGATCTTTTATTGTTCTTTTTCTGAACTTAGTGATCTTTTCGAACTTTTAAGGTTTTTAGGCTTTTTGATTGCATCTCATTGTGTCATATTGCATTCATATGAAAACTCCAACAAGTGTTACAACAAATGGTATGAAAAATCCAAAAAGATGCATTGTAATATAAGATTTTCTGCTTATTTTTTTAAAAAAAATTTGATGAAGCTTTGCCTATTACCCTTTAGAGCTTTTGTATTTCAATTCTTGCTCAATGTCATGTCTAGTTCTTTGACTTGCTAGAATTATCATGCTTTTACATGTGTAGCTAAGTCTTTGCTATATGAGCTAGAACTTTTTAAACAAACTCAAACTAAGAAATTGTAATTTGTGGATGTTTTAGCGAGTTGCGCAATTAGTGCTCCTCTTGTGACATTGGCCTTGTCAGAATTGCTTTGTTAGCTCTTTGATCTAAAATTGACCATTACTTGAGCTTTTGTGTTCTTGAGATTCTAAACCGCTCATGTGAAAATGAAAATCAAGATTGTCTTATGCTTAAATTGTGCCAAACTATTCTTACGAGGCCTTTGTCAAATGACATGAACTTGGAGATAGTTTGATGAACGAGACGATCTCATGGGGATTGCTTGTCGAAATGACATGAACCTCAAGATTTGTCGCCCGGTAGAAGCTTAGAAAGAGTTTGTGGATGGCTCCTAGTCCGGGATCTTCTTTACTAAGATATACCTTTAATCAACTTTTGGTCAAGCTTAGGATGAGTTTGTGGATGGCTCCTAGTCCAGGATCTTGTCACTAAGTTAGATCATTAGTCAACTTCAATATTCAATGCAAATGAGAAAAATGTTGACAAATGGGCGTTTACAAAATATTGAGTAAAATGATTCAATACGGGACTTGATTGACTCTTAATGTGGTCTTTGTTAGATTTTTGATCTCACTTTGACATTTTGACATGGCCAATTTCACTTTAGGATCCTGTTGATGAACTTGTTTGAATTTGAAGCGTTGCTTAAATTGATCAAATCTCTTGCTTTACTTTTGAGCCTTTGTGCTTAGCTTTGATATATATGTCTTACCATGATCTTGCTAGCATTGTCGGGCTTGATATCTTTGTTTGTGCAATATTAGAGATACTAGCTTGTTCTTTTCGGTAATCTCCAAAGCTTCTTGTAATCAAAAATTGAAAAAAAAAACAAAAATTGAAGCCACTCCATTGCACTTCATGCATATTCCTCTTTATGCTTCTTTTGGTTCTGCTTCTTCCTTTATTCTATATTTATTATCTCTGGATGAGAGGAAGGCGTGATTCCTTGATGAATCCATTGTCAAAGGGGGAGAAGATGTGTTAAATGAGAAGAGAAGATGTGTTAATAAGAAGATATTTCTTTATTGGGGGAGAAGTTTACACAAAGGGGAGAAACTGAAAACTTAAAAATTGAGGATCATAGTGAGGGGGAGTTTTAGAGTTGCATTCTTATTGTCTTATTGAATATTCTGAACTTGAATTGCATTCTTTTATACTCACAATGATCATAGGTCAATTGAACAATTGTTCTTTCATATGGACCTTATGTGAGAATTTTGACCCTTTTAAAATCAAAGTTTTCATGCTTTCTTTTGCCTTGTCTCACATGCCTATACTATTACGATGCCGCTTGGTCATGTTCATTGCTTTTTCTTGCTTATGGACCAAGTTGTGCCTTTGTGCGAAACCGCTGAGTAAACTCGTTTTCAAACCTCTTACTTACATTTTTCGGATAATTGCCAATGTGTTCATCAAGGGGAGATTATGGATTTCATGGAGATATGTTCCAGATCTTAGGATGATGTGACAATTGGCAATGGCGTTTACGTTTTGTCGTTTCACGTGTTTTCGACAAAGTTACAGGCTTACTGGACAGGGGCGGTCCGACCGATCCTTGCACGGTGGTCCGATCGGTCCCAAATCGGTCGGACCGGCCATGTGGGGCGGTCGGACCGGCGATGACCAAAGTGGTCAAAACGAGCTGGGCCAAAAATAGGTGTTGTAGGCAAGTGAGGGGATCCCAATGCACTTGGTCTCATGATTTTTGGAGTCTCCAGTAAAAAGTTCTATTGGTTTAAAGTTTCCAGAAGGTTTCGGATTTTCAGGGGTTGAAATTGGCTAAGTCCCAGGCGGTCCGACCGGCTCACGAGGAGCGGTCCGACCGCCAAAGCGGTCCGACCGCTCACTGGAGCGGTCGACCGGTTTCTACTTGAACGTCGGCCAACTTCGTGGCGATGTTGTTTTGTTAGGTCAAAGTCATTGGTATCGTGGCATATGGTTTGCATGATGCATGTTTTGACTAACATGGGTCAAGTTGTGAAGAACTTGTTCCCGAATTCGTGTTTGCTTGTCCGTGGTTGTGCAGGTTGCTTGGTGGTCAACGACGGTCAGCGGCGAGGAGAATCGGGACTAGACTTGGAGAGTTGAGGTCGAGCGATCGGCGATGCGGGTGAGGTCAACGACTCAAGCGTGACACAAGATGGACAAGGATGACCTATTGGCAAATCCATGGCGCATGGTGAAGCGGTTTAGGTCAAAAGTTAAAGACGGCGCTGCGGCGTGCGTGTGTGACCCGCTTGTTAGTGGGCCTTAACGGAGCCCAATTAAGTCAAACCCTAAGAGTTTTAGGCCTCCACTATAAATAGGAGGAGATGGTGGCTGCACCTCTCTCTCTCTCGCCTTTTTGTTTCAAAACCCTAATTGTCTTTAGGGGAGTTGAGGTGGAGGCTAGTGCTCTTGATGGTTTGTGGTGAATTTCGTGATCTTTGATTGTCCACTGATCCATGATGGTGTGGATGTAATCCAGCATCAACCACGAAATCAATCTATGCAAGGTTTGCTTGAGATAAGTCTCTTTTCGTTCTTGCTTTCAATTTCGTGTTTTTAGAGCTTTCTTTGATCCGCGAGTTTGTGATTGATTCTTGTGAATCTATCTAGCATCATCTTGATCATCAATCACTCACGAACAAGCATTAGGATCAAGTTTTCGTTCTTGCGGTTTAGACCTTACGTTAATCAATTGGCAATTGCTCAAGATCGTTCCAAGAATTATCATAATATTCGATTGGAATAGGTCCTCAATAGCATATAGAAGGTGTGTGCAAAGTTTCATAAAGATTGGAGTTGAGAATCAAAAGTTTCACCTAATTGCAACTTCGTCATCGGTGATTTTCTTGTTTGGATCGGTTACAGGCTATCCGGTCGATCGCCCGCATCATCACCGTCGGACCGATTTTGGAGCGGTCAACCGCCAAAGACTACGCCGGTCGATCGCCCGCAATCGGTCCGACCGGTTGGGTACAGAGGTCCGACCGCCCATCTTTGTGAGTCTTTGCAATTTTAGTTGATTTTGTTATTTTGCTTAGGGATTTAATTGGATTCAATACTAGTCTTCCATTTGTCTTGGTATATTGATCTTCATAGCTTTCTAATAGCTCTTGGAGTGAAATTGTATTGAGTTCATAATTTGTGAAAAAGTGAGCGTGCTCTTATTCACCCCCTCCCCTCTAGTCGCCTTTACGGTCCAACACTTGATTCAAGACTTGCTTGTGGGGGTTGATGGTCTAGATGATTCTAGGAGTATTCCCACACATCAAAGCAAGATAAAATCGGTCAAGAGACCAAGCATAAACCCTTGAATCAAGGAAGCACCAAAATCATCCAAAAGAGAGAAGAACACAAATGAGACAATTGATCTTTCAAGTAAGCATCACAAGATTGATTGATCTCACAAGATGCTTACAAAGCCACTCCAACAAGGAGGACAAGAGCTCACACAAGGAGCACACACAATCTCTCCAAACCCTAGCTCCTCCTCTCCTCTCCTCTCCAAACCCTAGAAAAAGGAAGAGGGCTCCAAATGCTTCCAAGTGCTTCAAGGGGTTTTACATCTCTCCCCTTTCTATTTATAGGAGAGGCTAGGGTTTCACATTTGGGACACACACACACATGGGACCCACTCACATACATCTGTTGAAGCAATCGCCTGCTTCACCACGTATAGGTTGATCAGCGGCTCTCATCACGTCGCCAAGTCTCTCCTGTCCGAATCCCATCGGAACCTCCTAGAGACTTGCACCGACTTCCGCACCGCTTGATCCAACCAGCTGCAACGAACTACCCGTTCGATCCATCTTGCCCATTCTGCACCATGCTTGAGTCACACGACCTCACCCGGCATCCATGATCGTTCTGGACCTCAGCTCTCCAAGCGTAGTCCCGATCCACCTCACCGTTGACGTCGTTGACCTGCAAGCCACCTGCACAGCAATAGACAAACAAATCGTCTCCGGGAACAAGTTCTTCACAACTTGACCCACGTTAGTTCCACAATGCAATATGCAACAATAAAGCATTGACATCCATACAATAAACACAATCCAATTCACATCAATGCCAAGAAGGCTCACCTTCAAGTGATCAGCGGTCTGACCGCCCCACACAGCCGGTCCAACCGATTTCAGGCCGGTCGGACCGATTCCTACAATCCGGTCGGACCGCCCGAAAAGACTTAGCCAAAATTCCAACTTGAAAATTCGAAACCTTCTGGAATTTTTAACTCAATAAAACTTTTGACTGGGAGCTCCAAAAATGATGTGACCACATCCAGAAGACTCCCCTCACCTGCCTACACATCCTATTTTTGGCTCAGCTCCAAAAACCACTTTTAAACATATCGGTCGGACCGGAGCACACGGCCGGTCGGACCTCTTCCAGGCGGTCGACCGCCCACCACCGGCCGGACCGCTGTGGTCCGACGGACTGAAGCAAAACCGAAAATGCGAGATTTTGCAAACCAACAAAGCCATTGCCAATTGACTCATCATTCTAAGATCGTGCACATATCCTCACGATATCCACACAGTGAGCAGTTCTTGATGTACAATTTGGGTCCTCTTTGTTACTTTCTTGGGATTGAGATCACTTCTACGCCCGAGGGATACTATCTCTCACAGGAGCATTACATTCAGGATATCCTTACTCGCGCTTGTTTCACTGATCAACGTGTGGTGGATACTCCTATGGAGTTTGGTGTTCACCTTCGACTTACCGAGGGTGAGCCTCTTGAGGTTCTTACTCGCTACTGCCATGTTGTCGGGAGTCTTGTCTACCTTGGGATCACTCGCCTTAACACCTCTCACCCAGTTCACATCTTGGGTCAGTTCGTCTTTGCTCCCACTCAGCTCTACTACAATCACCTTTTTCGTGTTCTGCGATATCTTCGCGGGACCATCACTCATCGTCTTTTCTTTCCTCTATCCAGTTCTTTTCAGCTTCAGGCGTACTATGATGCGACATGGGCTAGCGACCATTCTGATTGCCGATCTCTTTCTGTCAATTGTCTTTTCCTTGGTTCCTCCTTGATTGCTTGGAAGACCAAGAAACCGACAAACGTTTCCCGTTTGAGCGCTGAGGCTGAGTTGAGAGCCATAGCATCGTTGACAGCTGGGATCATCTGGCTTCGGTGGTTACTTGAGGATTTCGGTGTTTTTGTTTCTACACCGACTCCTCTCTTATCAGATAGTACCGGTGCATATTGGAGTGAATGCTTCATATATGCGATCGCAGGTGCAATACCAAGTTATTGATCTTCAGTATGTGCCTTTGGAGTTTCAGTTGGCAGATTTCTTCACCAAGGCACAGACTAGAGTCCAGCATAGCTTCTACCTCTCCCAACTTTGTGTTGTTGATTCACCATGAGTTTGAGGGGGTGTTAGATATGTATATTGCCTAGGGTGTTTTTTGCATATTGATAATCATGTACATGTTATATATTGAACTTTTAGCCTATTGGAATAGATCAAGCCTCGTTCCAACAACTTGCGTTGTAAGCTTTGCTCAAATAACAAAAAAAAAAAAAAAAAAAAAACCCCAGAAAGCTCTTTCTTTGTGTACCTTTTCAGTAACTAGAATGATAGTGTGCGTTATGCCGCGTCATTGATCTATGCGCGCTTGCATTGTAGTTGTTTCTTTGAATTGTACATAGTGAACTTGTCTGCCGTAGTAAAGATGCCTTTTTGTAAGCTTGTTTAGTTGGGGTATATAGTCATCTGCAACATTTCATATGTTGGCAGTGCGCAACTTAGTAATAGGGATAGTAGTAGCACAAAGCATTAATAAGCTGTTCCATTATGTACATCTGTAACTTAAAGATAGTAGTTGTCTATGTCTTGACGATTAACAGATAGTGGTTAGGTATGAATTATTTTTTAGTTAACCTTTAGATTTGTGCAACTCATCTTTCCCGGTTTGCAATCATCGACATCTAACAAAAAAATTTAATGTTTTGTTCTACTTTTTAGCCATCTCCACAATGGAAAAGATATTTCACCACATTCCCAGTTTCACTTTTTAGTTGTTGCTATGGATTTGAAGAAATAAGATTGTCTTCCCTTCAATCATAATGGTTCTTGGTGCACTGTAATATATGTCCACATATGAAACAATATATGATATATTTGGAACTGAATTTTTTAGATATGTGCTTTTCTGTATAGTTTATGACTTGATTGTTAGAAAAAACAACACAATTGCGCTATTCTGGATTGATTTGAAAATAAATTAATGAATGAATGGGCTTAAAGTAACATAGTGTTCCTGATCTTTTGCTTGTAGTAACACACACAGCTGACTGTTATTTGTTTTCTTTATTTGTTACCAAAAGCTAATAATTAACACACATAACGACATGAGAGCAATTTCTATGAAATCTCCACTAACACCATTTCCAAGTGAAATCTCCACTAATATATATATATATATATATATATATATATATATATATATATATATATATATATATATATCTGTAGACTGACATCTATCTTGAGAATAGCTTTGGGAATTACTAACATTAACTCTTAGTGGAAAGGGCCTCCAACCACACGGTACACGTCATCCCGAAAAGAATGGGCCCTCGGATATTCGCCGAACGCACCTGATCGCCTGGAGTGGAGAGGCCATCCGGACGCACTTGGATTGTCATCGGATGGTCCACGAACACCTAGGTGCGAGCCCTAATGTCGCCCATCACTCTCCTCCCGTTTCCTCGCTCGCTCCATCCCGCGCTATTGCTTCTCCCCTCGCTGCTTCCCCTCCGCCTCCTGTCCCCTCCCTCTCCCTCCTCCGTCACCCTTCTCTGCGGTGTTGGGGCGACTCCTGGTTTGATCTTTGCGGCATTATTTTGACGATGAGGGCGTCTACTGGCGTAGTGCCCCTTCTCTCCACAACTAAAGCAACTAAAATCAGATGTGGGGTTGACTGCGGCGGGTGGCCCAGTGGGGCGAAGGTTGTGGAAACCGCTTCCTTGAGTACGTGGGCGAAAACTGCTGTCTTCTGAGGCATGGCGGCAGGGGGTCTGAAAAAAGAACTGCCTTGAAAAGTGGTCTTCTGGGGATAACTGCTATGTGTCCTTTGAAATGCTAGCTTTCGCTTGCGGCTGGCTTCTGCGGCCTTCTTCTCGTTTTCCAGCACTAGGGCTTTGTTGATGAGATGGTGGAAGCTGGGGTAGTCATGAAGAATGAGTTGACCTCTCATTTCTTCACGCATACCTTCTATGAAGCGATTAATCTTTTCTTCTTCTTCTGCTATGTCACTTGGGGCATAGCGAGCGAGCTGATTAAACTTGGTGAGGTACTCATTCACCGACATGTTGCCTTGTTTGAGGGTTCTGAATTCATTTTTCTTCAACCTCATTGTGCCTACTGGCACAAAGTTTGCTCTGAAGGCTGCCTTGAACTCAGCCCACGAAATTACTTGCCATTTAGGTTCAGCTTCCTCTTGGGGTATCTCAGCTACTTCTTCTGTGGCGGCGGGATTTGGTTGATTCCCTACTGCAGATGATGCTACACTTCCTCGTCTTCTTCTGATATTGCGCTGTCAGCACCTTTGGTGGCAATATAGTTATCCCACCATGCAGTGGCGGCTCTCTTGAGTTGGTGGGTAGCAAAATCCACCTTGTCTTCTTCGGGGCAACGAGCTAGTCTGAGCTTCTTCTCTGTATCCCTGAGCCAGTCTTCTGCCTCAAGAGGTTCATTTGCTGCTGCGAAGGTGAGTGGCCTGGTCCTGAGGAAATCTACAAGTTTTGAAGTACGACCAGTTGGTCCGGTTTGTTACTGCTCAGCAGGGCTTGCAGGATCTGAGTTTGCTGAAACATTACTTGTGCCATGGTCGAGTTTGCTGGCGGTGGAGGAGGTAGATTCTGTCCTTGGCTACGACCTTGGCCACTTCCACGGCCTCTTCCACGGCCTCTTGCGAATGCTCCACGGGCTGAAGCAGCAGCTCTCCTGGGCGGCATCTGAAGAAAAACTAATGTTTAGAACTAGAGGGGATTATATGAGGGTTTGCTAGCCCTCTAGAACAACACAAAGAAACTCAAACTAAAACAAGATCGAACAAGTACAATACAAATCCCATAACGATTGTATTATAATAAGGGGTTAAGCATTACATGACTCCTGAAACACAACATATAGGCCATGCTAAGCCATGATGCTAGGTACAAACACACGTCTACAAAAGAAAAGAAACAAAGAGTGCTTGCAATCAAAAGACTGCCTAGCAAGCACTGCTAGCTAACCTATCCTAAGCCTTACTACTCCACCATCGGGTGCTGACTACCGCAAGCGGTGCAGTTGCCCGGAGAACGGGAGCGGGAGCGGCTCTGGCTGAAAGACGGCGAGGTAGAGCGGGAGCGATCGCTACCGATGCTGGGCGATCGGAGGCTGGAGCGAGAGCGGCTGAGGCGGCGTCCACGGCTGGACTCTCCGATGTCGATGCAGAGCGGCGGACTAAGGCGTCGCACACTCATGAGCGCTGTTCTCCTCGTGCGGACTGGGAGGGGCTGACTGAGTGTCCTATCGCTAGAGGCGGCGGCTGGTGGAGGAACTGGAGTTGGAGCTGGAGCTAAAGTTAGAACTGGGGCGGGGGCTGGAGCTGAGACCGCGGCGGTAGCAGTGAGATGTGCCAACTCTGCGAGAGCGGCGTCCCTCTCCTGAACGGCAGCAAAGTGAGCCTCGCCGGTCCTGACCAAGTTGTCGCGGAGGGTGTCGGAGTGGGCGTAGCTGCCGGTGAGTAGCATCCGGAGCTGGGCCACCTCCTCCATGGCGGCGTTGATAGTCACCGTCATCGCCTGGTAAGCTGGACCTGATGGGTCAAGCGAGGGTCGTCGTCTCGGGCGTCGAAGACCTCCGGGGTCCGCTCTCCGTTAGGGAGATACCGGAAGAAGCAGAAAAGAGACCGCAACAGGAGATCCTCGTATAGCCAGCACAGGCGGGTGCAGGCGACACGAGCGGTGTCCTGGATTGCGTCGAGGCAGCTGTGGTGAGGTGCGTCGCCCTGGAAGGTGTGGGTGTCGAACTCGCCGGTCCTGGCGTAGAGGTAAACCTCCACAGTCCAAGACTCGTGATCCAAAATCTTCGTTGTCCGGCCTCTGAAGATAGGAGGACAGGTGAACCCGAGATACTACATCAGCTGACGAAGGAGATCCACGTATCGTCCCTCGTGCTCTGCATGGGGGAGTAATCCCAAGGTCCATCGGACGAAGGGGCAGCCATCTACAAGTTTTGAAACAAGAGACAAGTCAGTAAACTAAAGGAAGTATAGATAAGTACAGAACTAAGAGTGATGAGCAAAGCAATAGTACTCTATGTTTTGCAAAAGCTTTTCTTAAGTTTTGAAAATAGGACTTAAGTCCTTAGGTTCGTCCAGTCTAACTAAGATTCCTACGGTCATATGCTCTAATACTAGCTCTATCGGACCCGAATTTTGTAAATCCGAATCCTCTATGAAACACTGTGCTACTCCTTGGATCAGTAGGTAGCACTCACAGGTACATTACTGGTTCATCTCATACAGGCGTGAAATAAGACCAACACATATATTACAAACAACAGAGTAGCATAGACGATGTCGGGTCAGGTGTTACAGTAGGGCCGTCAGGCCAAATATATTACATCACAAAAGCACGTAGCTACAGCGGAAGCAAAAAGGGATAGAACTTTTCTCTCCACAGGCAGCGACCGGGGTGTCTTGTGTACGACTAATATTATCCAAGGGTTTGGGTAATATTGGTTTTACGCAAGCAACAGCATGTCCACTGGACTGAGGCGAGACCTAAACTACCGAGCTACACTATTCTTCATCGCACCCTGGTCCGCCAGCTTCGGGATCCTCGTAATAGGCGTAGTCTCCATGGTCCAAATCATCTGGAGAGTTGGGGAAGAGCGAGGGTGAGCACAACAACCGTGCTCGCGAGCCAACACCACATATGCAATAATATACATGCACGGCTTAACAAGGATGGCTCGGGTTCTTTTATTTGTGTAAAGCCACATTTATAAATATAGATATTAGAAAATCTGAACACTTAGTCTTTTGACCTAATTGCATTTGTAAAGAAATTAGTTGTGCAATAATTAATAACAGCAGAGGCTACCTCCACCTTCATTCTTATTTTGATAGTGGTTACACCCACCTATTACCAATGCTAGGTAGGGTTACACAGGAAAAATTCCAAATTCGATGGCTAGGTGAGCCCTGCACATTTTTCAACCCACCCACAAGGTTTTTGAAATAGAACTATATCTTGTAAGTTCCTATGCCCGCCCATGACCGTGGGTACAACTGTTCAAACAGTTTTATTCTCTGCAGAGATCGTACATCTTTACCCACAAGAGATAATCATCTTGATATAAACACACGTTTCCCTAGACATGTGAATCAAGTGGAGATTATCACAAGGCCTTTACAAGGCATCCCTCGGTATTTGCTACACCCGCTAAGGTTTCACCTGAGTAGGGTTTCGGTTACTGAGACCCGACAACCACTTACCCAGACCCCCTCTTGCGCCATACGACTTACGCCTAGGGTCCCGCAAGTCGCATACCCCAACCCGTAGCCTCGTGGGCTCACGGCGATGGGGAGTCCCCCAATGGTGCAGTGTGTACCGGTGGGCACTAATTAGTTAGCCAGATCGACACCATTATAGACTTGTGGTTGTACTATTTTACAATAGGAGGTCATCACAGGATTAAGTCCTTAAAATCATCTGGGTGGTTCTTACCACATACCATCCACAACATACCTTGGGCTACATTAGTACCCAACCATTCACCCTCCAGTCATACCATCCACCCAGATGGGTATTAGTAAGTTTTTAGGGTTTTGGAGAAGTATAAAACAAATTATCCAACCAAATCAGTCATTTTCCCCAATGACTGCCCAAAACAAATGTTATGGTTTTAAAGAATGATGATTTGGGGTAAGTAATACCCCGATACTTAAACAAGTCTAGCATGGCGTTTAAGTACGACCTATAACTAGTAGGTTACCATATATTTACTAGGGTGACAAGGGTTTTGGGAGTTCAATTATCAAGGACAAGGTATAATTATTATTTAATCATCAAATAGGCATTTAACTACCTTAGAGTGTTTGACATATATTTGCATAAAAATTAAAGCATGCAATTTGATACTTTAAAAGAACATAATTTGTATAAAATGTAGGGTCAATATGATCAAAGTGTTGACTGGCCTTAGTTATAAGTAGGAGGGTCTAGGTCTTCTTGAGCTTGTCCGAGGTGGAGATCTTCCACGTCTTCGAACCCTAATCGGACGGACGTACCGAAAAAAGTCACAACAGCAAAAGATAGAAAATAAATACAAATCACCAAGCAAATGAACTCCAAATTAAATAAGACTAGTGCCATTAGTGAGATATTGATTTTAGAAAATTTTAGGAAAAAGATTCATAATTTTTGGAGCTATACTGAGGAAGTTATGAATTTTTGAAGTTTTTAATAGGATTTTCAATTGAATGGAAAATCAGAAAAGGTTGATTAATCTGAAGCTGACACGTGTCCTGGCTTGCACGTGGCGCCGGTGCACGAGCACTGTGGCGTGGGCCGAAGGCCACACGCACAGTCCCGAGTCCACGGTTCATCAGTCCACGGCAAAGTAACGCGGGCCCACTTGTCGGTCTCAGCCGAGGGAAGATAAGGGGCGGCGCGGCGCGGCGCCTCGAGTTCTCCGAATGCAGAGCAAAAGAGGGGGATGCAGAGGGAGATCCAGGCACGGCTCGGGAGGAGTAGCGGCGACAGCGAGCGGCGGTGCGGGGAAGGGAAGGAGTGGGCGCGAGGGCGACGGCCGAAGGTGGGGGAGAAGCCGGGTTGGAGCCGGTGCTGCTCGGAGTCAACCGACTTGGCGGGGCGGCGGTGATCGAAGCGGAGGAGAGCGCCGACGGCGGGGAAGAAGGGGAGTAGAAGGGTTTGCCTCCTCGGCTTCCGTGGGGCCTTGAGACGAAGCGGTGGTGGTGGCGGCCAAGCCGGCCGGAGGAAAGAGAGCGGCCTTGGTCGGCGGGCGGCCGGCTCAGCGAGTGGTTTCTAAGGGAGGAGAAGGAGCGGGGTGGGGGAAGATATGAAGGGCGCGGCCGAGCTATTTATAGCCGGAGGAGGCAAGGAGCTGCTGGAGGGGGAGCTCGGCGACGCATGGTCCCGAGAAGGCTCGGTATGGGGTGTCTGAGCGACAGCATGGGGCGGAGACGACTTCGGGAGCATGCTGGCGTAAGGCTGGCGACGGCGGGCAGGTGCTGGAGCAGGCAGCGCCACTTGGACCGGGCGGATGGAGGCGAGCGGTGCAGAGGCATGGGCGAGGGATGGCGGCAGTAGGAGCTGGTGGCGCTGAGGCCGGTCAGAGGGAGGGGATGGGAGCAGGCGGGAACCGGTGGTGGCAGGGGAAGGACGGTGATGGCGTCAGCTTTGCACGGACGGGAGAATGGGGCCAGCGGTGGGGGCGCCTGGAGGGAGGAGGAAGAAGGGGAGAGAGAGAATGCACTGGGTCGAGGTCGGGATCAGGAAGGCGGGACGAGAGGGCTGGGGTGGCTCAAGGAGAGAAGGCCCAAGTCCAACAGCAACGATAAGCACCGAACACCTATTGAAAACGAGAATGTTACATCGTTATAGCCGGGTAATTAGCTGATCCTACTTACCCTGCGTCAGAGTAGATCCGTACCTTGAGTCCCTTGATGTGAACATAGTCTGCAAGCGGCTTCATCCAGTGTGGGAATGTGTTCTTGTTGGTCATTGATAGGCCACAACATTGCCCATAATCTGATTTACTAACCATTTTGGCATTGTTTTTTTCAGGATTTTTTGATCCAAGTTTGTTGAAGAGTTCCCTTGGGTTTAAGACCGATTAGAGCCAAGAAGGTTCAAGGATCAACACGAACCGCATTAGATCACGGCAACCAAGTCCTTCTCAACTAAAAAAATTGTACTGACATCCTAGATCATATCAGAATTAAAGCATGCACCAAGGATCGTGCAATAACAGTTCTAGACAGGACGTAAGCTATATATATAATACTTTCAAGGGATTTGTAGCACCTGCATCACGGTTAAAAGATACAAAAGAAAGTGATAGTAAACCTCTAAATAGGCAGTAGGCTTTATGTTGTAGCTAGCTAGTGGGCGATAAGGGGTATGCCATAGAGGAAATAACAAACAAAAATCTCAGTGATTTTTTTTTAGAATTCATGAATGTTAAGAATAGCAACTTGTATTTTTAGGGGTCAATGGGCCAGTATATATAGACAAGTACAGGAGATGAATATGCAAGTAACCCCTCATAACAATGAAGAATAACACAACTATACATATATCTCTAACACCCCCCCCCCTCAAACTCATAGTGAATCAACAACACTGAGTTTGGAGAGATAGAACCAGTGTTGTGCTCGAGTCTGGCGAACCACAGACAGGTATAGGGCATCTCCAGAGAGTTCGTAGCGCTGACGAAGATGAGTCCATATCTGGACAGCCGAAGGGAGACCCACAACCTCATAAGAGAACTGAGGCTGGACACTAGCGATGAAGACAGCAGCAGCCCGAGCATCGTCGTCGCACCACTGAGTGTAGGTGGTCAATCGATCCATGTAGGAATCCAGAGCCTCTTAGTAGGCAGAGGCAACCTTCTCATCGATGGGCTAGCGACCTCGGCGGCGACCTTGTCGGTTTGTCGCAGCGCGCAATGCACGTAGGCTCATCGGAGGAGTAGGGCAAGGTGGGCAGGTGATATCGCCAGAGAGGACACCCCAGAAACGAAGACCACGCATGTGGATGCGCATGTGAGATACGAAGTCGGTGTAATTAACACCATCGAACATCACCGGGCAGCGAGGAAGGGAAACGGTGCCCATTGGTAGGCAGCGCTGGGCGGCGCGGCGACCAAGGCAACGTAGTCTAACAGGGACGGCGCGATGGTTAGATCGACGTTTTTTTTCACTCCGCTCACAACTCACGCGTTAAAACGACTAGGCCGTCGTTTATTTAAACGCGTCGCGCAGGGGAGCTAGGTTTACCCTGCGTCGGCGGCGGCGGTCCCCTCGTCGCGACAATGGTAGATGATGGCGGCGGCGGCTTAGGGCCGGCGGTGGTCGGCATGGCGTTAACCGAGCACCACTGGAGAGCGAAGACGTCGGTGGTCAAGGCGGCGTCGGCGGCAGCTGTATGGCGGCGGTCCCTCTCGACTGACAATGGCGGCGGCGGCAGGGTTTTGGCGGCGGCCCCGCGCACTGACTGAGCGTCGATGGTCCAGGTGGCGGCGTCGGCGGCGAATGTCGATGGCGAGCCGGCGGCGCTGGAGAAGCGAGCAATGGCGGCGGCCGATAGCGAGATATGACAGCGTCGGCGACAGCAGAGAGAGCTTGACCGCCGACCGAGACGTCTTGCGGCACGACGAGAGATGGAGGAGGTCGGCGGCTGCGGCTAGGGCAGAGGACGAGTTGCGCGTCCGGAAGAGGTAATCATAATGGGCTCTGATACCATTTTAAGAATAGCAACTTGTATTCTCAGAGGGCCAATGGGCCAGTATATATAGACAAGTACAGAATGTGAATATGCAAATAACCCCCCATAACAATGGGGAATAGCACAACTATACATATATATATATATATATATATATAACAATGAATACATATAGCTAATAAAGTGGTCGATCCATCAGTAGATCGCCCAAAAATCAGCATTCTATGATCTAAAAAATAATCTTTAAAAATAGCAATCCTCTCCTAAAATGACCAGTCTAATCAGCACTAAACAAAAAGGATAGAAACAAACCTGACCTCTGAAGCCTACTGATTGTCGAACCAATGAATTGATGCTTATTCCATTTTCTTTCTTGTAATACATAGTTAACAACCAAAACAGAGAAAGTAATGATCATTAATTGATAAATGTACTCCCAGCAACCTGCACACAAATTGAAGGAAAAAACATAGGCAAAAACTAATCTTAAAACCTACAATAAGCAGTAGCACGAGGGACAATTTGTAAAGAAATATGGGGGGAGAGAGAGAGAGAGAGAGAGATCTGGAAGAAGGGGTGCGGGTGGGGGAAATCAGGATGGGGATGGGGATGGGAATCTGAAGGACTTTCCAGGTGGGGTTCTCGAGAGGGGAGAGAGATGGGAATTAGTGATTGGGGATGATGGGGATCAGAAGCGATGTCACTTGGCATATGCGACGACGACAACGATAGGCAGAGTCCAACGGGGTAACTGGGATCTGCATCTGAGGTCGGCGGGTACCTCTGCAGATCCCAGAGGCCAACGATAGCAGATAGCAACGCTCTGATGAAGGTTGTGAGGTCGCATCCCCGGCAAACAGGAGGAGGGGCAGTGAGAGGGAGGCGGCGTGGCCGAAGGGGAGGAGGGAGCAGTGGGGCTGGCAGGGCCGGCGCAGGCAAAGGGGAGTAGGGGGCGGCAGGGGCATCATGGGCATCATGGGCGAACAGGAGGAGGGGAGCAGCGATGGCGACACGGCCGAATGGAAGGAGGAGGGTGACGAGGGTGGAAGGACAGGAGGGGGCGACGTGGCCGAAGGGGACGAGGTGGGCGACGGGGGCGACATGAGCGAAGGGGAGGAGCAACGCGCGAGGAAGAGGACGACGCTAGAGAGGACGACGCTGGACTGCACTAGAGGCTGAGGTGGCTAGGGTTTTAGCGTTGCCGCTCGTGCGCGGGTGATTCAGGCTACACGTCGCGATGGCCTCCATCCGATGGAGCTGAAGGCCTCTCGGCGGGAGGCCTCGCGTGGGCACGCGACTGGCAAAAAATGGCCGGGAAACACATGGAGGCTGCGATTCTCAGGCGTGCAATAACTCGAGCCCTCCAGAACGCGGCTGCTCCCGATTGGCGCAAAATCGCCAAGACGCAAGTGGAGGGCCTGTGAGCGCGGCAATCTCACGCCCCCATAGAGTTTATAATGTGCTCAGTAAGCCTGAAAACCACTTTACCATCGCTTGTCTGTTTAACTTTCAGGACACCTTTGTCCAGCACTGCCAATGGTCCTAAAAACAATGGAGGAGACAGAGCTGTTGTAATGGTGCAACCACAATGTACGTCTCACCTGTCAAATGTGTAAAAATTAAAGTTGTCTTGTCATTTCCTTTGTTTTATTTCCATATACACAGACATATGTTCTTGCTAACTGTCCTCATAAGTTACCATAAGATTGATTCCATCTCCTAATGCAACGAATTTGTCTAGGTAGTCACGCTTCATGTAATTCCATCAAGGTCATTTGGCAAGTATTTAGTCAAAAGTCGAAACACTAATTCAGTTCAAGGCCTTTCAGTCTAACCTTTCCAAGGCCTTGCTAACCCATAGGATTTGTGCATTGTTTCTCTTGTTTCCCTGCATGTGTTTCTTTCTTCTTCTTTTTCATTTTCTATAGAATACACTCCTTGCAGTTTACCTCACTTAACCTATTAGCCACCTGCAGATGCATTTGGGGAGCAAGGAAGAGCTGCTAAAAACCAATTTTCTGCTGTTCCACCAAATGCTGCAGTGAATATGGATGTGGAATTAGTTTCATTAAAGCTAGTAGTTGATGTTACAGGAGACTTGAAGGTACTGAAGAAGACATTAAAGTCCGGTGATGGTATTCGCACCCCACAAGATGGAGAAACAGTATATAGTAAGTATTCTGCTGCTTGCTGATGTGATTGAAGTCGTTGTTATCTGATCTGCTGCTAACACCCATTTTAACTTCTTCAGTTAGATACACCGGCAGTCTAGATGATGGTACTATCTTTGAGAAGTTTGGATTTGATGGAGAACCCTTTGAATTTGTCATAGATGAAGGTGACTAATTTTAAAATTTCTAATTGTATTACTGTGAATACCATTAGGAACATTTAAAAAAATGACCTGAAGTGTGGCTGTGGTACTTTTCTTCATAATAGCATATGTTCTGTAGTCCTACCATGATTCCTCTCAGAGTATTGAGACCTTCAAACGCCGTGGTGCAAACATTAGATGCACATATCTGTACTTCTTAGAAATACTGTAGAATACTCTAAAATTGTTTTGCCTTGTCAATGCTATAGTAATTGTGGCTCAGCTAGTCAATTTTAGTTCCTTGAAGGCAAATATTGGAGTTTCACGATGTTCCCGTGCCTTTTTTTAATTGAATATATAGGTATTCTGTTGCTATTATGCTTGTTTCTTTAAATTTTGAAGTCATTGTGCTTCATTTGCAGAACAGGTAACAGTTGGATTAGACAGCGCAGTGGCAACAATGGTGAAGGGTGAACTCGCTAAAGTGACAGTGAAATTTGAGTATGGATTTGGAGATATGGAAGTACAAAGGCAGTTGAGAACAATACCTCCTTGCTCTACATTGGATATATGAAGTGGAACAGATAAAGTTCACAAAGGTACCGTCTAGCCTGAGTTAAGAATTTATCTCCTCCATCTGTCTGGTGTTTCCTTCTACTTATTGCACTGTCCTGGTCCCAATGTTACATGAAAAAGAATCATGGGTGAAAAATCATGGGAGAACGACGAAGGTGCAAACCGAGCTGCAAAGTTCCTTGTATATACCCAAGAACACGCTTCACAAGAAGGAGATGACTCTCGCGAGGATCATGCATATGGAGGCATATTTGTTGTACAACGTATGAGATGTCAGACCGAGTGAGCATAAGATACTAAAGAGCACCAACGATGCTACGGTAAGCTGTGGGGTCAGCAGCCGGAAGACTGTCATTGACGGAGAGTTTAGGAGAAGTGTCAATGGGAGTGGTAACCTGTCGTTGACGGAGAGTTTAGGAGAAGTGTCAATGGGAGTGGTAACCAGCTTGCAGGAAGTCATGCCAGCACGGTTAATCAACTCAAAAGCATACTTAGCCTGAGACAAGAGCAGGGCAGCAGGTGTTGGGAGGACCGAAATTCCAAGAAAATAATGAAGCATGCCGAGATCGGTCATAGCAAACTCAGTGCGAAGAGCAGCAATGATGCAGGAAAGAAGAGTGGTAGTGGAGGGCGTAAGAATAATGCCATCAACATATAGAAGAAGATATGTTGTGTCATGAATATCTCGACCGGAGTAGATGAACAAAGAGGTGTCGGACTTAGAGCAACAAAAGCCAAGAGAGGAAATATGAGAGGCAAAACAGGTATACCAAGCACAGAGTGCTTGTTTGAGTCCATAGAGAGAACGATTGAGCCGATAGACATGCTTTGGTTGGGAAGAATCAATGAAACCGATGGGTTGACGAGAGTAGACAATCTCAGATAATGTTCCATGTAGAAAGGCATTTTTGACATCAAGTTAATGAATAGGCCAATTGTTAGAGAGAGAGAGCAATGGAGAGGACAATGCGAACAGTAGTGGGTTTAACCACAGGACTAAATGTCTCGACAAAATCAATACCAGGTTCTTGTGAGAAGCCACGAAGAACCCATCGTGCTTTATACCACTCAAGAGAGCCATCCGGCTTGAGTTTATAGCGAAAACCCATTTGTCGGAGACGATGTTGGCATTGGCAGGAGGAGGAACAAGATCCCAAGTGTTGTTGGAGAGAAGAGCATGAAATTCATCAACCATTGATGAGTGCCAGTGAGGATCCTTGATGGCACTACAAACCGACTTGGGAATTGGAGAGAGAGTGGTGGAAGCATGAAGATCGAGTCTCTCACGAGGGCCAAGGCGAATTCTGCACACAGAACGAGTGTGATGACCATGTGGTTGTGCCACGCCCACGAGCCAGCGGCAGTTGCGGCAGGGAGAATAGTTGCCATGGCAGGGGCATGGAGTGTCGCACCAGGCGGGAGGGCTGGCGCAGCTGGCAGAGTAGCGACGGGAGCCAAGGTTGCCACCGCAAGGGCACCGATTGCCAGCATCAGGAGGAAAAGCGGCCGCAGTAGGCTGTATACGCGGAATAGATAGCGGTGAAGAGGAATCAAGGAGAAAATCATTATCATCTGAAGAAGGAGAGGAGAAATATTTGGTGGAGAGGCGAAAGGAAAGGTGGACTCGTCGAAGTTCACATGATAGGAAATAACAATACGATGAGAGGCAATGTCGAGACAACGGTATCCTTTGTGATTAGGAGGATAACCGAGAAAGACACAAGGAAGAGAGTGAGGTGCTAACTTGTGGGTCATAGTGGCAACCGTATTAGGGTAACACATGCAACCGAAAACATGAAGGTGGAAGTAGTACAACGGAGTTTAAAAGAGGGATTGAAAAGGAACGACGTTGTGTATAGTTTTGGATGGGAGCTGGTTTAGGAGATAGGTGGCAGTATGTAAGGCTTCTACCAAATAGGTTGGAGGCATGCTAGCCTAAAAGAGAAGAGTCCGAACAATGTCTTTAACAGTGCGTATAACACGTTCGGATTTGTCGTTCTGTCGAGAGGTGTGAGGATAGGAAATACGCAAAAGAATGCCATGTGTGTCAGAAAATGTACAGAGAGCGTTGTTGTCGAACTCACCACCATTGTCACACTGAATGGAGCGGGTGGGAGAATAGAATTGTGTAGCGACAAGAGAATGATAGGTAGAAAGAGTGAAAAACTTCTGATTTTTTGCGAAGAGGAAACGCCCACAAAAAATGTGTGAAGTCATCCAAAACGACTAAGAAATATTTGTAACCAGAGAATCTGGGAATAGGAGATGTCCAAATATCGCAATGAATTTTTCAAAGGGAACTACTGTTTGCCAAGTAGAAACATTAAACGGTAGACGGACTTGATGAGCTAATTGACAAGCATGACACAAGGGGTTGTCTTTTATTGGACGAGTATGTGGAATAAAAGATGAATGAGCAAGGCGATAAAGGGCATGGCGTCCAGGATGACTGTGGCGACGAAGCCAGATAGTAGTGCTGTTGGTGGTGGCCGCAAAGTAGATGGTGACGAAGAACGGAGTGGATAGAGCTCCCCGAACTACTGCACCTAAGGATTTGACTCTTGATCCTAAGATCCTTCACAGAAAAGCCATGATGGTCAAATTCAATAGCACAATTATTATCGGTAGTGAAATTGCGAATGGAAACAAGATTTTTAATTAGGCGAGGGGTAACAAGAATGTTACAAAGGTAAAGAGGACGACTGGATGACAGAGATGAAAGATAGACATGATCGGAACAAGTGACAGGGAGGGAAGAGCCATCACCGATGATGATGGAGGAAGATGGAGAGGGAATAGGGCAAAGAACAGAGAGATTACCGGGGCTAGACGCCATGTGAGTAGTAGCACCTGTGTCCATGTACCACTCGTTGGCGGAAGGGCAGACCGTCATCGTGTTGAGGGCGTTGATGAGGCCGGCTGTGTACCATGTCGGTCCATCGTCGTAAGGCAGACCGGGAGCGCCTAACATCCCTACAGCGTGGAAGGGCGGAGCGGATGGAGCTAGGGCGACCGGGGGGCAGCACACCATAGGGTCGTGCAGTGGTGATGAAGCCCTACGACAAGTTGTGGGGTTCCTGTTGTGGTAGGCCGTGCGACATGGGAGGCAGGTTCTGGGGCAGACCGTGCGGCAGAGAAACGAGGGACGTGGGCCAAAGTTGGATGGCGTCGGTCCAGGGATTGTAGTACAAGGGAACCTACAGAGAAGAGGAGCTGCCACTGCCCTTTCCGCCCTTCTTGCCCTTCTTGCCGCCCTTGCTGTTGCCGCGGTTGTGTTGTGCGTCAGAAGAGTAGCTGGTGGTGGGGGCAGCAGGAGAATAGCCGTGCCAAGCCGTCTAGACACCGCCATGGTTAAACGATGAGTTGGCGACAATAGTAGTGGTGTTGGAGATCTGCGCGGTGTACGTAGCCTTGGTCCCCTTGAGGATGAGGTAGGAGCAAGCTTGGATAAAGCTTGGGAAAGGAGTGATCATGGGTAGAAGCGTAACCAAACTACCATACTTTGGGTTCATGCCTTTGATCATGGTGAGGACCAATGTGGCATCAGAGACTGTTTGGCCAACGTCGCCGAGAGCATCAACCAAGGTTTTGAGTTTGCAACAGTAGTATGTAGCAGACATGTCACCTTGAATCACCGTGCAGAATTCTGCTTCAAGAAAGATGGCCCGGGTTTCTTTGTTATCTCGGAACAAGTTCTCGATCTTGATCCAGACTTCAGCGGCAGTAGGGGTGGGGGACATGACGATGTCCAAGATACCGGGAGCGATGAAACTGGGAGCGATGAAACTGTACAACCAGGAGATAATACAATCCATGTGCTTCCACTCGACGCCAGCAGGTTTGGCAGCACTAGCTATCATATGAATCTCGAGGCAAGGCTTGATTGAACTCACGATATAGTAAGAACGAAGAAATATGACTATTCCACTTACAGTGAAAGCAGAAGTTAACTGCGAATCTGGCAGGTACAGATGTACACCTAGCCTACCAAGATTTAAATCTTAGAATTAACATCGGTATCCATCGATTTTAAACTTATATATACGTGTACATATTTAATAGAAAAATATATAATAATGCTATACGGGAGTTTGGTACCTCCAATAAATTTCAGTGCACGTGGGAACACAAACTGTTCTCGTTTTGACCTTGTACTCTAAAATAATTTGTGAACAGGAAATCCAATAATGAAGCGGCGACGTGGCCCGTCCTCCATCACCCCTCCCGGACTTCTTTTATCTCTTGAGATGAGATGCAAGTGGGTGAGCTATCAATGATCAATCACTCACTTCCACTATGACACGCCTTTCTGGCAAGCCAATGGAGAAAAACTTTAAAAGTTCGAACCTATAATTGAAATGGCCTACCTTACTAGTATTCAGATGGGGATCCAAAAACAAATATGAATAGTGCCTAGACGCAGGCGAAAAGGAAAAGAATGCTCTTCAAGCTTCTCTGGATGTTTACCGGACAATGCCATCTCTTGCAGCTGCTGCTGCATCTCCTTCCCTGCCTTCTGCTGCCGCTGCCGCTCTCGCGCTCGGCGTCGGTGGTCAGCCGCCTGCCAGGATTTGATGGCCCTCTGCCCTTCTACCTCGAAACCGGGTAAGCACCTACAAGCTCCAGTACGCTGGTTCTTGAAATGGGCGACTCACGAAGCAGCTGTGCATTGAGATTGAGCGCCCATGTATATGCAGGTACATGGATGTGGAGGAGGAGACTGGAACGGAGCTCTTCTACTACTTCGTGGAGTCGGAGAGGAGCCCCGGCACGGACGCCGTGCTCCTCTGGCTGACGGGCGGGCCCCGCTGCTCGGTCTTCAGCGGCCTGGCCTTCGAAGTAGGTCAGTCCTGTTGGCACCGCCGGCCTGGAAAAAAAATGCGCGCACACACGTCCTGCACAACAAAAGATGAACACAACAATTTTTGATGTTGTTTAACTTGCACACAGCCTTTTCTGTTTCTTCTCATCTCATACTAAACAAAAGACTTACTACATACCACGTTACATGCAATGAAAATAAGTAACTGCCATGCGTGGGCAAAACAACAATGAATCGCTATCGTGACTGCTAATGCAAACAAAAAACTGAAATATTACTAGATTTAAACAGCATTAAGGATTATTCAACAAACACCCCTTAATCATTGATGTGTTTTCTTGATTTCGATGATACCAAGCCTTGTGTGCAGTTCATCGCGCCCTCCACGGCACGCCCGCACCGCCTGTCATGCCGCTGGCCGCCAACCGCCAACCAGATGTCGTGACATGAGTTCGCCCGTGCACCGCGGCTGCCCGCCGTGCCTCGTGCCTCGCGCTCGCGCCCCTAGCGCTCGCACTCCATCAGATCGCCGCCGTGCCGCTACACGCTGTGCAATGCTAAGGGTGAGCACATTGAGCCAGTTGCGAGTGCAGTTTACCCGAGTAAGTGTGCGACGCTGCTGGTCGCGAATCGTGAGCACGCCGTCCTGGATGAGCGTCGTAGCCATTCTCGTCGAGCTGTCCGAGGCTCACTATGTTGCTACGCAGTCGTGGGATGTAGTACACCTCCGTCAGTGCAAGGTGCTCCTCATCTCGGTAAGTGAACAGGACGGTGCCACGCCTACGTATTTCCACCACCGAGCCATCACCGAACTTGACAGAGCCGATGACACCCTCGTCCATCTCTACGAAGCTTGCACGCACCGGACATGTGATTACTGGTAGCGGTGTCCAGGTACCAAGCGTCGTCATAGGCATCCTCCTCGCGCCCTAAATGCACTGCGCGTGCACCTCGTTGAGCACCACGTCAGTACCCGCGCCCATGGATGCCTCGGTGAATGTGCACATCTGCGCCATGGGAAGTCGCAGCTCATCGTCGTCGACTTGCGTTAGGTGGGCCTGCTCGGTACGCTTCGGCTTACAGTGGTTGTCACCACCGCTGCCGCTGCCCTTGTCACCACTAAAAGAGTAGCCGCCTTGCTCCCTCTTCTTGGCACGTGCAAGCCACTCCTCTTCCTCCTTCAGCATGACGACGTCCGCGGCATGCTCGCATACCACAACCATTAGGAGAGCCGGCTCGTCGTCCTCTTGGATATTGGTGAGATACACCCGTCCTTTCTTCGGCTCATCACACTCGGACGCGAAATAGCCGAACTCCCGACAATTAAAGTACTGGATCTTTGACTTATCGAACTTTCTGCGGTGCTTCTTTTGTCGCCGTCTTGGCCACGGCTACGGCCATCGCCGCGCCCGCCATTCTTCCTTGTGCCGCTGTCGGAGTCCTCGCCGCTCCTTTTCTCTTCGGCGGCTTTGGCCTCCCACTCGGCGCATGTGAGCAACAGGTGCTCCCCTTCTTCCTTGTCGCACCGCCGCCCCTTCAAGCTCTCCTCGTACGCCCTCAAGCGTCCGAATGACCTCCATCATCGACATCGCCGATACATCCCCCCATTGCTCAATGGTGCCGACAATCGGTAGGAATTTGTCGGGGACGGAGCGTAGGAGCTTCTCCACGACAGCACTCTCCTCCACCTTGGTACCGAGAGCACGTATCTCGTTGACCATGGTGGTGAGTTTCAATGCGAACTCAGTGATTTTCTCTGAGTCCCCCATGTAGATGCGTTCTAACTCCCTCTTGAGAGTTTGAACACGCGCTTCTTGACACGTTCTTCACCGACGTGCATCTCCTTGAGCGCGTCCCAAGCCTCTTTTGCCATCTCCTTCTCGGATATGGTCATTACAACGGCCTCCGGCATAGCTTAGACTATGGCGGCGAGAGCCATATGGTCTTTCTTCTCATTGAACAATTCTTCGCCCTCCACTGCCGCCCACACTCCTTGTGCATGCATGATGATCTTCATCTTCACCATCCATACTCCGTAATTGCTCTATGTGAGCATGGGGTATTGGAGGGTTATAACTCCCTCCCTCACGGGCGGTACCACCAGTGTGCGGCCAGCGCCTCCGCTGCTCGCGCCGTCCTCGACACGGGTCCTAGTACGTAATGGAGACTCCGAGCGCGACATCTTCACAGGTAGGAGAGCACGAAGCTCTGATACCAAATGTTGGCACCACCGGCTCACACGAATGGGCTAGACAAAAAATGCACACACACACGCCCTGGACAGCAAAAGATGAACACAACAGTTTTTGATGCTGCCTAACTTGCACACAGCCTTTTCTGTTTCTTCTCATCTTATACTAAACAAAAGACTCACTACATACCACGTTACATGCAATGAGAATGAGTAACTGCCATGTGTGGGCAAAACAACAATGAAGCGCTATTATGACTGCTAATGCAAACAAAAAAACTGAAACATTACTAAGTGCTATCATGACTACTAATGCAAACAAAAAACTGAAACATTACTAGATTTAAACAGCATTAAGGATTATTCAACAAGTCCATCAAACTGTAACAAACTAGCCGGCTCGTAGAGCAGTGATGAATATTGTTCATACAAGCAGCATATGCACACATCTCGGATTATAACAGTTTGCCATGATTTTGAGAAGGACGTGGAACTCCCTCTGTTGAAAAATATAACGCGAAACTTGACACGGTCTCTGAAATTTTTACATGTCATGAATAACTACAAAAATACAGAAGTATTTTCAAATATGAACCCAATAGTATCACTCTTGTGCCACTAAACCTCTATTTGGTTGGACTCATTATTGGTCATGTTGTGTATAATCTCTATTGGTATATATAGATTTTTCACATTACAGATGTTGGGACTTCTGTTATCCATCCATCATGTTCTTGCGCAGGTCCTATAAAATTTGTGTTGGCACCTTACGATGGTAGTTTGCCACAGTTGGTCTATAACCCATACTCATGGACGCAGGTGAGATATTCATTCGTAACACCAAAAATATGTTTCTCTTCCTCATTTTTCTTTAGATTGTGGTTTATTGACGACCATTCTTAGATGGCAAGCATCATCTTCTTGGATTCTCCTGTTGGCTCTGGTTTCTCATATGCACGTGATCCTAAAGGCTATGATGTTGGAGACTACTCGTCTTCTTTGCAAGTCCTAACATTTCTGAAGAAGGTGATGAAAGGCACAATTGATCTCCAACAGTCCTACTGTTTGAATGGAAGAAATGTGTGCGTTAATTACTTACCGCCTTATGCATGGTTATGCAGTGGTTCAATGATCACCCTCAGTATCTTTCAAATCCATTCTACCTTGGAGGAGATTCATATGCTGGGAAGGTGATTCCACTTATTGCACAAAACATGTCAGAAGGTATATAACTCTTTAGCACACTGCAAATATCCTAATAAAGAAACGAGGAGTTTGTGAAATTGATTCACAGTAAATCATCAATCAATGTATTTTAGGACCTTTGTAGCATACTGTCAAAGCGTATGAATGTTGTATTTTTCTTGCAAGTTGTTTGAAGGAAACTAAAAATCGTAACATGTTTTCCAATTTCTTTCAAGTCACGAAGCTCACTCTTGAATTTGATTCTACTATGCTCCAGGAATTGAAAAAAGACAGCAACCTCTTATTAATCTCAAGGCAAGTTATTCTCTATCCTTCAAACAGTTAAGTATAATGGCAAAAGGAGTGCAAATAGTGTGAGATCATGTCTACCCTATTATTTGTTGTGTTTATGCAATAATTTCCAGGGCTATCTGGTTGGCAACCCTATTACAGACTCAAAGTTTGATGACAACTCCATAATTCCAAGTTCTCATGGCTTTGGGTTAATATCCGATCAAATATATGAGGTAATTCGACGTTCATACGCTTTGAGAGTGATACATTTTTTTAGCATGTGTCGGTCTAAAAAAAGTCAATCTAAAAACTTTTTGTAGCATGTTTTCCTTTTCTTTTTCAAAGGCTGCAGTGGAGAACTGTAAAGGAGATTATGTAAACCCGACAAATGAAATGTGCGCTGAGGTGCTACATACTATCAATAATGTAAGATTCTTGTACGGGCCTCTTTTTCTGATATTACCAATGTTAGCTATATTCTGGCTGATGCACATCCCTTTTATTGTAGCTCATTTCTGAAGTGGCATCGGGACATATCTTGTATGATAAATGTGTTGTTGCCGCACCCAAGCCCGTAGATGATGTTTCAAGAAGAAAAAATCTGTTAGAAGAACCTATCCAGCTAAATGAGCCGCCTGGTCGACCTACTATCAATTGTTTTGTCAGTCTTTTTTATCCCTGGAGTTTCAATTTGATAGAAGATTTTGCTGAATGTGATGTCACATGACTCTCTATTCTCATAGCATGAACTTACCTGGGCTTGCTTTCTAAAATGCAGACATACGGTTACTACCTGTCTTACTTCTGGATGAATGACAACATGACTAGAGATGCTCTTAGGATCAAGGAGGTAAACTTACGACATGTTTTACCATTTTTTTCGAGAACGCGCATGAGAGCTGCGCGTCGTTCCATTAAGAATAAACCACAAGACTTACAAACACCGGATACATAAGAGGGGGAATTTTGGAGAGAACTAGAACCAACAGAAACAACAACCGAAAATAAAAACAGAACAAGGGGGAGGCTGTTATTAATATTGTGTATATATTGAAAAGCCCCAACAAGCAATATATATGGAGGTATACAAGGGGTGCATGCTATATACAGATAAGATAATATAAAAGGTAGATAAGAAATACAAAATAATTCTTATCTCTAATATATCTCTAACAACCTCCCTCAAATGCAAGACGTATGCAATAGCATTGTATTTGGACAGGGTGACACTAAAATATGATAAATATAAAATCTGAGTTTTGATAATGTCGTCGTAGCATGCAGCTTTTGGAAAACATGTCGATAAAAGATCTCCTCCCATCGGGGGTCGTGCGACAGCCCATAAAGCACAAGGTGCGAGAGCAAAGTCGACCACGACAACATGACGAAGAAGATAATGAAATCGACAAATAGATAAATCTGTCAAATCAAGCCGAATATGAATAGATGAAAGCATGACGGCGCAGATCGTAGCCCAAGACGACAGCAGTGCAGTGCACAAGAAACGCAACGAATGCACAGTGTAAATGAAGTGCAACGCAATGCACAAGCAGCGCAACAGAGGCGCAGTGCAGAAGAGGCACGACGCAATGCACAAAAAGTACAACGAAGACACTGTGTGGAAGAAGCGCGGCGGCCTTGAAAGCTAGGGGATCTGCAGTGGCTCGAAGAAAAGAGCAGTGATTGCTGCTATGTCAAAGAAATTCCTATACTTCTATGACTGATAATAAATTTATGGACTCACATGGCTTAAACGAACTCATAGATAAAGTGATACAGTCTTGAACGGAAACAGCGGAAAACGACACAAAGAAAGAAAGAAAAAATCTAAAGTGCACGAGCAGCAGTATGACAGATAAAGTGATACTTCTATGATCTTGGTCTCCACCAACTCTCACCAGCAGAAGAGGAACAAACTGGATGGATCGTCTCTGAGTCCTACCCAAGCGAACCTCAACGCACGAACAGAAGAAGAGATTGATGACGATCAACACTTGAATTTGATCCTCATGAATCAATCCAAGAAGCAATAGATGAAAAAATTTCAAGGCCGCCGGGCGTGAAGGACCGAGGGCCTTTCAGTCGGCTTCATGTTGTCATCGTGAGACTGAGGAGCCGGTGGCACTGACCCCCCTCCCCTCTGCGCGCATGCAGCCTGTATGTCTTGCGGCCGTTGAGGCCGTCGACGATGTACTTAAGCCATCGCACCAGGAGGACGACAGTGTCGACCACGAACTGCATCTCGTAGAGGAGGTCCAGTAGGTAGGGGACCTCGACGGCCCACACCCCACGGTGGCACATGACAATGGCCTGCTCCAGCTCGTCCCTCAGAGGGCGCAGCCGCTCAGCCCGCGCACACGCCTCGTCAAGGAGTTCGTCCATCTGGCCCACCTCATCCCACGAGACATGCGCGAGCTGCAGCGTGCGGCCGCTGAAGCCCTACTGGATCATCAGCCATCCGACGCGCCTGGGAGAGAGAGGACGCGGCCGTGCTTAGGGGTCGCAGACTCGCAGGCCCTCCGTGCCGTCTTCTCGGAGAAGGCCGCCCTTGGGAGTAGAGATTAGCCCTCCTGAGGATAGCAGCAATGAAAGATGATGCAGCGGCTGGTGGTGGCGGTAAGAAAATCATAACTCTAACCTTGCTCTGATACCATGTTATAAATATTGTGTATATATTGAAGAGACTTAATGGACAATATAAATAGTGTGTACAAAGGGTACATACCATATACAGATAAGGCAATATAAAATACAGATAAGAAATACAAAATGATTTCTACCTCTAATATATCTCTAACAGGCAACCAGAAGCCAGAGAAGTGCGACCCGAACAACACGTTGAGGGACTACTCGCATCCTGGCAACGCCTCCAAGCAATGAGCTCCCGCCAAGCACTAATGGATGAACTCGTCGAAAATCCGCTGCAGCACTAGGTCCACTGAAGTGCTTTCTTGTTTGAAAACACATGAGTTGCGCTCCTTTCAAATCATCCAGGAGACCAAAATTATACATGAGCCCAATGCCGTCTTCTGCTTCCTTTGAAGAGACCCACGAGCGGCTACCCAAAAATCCGCCAAGCTGATCTGACAAGCCGAAGAGAAATGTCGAAGCCCAGTCCTAGCGAAATATTGCAACCAAATTTGCGAAGTCACTACACAACCGACGAGGAGATGATCCACTGTCTCCGTCGAATGAAAACAGAAGACGCAGTTGCCGTGGTTCTGAATGCCATGCCATTGCAAGCGATCGGCAGTCCAGCATCGACGGTGTAGGGCGAGCCACATGAAAATTTTACATTTTGAAGGTGCCCAAGTCTTCCAGAGCGCTTTTGTAAAGGCGAAATGCGTAGAGCCAAGGAAGAACGACTTGTATGCCGAGCGCGAGGAGTACAGTCCCGAAGGTTCCCAACGCCAGCAAAAGGTGTATGGAAAGCCTGTCACCGTGCACACGCCGTGAAGCATATCCCAAAGACAGAAACTCCCGGAGAACCTAGATGTCCAGCTTACCTGTGATATTGCGCACCCAACCATCTTCCTGATAAGACAGTATTGGCTTTCATAACAACCTCAATTGCAAAACACATTTGCCAATTAATGAGCCATGCCAATAAGGATCAAAGGCAAGATTCTTAACAAGTTGCAAAATACATTTGCTAACTTTTAGAATCACACCACAAGGAATAAAGTAGATGGACTTAAACCATTTGCAAAACACATTTTCAAACTAAAGTCACATGCTACAAGGATCATGCATAAGCATCAACTATTTGCAAAACACATTCGCAAATAATAGCATCATGCCACACGGCGAAGGTGCATGGACTTCAACCAGTTGCAAATTATAGTCACATGTTACAAAAGAGTTAATGCATGAGCTTCAACTATTTGTAAAACACATAGCAGCACTATGCATAGATGATCTAGAGCGAGTACAACGAGCTATCAACATATGACTAACTCAAGCTACTAGTCAATACCCCTCTTAATAGTACGGCAACCTATACTAGCATATGGTTGGAGTAAGATGATCCATTGGATGAGAAAAGCCTACATCTACAATCCACCATATTTTTAGGCTCATGGCCTTATAATAACATGACATGCGTATTTTTCAAATATGCATAGTTTGGGCCAGCAAATAGAGGTGCTTCACCTAGGTGTACTATATCACTAGTCGTCATCATTTACTCTCTAGACAGTTAAGTCTAATAAATGAGAGACCAAGCTCTTATATCACTTGTAAGATCAAGGAGGCCGACTAAAGGGGGTGAATAGGCGGTTTTAAAATTCTTTTGGCTAAAACCAATATTTAATGCAGAAGCTAATAACAATTTGGTTTTACACAATTAAAACCTAAATCAATTAGTCTTTGCTAAGTGCACCGACAATATGAAGAACATAGAATATAAGCAATTAACCAAATACAAGTAAGTAAAGTAATATTGTGAATGTAAATAGCATAAGGTAAACCACAAGAGAACAAATCACAAGGACGCAACGAGGTTTTACCGTCGTGTTCGGAGACTAGCCGGTCTCCCCTAATCCACGTTGAGGTAAGCCTAAACGAATTGGACCGACTCCACAAATTAAGCCAAACACCTCCCAAGTAAGTCCAACCACTTGGACCGGCTCCAACACGAACCAACACGTCGATCCACTTAAGTTGCTCTTCCTCCACTCCGGAGATGGTGAGCACCAAACTACTCACAACCACGCCGGGCCTTCTCACAAGCTCCTTGAGAAAATCACCGGACCAACGACGCCTCCACGTCGTCTAGGTGTCTGCAAACACCAAGAGTAACAAGTCAACGACTTTTACTTGAACAAATAAAGTGTCTAAGCTCAATGGATACACAATCCACCACCCAAGGCAACACATGCACTTAGAGTTTGTTCTCCAAGCTCAATAAGTGCAATACATGCACATAAGAGATGAGAGGGCTTGCTCTTTGCTCAATAGAATGTATATGGTACCAGCAACCTCAATCCACAACCGGCCAAGGTGGGTCTTTATAGGCCACACACAAAAACTAGCCGTTGGAAGAAAAACTGCTAAAAAATCAACACGAGCGGTACTACCGCCGTTCAACGGCTGGTAGCACCTCCACGACAAGCACAGTAACGACTATATCAGACAAGAAACTAGCCGTTTGAAAAGTGCGGCGCGGTACTACCGACGTTGATCTTGCGGTAGTTCCACACTTCGGTCATTCCGTTTCTGAAGGGCGGTACTACCTCTTCCACTTAGGTCCAACACATGGCACCTACTGGAAATAACGTACCGCCGTTCATCTTCCGGAATTACCGAGCTGCAGTAGTTCCGCTCCCAACACTCCGGTACTACCGCACTTCCAAGAGAGCAAACTAAACTAAAAAAAGCGTCTCTGTGGAAAATACGTCACCGGATTTTCGGTCCATCCGAGTTGCGGTAGTCTCGTTCCCAACACTTCGGTACTACCGCACTCCCAAGAGAGCAAAACAAACTCGAAAAAGTGTCTCTCTGGAAAATACGTACTGCCAGATCTTCGGTCCATCCGGGTTGCGGTAGTTCCACCACATGAACTCCGGTACTACCTCTGAGCGGTAGTTTCGCTGACATAACGTCGGTTCTACCAATCTTCCTGATAAGACAACATTGGCTTTCACAATAACCTCAATTGGAAAACACATTTGTCAATTGATGAGCCATGCCAATAAGGATCAAAGGTAAGATTCTTAACAAGTTGCAAAACACATTTACCAACTTTTAGAATCACACCACAAGTAATAAGGTACATAGACTTAAACCATTTGCAAAACACATTTGTAAACTAAAGTCACATGCTACAAGGATCATGCATGAGCATCAACTATTTTCAAAACACATTCGCAAATAATTGCGTCATGCCACACAGCGAAGGTGCATGGACTTCAACCATTTGCAAAATATATTTGCAAATTATAGTCCCATGTTACAAAAGAGTTAATACATGAGCTTCAACTATTTGCAAAACACATTCGCAAATAATAGCACTATGCATAGATGAGCTAGAGCTACTAGTCAAGACCCCTCTTAATAGTACGACAACCTATACTAGCAATCCGGTCTTCCAACCTAACACCAAGACCAGGTTAAAAACTTGGAACATATCCTTAGCCCTAGCTAGTCATGCCATTGCCTTAAGCATCTTCTTGAAGCTTGATGACGCACATCTTTTCTTCAAGACTGGGTCCTTGACTTTGATAATCATCAATACATGATGATCTCCTTTACTTCGTGATCTTGACTCAATGCTCATCAACTCATAATGATATCCTTTATTCCGAGTCTTGATATGCATCAACACATGATGGGTCTTCTCTTGACTTGATGATTAACTCATGATGTCATCCAAAGTCTTATCATCCTGGAACATAACCTAATCATCCAACTTGTGAAAATGTTAGTTCTACAATATGATTATCATTAATTACCACACCATACCATTAACTTATAACGGTGGGATAAGATACTTCAATATTTCCCTCTTTGGTAATTGATGATAACCACTTCAATTTCACATAATTGAATGTAGATAAATAAAGAAACAAATGAGTATATATGAACTACACAAGTTTTATGTACTCAAGGATATGTTTCAATGTAAAGATATGGATCAATACTAATGAAACCATAAAATATAGAGTGAACCCCTCTAAATGTGTGCATATACGAATGTGTAATAGGAGCATACACACATATTCAAGTTAAACTTATAGTGGAGTTCAATCTATATTTTGGATCTGAGGAATGCAACAATATATAAGAATAAAATGTCGAATGCATACCTTCATGATTCTCACCTTTATATCCAAATGAGACTACACACTAGATATAACAATAGAAGTGTTAGTCTCACAAATAGATTTATCATTAATATCTAAAACACTCCATTAACTCATAATGGCGGTGTAGATCCTTCACCCGAGACAGATTAAGAGCCTTTCCAAAGGAAAGCTCGACGCCTTTTGTCAATTTGCTTGATGATCCAGACCGAAAGCTTTAGCGCCATGAGATGGTAAATGGGGATTGTTGTTAAGACAACCTTGACCAAAACAAGCCGACCTCCCTGCGACAACATGCGCTATTGCCAGCTCGCAAAACGACCGATGAGCTTGTCCAGTAGCGGTTGAAAATCACCCTTGGAGTGTTTCTTCAACGACAAGGGAAGGCCCAGGTATTTACATGGAAAGTCGGCCCGAGCGTACTACAGTTCCTCTGCAATGAGCTGAAGATGATCCTCCGAACACCGGATCGGGGATACCGAGTTTTTAGCAAAATTGGTATAGAGTCCCAAAGCCTCTATGACAACTTCCAAAATGGTTTTTTTAGGAAGTGCAAAAGCTTTGCAATTTTTTCATTAAGTAGAAGTAAAAAAACTAAGAACCGGGAACAAAACCAAACACAAAACAAAAGGGGTCGGCAGACGAAAAACCCCTAGAACGACTAGAAGCCCTGCCGAAAATACAACTAAGAGGAAAAGAAAACAAGAAGACACCACCGACCCACCCTAGCGAGCGATATAAAAAACTAGGAGAGGAGAGGGAAAAAAAACGAAGCTACTCCTACTCCATTGGAGCTCCCCGTCCAGGCACAGCTGCCATGCGCCAATGGTGACATGAATACTAGCCAGGACCTGATCGATAAAAGCTCCAGATCATCCAAGAGACGAGAATTATGTACGAATCGAGTTCGTTCCTACGATGCTTTGGTTCCAAGTTTCCTGCAGTAATCCAATGATCTTGAAGGGAGGTCTGACCAACAGGAACTGCTTCTCGGAACCCTATCTGCCTTAGGAATCGCGCCCAAATTTGTCCGATTACTACGCATCCCACAATAATGTGATCGATGGTTTCCAGGCCATGTCCACAAAACATACAAACACCTTGGTTTTCCAAACCTCGGCGCTAAAGGCGGTCGGCTGTCCAGCATCGATGGCGAATCGCTAGCCAAACGAAAAACTTGCATTTGAGGGGAGCCCTAGCGCTCCAGATCGCATCGGCACAAGGACAAGCAAGCGAGCCAAAGAAGAACGCTATGTAAGCCGACTTTGAGTAGCAGCCTGAGTATTCCCGCCGCCAAAGCACCGTGTCGCCCTCGTCCGGCAATAGCTGTATGGACTGTAACATGTCCCATAACCGCAGAAAATCCAGCATGTTAACATCCTCTGGGCGGCCCGATATGTCAGAGATCCAAGAGTGCCCAAGGAGGGCGTGAGCTACCGTTCTTTGCTTCTTGTTGATAGCTTAACCATCTTTGCTATAGACGGGGGTAAAGATTTCTAGGTTCTTTGCTTTCACAAAGTATGCATCCATGATCAAGTAGCATCAGCTTCTGTAGCTCTAAAATTATATCTACGGGGGTAAAGATTTCTAGGTCGCAATGTTGTATTATCTGAATCACTTGGAACAAAATTGTAACGGCTAATGGCATAAATATGGCAATAGGGAACAGTGGGTGAGTGGATAAGATGCATAAAAGGACTCCCCTACGCACGTGAGCTCCAAAGCAGCATAAAGTACCATTTCAACCTCACTACCAGAGGTTACCGTGCACTAGTGTTCAGGTGAAAGCATCAGAGCAAGTTTTCTTATTCATATTGGCTGAATTTTCTTCCACGTCTGATAACTGCAAAACCTCTGTGAGCGCAGTGGAGACCATGATCTTATGGTACCATTTCTCGGCACACAAGCGTGGATAAGATCCTTGAATTTCTCCATTGTTGATGATTGGAGGGCATGGCATCTTGATGGCCAGGCTGCAGGGTAAAGTCATCTGACTCCTTTTCTTTTTCTCGTCACTCGGATGCGTAAGGGCCGTAAATTAACTTTTGAGCATGCAAGTGATTGCAAAAAAGAAAAGTTTAATGGCATATCAATTATGTGTCATTTTTCTTTCTCTGACGAGGTATACATCCTGTTTTTTGCCCAGATTTACTATAACATACGCCAACAATTTGACCTTCGCGACAATAAAGGTAATCCTGTTTTTACATTCCTGTCTGGGTCTTGTTTCTTTTCATAGCACACACTCCTTTTAGGTGGATCGGATGCGAGCCATCATACGTGCATGGTAGCCACAATAACACCCTGATTGTTTGCTTGTGCAGGGTGGCGGTCATACCGCTCCAGAATACCAGCCTGAAGAATGTTTTGCCATGGCTCGGAGGTGGCTGGACAATAAGCCCCTCTGATGCGTCTGCTCTAGTTTGACCGCATCATATTCTATGTCAACTCAAATCGTCATTCTGTATGTTGGCTTCTCTCCAACTGTAAAACTGCACTCGACTGTGATGTAGCCAATGGAGTTTTTTTCTCTCTCGTTTGTTTGTCATTTGGTACTAGCGTACTACCACTCTGCCTCACCTTCCAAGTGCTTGTGCCATTGTGTGGGAGACCTAGGTCTCCCGGCCTCAAGAGTCGAAATATCCGTACGGCTGTGGATGCAGGTGAGCGCGTCGAACTAAAACCACACGCGCCTCGCTCCGCCACTCGAAGCGGCGCCCCGCGCCGGCTCGTCCGCCCATGTGCCCGCATGAACCGCCGGCACAAACCCCGCCCGAAGCGCCACCTCCTTCCTGCATGGCGCCACCAGCCGCCTCCATGCACGTGACGCACGACGTCGCCTCCGGATGACCGCCAACGAAGCGCGTCACGCATCGTCGCCTTTGCACCGCCGCCACCCGCCCGCCTTCTCCCGTGTGCAAAAGTGTCGCGCCACTATGAGGTACGAGGTAGGGAAACCCTACGTCCCTACCCGTCGGCTCCTTTTGAGTCGGCCAAAGTAGGCTGGCGTTTGTGGGCTGAGAGAGACCATATGGGCCAAAAGAAGGCCTAATCAGGAAAAAAATGAGGAAAAGAAAATAAATCCTAAAATTTGCAAAAAGACTCTGAAAATTTAAAAATTATGTGAAAAAATTTCTCGGCAATAAAATTTTGCGTTTTAACCCCTGAAAATAGCAGAATTCGCCAAAAAAATTATTTTCCAGCAGAAAAGGGCCTCAGGAATTCAAACTTTGAACCAATTTTTGTATTTGAATCATGTTTAACTATGTTATTGCTATTTCTATGAAATTTATGTATTGTATTTACTGTTTTGATTATCTGTGATTGTTTATATTACTTTTAATCATTGAAAATAACAATAAATTATGGCAAATGCATAGACAAATACAGGAACATTATGAGAATTTTTGCCACCACTTTATGCAAGTTACCAGCATTAATCTTATGCGCTTTTTGCATGAATATGCAAATGACTGGCATTACAAACAGGGAGTTCGAAGAGTTGGTCCAGTATGACCACAATTACCTGACTTTGGCATCAGATGTCGAAATCGTACTTGGAGCCAAGAAACTTTGTGCTGCTATTGGACTTGGCACCTTGAAGGACGCCACTCCAACTACTGAGGAGAATTATCAAGCACTTCATTTTCTCACACACCATTTCTACCTAACTCTCAAGAACGAGTATATGATAGAAAAGAACGCACTATCTTTATGGACTGCACTGAAGAAGCGGTTCGAGAAGCTGAAGTACACCATTCTTTCTCGGGCAGAGCAAGAATGGAATCGACTACGTTTGGCTGACTATGAGACTATGGGGGAGTACAATTCTGCATTGCACATAATTTATACAAGTCTTCAACTCTGTAGTAATGTAACCGCAAATGAGCAGAAGATCGAGAAAACTCTCTCTACCTTTCACCCAAACGCAGTGCAATTCGCACGCAACTATCGTCAGAATGGTTACAAGGAGTATGCCAAACTGATTGACATCATGCAAGTTGCGAAAGCTCAAGATGATGTTCTCAGAAAGAACTACATCTCACAGCTGCCTAGTAGCAAAGTTGACCATAGAGTCAATGCAAGCAGCTACAAGGTGAGGAAGCCCCACTCAAAAGAAAGAGGCAAGAAGGGTAAGGTCATGGGTCATAAAACCAAGCAGAATGCTCAAGCCAAGAAGTACGAACAAAAGAAGCGCGATGAGAAGCCCTATGGTCAGCAGAACCAAAGTTACTACAAATATGGCACTTGGGGACATTGGTCACGTGTTTGCCGTGAGTCGCAGCATGTTACTGATGCTTTCAAGTCTAAGAAGAAGGGCAAAGGATAGCATGAGGCACACCTCACCATTGTAAGCACAGAGGATCCACAATCATGGGTTGCAACCATGGATGTGGACATCTCAGTAACAGCCCCCATCACACCTTCTTTGGACATCACAACGGTATCAGCTATTATTGCCGAAGAAGAGAAGTTGTACATAGAGCAGATTCAGGTAGAAGTTTCTTCATACTTGGCTGATTCAATCTAGTGCACGCATTGCACTTAGATTTTATAGTGATTTGTAGTTGATGATTGTGCTAGAACATTGAATTTTGAATCATGGTTGTAAGCTCTAGGAGAACAAAGCAATAAATTCTTATGATGAGTCCTGCAAGTTTTTTTCCCGTATTAATAATAGCAAGATGTGTTCTTTTTTGAAGTATTTTACTTATGTATGTGGATTGCTTCCTACCCCATATTAATAAATATTTTATATATCAGAACGTGTGTGGCGTCCTATGGAGGAAGTGTGCTTAGCAGATAGCGCCACAACGAATATCATATTGAGAGAGACAAAAAAATCAGTTGATCAGCAAGAATGCTGGTAGTACATGCCTAGGAAGAGTCACAATTATACTCCCGATGAGCACAACATTGATCATTGAAGAAGCCTTATTGTACCCCGAATCGACTAGAACTCTCTGAAGCTTTAACGATATTCGCGCCAACGGTCTCCACGTAGAGACTAAAGAAGAGTATAGTAAGGAATACCTGCTTATTGCAAAGCGCGAAGAAAATGGGAAAAGGGTATTAGAACGACTTCCTTCATATGAATCTGGGCTATACTACACTCACATTAAGGTACCTGCAGCCTACACTGTCCTGAAAACCACTTTTAGAAGATTTGAACTTTTCTATCTCTAGCATGATAGATTAGGCCACCCCGGTCTTAAAATGATGAGAAATATAATTACTAATTCTCAGGGACACAATGTCAATGTAAATTTTTTTGCAAATTAGGAAGATTTTGTATGCCCCGCATGTGCCACCGGGAAACTAATTACTAGACTCTCTACTCTGAAAGTAAATGATGAAATTCCTGCATTCTTGGACCGTATCTAGGGAGACATTTGCGGTCCTATACAGCCCCTATCAGTGTCATTTATGTACTTTATGGTGTGCATTGATGCTTCCTCGAAATAGTCGCATGTATATTTATTATCTACGAGAAACCATGCTTTTGCAAAGCTGATCTCACAGATAATCAAAATTAAGAATAATTTCCCTGATCATCATGTGAAGTCCATCAGAATAGACAATGCCGGAGAATTTACTTCAAAGGCATTTGATGATTATTGTATGGCAATGTGAATTACCGTTGAGTATTCTGTACCACATGTCCACACCCAGAATGGACTAACAGAGTCATTAATTAAAAGAATTAAATTTATTGCTCGACGGTTCTTGCATAATTGTAATTAATCAACTACATATTTGGGACACACAGTCCTACACGCAGCAACTCTCATCAATTTTAGACCGTCAGCATATAGCATCCATTCACCTATGCAACTAGCGCAGGGGTCAGCAACGAAAATCTCTCATCTACGAAGGTTTGGTTGTAAGGTATATGTACCTATACCACCACCGCAGCGAACTGCAATGGGCCCCTCTGAAAGTCTGCGAGATACGTTGGTTATGATACAACATCCATAATCAGGTATCTGGATCCCATGACTGGAGATTTGCATACAACTCGCTTCGTTGACATCATATTTGATGAGTATAGTGTCCCGTCATTAGGGGAGAAAATCAACCCCTTGATAACAAATGTCGGGAAATGACGTGGCAAGCCACGGGAATCCATGCACATGACCCGCGCATTAGTGAAACTAATAGATAGGTCCAGAAGATAATTGATTTGCAAGTATTAGAGAATAAACTGCCTGACCACCTTAGTGATTTGAAGAGCGTGACCAAGTCGCATGTGCCTGCACGCAATGCGCTGGAGAGGGTTGAAATACCAAAGAAAATTGAAGGTATCCCTAATCCCGTCTAGAGGCCGCATAATAAAAGGACGAGAACTCTGGTCACTCGAATCCCAAGTAACCGGGGACGGTTAAATGATAAGAAAGACTTGATATAGCCGATTATTAAAGTTCCCATAATAAAAAGGGGAGCTAGTTGAGACCTGGCACCAGTATGAAACCTTCAGTAAAAGGCATACAAGATTTGAATATTCTCATGGAGGGAGACATCATCATGGATATGTGCGCACACATCGGAGTTGAAACACTAAAGTGACTTACCCACGCAATTGAAAGCAGCGGTGAGCAAGTAGAAGCAGTAGAAGTGTCGCCCTATGAAAAAATACCTATAAATTATGTGACCACAGGAGAATATATTAATAGAACAATAACCAATGTCGATATTTATTTTGCAAAGAAAATTACCACAATTATCGATCTTGATCCAAAGCTTGCATCGCTCGTTGAAGGTAAGAAAAGATCAGATTGGAAAGATTGGAAGAAGGCAATAGAAGAAGAATTATTATCTCTAAATAAAAGAGAGGTATTTGGGCCTGTAAGCCGCACGCCTCCCCATGTGCACCCAGTAGGACATAAGTGGGTATTTGTTCGAAAGAGAAATTAAAACAATAAAGTTGTAAGACATAAAGCAAGGATCATTGCACAAGATTTCACTCAACGACCAAGAGTCGATTATGAAGAAACTTATTCCCCGGTCATGGGCAGAACTACCTTTAGATATTTAGTCTCAATGACAGTAAATTTGAATTTAGAAATGAAATTGATGGATGTGGTAACTACATACCTTTATGGGAACTTGGATTCATACATTTATATGAAGGTACCTGAAGATATCCCTATCACAAACCAAGACAGAGCAAATAAAAATATGCACAGTGTGCAACTCAGAAAGTCACTGTATGGCTGAAGCAATCAGGCAGAATGTGGTATAATCAATTGAGTGACTTTCTCTACAAGAAAGGCTACACGAACAATGAGGATTGTCCATGTGTTTTTATACGACGATCCCATGATAGATTCTGTATAATCTCAGTATATGTAGATGATCTGAATATCATCGAGACCCTGGAAGATATTAAGAAAGCAAACTCTTACCTGGAGTCGGAGTTCGAAATAGAGGACTTAGGTAAAACCAAATATTACCTAGACTTGCAGCTTGAGCATAACCCTGAAGGAATTTTAGTACATTAGTCAACATATACTCAGAAAGTGTTAGAACGGTTCGGCTTTGAAAATGTATATCCTTCAAAAGTATCGATAGTCGGGAGATCCTTACAGCAGGATAAGAACTCGTACAGACCTAAAGAAGAGGGGGAGGAAGTCCTGGTACCGGAATTACCGTATTTGAGTGTAATAGGAGCACTCATATATTTAGCAAACTGTACTAGACCGGACATTGCATTTGTTGTGAACCTACTAGTAAGATATAGTGCAGAACCCACCAAAAGGCATTGGTAGAGAATAAATGACATCTTCCGATATCTCCAAGGAAGTAAAGATCTTGACCTGTTCTACAGAAAGAACCAAGACCATCCAATAACCTATATAAATGAGGGGAGATCACAACCATTGTAGTACAGTTTTAAGAAGAGCAATAAAGAGAAGCCTGAAGTTCCCTCATATCTCTGTGTTCAATCTAGTATTATGTTCTTATATTCTTACGATTTTAAATTTATCTACAAAATAATCGCCCGAACTAAACTCACCGACGACGATTTCTAAACCGATATACTCTCGTTCAACGCTGAATTTGTTAGGCCGAACAACCGGTGGTATCCTCGACTCTGTCAAAGCAAGCCAATTATACGCGCGCGTTGCCTGGGCGGCAGGACGGGTGCCAGTGGCACGCGGCTAGTTGCTCGGCGCGCCGCGCAGGCACGGCCGAGCAGCGCCAAGCGGAACCCGGATGCTGGAGCCTGAGTTGAGTTCTCGCAATCTCGCCGGTTTCCGCGCGTGCATAAACCTACTCCAAACAGGAAAAAGAAAAATAAGAATCCAACGGTGGTTACTGGTTAGCAGAGTTGGTGTTTGTTGACTTGCTTGGCCGAGCACGAATAGTATTAGAGAAAGAGAGCGTGTGTAAACAGTGCTCTGCCACTGCACTATACTACATAATGTAGAAACAGAGTAGAAAAAGCTGCAGCGATTTCAATGCAAAAAAAAATTTGTACCGATTGATCGCTTTTGCATTGAATACTTAAATGCTGAGTATCTTAATCCCAATACTTTAAGCTTGCGTTTCTTTCGTTTATCAGATGCCTGTTTTTTTTTACAGCACGTGATCGATGATTTTTTAATATGTGCACACTTTGCATGTTAATGGAGATGGGTTAACAAGACAATAAGTAGGGTATCTTCGTGTTTGGCTCTTGTGTTTGACCTAAAATTAACAAGAGCCAGTATCCCTAAAGCATGGACGCGGACGAGTAGCAGCCATATATAGCCGCCTGCGCTGTACGTCATCCGTTGAATCCAAGGGCCCTCGTGCACGCCGTGGGAAAAAAAAATAGCTGGACCTACTCTCCTAGATACGTCATCCGTCGAATCCAAGGGTCATCCGTCGAATCCAAGGGCCCTCGTGCACCCCGTGGGAAAAAATCGCTGTACCTACTCTCCTAGATATCGTCGGTAAAAGTGATCCTAATTCCGAAACCAGTCTATTATAGATGACGTGTTAGCAAGTGGTTTTGATTTTTAAATACTTATCATTTTCGTTTTTCGAGACTATATTTTCTGCAGAATGTCCATACTAGTTGCTTGTTGGTAGTGATATTGGAGGTGGTATACAATTAACAGGAGCAAACCATGTCAAATACTGAACCATTAACTCGTTTGTTGTGTGTATAGAACTAAACTGATATTGAGCGGGATGGAGGAATTTTTCCTACGAGAGCTTTTGGAGTGTAGGAATGCTCCAAATAATTCCGAAAGGACTTTTATTTCTTTCACGTTAGGTCTTCGTTTGGAATTCGGGAATTTCATAGAAAATCGGTGGCGTAAGCGGAACGAAAATAGAGGATGCTTGTAGGACAAAGTTACTATAAGGTAAACTGGCAAACACATATTTAAATATTATGTATAATCCAAATTAATAAATAAATTATAAGAAACAAAGTTAAAATAAAATATACATTAAATACGATATCTTAATAATGGATATAGCGCTTCAAAAATCCAAAATTATATACAAGTATCAATTTTAAGAACAAAATTAAGTAGATTTATGATGCAAGTAATGACACAGGTATTAGAATGGTATCAAGGGTGCGACGAGAGGAACCGGTGCTCCAGCCCTCGCACCCCCATGGTGGGCCTGCCACCGCATGAAATAGTTTAGTTTCCACGTGAATCTGTAAAAATATCCTAAACAGGACTCTGGAAATTTGTAAAAACAAAGCTTAAACTTAACGTTAAAATTCCAACGACAAGTTTATGGGAATGAGTCGATCGGCATACACGTGCATTTGCACAGTGTAGTGTGGTATAATATAGCGTATAAAATTTTCTTTTCGAATTTCAAATGTTGAAATTCCTATTTTGCAAACAAAATACATTTTTACTATTTGATTACATATTTAACTAGCTTAATTTATTTTTGGCGTCTCACTCCCCCTATGTGAAAGAGAGGATTGGGCGATGGCTCCCTCTAGCAAATTTACGCACTCATAATGTTTGAATTATGGCGGTATATCAGGTGCAACACACCCTTAATCCTTATGGTGTAATCGTACAACACGGTCGGTTGATGCACCAAATCACCTACGAGAAAAAAATTCATGATAAAATTCATTTTGTGTTAAGAGTAACAAAATGAGAAAAAAAAATATGTTACTATTCACATCAAACTTATTCTATTTTTACTAATACATTGTGGGTTTGAAGTTAAAATTTTAATGGGTGCTACATTTCATAGAATATATCATCAACTTTTTGGGGATTTTTTTTTTTACATTTATTTAGTGCCCCAACCAAGTCGGGTTAGACTATAAGGGTGGGTTGCACGTGATATGTTGCCTTAAATTATACGTAGTGTAGGTTATCTTTTTTTTATTTTTAAATAATTATTTCTCTAAGGTAACTATTAATATAAGCATTTAAAATTAGGGTCAATTAAATTAAGGGCTAGATATTTTTCTCCTTTTTTAGAATTAATTAGGATTATTATATCCTTTAAGTCGACTATCAAATCTAAAACCTTAAAAATAAAGGCCACCAAATTAAGGGCTAAATGTTTTTCTTTTTTGTGAGTTTATAGTATATTTCTTTTTTTCTTAGCAGTTGTAAATCAGTTATCAATAACTTTTAGTATGTAATAGATAGATGTCACTATTTCTCTCCATTCCTCTCTCTAATAAGACCATTTAAGAAAAACTGTCGAGCGTCTAAACACTTGTTCTACATAATTCCTGCATTTTCAGCTTATGTAGGTTTCCACTAGATGTGACATCCAGTTCGTGTTTTTTTTTTTTTTTGTGGATACGTCTTTGGTTTCTAATGTGTCAAACTATGAAGTTCAGTCTTAAAAAAAAAACTGTGCAGCTCCAAACTGTTGAGCTGCTCTCATGTGATTATTAAGGTGAAACTTGATTGAAGTCCTCGGTATTACTGCTACATAGTACTTTCTCCGGTCACAAAAGCACGTAGTTTTGAGATATGTGTGGCCAAAATTTTAAAACTTTGGTTGTTGACATATTTTTAAACATTCAGATGATATATAAAAATTATATGCGGTTAAATTTTCAAAACTTTGGTTGTCTATATATTTTTAAATATTTAGATTGGATATATAAAGATTTATATGTAGATTTGTCTCAAAAAATATTTTTATCATATTATCGGATTTAATAAATATATTATTATAAAAATTAGTGGTTAAAGATGTATTTTAGAGGTGGTGTTAACGCCTAAAATGACCTTTAGCGACCAGAGCAATACAACTAGAGGTGGGAGTTGGGTAGTGCCGTCTTGCAGCCGGCCGAACCCACCGTGCCAGACCCACGTCGTGTCGTCTTGGCTCGGCCGATCACCCTCTTGTCTTAGTGCTATCCGACACACTTCGCCTCCGGCCAGGCCCAGGCACGGCCTAAAGCCCATCGTCTTTGGGTCGTCTGCGTGCCGAAAGCCAAATTTAAAATTACTATATACGGCGGAGACGGCGATGGTGGTGGCGACCGCCATCTTCATTCCTCTCGTGCCCGCCTAATTAAGAACCTAGTTAAAATTGAATTAATTGGTAAAAACATGGGCACGTAAATATTTCAGGGGAAAATTGAATTTTTATTGATATTTTACAGATACAATGTTACTGTCTCGTTAAAAACCTTACGCCCCAGAGCGGGGTTCCCCGAGTAAGGAAAAGAGTACAATAACAACATACGTACATACTAACTACTCATCAATGTCGAGATCGTTCATGCGTTCGAGGTCGACATCCTCGCTGCGATCTCAAGATCCTCCGATTGATGTTGTTCTTTGCTCTTTAGCCAATTCCAGTCCTTGGCGCATGTGATTGCCTCCACCATCTTAGGCGTGAGGGATGATCTTCTTTCTTCAATTATTCTCCCTGCCATGCTGAACGTTGCTTCTGAAGAGACAGTGGACACCGGCACCAGCAGAACATCCCGTGCAAAATGTGACAGCATAGGAAATGTCCGCTTGTTCTTCTTCCACCACTCGAGCAAGTCTATCTTTTCACCGGAAAGATCAGGATCGATGTTTGCAAAATCATACTCCAGGTAGTGGTTTAACTCTGAGGCAGAATTCTACACGGGAGCTGCCTGAGATTGAGAGGACGAAGAACTGGACTTGCCCTTTAGCTTCTTCCACAAGTCGGATGTCAAGCTTTTCTTTCCTTGTCGCGTCAGCTGTGAGGCCTCCGATCTCGCGTTCTGTGTAATTTGTCATGATACATGCGGAAAATACGAAAAAGCTCATCTTTGACATGTGCGAAAGCTTCCGAGTAATCAAGACCGATGCATTCACCTATTCCCTCCAGACCGAGCTGCAAACCTGGCAACTTTTTCGTAGGATCGAAAATGATAGCAAAGCAATACACGTGTGAAATAGAACTAAAATATTTAATAAATTTTTCCTGCATTAGTGCGACAGCATGAACTAAAAGTGGATCCTTCCTAGATTTGGCAATCTTATCTGCAATTAACCAAATATATTCTATAACTAAGGGAGGGTAGGGTAATAAACACGGATAACATCTTTGTTGCTTTATAAAAGGTTTTAAAACTCTCAAAGCGACTAGCAATCTGCCAATCTAAATTAGTAACTACTAGTTCATTGTCTTGAGAGTTAGCGTTGACAAAAACGGATATGACATGTTCGTACCCTTGTAACTTCTTTAACATGATATAGGTCGAGTTCCACATCACCTTCATGTCAAGACCGAATTTTCTTGGCTCCTTCCCATTGGCCGCGCAGTACTCTGCGAAGCTAACTGCCACTTGTGGGGAATTTGTGAGGTAGCGAACGACGTCGCGTACATTATTCAAAAATTCGCCAATCGCTTGCATACCATCTTGAACAACAAGGTTCAAGATATGGCATACGCATCTCTAGTGGAGAACATAACCACCAATATACGTCTGCAATCTTAGGGTGAGGATGTTCATAGCAGTCGTGTTGGCTGATGCGTTATCAAGAGTTATAGAAGGAATCTTATTATCTATCTTAAAATCATCAAGTACGTGTAGTATACGCTCGGCAATGGCCTCTCCCGTGTGTAATTCGTTAATTAGCTTAAACCCTATGACTCTCTTGTTTAGCTTGTAATTGTCGTCTAAATAATGGGCTACAACACTAAGGTAGGCACTTCTCTGGTGTGATGATGTCCAAATATCTGAAGTTATAGAAAAGAGAACTGAACTTGTAGGAATAGTTCTTTTAGCTCTGCTAGTTCCTTACGAAACATCCGTAAAATATCAGATGTAGTGGTTCTCCTACTAACATGTTGGTGCTGTGGGCAAAAGCCGCGTTGGATCATTTTTTCGAACGCGCGACTTTCACCCATCCTAATCGATTGATCTTCTGCAACAATATATCTAGCAATTTCTTCATGAGCAGAAAGCGAGTTGTATACCCAAGTACTTACAGAGCCATCTGCCTCGAAGTTTAGCTGCGTTTGTACTCCTCCCCCTCGGCTCTGCGCTCCGATCTTGCGCAAGCATGCTTTGTAGTGCCGGTTCAAGTGCCTGTCCTGCGCATTTGCACGAGCAGATAATTTAGCTTGGCAATAATTACATATTGCGATATCTACCGTTTGGCCGTCTTGGATTTCCTAGCTCCAGGTCATGTGCTTCCAGCAATTCGCCCTTCGTCCAGACCCGCCAATGTTGCCGTCCGTGGACGCGGGAGAGAACTCTGGAGGTCCCATTGGCTCCAGACCGCCCTGGTACTCCTCGTAACTCTGGAGGAGGACTAGGGGAGCGACGACAAGAGCTTACACTAAGTCGTCCTGCTGTCCTTTTTGTGCTCCGACTCCTCGGTAGCATACTGCTCGGGAGCTCCTTGGTGCTCTGACTCCTTGGTAGCATAATGGATGGATCAACGGTGAATAAATGGGGGAGAGTAGATGGATGTTGAAAAAATAAGGAGAGTAGATGGATGATGAATAAATGAAAGTTGATTTTTGTATGCTGAAGAAATGAGATCACTGATTTGATTTTTGTATGTGGCACGGCGAATGCTTGGTCATTTTATAGGCACGATGAGTTGCGAAAGTTGGCTTCGAATCCGAGCGTTGAGCTTACGAATTGAGCGTTGCATGTCTGTCTTCCTTTCTAATCCTCATTTTCTCGCGATTGAAGCTGCGCTTGCCGTTTACAATCAAAGCTGATTTGAAAGAAAGGAGATTCCACCTGTTGATTCCTCTCGCCCCGGCCCTCTCTCTCCCCTCCCCTCTCTCTCCCTCCCGATTTCTCTCTCTCTCCCTCACCTCTCTTTTCCCGCCCTCCCTCTTTTCCCCCCCAGCCCCACGCTCCCTATCTCCCCGGTTTCTCTCGCTCTCTCTCCTCTCTTTTTCCCTTGACCCCCCACGCCCTCGTCTTAGTCTTCGTTTCCCACGCCACGCCAGTACGCCACCTCGTCTCCCTCGCTCGCCCCCTCGCGGCCTCGCCTCCCTCACCCTCGGCTCCCCTGCTCCCGGTCGCCCCCTCCGCCGGTCGCCCTCCTCGCCTTCCTGCCTTCCCACGTGGCCTCCCTTCGCCCCGTCGCCTACATCGCCTCCAACCCCCTGGCCCCGTGGCCTCCCTCGCCTCCCCCCATCACCCCCATCGCCCCCTCCCCCACCGGCGTGACCTTGTGCACCGCCCCTTACTGCGCCCGGCTTCATGGAGGTGGAGCGGCGGGAGGCGAGGAGACGCGGTGGGGCGAGTGACGGAGGCGAGGAGTCGCGTCGGAGGCGGAGCGCAGGAGGTGAGGAGGCGTGATGAGCGGCGAGGCGACGGAGGCGCGAGGAGGTGTGCCGGCCGTGGGAGGCTCCGTCCCGAGGCCCGGCGGCCTCGTGTTCGCGCCTCTCTGGCTCCCGTGCCCCGGCCGCCGCGGCGTTTTTCTCCTCCGCATGACGTCGCCGGCCGTCTTGGTCCAACGCGAGGCGCGGTGGGACGCGAGGATCTTGACGAGCGAATGCGGCGGGCGGCCTGAGGCGCGAGGCGGCCGGAGGCCCGACCGCCAAGGTGTCCCAAATGTGCCAACTCCCGTGCTTGCGTCTTGGCCGAGCACGCAACACGATTGGCGAACGTGCCGTGCCGTGCCCCCGACGGCGTCGGCTTGCTAGGCCCACCCGGCCCACCGTTCGGGCCGTGCCGGCCCGACTGCCGGTTGTCGGCGGGGCGTGCTTTGGCCGTCTTGGGCTTTGGTGGCTTTCGAAATGCGGCCCGACTCGACTCTAAGTACAACAGAGTGAACTTGGTTCATGTGTAGGGTCCAATGACAACAAAGGGTAGTGGTACGGCCGGATCTACTGATGGAATAGCCTAGTGATGGCTAGTGGGGTGTCAAGACGGGCACGATTAGGCTCGGGCACTAATGGAGTTGTGTCGTACTAGGGTGTTGATCTAGCACGGCCACTGACCTCTCAGGCCGTGCCGCACACGTATAACCCGATACGTCAGGTGAGCTCGTTTATCCTATATAACATGATAAATTCAAAAAAAAAGATAAATTTATATATACTTATAAAATGAATTATCTAAAAATTTTAAACTACAAAATAAAACCATATAAATATTAAAAATAAAATCATATAAATATTTAAAAAATAAAAATTCATATATATACATATACTAAAAAATAAACATGCCGAATGGACCGACGCCGAACCAGGACGACGACTGGCTTGTCCGTACCGACTACAGTATAGGTCGTGCCCATACCGAGGTCAACAGTTACATGTTTCGGTTCGGTCCGGAAAGCACGCCCACGGCCATCTCTGGAATAGCCCAGGCAAACCAGTAAAGCGGGCAGTTCATTGATAAGCTTGAGCTGAGCATCTTTCGATGGATACTCGTACCGGGCCATGCCATCTGTTGCTGCTGTCGCGTCTTGTCGCTTGCCTCCTGCTTCTTTTGCCGCCGCTGCCGCTCTCACGGTCGGCGTCGGTGGTCACCCATCTCCCCGGCTTCCATGGCCGCCTGCCATTCTACCTCGAGACCGGGTAAGTACTACCTGTAAGATCCACTGCTCCAGCGCTGGTTCTTGAACTGTTACGTATTACACTATTACTCATCGACGAAGTAACTGTGCATTGGGGCCTGCATATATACGCAGGTACGTGGATGTGGAGGAGGAGACTGGAACGGAGCTCTTCTACTACTTCGTGGAGTCGGAGAGGAGCCCCGGCACCGACCCTGTTATCTTGTGGCTGACGGGCGGGCCCCGCTGCTCGGGCTTCAGCGGTGTGGTCTTTGAAGTAGGTTAGTCCCTCAAATTGTAGTAACAACTAGCTGTAGATCGATCCCTGGTGAGTACTGAGTATTGTTCGATCATACAGGTTACATTTGCACAGATGTTGCATGCTAAACACATAAATTAATACAAAGATGAGTGGAATTGATCATTGAAAAAAAGATTGTTAGAATTGAAGACACTGTATTTACTTTGCTTCGAGGTAAAAGAAAGTATGTATGATTTGTATGGTGATCCAGATTGTAACAGTTTGCCATGGTTTTGAGAACAAAATAATCATACAATTTTGCTCCTACGCTCTGTAGTCTCTAGATATTTTACGTTCATTGCAGATGATGAGACTATTAGAATATGACTTTTTTTGCATTCCTTATCTGTATATGACATACCTCCTTGTACTCCCTATGTATATTGCCCATTGAGCTCTCTTGAATATGCACACAATATTCATAACATGGTATCAAAGCTTCGGGCACTAACATAGCTTTCCACTGACACTGCCCGACGCTCGTCGCCGCCCGACTCGGGCTTTCGCATCTGGCCTGGCGATCAACCCCGCCTTCATCTCCCAGCGAGGAAGCCACCACCGCAACACCCCGTCGTTGCCGCTTGGCACTCCAACGAGAAGGATTGTCGCCGTTGTCACCTGCGACATCCTCACTTTCTTCTCCCATCGAGGAAGCCACCGCCGCAACACCCTGCCATTGTCGCTCGGCCCTCCACCGAGAAGGAGTGTGTCGCTTGAAGCCGTGCCGCCGCCTCTGGACCGATCGGGAGCCCGACGAGTCGCATCTCCGTCTGACGCGAGGACTCTACTCCTTGGCCGTCGCTCAGAACGACACTGATGCCATCTTTGCCGCCGCCGCTCAGGTCGCCGCCACTGCAAGCAGGGAACCCTAGTTCCCCTGTGAGGTATCACCTGCTGGGACGTCGAAGGCCTTTTTTAGTGTGAACCAGGCACTGCCAACCGACCCACAAAAGGAAAAAGAAAAAAGAAAAAAAAACAGTATGTTGATCTAATCGTCGCACCGTCCAGCGCCGCTTGTTAGACTTCGTTGTCTTGGTCGCCGTACCGTCCAATGCCTCCTACAATGGCTTATGTTCCATCAGCTACGATACTATTCTCGGGAACAAAGCTTAATAGGACGAACTACATGTTGTGACCTTCACTCATGGAGATCACGCTCGATGGTCTCCGCTTCCGGGGACATGTTACTGGTGCCCGATCTTGTCCACCATCGTCGGTTCAGCCTTCTTCCAGACAGCCTACTTCTGCACCTCCTGCAGAAGATGAGGCCGCCAAGAAGGAGGCAAAGGCCGCTATTGCTGCTGCTGATGAGGCCTTTCAGTATGCCATAGACACTTTTGACCGTTGGTGTGTTGATAAGTTTCATGTTCGAGCCAACCTAGTGGTCAGCGTCGACGACTCCATCCAGCCAGACATTGTTGGTCTACGTGACACTCGTCAAATATGGAAGTACTTGCGCGAGCTATACCAACAGAGCAGCGATGCTCAGTTCTTTTTTGCTTCAGCGTGAGTTGGAGACACTTCGCCAGGAATACTCCTCCGTCGATGACTTCTTCCGAGCCCTCGCCAGTCTCTGGCGCCAGCTAGACGAGCTGGCTTCTCCGCTCTGCCAGAAGTGTCATAAAGTACAGAAGGCGGATCGTGATTGCCTTCACCTTTATGACTTCGTCTGCCGTCTTCACCCAGATTTTGAGCCTGTTAAGGCTCAACTGCTGAGCCGCTCACCACGACCGACAGTCACCGAGGCTCTTTCGACGCTTCGTGCTGAGGAGCTTCGCCGCGGGTTAGCAGCACAGTTTGTTCCGACTGTACTTGCTACCCCTTCTTCTTCGACTACACCGACGGTTTCTGCTTCGACTACAGTCCTTCCTAGGTGTCTATTTCTGCTCCTGTTTTTGCACCAACTGGGTTCAACGCAATTATTGCAAAAACTTCGGGCATGACTATCAGCGTTGTGCGGTGCGAACAAAACAAAACAAGACGAGTGGAGTTGGACGATCCAAGGGGGGCAGGGAGGCCCTTCCTCGACGGGAGGACAAACCAGCATGTTAGGACCTTCTCAGTGAGGTGATTCTATTCAGTAGTTTTGTCAGGCTCTACTTCAGCAGCTCTCTCACAGCTCAGCAGGTTCTGCCAGTTGAGCTCAGACATCTCCTCTAGGTACTTCTTTGGTTCTGGATTCTGATGCCTCTTTCCATATGATATTGAACTCCACATCTCTCACTTCAGTAGAATCTCCTGTTTTTCCTATCTTTGTTCAGACAGCTGACGGTACTCCTCTGTCTGTCAGCTGTCAGGGCACTCTTTTGTCTACTGACTTTTTTTGTTCCAATTGTTTCTCATATTCCCCCAGCTTACCATGCAATTTCTCTCGGTGGGTCAGCTCACCGATCTTGACTGTAGAGTTGGTTTTGACTCTCATACCTGTTTCATCTAGGATTGACAGATAGAGATGGTACTTGGGACTAGCCGACGCCGTAGAGATCGTCAGGGTCTCTACATCCTTGATCGCCTCCACCTTCCGTCCACTTCAGTTGCTCCTGTCACCTCTACATCTACTTCCACCACCACTGCTGCCACCATCTCTGGCGTTTTTGCACAGTGGTATCACTGTTTAGGTCACTTATGTGGGTCCCATCTTTCTTCATTAGTTTGTCAAGGTATTCTTGGACATGTTACTGTTGACACGACCATGTTTTGTCAGGGTTGTAAGCTGGGCAAGCAACTACAACTTCTTTATCATTCCAACGAGTCCTTGCCTTCTCGTTCTTTTGACTTAGTTCCTTCAGATGTATGGGGACCTACGCCTATTATCTCTAAAGGCGGGCATAAACTTTATATGATCTTCATTGATCATTATTTTTTGTTTTACATTGATTTTCCCTATGTCTAACCGTGGTCAGCTTTTTGCATTCTATCGTAGCTTTGCAACGATGGTTCGTACTCAGTTTGATTCTCTCATCCGTACTTTTCGCTGTGATTCTGCTGGCGAGTATTGTTCTGGCGCTTTTAGACAATTTCTTTCTAAACAGGGCACTCTTTACTAGTCTTCTTATCTTGGTGCCCATGCTCAGAATGGGGTTGTTGAGCGCAAACATCGTCATCTGATTGAAACTGCCCGCACTCTTTTCATTACCTCTCACGTTCTACTACAGTTCTAGGCTGAGGTTGTTTCCACGGCTGCATATCTCATCAATATGCAGCCTTCCGCTGCTCATAAGGGTGTTAGTCCTATAGAGCGTCTCTACTCTCGAGCCCCCTAGTACACTTACCTTTGTGTTTTTGGCTGCACCTGTTTTGTTCTGCTGCAGTCTCGTGAGCGCACCAAACTGTCTGCTCAGTCAGTTGAGTGTGTTTCTTGGTTGTAGTTTTGAGCATAAGGGTTATCGCTGCTATGATCCTTCTGCTCGACAGATCAGGATCTCACGAGACGTTGTCTTTGACGAATCTCAACCTTTCTTCTATCAAGATTCGACTCCTCCTATTTTCACCATTGAGTCGATTTCATGGTTGCCTCTTTCTGACTCTTCACCCATTTATCTACCATCACAGTCTTCTTCTGGTCTATCTCCAGTGGTTCCTTCTGTACCTCCGCCTCCGATGCTGCCTTTTGCAGCACCGCCTCTTGTTCCTACAGTACCACCGTCTCGGTTATCTAGTATTCACTACTCCAGGCGTCCTCGTCCTTCACTAGTCTTCTCTCCTGGTATCTTGCCGAAACCCATATCTGATACTCATGGTGATGCTCCTCGTTACGTCCTTCGTGACCGGACATCCCTTCGCCCTCCTGACCATCTTGGATTTGCTCCGATGGCTCATGCTCTCTATGTCACTGAGCTTAGTTCTTATCGTGAGACCGCTCCTCATTTTGAGTGGTAGCTCGCTATGGCATAGGAGTTGATCCTCTTCGACATATGGAGACTTGGGATATTGTACCAACACCTATGCATGCTCGTCCGATCACGTGCAAGTGGGTGTACAAGATTAAGACCCGGTCTGATGGTACTATCGAGCGCTACAAGACTCGTCTTGTGGCTCGTGGCTTTCAGCAGGAATACGGTCGTGACTACGATGAGACTTTTGCCCCTGTTTCCCATATGACCACTGTTCGCACTCTTGTTGTGGTTGCTTTTGTTCGCCGGTGGTCTATCTCTCAAGTGGATGTTAAAAATACTTTTCTTAATGGTGTTTTGCATGAGGAGATCTACATGCAACCACCACTTGGGTATTCTGTTCCCGATGGGCACGTCTGTCATCTTCGTTGTGCTCTTTATAGCGTCAAACAGGCTCCTCGTGCCTGGTTTGCGCGTTTTACCTCAGTGATTACTGCTATCGGTTTCACTGTAAGTTCCCATGATCCTGCTCTTTTTGTCCATATCTCATCTCGAGGTAGGACCCTGCTTCTTCTGTATGTCGATGATATGCTCATCACTAGTGATGATTCCTAATTCATCACGTATGTGAAGAAGCATCTCAGTGAACAATTTTTTATTACTGATCTTGGATCTCTTACATACCCTTGGGATTGAGGTCTCTTCCATGCTGAGGGCCACTACCTCTCCCAGCAGAAGTATGTCCAGGATCTTCTTGATCTGTCTGGTCTGACTGACACTCGCATTGCTGAGACTCCCATGGAGTTATCCCTACAGCTTCGTGCTACTGAAGGTGATCTTCTTGAGGATCCTACTCGATATTGCCATCTTGTTGGGAGTTTGGTGTATCTTGTGAGCATCCGTACTAATATTTGCTTATAATGTTCATATCTTGAGTCAGTTCATGGCTCGTCTTACCCATCTTCACTACAGTCACCTTCTTCGTGTTCTTCACTACTTGTGTGGGACTATCTATCGTTGTTTGATTTTTCCTAGCTCTACCTCACTACAGCTTCAGGCGTACTCCGATGCGACCTGGGCTAGTGATCCTTCTGATCGTCGTTCTCTTTCTGCTTACTGTGTTTTTCTTGGCTCCTCCCTGATTGCCTGGAAGACTAAGAAGCAGACTGCAGTTTCCCGTTTGAGTGCAGAGGCTAAGTTGAGAGCTATGGCAGCAGTGACAGCAGATATTACTTAGTTGAGGTGGCTACTTGCTGATTTTGGAGTGCTTGTGATGGGACGTATGACTCTTTTGCCTGACAGTACAGGTGCTATAAGTATAGCCCAGGACCATGTGAAGCACAACTCACTAAGCACATTGGTGTGGATGCTTCATACACTCACTCACAGATGCAGGAGGGAGTACTTGCTTTACAGTTTATGCCATCAGAGTTACAGGTTGCTGACTTCTTCACGAAGTCACAGAATAAAGCATAACATTTGTATTTTCTCTCCAAACTCAGTGTGTGTGATTCACCATGAGTTTGAGAGGGGTGTTAAAATATGACTCTTTTGTATTCCTTATCTATATATGTTATACTCTCTTGTACTCTATATATATATTGCCCATTAAACCCTCTTGAATATACACACAATATTCATAACAGAGACTTCAGGTAACCATCCGTGATGATTTTGTACAGGTCCTATGAAATTTGTGTTGGCACCAAATAATGGTAGTTTGCCGCAGTTGGTCTACAATATGTATTCGTGGACAAAGGTGTGACATTCCTTCAAAAGGATCAAAATGTTTCTCTTCCTCATTTTAGTTTGTGGTTTATTGACCATTCTCAGATGGCAAGCATCCTCTTCTTGGATTCTCCTGTTGGTTCTGGTTTCTCATATGCGCGTGATCCCAAAGGTTATGATATTGGGGATATAACATCTTCTTTGCAAGTCGTAACATTTATGAAGAAGGTGATAAGAAGCACATTTGATCTCCTGCTATAGTATGAATGGAAGAACTTTGTGTGCTAATTACTTATCATCTTATGCATGCTATTGTAGTGGTTCAATGATCACCCTCTTTATCTCTCAAATCCTTTCTATGTTGGAGGAAGTTCATATGCTGGAAAGGTGACCCCACTTATTGCACAATACATTTCGGAAGGTAACTCTACAATTTACTCCACAGATCCTAACATAAATGAGATGAGAAGCTGATTTGCAATAAACCATCATTAACCACTAGTAAATCGTCCTTGCTTTGCTGCAGGTTTGTTGAACGACGTCTATTTATATCTTTCAAATGGTGTCATAGAAATGTGTCTTTCGTTGAAAAAATATCTTTTTAAGAAACAATGCATATGGTTTCACAAACTCCCACTCTTTCAACTAAAATGTGTCTAACCAAAGCATCTCTTTAAGATCCAAGGGTTGATATTTTAATTGAATTTGATATGATGGCTACCGTTTCAAAGGTGACATGGCATAATGAGGATGCTGCATTAGGGGTCACTTTTAGAGTAAAGAAGGATATGTGTTTTAGGACCTTTCCTGTTTTCTTTTGAAGATGTATAAAAGTATTCTCGCTGGTGCAAAGGTCCTATTTCTTCTGAGTCGCAAACTCCCCATGGTTTGAAAATTCTAACTTGGCCACAAGCAAATTCGTGTTTGCAGTTGCTTATGTAGTTATGTTTGGTGATAACTTCTCATAAAGTAGTTAGTTCCTTATGTGACCTTGATTTCTATTCTACTATGCTACAGGAATTGAACAAAGGCAGCAACCTTTGATTAATCTCAAGGCATGTATTTCTCTAGCCTTCAAACAACTAATGACAGTTTTTCCTTATAACTGATCATGACAAAAGGAGTGCTTAATGTGGCATCATGTCTCTTGTTCTTTGTTGTGTTTATGTAATTATTTCCAGGGCTATCTAGTTGGCAACCCTATTACAGGATCGATGTTTGATGAGAATTTCAAAATTCCATATTCTCATGGAGTTGGAATCATATCTGATCAACTATACGAGGTAATTCCACATTCGTATGCTCTGACAAAGTGTAGTGATGCAATTCTGTGGCATGTTTCCCTTTATCTTTTCAAAGGCTGCAGTGGCGAACTGTAAAGGAGATTATGTAAGCCCGACGAATGAAATGTGCGCTAGGGTGCTAAATTCTATTAATAATGTAAGATCCATGTACTGACTTGTTTTCATGAAATTACTTTTACGGTATTACCAGTTACCATCTGACTGTTGCACGTCCCTTGTATTGCAGCTCATGTCTGAAGTTTCATATGGACATATCTTGGAAGATAAATGTGTTCTTGTCGCACCAAAACCAACAAATGATGGTTCAAGAAGTAGGTCCCTATTAGAAGAAAACAGTCGGCTGAGAGAGCCACCTGCTCGACCACCTATCAATTGTTTTGTAAGCCATTATATATCCCTTGAGTGTTAATTTGATAGAAGATTTTATTGAATATGATATCATAGGGTTTATCTCTCCATTTTCGTGATGTGAATTTTGTTATGTCATTGCTTTCGAACTGCAGTCATACCGTTACTACCTATCTTACTTATGGGCGAACGTCAACGCGACTAGAGATGCTCTTAGGATCAAGGAGGTAACCTCAATGAAAACACTCTTATATATATCTTCGGTCCAGAAACTTGCTTCCTATAAGTATAAATAGACGATCTAGTAGCATAAGCATCTGTAGCTCTGAAATTAGACACACGAGGGTAATGACTTGCTAGGCCGCTAAGTCCTATCATCTCATTCTCTTGGAATGAAGTTCTAATGACTGATGGCACAAATACGGCAATAGGGAACAGTGGACGAGTGGATAAGATGCAAAAAAGGATTCCCATATGCACATGACGTCCCAAGCAGCATAAAGTACCATTTCAACCTCACCACCAGAGGTTATCGTGCACTTGTGTCCAGGTGAAAGAGCAAAGGAAAATTCTCTCTCTCTCTCGTACCGGCTAGATCTTCCTGCACGCCTTAAAATTATTACCTCTGTGAGTGCAGCGGAGACCATGATCTTTATGTACCATTTTTGGGCACACATGCATGGATAAGATCCCTCAACTTCTCCATCGTTGATGATTGGAGAGCATGGCATCTTAATGGCCAGGCTGCAGGGTTAAGTCATCTAATTCTTTTCGCATGTTGCACATTTCAATTTATGTTGTATTTCACGTTGTCTGACGAGGAATACATATTGTCTTTTGCCCAGGTTTACAGTTACATATGCCAACGATTTGACCTTTGCAACAGTAAAGGTTATCTTTTTCTCTAACCTTTTCCGGACCTTTTTGTTCATAGTGTACACACCCCTTTGTGTGTTGGCCTGTATACGATGACAGAATCCTGATTGGTTGTGCAGGGTGGTGGCCATACCGCCGTAGAATACCGGCCTAAGGAAGGTTTCGCCATGGCTCAACGATGGCTTGACAATAAGCCTCTCTAAGTCTCTGATGTGCCTGCTTTGACTGCACCCATTTCCTCCGTGTCTGGATCAGCCGAACCATTTCTGTGCGTTTGCTTCTGTCCTTGTTATTGAATGTACACCGGTGCGTAGCTACCAGTACAGCTACAAACTTGTATCCTAAAAAATGACTTGTCGATACCGGCCGGCGTGCTTGTTGGCCCAATGAGACGGAATCCAGCACTCGCTGTTTCGAACGGCGCAATTTAAACTCCTTTGTGCGGCCCAAGTGTCCAACTTATATATAACTCATACCACCGAACCGACCCGCCCGACACGACGCCCCCCGCACGGCCGCTCCGAACGAAACATGCCGAAGGCTCAGCCGAACACCGCAAAGAATTCGACACCCGGGGCGCCGCGCGCGCAGCGTTCTTTGCAGTTGGGTTGTGCTGAGAGGCCAAGTTTAGGCGGGAGTACTGGTTTACGGTGGACTCTCGTTCAATCAGTAGCTTATATAAAGAAGATGATTTTAATATTGTACTACAGTTTTAGAAGAGTAATTGAGAGAAGTCAGAAGTCATATCGTTTCTCTGTGTTCAATCTGTTATTCTGTTCTTGTATTGTTGCATCGTTCTTACGATTCTGAGTTTATCTACGAGGTAGTCACTCAGACTGGACTGGTCAGCGACGGTTCTTTAACATATTATCAGAACGATTGACTCTCCTTAGATCGAAAGGTAACCATCGTAGCACGACACTCGTAGACCGAATCGTTTTTCTAGATTGCTTTCAATTATGCAAATCCGCGCTAATCTACCGCGAGCTGACTTGAAGTTGCCGGCACAATATCGATCGGTAGATTACATGGAAAAGTGGATGTTGATTGTACCGTAAATTGAAAATTACAAATCAGTTCTAGTCTACCGCGAGCTGACTTGGAGTCGCCGGCCAAACCGATCGGTGGATTGCATGAACAATAATCAAAATGAACAGTAATCGTGATGAGCAGTTATCACAATAAACAGTACAAACAACAACAAAAAAGGGGAGACAGCCGACGGCACGAAGCCGCTTCTGCCGCCTACTTGTAGCAGCCGGCCGCCTGGACGAGGTTGCGTCGTGCCCATCGTCGGCCGCACGTCACCTGACGTCGGCGCATGCACATGTGCGCCTGAAGCTGTCGCCACCCGCACGCGGCCGCCCGCATGTCGCCAATGAAAACTTTATCGGTTTGACATTTTTACCGGAGGGGACCGGTAAGGCCGGTTACCCGCAAAAATCAAAAATTTCGCCCGAAATATTCTCTTTTTTTTGAAATTTTAAAATTTTAAATAAAAATATTCAAATTCGAATATAATTCAAGAAAATTCGAATTTTGTTAGACAAATTTTATCAAAACCGATTTTTCACCGCCGGTTTAAATTTCTACCGACTCTGCAAAATTTCGCCGGTAAAGATTTCACTGCATGTCGCCAAGCCACCCGTGCCGTCTTTGGTCGCCTCGCAGACGCAGCAGTGCGTCTTGCTCGCGTCGCACCACCTCCCGCGGCCGTCGCCGCGCTTGAGCGCTGCGGCTGCAACACATCGCGCTTCGCCATTGTACCCATCACGCCGCTAGCTCGCCATCGCGCGCCGCCGCGTACAACCTCAAGTCGCCCTCGCCGCGCGCGCGCCCGCCGAGCCGCGCCCGCATCTGCTGTCGCCTCGCCTCGCCTCACCGCCCGGCGCGCCTTCGCGCTCGGCTATGCTCACCGTCGGCCGCCGATTGCGCCGCCCGTAAGCGCTTCTGGCCCATCGCCGCCAAGCGCCTCTCTCTCCGGACCCACAAGGCTACCGTGACGGCGCCACCGCACCATGATCGAGTCGCGCCGTGCATCGACGTGAGATGGCAGAGCAGCCGTGCCACGTCGATGCTTGAAGCCGCTGCCGCCCGCCGTCGGCAGCTCTCGCGCCCGCGCCCTGCCACCCGAAGCTCTGCGCCATGCCCACAGACCCTGCTAACCGCCGCCACCACTAGAAGCATAGGGGTAGGGGAACCTCCCCACCCATTTTGATCAGTTGGCCATTGGGCCCAAGAAGGCCGACCGTTTTCTTTTTTTGGGCCGGGGAAATACCACGCGGGCAGGGAGCCCATGAGAATGGACCTGGTCAGTCGAAAAAATCGGGAAAAGGATGAAATCCTGAAAATTACAAAATTCATCAAAAATTAATTTTTGAGCAAAAAGGGGTATCGGGAATCTAATTTTTGAATCATTTTTTGCATTTGAAGTTTGTTTAACTTTGTTATTATTATTTATATGCAATTGTTGTATTGTATTTACTATTTTTTATTATTATTTGTGATTATTTATACTGCTTTTAATCACTAAAAATAGCAGTAAATTATGAAAAATACATATAAAAATACGGGGATATTATGAGAATTTTTGTAACTATTTAAAAAAATAATAGTATGAACAAGAGCAAGAACACCATTTATAAAAAAATTTATGACATGTAACCTACACAAGGCATAAAGGGTTAGATACTTCAATATAAGTACTTGCTACCAAAATGGCATTGTCTTATGATATGACATGATCATCCTTAACCTTAGCTCCAATTTGGCACATGGTGGAATCCATCTTTTCATATGAGCCAAACCTCCAATGCCTCTCCAAGTACCTATTAAGCATTGAAACGCATTTCGGAACCCAATACTTGTTGGGTCCACGAATGTTAGTCACAATTAATTTGGGCACCCAAATAGCACTAGCAATAGTTTTAGGTGAACTAACAATTCTAGCAAACATATTGCCGTATTTATCTTTCCTAAGCAAATAATGATCATTATAAATGATTGGCTTAGGAGATATACCTTTGGGATATTGTTTACCAATATGTCCCTTTTCTCGGCAATTGTAGCAAGTTGGGATTTTGCTTCCCCTACTGGTCTTCTTTTCTTGCTCATTGTCGGCTTGCCTCAATTTTGAATGTCTTGTCTTGACATCCATTTGATTAGGGCACACCGAGCCATAGTGACTCTTTCCATTGAATACATTGTACTTAACATATTTCTTCGTATATCTTGTGTTGTGTCTTGTCTTGCTATTCTCTATTTTCTTGGGAGTGTAGCCAATACCACTCTTATCTTGCAAGCGTATTTGCTTGCTCAATATATCGTCAAGAGTGACATTTCCTTTGGAGTTTCTTTCCAAGTCATTTGTAAATTTTGTGACTTGGGCCTTGAGCTCTTTGTTTTCCTCTACAATGTTACTATCACAAGATATAGAAGAAATATGAGCATTTAATTTTGAGCAACAAGGCATATCTAGCAAATCATAACAAGAAGTGGATATACTAACCTTAGATGAAATGCAAGAACTAGAAGCTATACAAGGCATATCATCTAATAAATTACATGCAATACATATATCCATTTTAGAGCTTTTGAACTTATTTAGGAGGAGAGCTTCATGTTCATCCTTTAAAACATCATAATTGTTTTGAAGTGAGACATACTCTTTCTTCAAAATTTTGAATTTCAATTTCTCCTTTGAGAGCTCTTCTAACATATCCATCAACTCATCATAAGTAGGCTTATCATTATCATTTACCTCATTATTACCTTTAGCCATAAAGTATTGAGGTGATGTGGATGGAGTTGAGGACTTGTCATTGTCGAAGTTGGAGATTGAGCATTCTTCTCTCGACGTCTATTCTTCTTTGCAATCATCACTAGTAGAAGTGGACATTTCATAATGATCTTGAATATATGTCCACATTTCATGAGCACTCTTGAGATTGCATACCTCATTGAATTTCTATGCACTCAAAATACTAAATAAAGCATTAATTGCTTGAGCGTCGAGATGTAAGCATTTCTCTTCCTTAATGGTTGGTGCAAGATGATCCAATGGAGGAGAAAAGCATACATCTACAATCCGTCATATTTTTGAGCTCATGGCCTTAAAATAACACGATATGCTGATTTTTCAATGAGCATAGCTTGTGCCGTCAAAAAGAGGTGTTTCACCTAGCTACACTATATCACTAATGGCCATCCTTTACTCTCTAGAAGTTTAAGTCTAATAAATGAGAGACCAAGCTCTGATACCACTTGTAAGATCGAGGAGACCGACTAGAGGGGGGTGAATAGACGGTTTTAAAAAACTCTTTGGCTAAAACTAATTTATAATGCGGAAGCTAATAATACACCAAGTGAACCAACAATATGAATACAATTCAATAAGAGCAATCATACAAAGACATATAAGCAATTAAAGCAAGTAATGTAAATTGCTCAAAGTAACGCATAAAAACAAACCAAGATGGCACAATTATATTTTACTGTGGTGTTCAGAGACTTGTCGGCATCCCCTAATCCACGTTGAGGTAAGCCCAAATGAATTGGACCGGCTCCACGAATTAAGCCAACACCTCCAAGATAAGTCCAACCACTTGGACCGGTTCCAACATGAACCAACACCTCGATCCACTTGGGTTTCTCTTCCTCCACTCCGGAGATGGTGAGCACCAAACCACTCACAACCACGTCAAGCCTTCTCACAAGCTTCTTGAGAAGATCACCGGTCACGACGCCTCCACGTCGTCTAGGTGTCGGCAAACACCAAGAGTAATAAGTCTCAGCTCTCACTTGAACTAATCAAGTGTCTAAGCTCAAGTGGATACACAATCCACTACCTAAGGCAACACATGCACTTTCGGGTTTACTCTCCAAGCTCATGAAGTGCAACACATGCACATAAAAGATGAGGGGCTTTCTCTTTGCTCAAAGAATGAATATGACACAAGCAACAACTGCCTCCAACCAGCCAAGGTAGGCATTTATAGCCCACACACAAAAGCTAGCATTGGAGAAGATTCTGCTGAAAAATCAACACAAGCGGTACTACCGCCGTTCTATGGCCGGTACTACCGCACCTACACGAAAAGTACAGTAACGGCTATATCATACGAGAAACTAGCCGTCAAAAGTGAATCGTGGTACTACCGACGCTCAACTCGAGGTAGTTTGGCACTCCGGTAGTTCCGTTTCTGAAGGACGGTACTACCGCTTCCACTCAGGTCCAACACATGGCACCTTCTGCAAAAAAAACATACCACACTCATTTTCGAAAGCACCGAGCTGCGGTAGTTTCGCGCCTAACACACCGGTACTATCGCTCTTCCAGATGAGCAAAGAATTCAAAAAGAGGTGTCTCTCTGGAAAAAACGTACCGTTGGATTTTTGGACCAACCATCATGCTGTAGTTCCGCTCTCAACATGCCGGTACTATTGCACAGAGGTAGTTTCGCAGTTATAATGCCGGAACTACCTATCTTCCTGAGAAAAACAGCATTGGCTTTACAACAGTTTCAATTAAACACATTTGCCAATTGATGAGCCATGCCAACAAAGATCACATGCCAGATTCTTAACAAGTTGCAAAACACATTTAGCAACTTTAGAATCATACCACAAGAAATAAGATACATGGACTCAAACCATTTGCAAAGCATATTTGCAAACTTAAGTCACATGCTACAAAAAACAAGCATAAGCATCAACTATTTGCAAAACACATTTGCAAATAATAGCATCATGCCACAAGGCTAAGGTGCATGGACTTCAACCATTTGCAAAACGTATTTGCAAATTATAGTCACATACTACAAAGATTAAATGCATGAGCCTCGGCTATTTGCAAAACACATTCACAAAATAATAGCTCCATGCATAGATGAGCTAGAGCAAACACAATGAGCTATCAACACGTGACAAACTCATGCTACTAGTCAAGACCCCTCTTAATAGTACGGCAACCTATACTAGCAATTCGGTCTTTCAACCAAACACCAAGACCGGTAAAAGACTAGGAACACATCCTTAGCTCTAGCTAGTCATACCTTTGCCTTGCATCTTCTTGAAGCTTGATGACACACATCATCACTTCAAGTTCGGGTCCTTGACTTGATAATCATCAACACATGATGATCTTCTTCACTTCGGGATCTTATCTTGAACATCATCAACACATAATGATTTCTCTATCCCGAGTCTTATGTGCATCAACACATGATGCATCCTTTATTAGACCTTCATCACCACATGATGAGTCTTCTCTTGACTTGATGTTCAACTCATGATCATCTCTTCTTCTTGATACACATCAACACATAATGCATCCTTCATTAGACCTCCATCAACACATGATGATTTCCATGTCTTCAAGCTCTTCACACGCATCAATACATGATGCATCTTCTTCTTCAACCTTGACTTGATGACAATCAACACATGATGTCATCTCAAGTCTCCTTTACCTGGAACATAATCTATTCATCCAACTCATGGAAAATGTTAGTTCCACAATATGATTATCATTAATTACCACACCATACCATTAACTCATCTTGGTGGGACATGATACTTCAATCTTTCCTCTTTGGTAATTGATGATAACTACTTCAATTGCAAATAAATTAAATGTAGATAATTGAATGTAACACAACATGAGTATATAAAAACTACACAAGTTTTATATAATCACAATATGAGTATATAAAAACTACACAAGTTTTATATACTCAAAAGGATATGTTTCAAAGTAGGGATCCCAAATATATGTGGAGAACGGAATATAGATCAATACTAATGAAACCATAAAATATAGAGTGAACTCCCCTAAATGTGTGCATAGACAAGCGTGTAAAAGGAACATATGCACGTATTCAAGTTAAACTTATGGTTGAGTTCAACCTATATTTTGGATCCAATGAACGCAACAATATATAAGAAATATGATGTCGAATGCATACCTCGTTGAATTTCACCTTTATATCCAAATGAGACTACATACTAGATATAACAATAAAATGTTAGTCTCACAAATAGATTTGTCCTTAATCACCAAAATACTTCATTAACTCATAATGGCGGGTCTAGATCCTTCAAACCGCATAGTAGCAAAGTTGACCATGAAGTTAATGCAAGCAGCTACAATGTGAAGAAGTCATACTCAAAAGAAAGAGGCAAGAAGGGTAAGGTCATAGGTCGCAAAACTAAGCATAATGCTCAAGCCAAGAAGGGTGAACAAAAGAAGCGTGACGAGAAGCCCCTATGGTTAGTAGGACCAAAGTTGCTAGAAATGTGGCACTTGGGGACATTGGTCATGTGTTTATTGTGAGCCGCAGCACATGATTGATGCCTTTAAGGTTAAGAAGAATGGTAAAAGACAACATAAGACACACCTCACCATTGCAGGCACAGAGGATCCACATCACACCTTCAAGCATGGGTTGCACCCATGGATGTGGACAGCCAAGTAACAGCCCCCATCACACCTTCTTTGGAGATTACAGCGGCAATAGCTGTATTTGTCGAAGAAGAGAAGATGGACATGTAGCACATTCAAGCAGAAGTTTCTTCATACTTCGCTGATTCGATCTAATGCACGCAGTGCACTTAGATTTTATAGTCATTTGTAGTTTATGATTGTAATAGAACATTAATTTTTTTGAATAATGGTTGTAAGCTCTAGGAGAGTAAAGCAATAAATTCTTATGATGAATCCTGCAAGACTTTTTCCTGTATTAATAATAGCAAGTTATGTTCCGCTTTGAATTTCTATGCACTCAAAATACTAAATAAAGCATTAATTGCTTGGCGTCGAGATGTAAGCATTTCTCTTCCTTAATGGTTGGTGCAAGATGATCCAATGGAGGAGAAAAGCATACATCTACAATCCGTCATATTTTTGAGCTCATGGCCTTAAAATAACACGATATGCTGATTTTTCAATGAGCATAGCTTGTGCCACAAAAGAGGTGTTTCACCTAGCTACACTATATCACTAATGGCCATCCTTTACTCTCTAGAAGTTTAAGTCTAATAAATGAGAGACCAAGCTCGATACCACTTGTAAGATCGAGGAGACCGACTAGAGGGGGTGAATAGACGGTTTTTTGGCTAAAACTCTTTGGCTAAAACTAATTAATAATAATTTGGTTTTAAGCTAATAATACACCAAGTGAACCAACAATATGAATACAATTCAATAAGAGCAATCATACAAAGACATATAAGCAATTAAAGCAAGTAATGTAAATTGCTCAAAGTAACGCATAAAAACAAACCAAGATGGCACAATTATATTTTACTGTGGTGTTCAGAGACTTGTCGGCATCCCCTAATCCACGTTGAGGTAAGCCCAAATGAATTGGACCGGCTCCACGAATTAAGCCAACACCTCCAAGATAAGTCCAACCACTTGGACCGGTTCCAACATGAACCAACACCTCGATCCACTTGGGTTTCTCTTCCTCCACTCCGGAGATGGTGAGCACCAAACCACTCACAACCACGTCAAGCCTTCTCACAAGCTTCTTGAGAAGATCACCGGTCACGACGCCTCCACGCCGTCTAGGTGTCGGCAAACACCAAGAGTAATAAGTCTCAGCTCTCACTTGAACTAATCAAGTGTCTAAGCTCAAGTGGATACACAATCCACTACCTAAGGCAACACATGCACTTTTGGGTTTACTCTCCAAGCTCATTAAGTGCAACACATGCACATAAAAGATGAGGGGCTTTCTCTTTGCTCAAAGAATGAATATGACACAAGCAACAACTGCCTCCAACCAGCCAAGGTAGGCATTTATAGCCCACACACAAAAGCTAGCATTGGAGAAGATTCTGCTGAAAAATCAACACAAGCGGTACTACCGCCGTTCTATGGCCGGTACTACCGCACCTACACGAAAAGTACAGTAACGGCTATATCATACGAGAAACTAGCCGTCAAAAGTGAATCGTGGTACTACCGACGTTCAACTCGAGGTAGTTTGGCACTCCGGTAGTTCCGTTTCTGAAGGGCGGTACTACCGCTTCCACTCAGGTCCAACACATGGTACCTTCTGCAAAAAAAACATACCACACTCATTTTCGAAAGCACCGAGCTGCGGTAGTTTCGCGCCTAACACACCGGTACTATCGCTCTTCCAGATGAGCAAAGAATTCAAAAAGAGGTGTCTCTCTGGAAAAAACGTACCGTTGGATTTTTGGACCAACCATCATGCTGTAGTTCCGCTCTCAACATGCCGGTACTATTGCACAGAGGTAGTTTCGCAGTTATAATGCCGGAACTACCTATCTTCCTGAGAAAAACAGCATTGGCTTTACAACAGTTTCAATTAAACACATTTGCCAATTGATGAGCCATGCCAACAAAGATCACATGCCAGATTCTTAACAAGTTGCAAAACACATTTAGCAACTTTAGAATCATACCACAAGAAATAAGATACATGGACTCAAACCATTTGCAAAGCATATTTGCAAACTTAAGTCACATGCTACAAAAAACAAGCATAAGCATCAACTATTTGCAAAACACATTTGCAAATAATAGCATCATGCCACAAGGCTAAGGTGCATGGACTTCAACCATTTGCAAAACGCATTTGCAAATTATAGTCACATACTACAAAGATTAAATGCATGAGCCTCGGCTATTTGCAAAACACATTCACAAAATAATAGCTCCATGCATAGATGAGCTAGAGCAAACACAATGAGCTATCAACACGTGACAAACTCATGCTACTAGTCAAGACCCCTCTTAATAGTACGGCAACCTATACTAGCAATTCGGTCTTTCAACCAAACACCAAGACCGGTAAAAGACTAGGAACACATCCTTAGCTCTAGCTAGTCATACCTTTGCCTTGCATCTTCTTGAAGCTTGATGACACACATCATCACTTCAAGTTCGGGTCCTTGACTTGATAATCATCAACACATGATGATCTTCTTCACTTCGGGATCTTATCTTGAACATCATCAACACATAATAATTTCTCTATCCCGAGTCTTATGTGCATCAACACATGATGCATCCTTTATTAGACCTTCATCACCACATGATGAGTCTTCTCTTGACTTGATGTTCAACTCATGATCATCTCTTCTTCTTGATACACATCAACACATAATGCATCCTTCATTAGACCTCCATCAACACATGATGATTTCCATGTCTTCAAGCTCTTCACACGCATCAATACATGATGCATCTTCTTCTTCAACCTTGACTTGATGACAATCAACACATGATGTCATCTCAAGTCTCCTTTACCCTGGAACATAATCTATTCATCCAACTCATGGAAAATGTTAGTTCCACAATATGATTATCATTAATTACCACACCATACCATTAACTCATACTGGTGGGACATGATACTTCAATCTTTCCCTCTTTGGTAATTGATGATAACTACTTCAATTGCAAATAAATTAAATGTAGATAATTGAATGTAACACAACATGAGTATATAAAAACTACACAAGTTTTATATAATCACAATATGAGTATATAAAAACTACACAAGTTTTATATACTCAAAAGGATATGTTTCAAAGTAGGGATCCCAAATATATGTGGAGAACGGAATATAGATCAATACTAATGAAACCATAAAATATAGAGTGAACTCCCCCTAAATGTGTGCATAGACAAACGTGTAAAAGGAACATATGCACGTATTCAAGTTAAACTTATGGTTGAGTTCAACCTATATTTTGGATCCAATGAATGCAACAATATATAAGAAATATGATGTCGAATGCATACCTCGTTGAATTTCACCTTTATATCCAAATGATACTACATACTAGATATAACAATAAAATGTTAGTCTCACAAATAGATTTGTCCTTAATCACCAAAATACTTCATTAACTCATAATGGCGGGTCTAGATCCTTCAAACCGTATAGTAGCAAAGTTGACCATGAAGTTAATGCAAGCAGCTACAATGTGAAGAAGTCATACTCAAAAGAAAGAGGCAAGAAGGGTAAGGTCATAGGTCGCAAAACTAAGCATAATGCTCAAGCCAAGAAGGGTGAACAAAAGAAGCGTGACGAGAAGCCCCTATGGTTAGTAGGACCAAAGTTGCTAGAAATGTGGCACTTGGGGACATTGGTCATGTGTTTATTGTGAGCCGCAGCACATGATTGATGCCTTTAAGGTTAAGAAGAATGGTAAAAGACAACATAAGACACACCTCACCATTGCAGGCACAGAGGATCCACATCACACCTTCAAGCATGGGTTGCACCCATGGATGTGGACGACCAAGTAATGACCCCATCACACCTTCTTTGGAGATTACAGCGGCAATAGCTGTATTTGTCGAAGAAGAGAAGATGGACATGTAGCACATTCAAGCAGAAGTTTCTTCATACTTCGCTGATTCGATCTAATGCACGCAGTGCACTTAGATTTTATAGTCATTTGTAGTTTATGATTGTAATAGAACATTAATTTTTTTGAATAATGGTTGTAAGCTCTAGGAGAGTAAAGCAATAAATTCTTATGATGAATCCTGCAAGACTTTTTCCTGTATTAATAATAGCAAGTTATGTTCCGTTTTGAAGTATTTTATTTATATGTCTGGATTGCTTCCTACCCCATATTAATAAATAATTTATATATCAGAATGCGTGTGGCGCCCTATGGAGTAAGTATGCTTAGCAGATAGCGGCACAACGAATACCATATTAAGAGAGACAAAAAAATTCCAGTCGGTCAGCAAAAATGTTGATAGTCTTACGACAATCGCAGGTAGCGATACTTTTATAGTAGGCTCAGGAAGAGGTACAATTATACTCCCAATAGACACAACATTGATCATTGAAGAAGCCTTGTTGTACTCAGAATCGACTAGGACTCTCTTAAGTTTTAAAGATATTCGCGTTAGCGGTCTACACGTAGAGGCTGAAGAAGAGTATGGTAAAAAATACCTGCTCATTACAAAGCGCGAAGAAAATAGAAAAGAGGTATTAGAAAGACTTCCTTCATATGAATCTGGGCTATAGTACACTCACATTAAGGCACCTGCAACCTATACTGTCCCGAAAACAACTTTTAGAAGATCTGAACTTTTTTTGTCTCTAGCATGGTAGATTAGGCCATCTCGGTCTCAGAATGATGAGAAATATAATTACTAATTCTCAGGGACATAATGCCAATGTAAAGAATTTTCCTAATAAGGAAGATTTCGTGTGTCCCGCATGTGCCACCGGGAAACTAATTACTATACTATCTACTCTGAAAGTAAAGGATGAAATCCCTGCATTCCTGGACCGTATCCAGGGAGATATTTGCGGTCCTATACAACCCCTGTCAGGGCCATTTATGTACTTTATGGTGCTCATCGATACTTCCTCGAAATGGTCGCATGTATGCTTATTGTCTACGAGAAATTATGCTTTTACAAAGCTGATCTCGCAGATAATTAAAATTAAGAATAATTCCCCTGGTCATCATGTGAAGTCCATCAGAATGAACAACATCATATAATTTACTTCAAAAATATTTGATGATTATTGTATGGTAATGGGAATTACCGTTGAGCACTCTGTACCATATGTCCACACCCAGAATGGACTAGCAGAGTCATTAATTAAAATAATTAAATTTATTGCCCGACCGCTCTTACAGAATTGTAATTTACCAACTATATGTTTGGGACACGCAGTCCTACACGCAACAACTTTTATCAATTTTCGACCGTGAGCACGTAACATCCATTCACCTATGCAACTAGCGCAAGGGTCACCACCGAAAATCTTTTATCTACGAAGGATTAGTTGCAAGATTTATGTACCTATACCACCACCGCAGTTGGTTGCAAGATTTATTTACCTATACCACCGCTGCTGCGAACTGCAATGGGCCCTCTCTGAAAGTCTGGGATATACGTTGGTTATGAGACAACATCCATAATCAGGTATCTGGACCATATGACTGGAGATTTGCATACAGCTCGCTTCGCTGACAATATATTTGATGAGGATAGTTTCCCGTCATTAGGGAGAGAAAATCAACTCCTTGATGAAAAATATCGAGAAATGATGTGGCAAGCTACGGGAATCCATGCACATGACCGCGCACTAGTGAAGCAAATAGAAGTCCAGAAGATAATTGATTTGCAAGCATTAGCGAATCAACTGCCTGACCACTTTAGTGATTTGAAGAGTGTGACCAAATCGCATGTGCATGCACGCAATGCGCCGGAGAGGGTTGAGATACCAAAGAAAATTGAAGGTGCCCCTAATCCCGTCCAGATGTCTCAAAATAAAAGAACAAGAACTTCGACCCCTCGAATCCCGAGTAACCAGGGACGCCTGGCGAAAAAGGATAAGAAGAACTTGACACAACCGATCATTGAAGTTCCCTATAATCAAAAGGGGAGTCAGTTGAGACCTAGCATCAGTATGGAACCTTCAACAAAAGGCATATCAGATTTGAATATTCCCACAGAGGGAGACATCAGCATGGATGTGTGCGCACACATCGAAGCTAAAAACTAAAGGAACGTGGCCCCGCAATTGAAAGCAGCGGTGAGCAAGTAGAAACATTAGAAGTATCACCTTATAAAAAAATATCTATAAATTATACGACAATGGGAGAATACATGAATAGAACAACAGCCAATGTCGATATTAATTTTGTAAAGAAAATTACCATAATCATCTATATTGATCCAGAGCCTACATCGCTCGCTGAATGTAAGAAAAGATCACATTGGAAATATTGAAAGAAGGCAATTGAAGCAGAATTATTATATCTGAATAAAAGAGGGGTTTTTGGTCCTGTAAGTCGCACGCCTTCCTATGTGCACCCCATAGGGTAAAAATGGGTATTTATTCGAAAGAGAAATAAAAATAGTGAAGTTGTAAGATATAAAGCAGGACTCGTTGCACAAGGTTTCACTCAACGACTAGGAGTCAATTATGAAGAAACTTATTCCCCAATCATGGGCAGAACTACCTTTAAATATTTAATCTCAATAGCAGTAAACTTGAATTTAGAAATAAAATTGATAGATGTGGTAACTGCATACCTTTATGGGAACTTGGATTCGAACATTTATATGAAGGTACCTGAAGGTATCCCTGTCCCAAATAAAGACAGAACAAATAGAAATAGGTATAGTGTGTAACTCAGAAATTCACTGTATGGACTGAAGCAATCAGGCATAATGTGGTATAATCGCTTGAGCGACTCTCTCTATAAGAAAGGCTACACGAACAATGAGAATTATCCTTGTGTTTTTATACGACGATCCCAGGATGGATTCTGTATAATCTCAGTATATGTAGATGATCTGAATATTATTGGAACCCTAGAAGATATTAAGAAAGCAAGCTCTTACCTAGAGTTAGAGTTCGAAATGAAAGATTTGGGTAAAACCAAATATTGCCTAGTCTCGCAGTTTGAGCATACCCCTGAAGGGATCTTCGTACATCAGTTAAGCTACACTCAGGATGTGTTAGAACGGTTCGACTATGAAAAGATATATCCTTCGAAAGTACCGATGGTCGGTAGATCCTTGCAACAAGACAAGTACCCGTACAGACCTAAAAAAGAAGGAGAGGGTGTCCTGGAATTAGAATTCCCGTACTTGAGTGCAGTAAAAGCACTCATGTATCTAGCAAACTGTACTAGACCGGATATTGCATTTGCAGTGAACCTGCTAGCAAGGTACGGTGCAGAACCTACCAAAATGCATTGGTATGGAATAAAGGATATCTTTCGATATCTCGAAGGAAGCAAAGATTTTGGTCTATTCTACAGAAAGAACTAAGACCTAATTATGACTAACTATGTAGATGCTGGATACCTGTTAGACCCGCATACGGCCAAGTCGCAAACAGGCTATGTATTCCTATGTGGTGGAACTGTAATTTCATAGAAATTGTCTAAGCAAAGTCTTGTATTTACTTCGACGAACCACTAAAAAATCGTAGCACTGTACGAGGCCTCACATGAATGTTCTTGGTTTCGGCGGATGATTAACAACATCTAGCAATCATGTGGATTGAATACCACGCAAAATCTCACTATGAAGATAATGCAGTTTGTGTTGTACAAGTGCAAATGGGTTATGTGAAGAGTCCTCTCACTAAGCATATCAACCTCAAGTTCTTCTATGCTCATGAATTGCAAAAGATTGACGAAATTAAAATATTGCATACTAAGTCATGTGAAAATCTTACAGATTTATTAACTAAGTCACTCCCAGCGTCTAGTTTTGAAAAATGCATACGTGGAATTGGAATGAAGCGACTTAGAGAAGTGCAGAATTCAAATGGAGAATCTTCACGAACTCTTTATTAAAACTTGATCACGAAGATCGAGTATCCAAAATAAATCCTGAAGGTCAAAAGAAATTGAGTGGATTGTACTTTTTTTTCACTTGACAAGTTTTCTTAAAGTTTCTCGCTTAAGGTTTTTAATGAGGCAATTCGTGCAACACAGCAGAATGTGTATCATGTACTCTTTCTCTAAAATTTCTCCACCAGGTTTTTATGGAGTTTTGATGAAACATGAACATGACGGATGAGTGTCCAAGAGGAGTGTTAAGAAACTGGGCGCAGGCCGGGAGTCCTTGCCTAAGGTGGGCTCCTCATCCAACAAGTAGCCCATATAAAGGAGGAGGCTCCAATATTGTACGAAAGTTTCAAAAGAGAAATAAAAAGAAGTCAGAAGTCTCTTCATATTTCTATGTTCAATCTGTTATTCTGTTCTTATATTCTTGTATCGTTTTTACGATTCTGAGTTTGTCTACGAAATAATTATTTAGATTGAATTCGCCGAGACACTTCCTTAATAGGTTCCTTAATAGGTGGCTGCTGCACACATTTAGCTGCGGTGGAATTGGTGCGGGGGGCCGGCGGGCCGATAAAACGGGACGGACGCGGAGCGCTTCGCTCGCGCTGTCGTGCGATCGATTGCTCGGACCCATGCATGCATGACCGTGCCCATTGCCCAAGTAGTCACTGTGGCTTGCCAGGTCGCAGCGCGGGCAAACTTGGGCTAAAATGCCGGCCTGTAACACGGTCGGTTGCCTGCGTTTAATTTATAGAATCAAATTAAACGCTTCGAAACTTTTGTTGTATGAAATACTCAAGAAGTTCACCCGAAGAATCAAGACGTGAAGCAATATTGGGAATATATCTCCCATCGGAATACGGAAGTGAATATTTATGAACTCATGTTTTGTAAGTATTCATTACAGGTACGAACAGGCTGTCTACAAATAACAACTAGAGACCCTACAACATATATCCGAAACTGCTCTGTTTTTTTAATATAGACTAACATATTCTGAAGCTCCTGTTTATCGTTGCTTGAGATCATCCAGAAAGAGGTATGAAAAAATTTCTACAATGTCTGTCAGCCTTCAAGTCCATAAACATTAGCCAAAATCAGTCTCACTACTGCCACAAGTCGAGCCTTTTGTATTGTGTTATATCCAACTCAATATTCCGACGCCAAAAATTAATTATCCCGAGCTTGTTTTGGAAGTATCTCACGTCTCCATAACCTTAAAGTGAATCTCCGACCTGCCAACAAACAAGCTCAGCTCCGGCGAACTAAAGCAATAGTAGCTGGTAAAGAATTTTCAGAAGAACTAAAAGTTTCAAGGAAAATTGCACTGTTTGAGAACATACCTCGAGAGCTTCTTGAGAAAAATTTCAAGACCTCATCAATCAAAATTACCTGACAATTTGATGAAATTAATTTGTCAAATAATGACGAAGGAAAAGGTAAATGTATGTACAAATAGGAAATTAAAGAATGTTCACTTCTTAACTAATTAGCTACTGCTATAACAAAATTGAAGTAGCGGCAAAATTTATATGTGCCCTCGTCATTTCCTAATAGGCAAAGATTAGGTTCACCAGATAATTGAATAACATGATAGAAAGAAATACTAACAGGAAAGGATAAATAAAGAACAACTTTCCACTCAGCCCAAGATAATGGAGACACCTGCATAAGTAAACCATAATTTATCAAGATTTCCTTGAATATTATTTTAAAGAACAAAGGACCATATGACTAACATCATAGCGTGGGTACATAACTACACAAAAATAAAGAAAGATGACTTACTGAGAAAAGAGCTGATAGGGGTTCAATATACAGAACTGATATGTGAAGAAGCATTGTCAGAATGATCGACCCAACAAGCCATAGGTTACTCCATGGATGAATGACACTGAATAAAAGTGAAGTGCAAAAATAATTTCAGGTTATTTAAATTAATTTAGATATTTACCAAGTTCTATATTGAGCACATAGATCAAAGGTTACAAGCAAGACGAGAGCTAGATATTAGTGCACAAATATTTTGCAGGTGTCACAAACTTTTCAGAGACACCAAACAAAACAAGCAGCTGGCTTTGTGTCCAAGGATCAAAAACCCGGTACCTGAGGAAATCCCGGTCGGCTGCCAGTAATGGTAAACCGGTTACCGGAAAACCAGGAAAAAAAACCAGATGAATTTTGAAAACTGAATTTTGAATTTAAGATTTGGAAAACTGATTATCGGACCGGTTACCACCTAAAAACCGGAATAATGCAAATATTAATTAGAAAGTGTTTAATGAAGTGCATATTTAGCTCATACAATATATAATATAGCATATTTAGCTCATACAATATGTAATCTAACATATTTAGCTCATATGAAGTGCAAATCGGGCCGAACAATAAATCAAGCATATTTAGCTCATACAATACGTATCTAGCACAAAAAAGTCCTAAACTAACCTAGGAAGTGCATTACGCAGTCAAAAATTCAAATTTGAAATTTTCCGGCCAGTAACGCCGGGATTTTGATCCCTGTTTGTCTCAATAGTCCATACATCAAAACAGTGTCAAATATAAAGTATGGAATTTTTTAAAGAAATGTTCTAGTTTTATTCTGAAATACAGTAATAATACTACCTTTTTTATTTTACATGAAAAATCATTTGTCGCTCAACGGTTGAGCGACAAGTGTCCAAGTAACTCAACGGTTGAGTGACTTGGACACTTGTCACTTAACGGTTGGTTCTAGTGTACAGTTCGCTCAGCTAACAAGGCATGCATATATACCATTGGGCGACAAGTGTCAAGTCGCTCAACCGTTGAGCGACTTGGGCTAGTCACCCAACGGTTGAGCGGCAGATGATTATTTTTGTAAAATAAAAAAGTAGTATTATCACTGTACTTCAGAATAAAAACTAGATTATTTATATAAAAAAATTCATAAAGTATGTCTACTTGTAATATCACATTGTAGTTATTGAAAATGAGACAGATTGCTACAGATATCTTCCACATTGTTCACACCAGGGTTTTTAAAAGCGGGTTTCCTATGCGGTTTTTGGATGGTTTCCGCGAGAGAAAACAGACAGTTTTTGGCTAATTTTGAATTTGAGTTTTTGTTTCTTTCCAAGATTCGATATTTGGGCATATCTAATAAGAAACAGTATCCACCTAAAATGGGGATTAGTAAATAGTAGCTCACTTAGATTATGCAGAAATATCATATATTCATATATGTATTTTTCATGTTCCAAGTTTCACAGAAATTTATTGGCATGACTCTAATGAAGATATATGGGAAATTGGGATTGTTATGCAAACATGTAAGATTAGCTTTCACAAATGAAAAAAATAAATATAATGGTTCTTTGAAAAGTTGATTAAAAGGAAAACCACATTACAACTACACATAAATATAATGGTTCTTTGCACAGAGAATCAAAATCACCAATGAAAGCTGACAGTCTCACTCTCACCTACATTACAACTACTACATGGGTATGGGTACTAATATTAAAAATCTTAGGCTGAAAATAGTGATAAGAGATGAGGGATAAGAGCTCTTACAGCAGAGATTGATTTTCACTTAGGTTATTTAAGGCATTAAACATCTCAACAACAACAAGAACAGTCATTGAAACAGTTGATGGATGGCGATCCTCAAAGATGCTGCAAGGATACGAAGTTTGCCTAGTTGAACATGAATCAAAATTGACCTGCAATAGGAAAAGAAAGATGTTCAAGATTTATAGAATCAATAACGTGTGAATAAGAGACACAATAAGAAACTTCAAAGAAGAATAAAGAAGTAGAAAATAGACCACAAACAGTACTGTTAAGCAGGTATCCAGAGGGAGAGGGAACCATACAGAAATCTATTAACATTCAGTATACACAAAAATACATAATTGAGCTATGCAACTACGCAAGTGAACTGTGATTTGGTGATACAGCCAGGGGTTCATGCTCGAATTTGCAAATAAAAGCTGTCCAGGAGAAAGCCCGTTCCTAACCATTTCTGGCTGTGAGCCAGGATGTTTTTTTTTTCTGTAAGCGGTTTTTCTAATCCATGGGTACATACAGTATACAAACAACCATGAATTGAAACTTCATTATCTGCCCATCGAACCTGAGGCCCAACAAAGGGAAACTCTTTGTATAAGCTGATTTGAATGTGCTGCTGAGATATGGTTATGGGCCTTATGGCCCCATCCTGAATCAGTTTCATAAATTTATAATGTAATACATATCTGTTATCAGATTCTATAATAAATGATTTTCAGTGCTAAATCGATGCTAAGAAAATATTTTAGAGCAATTCATGTGAGTGGCTCCTGAAAACATTCATCTTAAACTTATCTGAGTTCCAAGCTTCTATTCTGATAAGAAAGTTATTCAATGTCTTATATACAGTTTTTTCAATATACATATTTTACAGTAGGGCTCTCCGTATTGTTTTCCTTTCAAAAAACAAACAAATAAGTTTTCTTGGCAAGACTCACTCAAACACGGGTGGCTAAAATCTACTGGAAGATGCAGCCCAATGAGATAGGAAATATTGACAACAGCAAGTAGATTGGCATTTACGCAAAAGAAGCATGCTGCACTACAGGAACATCATTTTGAAGTATAAACTTTTGTGGTTGATGGTAACCCTTGTAGATACATCCGTACATGTATTGCAGTTCGAATTCCCAACTTACCAATTCGGAGTATGGTAATCTAGGACCATCTTCAGAATAAACAAACCACCAAACGAACCCCACTATAGTAGCAAGACCAACATAAGCTGCATTAACAAAACAATAAGCAACAGGCAAACATGCGTCGGAAGCAAAGCTAACAATAGGTTATATCAGAGCTAACAATATTTGTCAAAAGAAAAGCTAACAGTGTAGATACAGGCAGCAAGTGCATACCACCAATGACCAAATAGCGGAAAAAGAGCCATCCACTGACCACAGCTTCATTAACCTGCAATGCAATGGGTAAGAGCATTTTCAATAGCTCAGACAGAAATTTAGAAAATAGAAACCACAGCTTCCACTTGAAATGACCTACCTAGCAATTCACACTCATCAATATAAAACTCATGTTTTTGGACAGCATCTAGGTCGTTATGTAGTAATTAGAAGAAAATAAGTCAAGAGTTCTCATGGAAGCAACAAGAGTTCTCATGGATGCAAGGAATCTAGTGTACACATGGAGCATAATGTGCACAAGCAAAAGTAATAGAAAAGGATTTCACTTAGTGCAACATCCAATGAATAGAAATTAGCAACATTCTTGTGCCAAAAGAATTTAAATCATGAATAGTGAGGCACTAGTAAGCCTTGTATACTACGGACTTGAGCTATTTTACACTCGGCATAAGATTTCAGAACTTCTAGTACTCCAGAACAGCTACATAGTCAAGTTAGATGAATTATTCATTATACCAATACAATGAATTGCTAAGCCAATTTTAACTAAATTCAGCATGATCGTTAAGTAATGGAGAGATAGTAAAACGAACATGAACTCGTAGTTTCAACAGAAGTTTAACGATAAGCTGTCAACATGAATAGCCATTAATCATAAGGTACATAACCAGATTTTTATATTACCTTACGAGGCTTAACTGTCATGATGTTGCCATCAGGCTTGTTGAAACCAATTGCAGTTGCAGGCAAGCCGTCAGTAACAAGGTTTACCCAGAGTAGCTGGACCTGCAAAACAATGAAGTAGAGAGGTCAACTGATTTTCCATCCAACAAAAAAATCAGCAAGCTCCACAAACATGAAAGATATGGATGTTTAGAAATTTACGTTAGCAAGTAGACAGGAGAGAAAAATAACTTAATTACAAGGTAAACAAGCAACAAATTACTGCACTTATGAGGATTGTTGTCACATTAATTGGAAAACAAAGAACAAAATTGTGATACTAATTTAACTACAGTTGATATTGTTGGAATGGACCCATTATCATATTCCAATGGGCCAAAAGCTAACATAACATGCATTATGCAAAGAACACCCTAATCTATATACATATGTAACCCCACCCCCCTCAAACTCATGATGGATCAACAACACCGAGTTTGGAGAGGTAGAAACTGTACTGAGCTCTAGTCTCAAACTCATAGTGGATCAACAACACTGAGTTTGGAGAGGTAGAAACTGTGTTGAGCTCTAGTCTGTGTCTTGTGAAGAAATCTGCTAACTGAAGCTCCGAAGGCACATACTGAAGAGTAATAACTTGATCTTGTACCTGCGATCTCATGTACGAAGCATTTACTCCAATGTGCTTGGTGAGCTCTTTCTTCATTGGATCTCGAGCAACGCTGATTGTACCAGTACTGTCCGATAAAAGAGGAGTCGGTGCAGAAATTGAACACCAAAATCCTCAAGTTGCCACCGAAGCCAGGTGATCGCAGCTGTCAACGACGCCATAGCTCTCAACTCAGCCTCAGCATTCGAACGGGAAACGACAGTCTGCTTCTTGGTCTTCCAGGCAATCAGAAAGGAAAACACAATAGGCAGAAAGAGACCGACAATCAGAATGATCGTTAGCCCAGGCCGCATCAGAGTACGCCTGAAGCTGTAGAGAACTAGAGGGAGGAAAGAAAAGGGGACGAGTGATGGTCCCGCGAAGATATCGCAGAACACGAAGGTGATTGCAGTAGAGCTGAGTGGGAGCACAGACGAACTGACTCAAGATGTGAACTGGGTGAGAAATGTTAGGTCGGGTGATCCCAAGGTAGACGAGGCTCCTGACAAAATGGTAGTAGCGAGTGGGGTCCTCAAGAGACTCACCATCAGTAACCGGAGGTGAACACCAAGCTCCATCGAAGTATCCACCATGCGCTGATCAATGAGACAAATGCGTGCAAGGATATCCTGAATATACTTCTCCTGGGAGAGCCAGTGATCTCGATCCCAAGGAAGTAACAAATAACGAAGAGGACCCAAATTAGATATCAAGAATTGCTCACTAAGACGCTCCTTCACAAAGGCAATGTACTGACAGTCATCTCCAGTAATGATCATATCATCCACATATAGAAGGGGGAGCATCCGACCCCGAAGAGAGATGTGTACAAAGAGGGTAGGGTCGTGATCACTGGCAGAGAAGCCGGCAATAGTGACAACAGAGAAGCGGTCAAACCAAGCAAAAGGGGCTTGTTTGAGTCCATAGAGAAAGCGACGAAGGTGACAAACTGTACCATTAGGGACGGGATACCTAGGGGCGGCTGCATATAGACCTCACACGGCTTGCCATTGAGAAAGATGTTCTTAACGTCCAACTGAGAGATGGACCACTGTCGAACAAAGGCCACAAGGAGAGTGCGAACAGTGGTCATATAAGCAACAGGAGCGAAAGTCCCATCATAGTCACGACCATGCTCCTACAGAAAACCACGCGCCACAAGACGAGCCTTGTAGCGCTCAAGGGAACCATCCGAGCGGGTCTTGATCTTGTACACCCACTTGCACATGATAGGAGTAACACACGCAGGCACACGCAGGTAAGGGTACAAGATCTCAAGTGCTAGTACGCTCCAAAGAAGCAAACTCCTCAGACATCACGAGCTGCCACTCAGGCTCAGAAAAAGCAGCGGCTACGAAGTCGTAGCGCTCAGCAGACCTGACAGTGCGGTGATCACGAAGATCGTATCTGGGAGGAGAAGGCGGAGCAAGATCCAGCAAGGACGGAGAAAGGGGGCTGGGAATAGGGCCCAACAAAGACGGAAACTCAACTGGAGTAGGCCGAGACGGCGAGAGTAGTGCAGAGGAAAGAGTGGAATCTCAACAAAAGAGCTGGAAGGAGACTCCGGCGGAGGGGGGAACAGGTGGAACCGGATGAGAGGGAAGCAAAGAAGGTGGAGGCGGAAGCAAAACAAAAGTGGAAAACTGAGTGTTAGGAAAAGTCAAAAAGAAGATCGGCTCTACAAGAGAATCTGAGCTGACAGTAGAGGGACGAGGGTAGTAAGGTCGAGAATCATTGAAGGTGACGTCCCAAGAGATCCTCATCCGGCAAGCAACAGGGTCGTAGCAGCAAATACCCTTATGCTCAAGACTGTAGCCAAGAAAAACACACTCAACTAACTGAACAGTCAATTTGGTGCGCTCACGAGGTGGAAGGGCAAAGCAGACACAGCTGAAACAGCGAAGGTGACTGTACTCGGGAGCCCGACCGTAAAGACATTCAACAGGAATAGAACCCTAAAGAGCAGTGGAAGGCAGCATGTTAATGTGGAAAGCAGCAGTGGAGACAGTCTTAACCCAGAAGTGAGGTGGAGCAAATGAGGCAAGCATGAGAGCGTGAGCTGTCTCAAGCAAGTGACGATTCTTACGCTTAGAGACAATGTTCTGAGTGTGAGCACCAGAACAAGAGTACTGGGGAAGAGTACCCTGCTCAGCGAGAAAGCGGCGCAAAGTAGCAGATAGGTACTTACTAGCAGAATCAGCACGAATGACCGAATCAAACTGAGTGTGAACCATGGTGGCAAACCTCTGGTAAATAGAGAAAACCTGACTGCGAGAGGACATGAAGTAGATCCAAGTATGACGAGAATAATCATCAATAAAGATCATATAGTATCGATGACCCCCTTTCGAAACGAAGGGAGCCAGACCCCAAACGTCGGAGTGAACAAGATCAAAAGGACAAGCTGAGACAAAATCACTAGAGGGGTAGGGGAGTTACGGCTGCTTGCCAAGCTTACAACCCATAAAAGGTAAAGAGGTGTCACCAAAAACAGAAGCAAGAAGACCACGACCTACTAAAGACGACAATCGCGATCCATGGAGATGACCCAAATGATGGTGCCACCGAGCAAAGGAAGCAGTAGATGATGCAGCAAAAACAGATGCACGTGTAGTAACTGACTGGCAGGTGGAGACAACAGAAAGAAGGTGCAGCCAGTCGAGCTCCCAAAAATGTTGCGAATCATGGTGCCGAGGGCCAGCACCAAGCAAAGTCCCTCGAGCGGCAATCCTGGACACAACAAGAGTCGGACTCAAGAATAACACGACAGTCGTGATCGGTGATCTAACCGGCCGACATAAGCTGCATAGTAAGCTGGGGAACATGAGAGATGACAGGAATATGAAAGGAAGAAGTGGAAACGATGCATCGGCTTGCAACGGGAAGAGGTACTATCTACAGTCTAAATAGTGGAAGGAACAGCTGTAGGACTCACAAAATTGAGGCGAGTAGAATCTGATGTCATGTGAAAACAAACACCATTGTCCAAGATCCACAGAGACAAGATACCGGACGAGGGAGGTGACAGAGGAGAGGACTGCTGAGAAGCAAGAGCCAGATGAGTAGAGTAGAGCCCGAGGCGTGGCCGTGACGAGGGTAGCGGCGGTGCGCCGAGAGGCGAGTGCAGCAGCGAGAGGAGCGGTGGCGACGGTCCAAGGAAAAGCGGCGGTGGCGGTCCGAGGTAGGAGTGGCAACAATGTCCCAAGACCGGGGCAGAGGCCCGAGGTCAGGACGGCGACGGCTCGAGGTAGGGGAGCGGCGGCGGCCCAAGGCAGGGGCGGCGGTCCAAGACCGAGGCGGCGGCGGCAAGGAGTCTCCAGCGGCGGGATCCGGCGGGGGGTGCACACCATTCGCTGAAAGAATGCAAACTGTGCGAGGACCTTGCTGTGAGAAGGCCATAATTTTTTAGGCAACATCCTCACCGGCCTTAACAGTGAGAATGTGCGGAGTGAAGGCAATGCCCCCAAGACCCCAGGGCTTTGAACTGCTGCTTTTTGCCGGAGCCAGGGGCTTGCCGCTAAGCGTCGTTGGGATCGGACGAAATGGCGATAGAAAGCCGCCGGCCCAGTCGGGCGAAGGTAGCAGACGCTTGAGGGAGGAGATGGGCGCGAGGGTCATGCTCCCGTTGGGTGCGTACTTGCACGGCCGACCCTGCTTCTTGCGCATCAGAGCATGGGCCCCAAGGCGTGGTGCTCCCCGGGCGCCTTCCCCGTCATCTGGTCGAACAGCAGCCGCAGGCAGCCAAGCATGGGTGTTACTTACTTAGGATTTCAGAGTACGTGACTACAATACAGGAGCTGTCAATATATAGATGACTACATGGGCCACATGGGCCCTATAGTATATGGGCCTTAATATACTTAACACCCCCCTTCAAACTCAAGGTGGAAGCGGAGGTTCTGAAGCATTGAGTTTGAGCAAGTGAAGCCGATGTTGCTCTCGAGTTTGTGCTTTAGTGAAAAAATCGCCACTGCGATTACGAGGCACATCTTGAAGAGCAATTGTTTTCTGATGACAATGAGACCGAGTAAAGAAAGCATCAACGCCAATATGCTTTGTAAGTTCATGTTTCACAGGATAGGTACCAAAAAGGACTTCACCAGGACTTTTGCCAGACAGTTTGGAAGAGGGTTGTCTATTGATGAGATAGACAGCAGTAGAAACAGCTTCACCCCAAAAATGAGAAGGAACAAAAGATGAAATCAAAAGTGTACGAGCAGTCTCTATAAGATGGCGATGTTTGCGTTCAGCAACACCATTTTGAGCATGAGCGCCAGGACAAGAAAGCTGAGCAAGCGTGCCCTCAGAGGACAAAAACTGGCGAAAAACATCAGATAAATACTCACCACCAGAGTCAGAGCGAAAAACTCTAATAGGAGTAGAAAATTGTGTGTGAACCATGCGAACAAAAGACTGGTAAATGGAACACAATTGAGATCGATATTTCATGAAATAAATCCATGTATATCGAGAATGATCATCAATAAAAATAACATAATACTTGTGACCACCCTTTGTAGCAAAAGGTGCAAGACCCCATACATCTGAATGGATAAGATCAAAAGGTCTAGCTGAATGAGAAACACTAGATGAATATGGTAGTTGTATTTGTTTTCCAAGTTTGCAACCCTTACAATGAAAACTAGACTCAATAGGTGTATGACCTAAACAACCTTTATTTATTAATGTGGACAACCGGGACCCACAAAGATGACCAAGACGATGATGCCACTGAGCGAAGGAAGAGGCGGAAGACGAAGTAGCGGATGACACACGAGCTGGAGACTCAATGGAAGAAGGAAGACGCAAGGTGTCTAGGATGTAGAGGCTAGGAGCACCTTTACGGCGATGGCGAGTCCCAATCACTTTCCCGCTTGACGGTCTGAATAAAACAAGATGAGTCATCAAATCCAACAAAACAATTTTGGTCAGAACTTGACCAACCGAAAGAAGATTCATGGACAATTGAGGTACAAAAGAAACATTAGGTATAGAAAAATGAGGATTGCAAAGTGAACCCTGATGAGTGATATGACAAGATGTACCATCACCGTATGCGAGCAGATGTTCCATCGATGGCCAAACTTGCAAGCGACCAACCGGGGCCGATCGGATGTCACGTGAAAAGAAGCTCTGAATCAAGCACCCAAGGCGGCGAAGGAGCGATGCGGGAGAAAGCAGAAGACAATGGACACTAAACCTCTAGGAGTGGAACCAAGATTACCACGACCACGAAGCGACTACGGCGTGCGATAGTCGACCAACTTCTCCGGATAATGAGAAAAACAATTCTCGGAAGATGACCGGACTTGCCACAATGCTTACGATTACTCAAGAGGAACTTTTGGTGCACTAGTCTCCGAGAAGTCGCCAACACACTATGAGACACAAATGCGAAGAAGACATAGACTTGAGGCGTGTTTCTTCCGCAAGTAAATCGATAATGCATGTGCCATGGTGAGAACGGAAGAATTGTGAAGCAATCGTATGCGAATGGAATCATACTCGGCCGGACTCCCATGACAAATCGTAAGTAAAAACTTTTCAATAAACTTATGTGCCGGACATGAGGCACCAGACACTCGGTATCATGGAAGTCGAGATCCCATCGACGATCAAAAGCAGTAGTACTCATCAATGGACATATCATTACGCTCAATCACATGAGTTTCTTTGCATGAGATTATGCAAAAGAGCGCCACTATCCCGAACATAGCGCTCCTTCAAGTTGCTCCATATGCCCTTAGTTGCTTTGAACTTAGAAAGACTCATAATCATGGATTGCTTAGTACTATTGACCATGGCAGCCATCACTTTCCCATCATTAATATGCCATTCTTTTACTGCAGCAGCATTACTACCATCATCCTTAATCACAGGTGGAGGTTCAGTTAAATGAAAGAGTAAACCATAGCCCCTCAATGCAGTCTCTACACAAAAAGCCCACTGGATAATTCGACCATCTAGGGTGAGATTGATAACTATTGCATTTATCCGAGACATGTTGAGAAGTGCTAGAACTTGAGCAACAAAGATGATGAAACAATGAAACAAACAATAAACGGTTACCAAAGAGAGTCTTCCCTTGTGATGCAATTGCTCCAGCACGGAAAGATGGAGGCAGACGAGGCGATGCCCAGCAGAGAAAGGCGAGGCGAGCAGACAAGCGATACAAAGGCGTCTGAGAGCGTCGATGCGGGCGAGAGCAATGACGTCGAACCCAAAGAAGAAAGCGATCTTGATCCGACGAAAGAAGCGGCAGACGGACCCGAATCGACGGCGGCCCGGCGGCGAGGCGAGGCGATGGCCAGCGAGGCCAGGCGCGGATTCAGCGAGACGACAGCAGGCGGCGGCGATTCGACGAGACGACAGCAGAGCGGCGAGTGGCGGCGGATGCGACGGCGCGATTCGACGAGGCGCCTCAGCGCGCCCGATCCGACGAAGAAACCGCGAAGTCGCGGCGCCGTCCGACGAAGAAACCGCGAAGTCGCTGCTGTGACGGCGACCGCGACGGACGATGGCGGTTGGGAGATTCGGCCGTGAGGGCGGGCGACGAGACAAGCCGCGACGGACGTTGGGGAGATGCGACCGTGAGGGGCGAGGCGGCGAGACGAAGAGCTGGCGACGGGTTTGACGGGAGCCGACTGGCTAGCCGAGACGGGCGGACGGAAGACGAAAGATAGATTTGGATCGTGGGAGGACTAAAATAATCCTAACCTAACCCTAATCCATGGCTCTGATACCATGTTACTTACTTAGGATTTCAGAGTACGTGACTACAATACAGGAGCTGTCAATATATAGATGACTACATGGGCCACATGGGCCCTATAGTATATGGGCCTTAATATACTTAACAATGGGCACGGCAGGGAGTCTCCAACGGCGGGATCCGGCAGCGAGGAGGGCGGTGGTTGACGTCTTGGCTTCGGGCGGCGCAAAGCAAAGGAATCGCGTGTGGGGAAGCAACACACGGCGGCGATGGTGTCCGGCGCAGGCGGCGTGGATCCAACGTCGAGGAGGCTTCGGCGGTGGGAAAACTTCGGGCGGAGCAGAGGAGGCATAGGAGGCCCAGGCGCGTTGATGGCGGTCACTGGAGTGTTTGGCTAGGGTTAGGGTTTCCAACTCTCTGATACCATGTTGGAATGAACCCATTATCATATTCCAATGGGCCAAAGGCCAGTATAACATGTATAAGGTAGACAATATGCAAGAACATCCTAAGCTATATACATATGTAACAGATAGATTGTAGAAATAAGTACACAGATCTTATCTCGAGAAAAATACAACTAAGAAAGAGTTTTGGCTCACAGGTACAAGTGTGTCAGGCATCCCAAGCACTGCTGCCACAAAAATACAAACTACCTCCCCGATATTTGACGAAATCATGTACCGAATAAACTGTTTGGTGTTATTATATATGGCCCTTCCCTCTGCAACAGCCTATGAACAAATAATAATACAAAGTTTAAGTAAACAAAAGCATCCGAAATATAAGATCCAATGGTTATGTCATTATTTGTATGTCATGCAATGAGAACAAAATCTTACTGCAACAATTGTAGCAAAGTTGTCATCAGCCAATACCATGTCTGAAGCACTCTGAAATAGAAAGGTAATTATAAGTGTATTAAATTCAGGAAAGTCTGCGAGAGCAACCAAAACATGAATACAAGAATTGACTGAAGATTTTTTTTTTTTAAAAAAAAAGCACAAGCGAAAGAATACAAATTTCCCTGTTTTACTTCTAATCTATAGCAGAGATACCTTTGCAACTGCAGTTCCTGATCCCATTGCTATTCCTATATCTGCTTTCTTCAGGGCAGGCGCATCATTGACACCATCACCAGTCATTGCAACCTTGCACATGAAAAAAAAAGCATCATGGCTATTGTGCAAACTGAATTACTGCAGGAAGAGGGGGGAAATGAAACATAAATTACTGAGATCAATTCCATGGCAATTAAAATAAATTTCATTTATCATGAAGACTAAAGAAGCCCAAGGGACACTTTATCAAAAGGTAGAAATCATACATAAATGTACAATCTTATTCTTACCACTTCGTTGTGTGATTGCAAGGCTTCAACAAGCATTTTTTTATGAGAAGGTTCCACTCTGCACCATCCAGTAAAATGTGTCAATTAAAAAAGGGCAGTTGCAAAACTGAGAACAGTGCTGATTATTTTTTGGTTCTGTTGATGGTTCAATCATTTTAGCAATCTTTTCTGTCTTATTTTTTAACAAAGTCCAACGTTGTCACATAGATAAGTAAGCATAAATTATGTTCCATGACACAAGATTGTGATAAAGTAAAGACACATTTACTATTCAAAACTGTGACAGTCAATATCATATTTTTTCTGATGAGCCATATTAAAAGTAACAAGGCAAAGTCAACATTGGAAAATCTGAACTCCAATCTCAGCCATTGGATCAGCTTTCGATGGTGTATAGCAACACTAATTGTGTATGTCACTAGAGCTAGTGAGATCCTAGTACAACATCATTTTGTACATTGAGCTTTGGTAGCTTCCAAACATTCAAACCCATACACAGGTTCATCAGCAATGAGCTGAGGCGACCTGGACACTGGACACGGACAGAAGCATTTTCATCCAGTAAAATAATGCTCCAGCATTTTGCATTGTACTTTTTAAGTTCATGAGCTGATTACAAGAGGAAACTTATATATTGGTGTCATTAGCCGTTCAGCAAGGGAGTGGCTATGTCCTAAGTTTTCTAAAAGGTAATGATACTCAAATCACCTGGAGAACAGAACCATCCTTTGCAATGTGTTTGCCCTTTCCAAAGGAGGAAGACCTTCAAATTCTGATGCTGTATAAGAATACCCTGTAAAGTCATCCAAATGCTCAAAAGCACCAATTTGCCGACACAGAGATTCTGCAGTAGACTAAAATAGCACATATTCATTTTCTCACCAGTAGCAAAAGATCTCAGTGCAAAAATAAACCAAGATTTTCACCAACCTTATTATCCCCAGTAACAACTATAACACGAATACCCGCAGACATACAAGACTGGATAGCATCCCGAACTTCTTCTCTTGGTGGGTCAAGCATCCCAACCTAAACCAGTAGCAAAAGAAATTGTACTCATCGATTACTAATATCACTATCATATTGAATAACAGAAACTGGTACCTTACTACAAAGGCAAAGCACATTAAAACAAGTGAAAAAAATGTAGAAGATTATTAAATAAGGGTGGGTAGGAGAGTGACAAGCATACCAATCCTATAAATGTGAGATTTGCCTCATCATCGTAGCAAAGACTTTGTTGACCTTCTGGCATTCGTTTTAATGCTAATGCTAAGCACCTTAGGGTATCTTTTCCTGCAAAACTGGGGTTCGGAGAGCATTTAGCATATTCAAACTGAAGAGGAAAATTACATTACTAAAGCATTTGTTGAAAAAAATGAAGATTACTATTGTATTCAAGCAAGAGCAAGAAAATCCAACAGTGATGCTAACTCAATGGCATTGCTAGGTCAAAATTACCAAGGTCCCTAGGCATCAGAAACAATGTCAGTTCTATTGTTAACTATGCTGATATGAATTGAATATTTCAATAATGTAATCGCATTCATCAAGAATCATGCAAGCTGGATAACCTGAAAATAAAGTACACATGAAAAGGCTAACCTTTGAAATCTAGCTTCCAGCTCATTACGAATGTCCATAGTCAACGGTACAGAAGAACCATCATCGTTGCACAATATATGTGTGCATCTAGCCATTACACTTTCAGGGGCACCTTTTGAAAACATAATCTCCTGTTGTTTTCGACTGCAAAGGACGCTCATCATTTTCCGATCTCTGGAGAACTCTAGAACGGATATCTAAGAATAAATCAGAAAAAATAAAAAAAACCATTTATGAATTTTGACACTATAAATCTGAAGAAATAGAATTGAAAGATAAGTAAAATAATTCACAAACAGTCTGGGTATACACAAAATGACCTATCTCACATATAAGCGATTAACCGATATTGTCGACACATGAACAAAATAACAGATATTCCCTTTGTTCAAGAATGTATGACGGTTTAGACATCGACACGGTCTCCAATACCTCGCTTTGACCATTACTTTTCATATGATTGCGTTAGTAAAAATACAAAATTATTACATTATGAAAATATTTATCATGGCAAATCTAATGATACTATTCACTCATGATCAATCTAAATAGTTTTTCATATATTACTAATCAAAGTTAGATAAGTTTGATTGCACGCTTTCTAAAATGTCATACATTTCTGAACGGAGGGAGCAACATATAATATTTCATCTGCGTGTCAGCAGCAGCTTACCTAAATAGTGACTAAGATGAGTAGATCAACTTGACAGTCATGCAAATAGGTAATTAAACAATTGAAATCTTCCAGTATATGGGAGGAATTGCTGATACCATAATAACTTTATAAGTCCTTGCATAAAGTATCAGCCAGGTTTTTTTTAGCAACTAATAGTAAGGTTGCTTGATACAAGTCAGTTAAGGACAATGTGGAAAAGACTAAACGGCTTGAAAAGTGAAAACCATGAATGATGGCAATAATGCAAATGGGCATCACAATCCTCAAATTCCATCAGATGAGACTATACATGTGCCATGTGGGAAGCTGTTCTTGGGGAGTGAGGCTGCAAACTGATGAGAGCGGTTATAGATGCCAACGTCTATTCATTAAACCAGGAATTTTGACACAGCAGTTGACACCTTACAGTTATTTACTTTATCCAGTTAGACAAGGGCAATGTTCCTAATGCCTACTTATGCTAAACAGAACAAGTCCATAATCAAATAAGTTACCTTAAATAGAGTAATGGACATAAGGGAAAAAATATCAGGCCGCATGGCACTCTTGAAGGGAATTGCAAATATAGCAATGTTGTAGCACAGAGCAAGAAATCAATATAACAATGCCAACAAGGGGAGGAATATAACCTTTCTGAACTGATTTTCCCAATAACGGTTGCAATACGATGCGCGCTCATGCTTAGTTAGCATGTTTAGGGCTGAAGGCATTGAGTCAAAACCAGGAAGACCGACCTAACAGTTTTAAATGTACAAAATGAACATTAAATTATTAATATTTTCCAAAAAAGCAAGCAAAAGTGCATTGATAAGCTGATTCCATATCTAATAACTGACCTTCTCCACCAGCACACGCAGAGCAACTTCAGTGGATTCTCCAATTTTTTCATAACATTTTTTATCAGGATTGTACTGTAAAGTGGACTCATTGCAAAGAGCTGAACACATCGCTATATGAAGGAGACATGGGGATTGAGGAGGAAACTCCAGCTGCAACAGATGAAAGTCCCGTCAAATTAGTGACTAAAGCCAGATGACACCTGCAACAATGGTTGCATGCATGGAAGAAAAAACCTGCCGGTTACCGGCGGTTACCGGGTTTACAGGTGGGCTCCGGGAAGAGGAAAACCGGCCAGTTTTTCCCGATTGGCCAGTTCAAATTCCAAATTTTGAATTTTGATTGGTTTTTAAGCAAATTGACCAAATTCAAACGAAATTCGTCCGGGTTTTTTCAGGGAAATCCGGGAACCGGCCGGGTTTTTTTTCCCGGCCGGCGACCGGAATTCCCCCGGGAACGGGTTTTCTATCCTTGGTTGCATAGTAACCGAAGGGGCGTCATGGGCCACTTGATAATAAGTAATAACCCAGAGGGATAAACAGGTCACGTATAGTGCCCAAGAGTAATAGACTCAAACGGCTGGTAGCAGACTTAATCCGTCTACAGCAGCTTAACACTTGTAATGCTGGGTAGAGGTGTCGCATACATTTTGGTCAAAAGCTTTGTACTAAATTCAGCCACTAGAAGGCTTTGTCTACTGTTCCTATGCAACACACCATCATATTATGCTGTTCTACTCTAATGCAAGACATTCCTTGGTACAGCTGTACTTAGCTAAGAAATGGCTACAAGACTAGCGACTAGTGACAATCTTAATCGTGTTAATGTATATAGTCTTGCAATATAGAGTTACTAGTCTATTGTATATGGCAGCCCAGCTAGTCTATGTATGGGTGTGTATATAACCCCTCATAATCACTAGAAAAGGCAAGAAATCATTCATAATCTAACATGGTATGAGAGCCTAGGATTAGAGACTAGACCCAGTTCAGCCGCCACCATCCTCGCCGTCGCCAGCGAGCCGTCACAGGCGTGCTACCTCTCTTCCTCTCCCTCTCCCGTGGTTTGCCTCCTTCCACATTTTGTTGTCATCGCCATCTCACTGGAGGCTTTGTCTTCCTCGGTCCAGGATCCACCGCCGATTGGCCTCCCTCCTCCCAGATCCGTTATCACCGCCGTCACCTGGGCCTGAGTCCGACGTCACCGTCGCCTGAGCCTCGGTCCCCTGCTACGTTGCAGTGCGGCTCCTTCGCGGTTCTGACTTATGAGCATCATTGTCTTCATCTACTCAAACTCAATGTTTCTGACTCACCTTGAGTTTGAAGGAGGGTGTTAATGTATATATCCTTGCAATATAGAGTTACTAGTCTATTGTATACGGCAGGCCCATGTGGCCCACGTAGCCCATGTATGGGTGTGTGTATAACCCCTCATAATCAATAGAGAAGGCAAGAAGCCATTCATAATCTAACAAATCAGATGTCATGGGTTGTAACAGTTGGTATCATTTAGAAAATGTCTTGTTATACGCATGAAAATACAGGCTTCAGGTTGTTGCACTACAAATACTTGTACACCCAAACTAATGACAGCTGAGAAATACATCATTGTACCTGCAATCCACCGGCATCAGATATAAAACCATCGGGGGCAAATGTAGTCCCACTAATGGAGTACTCATCAGTTATTGGTCTCTGGTGCACAGACCGCACAACGCAGACCTGGGATATTAAAGAAACGTCTTAGTTATGCGGTGAACATTCAAGTCCCACTGGGCAATTATGCATGCAAAAAGGAAAATAAATGAAAAAAGGCCACCGAAAAGATAAATAAAGCTGTAAAGTCAAGTACTCACCTTTGACACGGACATCATGTTTGTCGTGAGAGTACCAGTCTTGTCACTGCAAATGACTGTTGTGCATCCTAATGTCTCTACAGAGGGCAAAGACCTAACAATGGCATTCAAGCGAGCCATTCTCTTGGTACCAAGAGCTAAGCACCTAGAAGCAAAATAGACCAATGCTATGTTAAACTCACTTCAAGATGGAACAGAATAAACCACTACACTTCAATATAACACGATCAAGAATCTAGAGACTGAGAACATCTAGATGCTGGACAGGATCGGTAATGCAAATGTGTGTGTTGGGGGCAGGGATAAAAAAACCGGCCGGTAACCGCCGGTTACTGGCCGGTAACCGGTTTACCGGTCGGAACCGGTAAAAAAAAACCGGCCGAAATTTTTAAATTTTGAATTTGAATTTTTGACTCCATAATATCCTTCCCTAGTTGGTTTAGGCATTCTTATGCTAGATTATGTATTGAAACATTAGTTTTTAGTATATTTAGCACTATTAAAACATAAATGAGGACTTTTTATGTACAACTTGAAACACTTTCTCATTAATTGGATTGCATGCAACTATGAGAGAATTGGATTGCATCATTATTTGCTCAGGATTGGATTGATTCTTTAATCCTATACTTTCAAATCATTTAGTGACGCGATATGATTAATAAGAGATACGAAAAAGTATTTGCTAATAGTTTGTTCAGCGACACAGGTTTCATATGTATGATTACTAGTATCAACTATGAGAGAAACATTTTCTCATTAATATTTGCATTGTTCCTAATTTAAATTTCATAATTACCATTTTCACCATTTCCGGTTTTTCCGGTTTTTCGGTTTGACGGTTCGTACTGGGAGCAGTAAAATTCAATTCAAAATTCAAAATTTGAATTCGCACCGGTTTTTTCGAAATTTCCAGAATCCGACGTAGAATCAATTCTGCCCACTACGGGATTTCATCCGCATCGAGATTTCGATCCCTGGTTGGGGGGTACTGGTGGTAACCGGATTAATTTCAATTTCAATTTCAATTTTTTAACTGCATAATGCACTTCCTAGGTTGGTTTAAGCATTTTTGTGCTAGATTACGTATGAGCTAAATATGCTTAAATTATTGCTCCTGCCGGTTTGCACTTCATATGCTAAATATGCTAGATTACGTATTGTATGAGCTAAATATGCTAGATTACGTATTGTATGAGCTAAATATGCACTTTATTAAACACTTTCGAATTCAAAATTCGTCAATTCAAAATACCGACCGGTTTTTCCGGTTTCAAGCGGTAACCGGTCCGGTTACCGGTTTCTAGAAATCAGAGTTCAAAATTCAGTTTCTGAATTTTGCCCGATTTCACCGGATTTCGATGTAACACGGTTCTGCATCTGCTTGATGGCCGGATTTGCACCTCATCGGTTTTCTATCCCTGATGCAAATTATCATGTTTCTAAGTTCTTACCCAGAGTCATCGCTGATGCACCTATATGTGACCACCGACCAATTTTGGCCCTCTCTTCACAAAAGGACAAAGTGACAACAAGTTCTAGTAAAAATGACTAATTATGTGGCAAGCTATGGAAATTGTGTACGCGATTTACAAGGAAGCAAAGCTCGGTAGTGGGCTAAAAGAGACCTGGAATCAACTCTTTGTATTATAAACTCAATTGCTTAGCTACTTCGTGACTGTTTAAACATGATTTAGGAAACATAACATATACTCTTTCATGGTTTTATAAAAAAAACATAATCTCTTTCAAACTTCCAAATGATCAATGCTTCCCATTTAATCTGACTTTATTTCCCTCTTTATTAATAACTAACTGATAAGAAGAAGAAAAAACACCATAATATTAAAAAAACATTGGTACATTTGGGAAATAGTAAGGATATTCTTGCATTAACAGATTCGGATAGGATACTTTTTGTTAATATATTAAATGAATCACATACACCATTTTATTTGTCACTATTGGAAACCTATAAATTGTTTGTAAGGAAACTCACGTTGTTACTACAGCTGGGAGACCTTCAGGAATGGCTGCAACAGCAAGGGCAACAGCTACCTATCAAAAGAAAGCAACAGTGTACATATTTTCCGAAAGCAAAGTTAGGTAGGTGCAATACATAATAATGATTAAATACAAGCACTATTAAAAAAAATCAATTACTCCCTTCGATTGTAAATACAAGTCATTCTAGCTATTGGCACATGAATTAAGGAGTAATATAAAATGACCTTGGTGCCCTTTATTAATTCCCAAACTTTACCAGCTTCCCTCTTAGGGCCAGTTTGTGGTTGTTGCTCTGCACTTATTTCTAAAGCAGCTGTTAATAAGCAATTGTGAAAAATCTAGTATCCTCTTTGGCAAATTTGACTACATAGCATAACAATTTCTGTTATCCAATAGTTAATCCCTTCTATATATTCCTCTCACATGAACTTTTCTTAGCCAACTACTCCAATATCTTCTGTTATTTAGAATGCAACAATATCTCCTTTTGCAACATGGTTTAGAAAAGGCAACTAACCAGACACCAAAATATGCGAAAGCAGTTCCACCAAACGGGATGGGATTATCATAGTCCACCACGATACCAAAAGGAGCCTTTATATATTGGGAATGGGAGAATTTGGGAAAGAGCCTCATTATTGATGAGGATACGAACATTTATTAAGAAAGGGTATAATTATAATAGATAAGTGTGCCTTGAAGTTGTAGAACGGCCTATATTTAGAGCAAAGTTCATAGGGCTAAAACGACTTATACTTGCAATTGGAGGGAATAGAAAATAAAAATGTCAACGTCGAATGTGGATTATTGGCATCTCTGTTCCAAATTTGCAATAGATGCATGTTAGGTAGGTGCACTTAATGGACACAATTAAATATGAATATATGAACAAGGATTTCATTTGGTCAGTCAACTTGATATCAAATGAAGCAAAAATGCTAGCATCAATCGTATCCAAACAATCTAGTTATCAGGCATAAACCATACTATGCAACACCATGCAAGGGCCTGCGTATAGAGGTAATACTACAATTTCTCTTTCTGGTATCCAACTCAACTATGTATCAAGGCTTGTTGCAGAGTTGATACAAGTTACAGGAAAGACAAGAAACAATGTCATTCTACACATGCATGCAACTATAGAATATAACAACAATAAACACACCTAATTTGCATGGATGGTTGTCATTCACAAAAGGCGACGTTTGTCAACTATAATCAAGTCAGACAATGTCACCAACTACTAGGTCATGCAGATGCAGTCTCCAAAAGAGACCAACAGTACCAAATTCTGCACTCTGGCTTAACACTCAACAAACACATTTCTGCTGTTTGTATTACAAAAACATTTGTCAACTCATCCAATGTAACAACTAACAACAAAGATAATATGTGGCAGACTGGTGGTCAACCTACAATGAACAAATGCTACATAAATGTATATTCAAATAAAATAGGAACAGTGATATACCTTAAAATAATGAATGGCACCCCTAAGAAAGCCACCATGAGAAGGATCTCGGAAATGCCCAATATTTACAATCCAAACAAGAATACAGATCCCTGCTATCACCTGAAAAGTAAAAACATACTCTAATGAAGCTTTACAAAAATATTTGAACTTCAAAATACGTTATTCCTGAAATAAAAACAGTGAGTCACGGTCAACAGAATTTAGATTTCATTCATTTTTCGTGGCACTGTAATATTTTCCCTATTATTATATGTAATATTTTTCATAAAATATACTGAAGTCACACTTATGTTGAAAGCTTGTGCTGATTAGCTTCAAATCTGAATTGGAGTTTGTTTTAAACTAATACACTATTCATTACCTCTCTACTGCCCTCCTAATATGGAGCTACCTAAATGTTTGTACCAGATTAACGCTGACAATGCATAAATGTGACTTCAGTAAATTTTATATATGTGCATCTTACAGCTTAGAAAAACATATAAACACAAATAAAGGGCATGATAATTAATAAATAAGAGATGGATCAAATGGTCAAGTATAAAAATGGAAAAAGACACCTAAAATTTGGGAACAAAATTACAATGCTGCTATTTTCTGCTATCTTCAGATATTGTACAAGAAAAATGCAAATGTACTAAGGCTCTTCATCAAAGGAAACTAGATTCAATTTTGGTCAGCTCTCATTGTGAATTATTCATCAGGCTCTCAATTCATTAAATGTTTCCATAATTCCATTAATTCACTTCAGTTGTAATTTTTCAGGCAATAGCACCCCTTGGTTTTGGAAGGAAAAACTACTCACAACTTGTTGAAAGAACCACGATCAGTTACCTTTGCCAAAAAAGTACCAAATTCATCCAATTTTTTCTTCAATGGAGTCGCTTCCTGAATGTTAGTGAGAAAGTTATTAATAAGAATAATCATCACTATATAAAGAATCAGGATAAGGTCACCATTAATCAAAGTGCTAAGAGAGTAAGAGACAAACTAATACTAGCACAGCATAAAAACAATGTGAAAACATAGAATGAAAAGAAACACCATACTTCAATTTTCTCACAAAAGAAATAAATGAAAGGAAAAATGAATACTTACATCCTCTGTTCTTAGCATTGCATCACGTATACTTCCCATTGCAGTATTAGAACCAACGCCAATAACAACAGCTCTTGCTCTACCAGCTACAACAACAGTACCCTGAGAAGCAAAGTCAGTCCAGCATGCAAGTCTCAGACGAAACAAAAACTGGGGGATGACTGCAATGAGGCAAATGTTTAAAAGAAAATGCATGTGTTCATTGGAGATGTATTTTGAAAAACACTCCAGGAAGCTGAATTAGAGCAGTTCAAGAAAATTTATCTACTATTGTTGGTGTATTAAGGTTCTCAAGTCTCAAATGTTATTGTTTCAGTAAGGTTTTAGAATATTTGCATGTGCTAGGAAAGGCTCTTCGCATCCGTTGGCTATGGCTGCAACGGACATGGCCGTCAACACCAGGGGGGCGTGTTCAGCGCTTCTATCTTCGTGCAGATTGGCAATGGCGAAGACACCTTGTTCTGGTCAGACCGTTGGTTGGATGGCAGTAGTACCCCATCCTTTTTCCTTGCCTAGTAAAGGCAATCCCTCCATTCCTACGGAACAAAAGATCGGTAACGCAAGCTCTTCGCAATGACATGTGGATTTCGGACATTAGGGGTCCTCTTGATGTCCACAGTGTATGTGAGTTCCTTCGCCTTTGGGGGGCCTTGCAACCAATCTGACTAAGGCTAGGTCAAGAGGATTCGATTTCTTGGCGATGGGAAGCTTCAGGACACTACACGTCCAAATCGGCTTACAAGGCCTTCTTCTTGGGTTCGCTAGGGTTTCCGTCTTGTTGAGGCGAGGATCAAAATACCATTTCGGAGGGAATCCGCAGGCGGCCGATGTGAACCTACCGGTAATCGGAATTCCGGAAAAAACTCTGTCAAAATTCGTTTAAATAAATTTGAATTTGAGATGTTTCCGCCGGAATTTTGAATTTGAATTCGAATTTGAAGTTTCCGGCCGGTATTTCGAATCCCGGTTCCCACCGTAATCTGATTCTGCGCAGAAGCCGTAGGATTCGATCTCTGCTGACGAGGCCATTTGGAAAGCGCGGGTGCCTCTGAAGTGCAATTTTTTATGGTGTTGTCAGTCCATCGGCGTTGTTGGATGGCGGATCGTCTTTAGCGTTGAGGTCTCCAAAATCGGGGCATCTGCGTCTTCTACGGTTATTCCCAAAAGACTATCGATCATCTTCTGGTAGGGTGTGTGGTAACCTCCCCAGTTTTGGCACGTTTCCTAACTAGTGTGGATTTGCCTAGCGCCATTCCGGTCAGGCAGCCCACACTGGAAGAGCACTGGTTATCCTATCGGAGTTCTCTACCTTCGCAGAGGAGAAAGGAGCTAGATTCTTGCATCATCCTAGTCTCTTGGATGCTTTGGAAAGAATGGAATAGCAGAGAAAGGAGCTAAATTCTTGCATCATCTTAGTCTCTTGGATGCTTTGGAAAGAACGGAATAGCAGAGTGTTCAACAACGAGGTGGGATCCATTGATCATCTGTTACAGCGTATTCACGAAGAGTTGCCACTGGCGCTTGCAGGAGCTCATGGACGGGAGGCGTCCCCGTATCAGGAGTAGTTTCTTGGTCGTTTTTTCTTTCCTCAACCCGCATCTAGGCTGCGAAGGTGGTCTAGATCTCACTGGATTTTTTTCTCCTTTTGTATCACCGTGTTTGTAATTCAATTCTTCTTCTTAATGGAATGACGTGCAAAGCTTTTGCGCGTTCTTGAAAAAAAGGTTTTAGAAGATAAACCTACAAAGACTAAAACAATAATTGACTTCATACTTTTACTCATGGTATTAGGATCTTTCTAGATTTGGCAAACAAAGATGCTCATAAATAATAAGAGAGATGCTAGCACAGATTTAGATTATTCTGAAGGAACAAGGCATGCGAAAATATGAGCAGAATTTTCACATCGAAATACATGCAAGGAGACATAACAAGTGCAAACTCATCTTTAGGTGCAATCACGCAAACTTTCTACGTCAATCATTGGATGAGAGATGGATTCATACTTGAGGGTCACATGATGCATAACTTCCTAAATAACCCCCTCACGTGTTAAAAAGTCATTTATGAGAGTTCCTACCTTCTCAAAACCATCCAAATCAATCCCTCATCCAATGGTCCATGTAAGAGTTTACATAATTTCACTTAAAGATGCATTTCACTTGATATGTCCCCTACATGGAACACTTTTTAAAAAAATGGAAAATTCTATGTGATATAATCATATCATGCATGACAGTATGATTCATCATGAAGCTCTATAGTACCATGGGATCCTCTAACGTAATGGCTCAGATATTTTCAACACGGTGTATTAGGTATTTAATTAAATTTCTTTTTTTATTTCTGAAAAACCTCCTTGCTACTGTAAAATTCTTGGTTTTGCTAGAAGCCTTTAATGAAAAAGGTTTATGCAGAAATGCATAAAGATAAGGATGGATAGTAGATATATTCCCATATTAAGAGATGCATATGATTCCCATTGAGTCAGGCAAGGAAAGGAGTAATTAGGTTTGGTTTCAGTTGTACCACCATATACAGATACCGAATTGAGTGTCGCAATCAGCTTGGTATACTTACCGAGAAAAGAATGTTTGTTTTGTCCTGGTAGACAACATTCATTGCTGAAGTCGATTTAAGCTCTTTAGCCACTGAACAGCTTTCCCCTAGAATAATCCACAACATAAGCCAGTGTATTCAGAAACGATGATGCTAGAGCAGTTGATAGATCATAGGGATTGCTTTTGCGATCACATACAGTTCGGATTATAACTCATCAGGATAAGCAACAGCTATCCTCTCATTAACAGCTCTACAAGATCCTCTTTAGACACTAGGAGATTTAGCCAACCGGACATTGTTTTTTCATGATAAAGTTATTGGTAAACTAAAAATATGGAACAAAAATTATTCAATGCAAGAAATTTTGAATTGTTATAATTGGGACCAACCAAATGAACAAATAATATCCGCCAGATTAACAAATACCTTTCCTTTCCCTAATTCTTGCAAAAAGTTATCTTCCTACAGAGCAAATGATTCCAACTGATTTTAGAAATCACAGACATCATTTAACAATGTTATTTAGAAAAGGGAAAGACCTATTTTGGTCCAACTTCATGCATGGTCCATTTTAGGACAACTTTTTTTTCAAAGTCTCATTTTGGTCCATCAACATTCTATTCAGATCTCATTCTACTCCTTGCAATTCAAAAATCATGTCGCATTGGCACCTGAGGTCTAACCTCAATGACAAGGAGATCTTTTGAATCAGTGTCAAAAGTTAAGAGACCAAAATGGCTCTGGTTTGGGTCACAAACCCAACAAGAGTCCAAAGTTGGAGGATCAAAAGGGGCTCTTTCCTTTAAAAATATGAAATTGTTTCAGAAAACTTCCAAAGTCATGTAATCAAGGCTTGGATCCACAATAATTTTCATCAAGTTGAAATATTAAAGGCATATAGGTGGCACCGTGGCACTAGCCAGCTAATAAGAACTCCTCTAATACCAGTTTATGGAACTCTAGCTCAAGAATATTCGCAATTAGCCTTTTAAGGTGTCTCTGAGATGTAATGTCATCGAGAAAGATGTGGTGCACTGTAGCAGATGTGCAAACTGTACCAGGGGGTACTGTAGCAGCACATGAGCAGTGCCTCCCGCTTGTACTGTGGCACTTTATTTTCCATGCGTGTCTAATGTGTTTCCTAGGATAAGGAATATTTGGTTAGATAGATTATTTTACGATTCCTTATCTATCAAGTTATTGTTAAGGGTGTGATTTTACCTACTAGGAAGGTTATTTTTAATAGTTGAAAAGATTAGATTGGATTGATAGGTTTCCTTATATATTATTTGTTAGATGTCAAGTCGACTTGTCCCTGTAAAAGATATAGCATGTATCAATTATCAATTAAGCAATGAATAAACAAAGTTCTTAGTCTCTCTCCTTGCTCTTCAACTAACCCTCGGAGTCTTGACGGTGGCAAGACCAACCGTTCAAGGACGAGTGCCCTACCCTCGGTCCTCAGACCCGTGCCCAATCAACGATCGAAACATGTAATCATGGATATTTTATAGCCAATTTACTACTTTCATACTTCATAGAACTATCAATAAGGGTAAAAAAATCAAAAGAAATCTGAAACGTCATAATTTGGGCCCATCATGGGCAAGTAAGCTTATATTATTTTTTTCCCTTTTTTCCCTTGCTTTTTGAGGATTTCTAAGGCTTTAGAATGAACATGGAACCACCAATCTCACCTTTTCACTAATATATGTATGCATGCCTTAGATTATAGCATGCACATTTTTGTCATAATTACCTAACATAATGTTTCTAGTGATAGCCACATTGCCAGATCAGTACATGAATGAAAAAATGTCATATAATTTCTCTTATTCTGAAAAACAAAATTATCACAACGAACTATTAAACTTCAGAATTCGTATTAGGATGAATAAGAGGATGGGCCAGGAAAAGGAAAAGAATACCTGTCAGAATTGCCTGGTCAACACGCAATTGATGACTTAGCATTTCAATCATTCTCATGTCAGCCGGAACTTTGCATCCAACTAAGCCACAAGAAAACAAGCGGTGACTAAGTTACATCATGAACATACTAGGCATGGAACCAAAAGGAAATCATCGGAAGAGCATTGACAATACCTCCCACTTCTACAATATCTCCAGGGACAAGTTCCGTTGCTGGAAGTATAGAAAAGCAACCTACCAAATTCAACATTGATAAGTGTCTCAAGCATCTATACATCTATGATAAAAAAATCATTCATATTTAACAATAAGGAGTTTATAATATTTCACTAGCCGTCAAAGACGAGGAACGTTGCCCAGGTGCAAACTGATTTTTTAAATTTAAAAAAAGGACTTCTAAACCAAAGAAGTATTATGTAATTACACATGTAGCTCTTAGTCAAAACGATTTTGTTTCAACTTATCGTCTTCATAAACCAGTCTGATCACAAAAAACAAAGCTAGAATTGCAGCCGAATTCCTGTTGTATTGATATATATGAAGGGGCAAAACATATGCCTTCAGAAATCAGGAATACATAATAACAATAACTAAGCCATTTTAAGCCTAAAAGCCATAAGCAGGAACAATGGTTTGCTTTGAGTCTAGAATAATGATTAACATGATGCTTCCTCAATATAAGTAATGCACCAAAGCTATAAATGTTTGTGTTAGAAATAGAGTGATACTTTATTATGATACATTGGATATTATTTTGTTGGTTGCCAATGGGTCTATATATACAAGTCCACACAAGCAAAACTTTTTTGTGCAATATGCAAAAAAAAATAAGTTTAAATTCCTCTAAACTAGGGAAGAATAACACAACATATAAATACATCTAACCCCCCCCCCCTCTCAAACCCATGGTGGATCAACAACACTGAGTTTGGCACAGAGATGCTTCCTCAAATAAGGCACCAAAGCTTATGTTGAGCTAGAGTGGTCGTATTACAAGGGCCTGGGTCTATATATACAAGACACAGAGTGAAGAAAAACCTCGGCACAACATATAAATACATCTAACCCCTCTCAAGGCATGGTGGATCAACAACACGAGTTTGGAGAGACAAGGTTATGGAGCTCGTGTGCAAGAAGTCGGCTAGTGAAGCGATCTCATACAGAAGCATCAACTCATACAGGAAGCATCAACTCCAGTATGCTTGATGAGTTCATACTTCACTGGATCTCGCGCAATACTGATCGCACCAGTGCTGTCAGACAAAAGTAGGGTCGGTGTCGTAACAGAGACACCAAAATCCTGAAGGAGCCACCGTAACCAAGTAACCTCAGCTGTCAACGACGTCATAGCCCTCAACTCAGCCTCTGCACTCGAGCGGGAAACTGTTGTCTGCTTTTTGGTCTTCCATGCAATCAGAGAGGATCCAAGGAAAACACAATAGGCAGAAAGAGATCGACGATCAGAGTGATCACTAGCCCAGGTCACATCAGAGTACAACTTGAGCTGCAAGGAGCTGGAGCGAGGAAAGAAAAGACGACGAGAAATGGTGCCACGAAGATATCGAAGGACACGCAGAAGGTGACTGTAGTGAAGCTGAGTGGGAGCCGAAATAAATTGACTCAGAATGTGAATAGGGTGAGAGATGTCAGGTCGAGTGATCCCAAGATAGACAAGACTACCAACAAGGTGACGGTAGCGAGTGGGATCTTCAAGAGGCTCTCCATCAGTGAGTCAAATGTGAACTCCAAGCTCCATGGGAGTATCCACTGTGCGCTGATCAGTAAGATAAGCGCGAGCAAGAAGGTCCTGAATGTAATTCTCCTGAGAGAGGTAGTAGCCCTCAGGCGTAGAAGTGACCTCAATCAGAAGTAAGTAGCGAAGTGGACCCATGTCAGACATCAAGAACTTATCACTGAGACGCTTCTTCACAAAGTCGATGTATTGAGGATCATCATCTGTGATGATCGTATCATCAACATACAGAAGAAGAAAGTCCGACCACAAGGAGAGGTGTGAACAAATAAAGCAGGGTCATGATCGCTGACGGTGAAACCGACCGCAGTGACAACAGAAGAGAAGCGCTCAAACCAGACTCGAGGAGCTTGCTTGAGCCCGTAGAGAGAGCGACCAAGACGACACACCAGGCCGTCAGGGACAGAATACCCAGAAGGCAGCAGCATATAGACCTCCTCACGCAGCTCGCCATTGAGGAAGGTATTCTTGACATCCAGCTGAGAAATGGACCATTGGCGAATAGAAGCAACTGCCAAAAGGGTCCGCACAGTGGTCATGTGAGCAACAGACGCAAAAGTCTTGTCGTAGTCACGACCATGCTCCTACTGAAAACCACGAGCCACAAGACAAGCCTTGTAGCGCTCAAGAGAGCCATCGGAGCGAGTCTTAATCTTGTAGACCCACTTGCACGTGATCAGAGTAACACGAGCAGGTAGGAGAACAAGATCCCAAGTCCCAGTGCGCTCCAAGGCGGCAATCTCCTCAACCATCGCATGTTGCCACTCCGGATGAGCAACAGCCTGACGGTAAATCGTAGGCTCAATAAGAACAGCGGCCACAAAGCCGTAACGCTCAGGAGGCCTGATAGTCCGATGATCACGAAGATCATACCTAGGAGGCGAGGCTGGAGTGGGACCGAGCAAGGAAGAGGTAGGGAAAGGAGTAGAAGGCTCAACTGGAGTAGTAAGCCGTGGACGGCGAGAGTAGTGCAGCGGAAAAAAAGATCTCTCAACAGAACGTCTGGAAGAAATGAGGAAGCCGGAGGAGACAGGAGAGATTGTTGCGAAGGAGACCGTGGTGAAGGCAGTGGGGACTGAGATGATGGTGGTAAGACTCGAACTGGAGGAGCCGAAGAATCAGGAAAAGTCAAAAAGGAAAGCGACTCAGCGGAAGTAGAGCTGGTGGTAGAGGAACAAGGATGGTAAGGACGAGACTCATCAAAAGTGACGTCTCGAGAGATCCTCATTCGTCGAGCAACGGGATCATAGCAACGATGACCCTTATGCTCAGAGCTGCAGCCAAGAAAAACACACTCAATCGACTGAGCAGTCAGCTTGGTGCGCTCTCGAGGTGGAAGAAGCACATAGCGAACCACAGTAAAACAAATGAAGGTGACTATACTGGGATGGCGAACCAGTGAGACGCTCAAAAAGGGTGCATCCCTTGAGAGCAGAAGAGGACTGTCGATTGATAAGAAAAGCAGCGGTAGAGACAGCTTCAGCACAAAAATGAGGTGGAACATGAGCAGCAAGCATGAGAGCACGAGCTGTCTCAAAGAGATGACGATGCTTGCGCTCAGCGACACCATTCTGAGCATGAGCACCAGGACAAGAATACTAAGGGAGAGTACCCTGCTCAGCAAAAAAACGACGATGTGAAGTGGAGAGATATTCACCAGCAGAATCTGCGCGGAAAATACGAATGGTCAACTCAAACTGAGTGCGAACCATGGTGGTAAATTGCTGGTAAATGGAAAGAAACTGACTGCGAGATGACCCCCTTTCGAAGTGAAGGGGGTCGGCCCCAAACATCAGAGTGAATCAAATCAAAAGGACGCTGAGACTCAGAATCACTAGAGGGATAAGGGAGTTGCAGCTGCTTGCCAAGCTTGCAACCCGTACAATGTAAAGTAGTGTCACCAGAAACAGAACCTAGAACACCACTCCCTACTAGAGACGGAAGACGAGAACCACCAATGTGACCTAGCCGATAGTGCCACTGGACAAAAGTGGTGGTGGAAGAAGCAATGAAGCCAAAGGCGGTGGTCTTGGTGGTGGTGGTTGAGGCGTGGAAGGAAGATCTGACAGATCAAGCTCCCAAAGACGCTGAGAATCATGGTGCCGAGGACCCCAATCCCAACCAGAATCCCCATACGACGATCCTGGACACAATAAGAGTCAGAATCAAGGATGGTACCACAGCCATGATTAGTGATCTGACCAGCTGACATAAACTGCATAGTAAGACTAAGAACATGAGATACAGTAGGAACACGAAAAGATGAAGTGGAAAGAGTGCCACGGCCTGCAACAGGAAGAGATGTCCCATCCGTAGTCTGAACTGTGAGAGGAAGATCAGGTGGTCTCACAGAAGAAAGATGAGTGGAGCCAGTGTCATGTGGAACGAGGCACCGGAATCCAGAATCCAAGGAGATGATATACCTGAAGAAGGTGGTGGCGCGGGACCAGAAGACCGAGCAGCAGAACCTGGTGCAGGAGCAGAAGCAACAAGGCGTCGAAGCAGTGTGAGCATCTCCTGGTAGGTCTGCTCCAAGGAACTCTGGCGTAAACTCGACTGAGCCTCCCCTCGGTCGACGACAACTCAGTGAGCCTTACCTACAGCGACAGTACGGTCACAATAGTCGCAGTGAAGGCCGGTGGAAGTAGCAGCAACAGCCACAGGGGCAGGGGCAGGCGGAGGCACCGATGTTGGGGTGTGAACAGCCAAGACTAAAGAGAGCTCCTGGAGAATCCCTACCGTGCGAAGACGAGCCTCCTCAGCCCGAATAGCAGCGAGAGCCTTGAATATGGAGGGAAGGGGTTGTCTCATCAGCAATTAAGAGCGAGCCACCTCATACTCCGGACGAAGGCGCGTGAGGAACTCGCGGAGGCGACGAGTCTCCAAGTGAGCCTGCTGACGGACACAACAGGTGCAGGACCGACAGACATCGGCCCCAGAGAGTCAAGCGGCGCCAAGCCGTAATAATCTTTGGTAGAAAGGCGTCCACGGTGGCGTCGAGTCGCTTTCGAGACCTCTCTCCCAAGAGCGAGAAGGTACAAGGCCTCGCTCTTCGGCTCGTAGTGGGCACGAAGACGATCCCACATCTCCTTGGCCGTAGACAAACCAAGCATATTGGACGCGTGCTCGGGCTCAATGCTAGCCACCACGATGGCAGTGGCCTTAGCATCCCCATCGTTCCACACCTTGTAGGCGTAGAGTTGCGTCTGGTACTCCTCGAGCGCATGCTCGAAAGCGCAACCGCACCCCGCTGAACATCCTCAGTAGCATCAGCAAGGAAAACGGGCTCGGTTGGAGGGACAGGGCGAGGTCACTCGTCGGTGAGGTAGACCCACAGGCGCTGCCTTCGTAGGTGAATCCTCATGTGTTGGACGAACTCGCGGTAGTAGACACCGTTGAAGGTGACCGGTGACTTCGGAACCGAGACGGTACCCGCACTCGAGGTTCCGGAGGGCGCCATCTTGAGTGATGGCCACTGCACGCCAGAGTGACGCGAGAAGTTGTTGTCCATAGCACTCGGGGCAGCAGCCGGGGAAGACGTCGAGCCCCCTCGTCGGTCCCTGCTCGGCAACGGCGCCGCGAGCAGAGGTACTAGGCGACGGCGTCGAGACAGCTCGGGGCGGCGGCAAGAAGCAAAGCACCAGAACCAAAGGAACTTGGGACGGCGCCGGGCGACGTCGGGGAGGAGCCGCGAGCAAAGGCTCAGCGTCGGGCGGCGTCGGGAAGCGAGCCGGCCGAGCTGGGAAGACGTCTAGCGCGTCGGCTGCAGCGAGCTCGGGTGATGGCGCATTCACTCAGCAACGCCGGCGGTCGGCTTGCGTCGCGAAGCTTAGCGACGACGCAACTCGGCAGGCTCTAGGAAGGAGCTCGGCGGCGTCGAGGCGCCGGATCCGGCGGGAAAAGCGGAGGCGCCAGGCGACGTCGAGGGGCCGGATCCGAGCGGCAAAGGACTCGGGGAGGCGCCGGGAGGACCGGATCCGGGCAGAGAAGGCTCGGGAAGGAGCCTGGCGACGTTGGGAAGGAAGGGGCAAGGATAGACCCGGCGGCACCGGGGGAGGAGAAAAGAGGCGCCACGAAGGGAAAAAGAAGAGGCGGCGGGAATCAGGAGTTGGGTAGGAGAAACCCTAACCCTAACCGCTCTGATACCATGTTAGAAATAAAGTGGTTGTATTGCAAGGGGGCAATGAGCCTATATATACAAGACACAGCAGATGCAATATGCAAGAAACCCCCTAAACTAGGGAAGAATAACACAAGATATAAATACATCTAACAGTTTGAAGGGAAATTTTGGATCATATCAGTCAAAAGTGCAAGTTTAATAAAAACACTTGTTGTGTCAATGACATGTGGACCCACGACGAGGATCAAAACCGTTCGAGGAAATCGATCATGCCGTAGGAAAAAAACCGCCAATTACCACGCAGAACCGGATTTCGGAAAAAAACCCGGACGAAATTCGCTTGAATTTGCTTAAAACCAACGAAATTGAAATTGAAATTCGAAATTTGAATTTGCCGAAAAACCGGAAAAAGCGGACGGGATTTTGGATCCGACCCCGTACGATACAGCAAGTGGTACTGTTGAACTTGATTTTTGATTTCTATCTCTGCGATTTCTATCTCGACGCCTCACATGTCACTGTCACAGCAAGTGGTACTTTGTTGAACTTGAATTTTTTGAGTGGTATGGTCACTTCAAAAAAAATCCCATATTTGAAATTTCAAAACTCAAAGAGTATATGCAACTCATAAGTTAGCAAAAGTTTCAGTCAGAAAACTGAAAATAACTCATTATGAGAAAACTTGCTTACACACACATGACTGAAGCACTATGCATCATGTGCGCAAAAGAAATACAATTGAAATGCAACGATCAATTTCAAAAGTTTCTTACCATTGCGCAGCACTGTTGCAACATCAGCTTGATAAGCCCGTAACTCCTGCAGATTTGTTATAAACAAGTCATTATGGATGGTCAACAAAAGTTGGCCATTGCAATGCAAATCAAGACAATTAACAAATTTCATTCTAACAGTAGCATATGGCAATTAATATAAACCATGCATACAAGTGATCACTTATGCAACAATGGGCATTAGAAAATTGATAACTAGGACCAAAATCAGTGTTCTGACTTCTGACCATTACTCTCAATATCTCAACGAACTACATTGGAGTTGAAATAAAGAACAAGAGAACATGACCAGGATAAAGAGGGTGTATACGCATTCAAGTGATTTGAAAAACAGTAGGTTTTCTAAACACTTCAAGTCCCACCTCTAAGTAATATAGCCACATAGGTATGTTTGTAGAAAAATAGAGATACATAAGGGCAGCAGAAGATTAAAGCCACATATATTATCTCACAATATTTGCAAAAAAAAAAGAACCATATCATACATCAGGAAACCAGATCTGCAGAACTAAACATAACATTAGACTATTAGAGCCTTATTTAGAAGTAAGAAACCTCGAGAGCTTTTTCAGCATTTGTTTCAGTGATCACACCCACTGCTGCGTTTGCTGCCAGTATCATAAAGATAACCTACAATCAAAATAAAAGCCACCTAATTAGTTATTGCCTGCATGTGGCACTTCACAAATCATTTTCTACACATGGGATATATCCACCAAAACTGGATCAACTTACAGATGGTTCCAAAAATGCTGCTAATCCGGTTTCACCATTCATTCGAGCCAAAAGGAAGGATATCACAGCAGCTGCTATCAATATTTTGACGAGTAAATCATCAAACTGCTTCAAAACTAACTTCCAGAAGGGAGTACCTGGGTCAGAAAATTCATGTTAACAGATGAATACTAAAGGGTATACAGAAGTACATGTACAAAGAACAAACAAAAACAAAAGTAAAACAAACCCAAGATGTAAGGTGTATAAAAATGGGTGACCTTCGAAGAACAGTTAGTGTTAATCAAATCAATCTCAGAAGACACGTCAACCAACTAATTGACTGATAAGCATATTGCTCACATTGGCATGCATTCACAAACAAGAGCAGATAACAAAGTAGGAAGGTACTTGTATGTTGTACATGGATGCAATAATGCAACCACCAAACAATGAAAAGGGACATCTTTCTAAATAAAGAGCGAAGAAAATGGTGCCATTTCACACAATTTATTTGGACACATTGATCAGTAACCGCATTTTACACACACAAAAAAATGTTGTAATACAAATAGTGAATACAGATGATTATATATCCTCTTCTACCTTTCCTTTAATCTTTTTCCTTTCCTTACATTCTTATTCCTTTCCTGTCATTTTATACTTGTTGTAAAATCCTCATAAAGCAGGATCTCATTAGTTGCTGTGAACTTCAATTAACTTATTGCTTCTGCACGTGTAGGCAAAGAGAAGGACAAAGGCCTGGTACTATGGAATATCTTGCGAGCATCCAACGGAGCTTTTTTTCTAACATACCAAATGCAAAAGCTAACTACAACAAGTTATTGTCTAAAAGGTAAAAGAAACATTTTTTTATCAGAATTACCAAACGGTGCAGCTTAAACATATCCAATGGCACTCCCTCCTTTTCACAATATAAGTCTATTTTTTTAAGGGGAATTGGCGTTTAACAGTGTCAGTCCAATGAGGGAAGCAAGAGTGTAGTTATTACCATATCTCTGTTATAATACAACTTCTCAATGTATTAGATCAATACTGTAGTGTATATATACTACAATACAAACCCTAATAAGGACTAATGGGCCTCATGGCCCATAAATACATATGGGCCATATACACATATATATAACACCCCCCTTCAAACTCAACATGGGTCAGGAGGATCTGAAACATTGAGTTTGGAGAGATGGAAGCGATGTTGTTCTCGAGTTTGAGCTTTAGTGAAGAAATCAGCAACTTGAATCTCAGAAGGTACATACTGAAGAGCAATAGTCTTCTGTTGACAATGAGAACGTGTGAAAGATGCATCCACACCAATGTGCTTAGTCAGCTCATGCTTCCACTGGATCAGTAGCAATCTGTATAGCACTAGTGTTGTCACACAGGAGAGATCTGAGTCTTGCATGATACACCAAGATCGACTAACAACCAACAAAGCCAAACAATCTACGAGTAGTAGTGGCCAAAGCTCGAAGCTCGCCTCGGCACTAGACCGTGAAGCTGCGCTGTTTCTTGGATTTCAAGCAATAAGTGAAGACCAATAAATATGCAATAGCACGAGACGGATCGTCTATCAACGGGATCACTCGCCCAAGTCGAGTCGAGTAAGCATGAAGTGAAGTGAGGCGATGAGAATAAAAGAGACAACGATCAACGTCCTCGTAGATAACGCAACACACGTAGTAGGTGAGCATAGTGAACAGACGTGGGAGCAGAAACAAACTGACTGAGCACATGAATAGAATGAGCAATGTCAGGGCGTGTGACTGCAAGGTAGACAAGGCTCCCAACAATATGACGATAACGAGAAGGATCTTCAAGCAAAGTGCCATCAGTAGGACGAAGCTGAAGATGAAGCTCCATAGGAGTAGCATTGTCCATTGTCGGTGAGACGAGCGAGCAAGTAGATCCACGAATATAGCGGCTGAGATAGATAGTAGCCATCATCTGTGTGAGTGAACTCAATCCCTAGAAAATAATGTAGAGGACCCAAATCTGACATCAAAAACTGCTCACTGAGCCGTTGCTTAACAAAAGCAATATATTCCTTGTCATCTCCAGTAATTAGCATATCATCAACATAGAGTAAGAGCATAGTACGACCACGTGGAGATGTATGAATAAACAATGCAGGATCATGATTACTCGGGGAGAAACCAAAGAAGCTAATACAAGCTGAATCCGAACCTCTCAAACCAAGCACGAGGAGCTGTTTGAGACCATAAAGAGCACGACGAAGGCGACAAACATGACCAAAGGAGCCACAACACCACGAGGTGGAGCCATATAAACCTCCACTGCAAATCACCATGAAGAAAAGCATTCTTCACATCCATCGAGAGATAGTCCAAGAGCGAGCAATGACCCACAATGACAAGAGTATGAACTGTTACCATATGAGCAACGAGAGCAAATGTCTCATCATAATCACGACCATATGCTGCTGAAAACCACGAGCAACTAGTCGAGCCTTGTATCTCTCAACGTAACCATCGATTTTGTCTTAACTTTAAAAATCCACTTGCGTAATAGGAACGGCATGAGCGGTAAAGGAACAAGATCTCATGTATGAGTACGATCCAAAGCGACCAACTCCTCGACCATAGCTAATCGCCACGGGATGAACAACGACCTCCCGATAAGTGTGAGGCTCGGACACAACAACATGAGTAAGAAAACCATATCTGTTAGGAGCGAGAATAATAGTGCGATCACGAAGCTCATACCGAGATAGCGGTCTTTGGTGGGGATCATCGGAAGGAGTATCATCGATACTAGCCATGCCATCAAAGGAGGAAAAAGTAGTAAGTCGAGTATCGGTAGAAACCCTAGACCGAGCGAGTATAGTGAAGAAAACGGTGATCGACTAAAGATGGAGAGGAAGACTCTACGAGAAGAAGGTGTATCGAGCGAAACAATGGGCGGAAGATAAAGAAAGAGAGACTCTCGATGGGAGAGGAGGACCGAGTGGCGAGAAGAGTAAAAGGATGATCCTCAACAAAAGAAACATCACGAGAAATACGCATCACGCCAAGCGGAGGGTCATAACAACGATAGCCCTTATGCTCAAGACTATATCCAAGAAAAACACACTCCATTGGTGAAATTGTTAACTTGGTGCGCTCACGAGGAAGCAAAACATAGCAGTACAACCAAACACTCAAAGATGGTCATACAGGGGAGTGGAAAACAAGAGCTCTCGGACACTTTCCTCAAGGCGAGAAGATGGTTGTATATTAATGAGATAGACAGTAGTAAAACATCGACCAAAAATGCCGTGGAACATGAGATGCAAGTAAAAGAGTACGAACAATCTCAATAAGATGGCGGTGTTCGTTCGAAGAACACCATTACGAGCATGGGCGCCAGGGCGAGAAAGGCGAGGAAGAGTTCCTCGGCGGAGAGAAATTGACGAAAAGCATGGGACAAGTACTCCCAATCGAGCGAAAGGTCCGAATAGGAGTGAAAACGAGTGTGAACCATACGAGCAAAAGACGATAAATAGGCAGGAGTTGAGAACGATGTTTCATAAAGTAAACCCAAGTATATCGAGAATAATCATCAATAAAAATGACATAATAGATATGACCACCTTTAGAAGCAAAGGGAGCAGGACCCCAAACGTCAGAGTGAACCAACTCAAAAGGATGACTAGGCCGAGATGTACTAGTAGGATAAGGAAGTTGCAACTGTTTACCAAGCTTGCAACCCTTACAATCATAACTAGTGTCCACAATGACACGACCTAGGACACCTTGACGAGCTAATGTAGAAAGACGAGATCCACACAAATGACCAAGTCGATGATGCCACTGAGGAAAACTAACAGAAGTGAAGCTATGGTGAAGATGCATGAGCGGAAGAAGATGGAAGTCTCGAGCGATCAAGGAAGTAGAGACCACGAGAATCTCTAAAGCGATGGCGATACCAACAAGAACTCTGTCAAGCGATCCTGCACATAGCACGTAGAGTCATCAAACCCAACAAAATAATGCATATCGACAAAGTCGACCAACGGACATAAGATTCATAGAAAGTCGAGGTACAAATGACATACGGAACAATAAAATGAGAAGTAGAGAGTGTGCCACGATGAGTGTTGAACATGAGGTGCCATCACCGTCTGCATACAAGGAACCATCAAAAACAGTCGACATGATGCAAGGTGAGACTTATTCGATGTCATATGAAAAGAAGCTCCAGAATCCAAAACCCATGGAAGACTAGTACCTGATACAGAAGAAAAGGCTACAGCAAGACTGGCAGACCCACTAGGAGAAACATCAGATGAAGGCCGTTGCTGAGCTTGAGTCTGAAGAGCCTGAAGATGAAAATGAAGCTGACTCAACTGGTGGCAAAAGTTGAATCCCCAACAGGTGTAGGAGTGGTGGCAGCAACCACGCCACGACGACGACGATGAGATGCGGGTCGAAGCTCTGGATGAAGGCGGTAGCACCGCTGAACAGGATGACCAGGCTTCTTGCAGTGAGAGCATATAACCTGATTGGATGCAGCATCAGGGAGTAGAATAGGCTGATAAACCTCCTGACAAGGTGCCGCAAGAACAGACTGAGGTGGTGTCAATCCGAATAACAAAGAGCGAAGTCGAGTCTCCTCAGCAATCAATGCAGCAAGTGCCTCCTCCATGGTTGGAAGAACAACACGTCCCAGTAGTTGAGCACGAATAGACTCAAATTACAGGCGGCGCGCATAACAAAAGTGAACATTAAATTCTGCGCATCATGACCCGCCTTGCCAGCACAGCCAGCACATCCAGTACAAGAATAAGGGACCATGGAGGTCAACTGCCGTGAAATGCGAGTGAAGGAACTGTAGTACTCCTCAATAGACATCTCTGCGGCGTAAATCATGAAGAGTTTGTAAAGAGAAAAGCGGCGTCTCGCATGTTTGAGTGCGCTCATAACGATGCTGAAGATACTCCCACATCTTGCGAGAACTTGGAAGATCAATGAAATCCATCCTGATTGAAATTTCAGCACTGTGACATAAGATACCCATAACACGATCATCGGACTTCGCCATCAGTAGCTTCCTTTACATCGCCTTCTCGGTTGGAGGCTCGTAGTAATATCGAGAAGACCAATGGACCGAAGAAGCATGCGGACCGATGGCGACCACTCACGATAATTTTGACCATCGACGATATCCGGCTAGAAGAGCACCGCCCATCTTGAGAGGAAAATTACCATTAGCCATTGCACGATCGAGAACTACCAAAGATGCACGCAATGATCTGAGAGGCAAGCACAACCGATCCACTGCATTTAAATCAAGAGGTGAACCAAGCACCAAACGATCGATCGAACCGAGGTAACTCCTGGAATCAATCAACTGATGCTTATATCATCACCGAGCGAACCGAGCGAGCGAACTGACTCAGCGTCTTATATCACCGAACTGACTCAGCGTCTTCTCCCCTCTGGTCCACCGAGCGGCGACGCGAACCGAGCGAATCCTTCTCCTCTCTCTGGTCCACCGGCGGCGAACCGAAAGACGAGAGCGCCCCTTCTCCTCCCCTCTCCTCCCGCTCAGCGTTGGCGAGACCGGCGGTGGGAGCGGTGGTGGTGGGAGCGGCGGTGACTCGTGGAAGCCCGCGGTGGCTCGGCGTCCAAACCAAGCAAGGCGGAAGACCGAGCTTAGGCGAGATGCACCCGCGTGGCGGCGAGGAACTCGTCGGGAGGCAGCGGCGGCGTTAGGAGATCTGGTGGCGGAAGAGCACCGTGGAGACGCCTGCCGTGGCACCTCGGGAGATCCGTGGCGGCCGCGACTTCTCGAGGACCCGGCAGCGTCGTCGATAGATCCGGCGGCGGCTGCAACTCGGCGGCGTCGACGGACAGCGAAGAAGCAAACCACGAAGGTAAACTACTTGACGACGCACTAGATTGGTAGGAGAAGCTCTGATACCATGTTATAATACAACTTCTCAATGTATTAGATCAATACTGTAGTGTATATATACTACAATACAAACCCTAATAAGGACTAATGGGCCTCATGGCCCATAAATACATATGGGCCATATACACATATATATAACAATCTCCACTCTCTACCTGTACGTTAATAGTATGTATGGTTCAATATCATTAACTATCTCTTAAATTCCGCGCATCTTTGGTCCATACGCGTGATGGGCTTGGACTTATATTGTGAAATGGGTGGAGTAGATGATAAACAAACAGCGCCCAAGACTAACAGGAAGCAAATTATTCAAATTTTGTACAATTATGATGAGTGGACTGCATAACTGTGAATTAATAAATCAGAGCTAATGCCATGTTTACCAGATGAAAAGGTCATTACATATTTGGATTTTTATAGAGAAGCTCATTGACTGTTCTGTGTTCCTATGATTAAAAAAAAAGTATTGGAATACCAACTTCTTCATACGACAAACACTTTAGAAAATGGTATGTACAGGTAATACGCAATGTGCTGCAAGACATAAAACAAAAGTGAGAAATTAGAGCTGATAACTTACTTTCTTCTTGGGGCAGCACTGAAGATAATACATGCATGTAAACAATGTACGCAAATCAGTGAGGTCAGCATAATGATAAGAATAATCAAAATTGAAAATTGTGAACAATGCAATTCAAAAGTAAGTAACAAAACATAAACACACCAGCACTAAAAAAAGTGTGCTGGTGTCTAACTTGAAGCTTTCAAGTTTCAGCTGATAAAATACTACGGGTCTCAAGTCTCAACTACATTGAAAGCGTGAAAACTGTATCAATTCAGTTCAATCAACATTACTGCCATTTTCCCATGGGCTTAAAATTCTGATTCATTCCAGGTGTTGTCCCTTACAATGACTTTCCTATTTCGTTCACGCGTTCGAAAAGTTAACACGTGTGAGTTGTGGCATTACTTCCAAAATAAAATGTTTGTGTAAACTTATCTAACAATTAATAAGGTATCAATGGTAGAGAGATTTCTAGTACAAAGAGCTCACAGAGAAAATTCGTGCAAACCAACTTTTCTTGTTTAGAAGTGATTTGATTTTAGATGGTGCTACTCGCTAGCAATTAACCACCAAACAGTTCGGGCATACCAGATGCTACAAATATCGAGGATTTCTATAATAGTTGCTTTGCGTGAAGTAATATAAAAAAACTTCGTTTCGATGAATTTGGAGAGATTGCATTCCGAGATTAGAGCAAAGCAGTTCATTGAGAGAGAACCAAACATGTCCTCGTCTGAAAAAACTTCCTCACTCAGCATAACCTCGAATCCTTCTCTCTGTTTTCAGTTGCCGTCTCCAATAGCATTTCACCTAAATTGCAAAGCTAACAACATATTGAACACAAATAGTTCCGCGTCCCATTAAAACCAATACAATTTTGTCTCAACGCTCCAACCAGTCAATCCCTACCGACATGAAAACTAATCTAAACGCATTACTCGTAGGAAAGCCGGAATGTCTCACCGTTTTTGCCGTAAAGCCTCGCATGCTGCTCCACCTGCCGACACAAACCAAAAACCAAATCAGTCCAGCCCAATCCACCCCATTTCCCGTACCCAGGTCAAAATTCACAGAGCGAATCGCCTTGAATCAGCACCTGCGAGTCGGAGAGGCCCTTGGTTCGATCCACACCGAACGCTTCGAGCACCTGCGAGGACGGGGGCGACCAGATCCGTGAGAGGCGGCGGCGAAGGGATCGAGTGGTGACGCGAGGGGGGGTAGAGGTCGGAACAGTGCCTTACCTCCGCGACGGATTTGGCGTAGGCGTCCTCCATGGGCGCCGACGCCGATGCGGGAGCGAGGGCTTTGGGAGGGAGACTGGGAGGGGGCGACGGGCGAGGCGGAGGGGAGAGTGATCAGGGTGGTGCGGTTAGGGAGAACCTGAGAAGCGGCCGGATCTCTCAGTTTGGCTGCGGTGTTTACGAACGGTGGGATTTGCCCAGCGGAGTACACGTGGCATGGGGATCGCCTGCAGCTTGCCCGGCTCGACCGTAGGAGCACATGGGGAAGCGGAGTGCGAGACGCGATCGACGTACCTTTGCTTTGCTTTCTCGCCAACGAGCTGTTTTAAGTTTTGACAGATCACCAACCCATCAAGTAGTAAAACTGTGCAAGGCATGCCGCATGCCTGAAATTTCCAGGTTGTTTTCAATTCGGAACTGTTTGGGTGGACTTCTAACTCAATTGCCGTGACATTATTATTTTGATTCCGTCACTCTTCCCATTGGACAACCATCTCGACCTATTGATATCAGTGTTGCCATTGCCTTATTGTTCATCTTCACAAATGATAGGTGATCCTGCTGTTTGGAATTCAATGTTCAAAAGCTTATATCAGCCTCTACTGAAAAGATGACAATATGAACATTCCGTGTGCCTTATAGTCACTCTCTGAGTAGCAGTTAGCTGGTTGATGAACATATTAGCGTGATATTGTTATTTTTTTTTGGCAGGGGGGGAATATAACCCTACCTTTGTTCTTAGATTTTGAACCATATCATCACCAATCTCAAAGCCTACTCAAACGGACGACCCAGCCCGGGCCACTGGTAGGCACACCGAGTCGGGCCAGGTCGGTCCATTCCGGCCTGGTTACTATGTGTGCCATGCAGGGTCGGCCCACGGGCTAGGGTGATGGTCCAAGCATGGCCTATCAAGCATTCGTGCTATGTTAGGTTGGCCCGATCATGTTTAGCTGTCGAGTCAAATGTAGCCCATTTTGCTCGTCAGAATGAAAAAAATAATAATAAATTCAAAAAAATCCAGAAAAATGTGTAGAATTCAGAAGTAGACATAAAAATTAAAAAAAAATGAGACAGTCATATTGAAAATATAATAAAGAGCTTTATTAATGTCCAACTGACTGCCTCGTTAAAATCTTCGTAAGTAAAAACTCAAAATGAGAAAACCTTAGCAAAGAAAAAAGAGTACAGCCTATAACTAACTCTACAATTCTACATACATAATACATCATTGTTCTATGTATCGGTGCTATTGTCTAAGTACAGATTTTTGAACACCACAGACAACTCTGGATTTTCCACAGAGTGTTGTGTTCGTGAATCAGCTTGTTCACAATCCTTCACAATTAGAAAGATCACCACCATCTCACTTGTGAGACTTGTTCTTCCCTCCTCCAATATTCTTCCAGAAAGACTGAAAGCAAACTCGAAGGAAACCATCGAGACCGGAATAGTTAACATATCACGTGCAAGTATGGATAGCACAAGATATGTTAACTTATGGGCTTACCACCATTGCAAGATGTCAAAGTCTTCTGAGTTGAAATCCACCGTATCGTTGTCCAGATAGGTGGATAATTCTTCGCTTTTTGTGGGTCTTAGCTGAGCAGGCGTTGGTGTAGAAGAAGAAGAAGACCTGGACCTGGAGGAAGAGGCACTGAAGATCGCGCCCACATATTTGTCTTCCTACTTGAGGTGGGGGCTACTGAAGGTCGTTGCGAGCGGAATCTCGGAACTTATTTTCATACCTTTGGTAAACCTTGTATAACCGAGAACGAACTTCTGTAAAATAGTTAGTATAGTCTAGCTCCGTAGCATCACTAAGAAGATCAAGTACAGTATCAAATGCATCAATTTTAGCCCTAGGATCTAAAAGAAATGCAAATGTATATAGGTACAGATTTCTCTCCAATATTTAAGGTATTTAGATTTCATGGAAACAACAGCATCGCATGAAACTAAGTCATTTTCATACATTTTCAATTGAGTAACAATCCGTAAAATAGTATGCACAATGACAGGAGATGTTGAATAGTAGACGCGGAACAAAGCAACAGTTGTCTCATAAAAAATTTCTAAAAACGACAGTATCTTCTCAGCAACAAACCAATGTTGCTCATTTAATAGTATACTACTGTCAGTGTTATGATAGTGTGTTTGAATAAAAATAGAAAAAGTGCCCTTTGTGTGGTAAAAGATTCTTAAGCATGAGGTAAGTAGAGTTCCACCTTACCTACATGTCCAAATCGAACTTTCTTGGACATACACCCATCGCCCTGCATAAGTTCTTATATTGTGCTATTCTTACGTTATAATTATTCAAGAAAGAAATCGCATTGCGAAAAGGCTTTAATATACGAACTCAACCTCTTGAAACCACATTTGACTATAAGGTTGATAATATGACAAGCGCATCGTTGATGTAGCAAGAAGGAATCGGCATATGTACTCAACACTGGAGTAAGAATGTCCATAGTCCTAAAGTTTGAAGCGGTGTTGTCTAAAGTAATTGTGAATATTTATCTTCCACAACTTTGATAATACAGTTCGCAATATTCTCCCCTGTGTGTGCTACATCAATTAATTTCAAAGCTATAATCATTTTCTCAATTACCTAGTCATCATTAACATAATGCGCAACTACACTAAGATAATCCTCCCTAACCCGACTATTCCATATGTCCGAGGTTAGGGCCACCAAAAATGTGCACGTACTAAATAGTTCCTTTATTTTATTACGACGTTCATTATAGTATTTCACTAGATCTCTAGTTGTTGTCTGTCTAGAAACGAAAGAAAATATAGGATTATACACAGTCCTAATGTAATTTCGGAAAAAAGCAGATTCGCCAAAGCCTAACGGTAAATCCTCATAAGTAATTAAATGATAGAGAGATTGGCAGGCTACCTGAGGGTCGTAGTCCCAGCTAGATATCATATCGTCGGGGTTGTATTGCAACTGTGTCTACCTCATCATCAATCCTTACTTGGTTCGACATCTTGTAGTATATCTAAGCAAGTGCCACGTTCTACCTGTACACTTTGCAGACAATTTATGATGACAAATTTTACAAATAGCATATGGTACCTGACGAGGATCTAATAATCCTCATTTTTATCTTTTATCTATAATTCTTATTATGGGTAAATATGATGTCACATAGTCCCCAGAGGTACCCCTTATCTAAAAGGGAGAAGCCCAATAAGTGGTTGTGAGTTCTTCTACAATCACCCCCACAGTTGTAAGTCTTGCTACGACTATATCATGGTCGTAAGTCCTTCTACGACCACTACATAGTCGTAAGTCACCTGGTCGTAAGTTCTTCTACGACCAGGTAAACTACGACCACCTTATAATCAAACCTACAGGCGAGTGGGTCCAATTGATTAAGGAATCCGAACGGTACGCACGCACTATTATTCCGCTTATTAATGGTGCGTAATTACCCCATTATCTCGGAAGATAATTGCGGGACGGCGTGAAGAAGCCAAGGTGCGGTAATTCTGCCATCATGCGCCGTTCTTTGGATTAATCGAGCGCATCTCCGCAGAGCAAAAGCGGCTACTTCTTCACGACTATATAAGGGCATTGATCGAGAGAGATAAGAGGCGTGAATAAGAGCCGATCAAGTAGGAACACAAGTGCTATTCTCTGTAATAGTCTTAGTCTTTTACTTGATCATCAAGAATACCATACACAGGATTAGGGTTATTATTCTCTCCGGAGAAGGCTGAACTGTCTAAACATCCGTGTCAATCCACTCTGCGTGATCTTATCTCTAGGAGACCCCGAATCAAACAATCTTTACGTAAGATCGGTTCTAATACACCGAAGCGATTGGCGCCGTCAGTGGGGATCTTCCGTAATCTCTTGTCAACATACTCTCTTTTTCCAATCTCATGCAATCATGGCGGGAGAATGGAGCGAGGAGAACTTGGTTTGACTTGGCGGTTCTGTGACGTCGACATGGATCGGTTTCGACTATGAGCCAAGTGATGCATCCGTGATGGTGATGTTGCCTTGAGATTATTCTCGAGAAACCATCCCATTAATAGAGTTGAGGAGGATCCTTATCCCCACAACAATCGTCCAACGGAGGAGCCATTTCCCTCAAAGGACAAGGGTCAATCAGGCCAGACCGCCCCGGGAGGACTCACAACGCGACGAGTTTTTCTCCAAGTGTTCAAGTCCCTTAAGGCGGTCAGGCTTGGTAAGTCAAGTTCAGGAGCCACCATCCCGGGACTCCACGACATCTAGTGATTCTCTCTCTCGGGTAACTCGGAGAGGGTGGGATCAAGCATGCTTTTCTGCAAATTCGGCCGTCTCCCGCGGATCTCATTTGCGAGCGGAGGCGATTATAACCCGAGTTCCCCTACACGGAAGGATTACTCCAAGTCGCGGATGGTGTCCCTCGAGCACTCCTCAAGCGGGGAGGCCTCGGCGCAAGTGAGAATCATCAGCAGGAGGTCTTCGTCCTTCCCCAAATCGAGTCGACCTCATGGAGGCCGAGATAAGAACACTCCCGAAGATCACACACTGCGCCCCCTCGTGGTAATGGCAAGGGCACCACCGTTGGCGAGAGGACCAACACTCGATGAGCGAGGGAAATCCTCGACATTCTCGCACTCCACTAAGAAGGCCTCAAAGACACGATGAGGAGGATTTTGATGTTGTCGGAAGAAAGAAAATTGCGATCCGAAGAACTTGCACGCGCATTCAACATCGATCGGAGGTACAAGAACTCCGAACATCAACGACTTGCTCGAGAATCGATCAAGAGCTTGCTCGAGCGCGAGAATGCGATCTCTTTCTTTGAAGAGATTACGCAAAGACTTGAACTGTGATGACAAGGCGGAGGTACCTCATCGACAACACTCGGTGAGTCGTAGCAATCGACTTCCTCGGCTACGATCAATCGAATATTTCTCGTAGGAATCGACCGCGGCCATAAGTCGAATCGATTCCCTATTGAAGAAATACCTTTCGATCGGTGAAGATCAAGAAGCCCCTCGAAGAGGTGATCATTCACCACCGACAAAGAAATTCTAGAGTGGAATCGAGGAGTATTCTCCTCGTAGGCGAGGCCTACTACGTAGCAGTCGACTGTTACGGGTATCGTCGTATCGATCACTGGTGACATTAACCCTTCTTTTCTACAAAGAAGGCGTCAAAGTGATTCTGGATGTCGGGCATTTTCGCGACCTTGACGATTCATTGGCACCTCATTTCGACCGGTGAACATGGAGAAATTTGATGGATCTCAAAATCCCATCGAATTTCTTGAGATCTATCTAACGGTGTCCGGCGGCGGCGGGAGGAGAGAGCATGTAATGGCGAATTACCTTCCGTGTGCTCGAAGGATCCGCTCGATCGTGGTTATTAAACCAACCACTCGAGTCGATCTACTCTTAGCAACACCTCGTGATCTTCTACAGCGAATTTCCAAGGCACATACAACATACTGGAAAGAAGGCGACTTGCCGGATAAAGCGAACAACAACGAGACTTTGCGTCAATTCATCAAGCGCTTTAGTCGGGTTAAGTAACTCAATTAGGAAATTTCGATTCCTCTGTGATCGGGGCTTTTAAGCAAGGAGTCCGCATGATGAAGAATAACGGAGGACATTGCTCTGAATCCTCCCAACATCATTCTTAGAACTCTTGAGATGGCCGATCGATATGCAAGCTATACGAGGCGGTCGAGTGGAACAACACTATCGATCGAGAAACATATACTCCTCGAGAGCGGTGAAGTTGGTAAGGATAAAAAAGCAAAAAGTCCAAGAAGAAAATAAAAATCAAAACCACAAGCCGATGGTTCCAAGGAGGTTACGCCGTGAAGATGGAGAGCCCCAAACCACCAAGTCGTACTGATCAAGGCAAAGGTAAGCATACGATCGTAGGAGCGACAAACCAAGGTGGTGTCCTTTTCATAAAAGGAAGGACATGACCTCATAGCTAGCCGAGTTTTCCAAAGAAAGCTCGAGGACTACTACAGCGAAGAAGCACCACTCCTACTCTCGGCGGTGGGACATACGAGTGGCCAAAGTGCGTCGGATGATGAGGAGATGCTGTTCAAGATCCACAACATACCGTTGAGCACATCTACGGAGGATCATCGACATCGACTCCAAGCGACAACTTAAAGGCTGCGGACGAGAGGTAAATTCTCTACATACTCCTCTCGTCAATAAATTACGAAGTGGTGGAAGTTACCATCTCTTTTGAGAAGGATGATGCCCGATCACTACGAGTCGATCAGTCGATATCCGATTGTGGTGAACCCACCATCAACAAGCTGTCGGGTCAATCGAGTGTTGGTTGATGGTGGCGATTCTTTGAACATATTATTTACTAATGCCACCGGGCGAGATGCAAGTACCGGGACAAAGGTAAGGCGATCGATACTCCTTTCATGGAATTGTCTGGGGTCTTGACCAAACCTATTGGCCAAGTTTCTCTTCCTTTAACATTTGGCTCACCAAGTAATTTCGGACGAGAAAGTCTCCTTTGATGTGGTCGATTCGATCGGCATATAATGCCATACTCGGACGACCAACTTTGGCAAAATTCTTAATGGCTACTCATTACGGGTATCAATGTCTTAAGATGCGAGTCCCAAAGGAGTGATCACCATTCGATGTGACAAAAGATGGCGTATAGGCTGCGGCCGTCGATCCTCGAGATGGTTGGTCAAATACCAACTCGAGATGAAAGTCGACCTTCGACTAGCAAGTCGAAGCCTAAAAGCTACACCAAAGCCGAACGACCAAGTCAAAGAGGTTCCTCCGGGCCTTGAAGAACCCTCGAAGGCTGCTTCGCATCGGGAGACTTCCGACCCCAAATAGGAAGACGCCCTCATTACCTTCCTCAGAGCTAACGCAGATGTCTTTGCGTGGCAAGCATCCGACATGCCGGAGTCCCGGGAGGTGATCGAGCACGAGGCTAGCTTTACGGCTGATAAAGTACTGTAAAACAAAAATTACGGAGATTTGCCTGATCGGCGAGATGCTATTAAATCGAGTTGGATAAGCTACTTAAGCGGGCTTTATAAGAGAAGTCAACCACCCAGTGGTTGGCTAACCTGTAATGGTCAAAAAGTCAAGCGGCAAATGGCGTATGTGCGTGGACTTTCTTGATCTTAATAAAGCTTGTCCAAAAGATGATTTCCCTTTACCTCGTGTCGATCACCGGTTGATTCAAGCTGCGGTTGTGAGATATTAAGTTTTTAGATGCATATTCGGATACCACGGATCAATATGTGTTTAAGCGATGAAGAAAAGACCGCATTCATTACTCCATTTGGTACCTTTTGCTATGTCAAAATGCCATTTGGTCTAAAGAATCTTGGTGCTTCTTTCAACGCCTAATGCAATCGACTTTTTCATCTCAATTAGGCGAATTTGGAAGCCTATGTTGATGATCTAGTCGTAAAAAGCATTAAGAGACTTAATCATATCACCGACCTACAAGAAACATTCGACAACCTCGAAAAGCACCGCTTAAAACTCAATCCAGAGAAGTGTGTGTTTGGAATTTCTTGGAAAAATTGCTTGGATTCCTAGTATCCGAGCGAGGAATCGAAGCAAATCTGAAAAAATAAAAGCCATCCTCGGATCGTCCTCCAAACACAAAAAGGAAGTCAAAAACTCACTTTGGGTGCATGGCGGCTTTAAGTCGTTTCATCGCACGACTAGGAGAAAAGGACTACCTTTCTTTAAACTTCTCGGGAGACATGAAGGTTTTGAGTGGTCGAGCGAGGCAAACGCCGCCTTTGAGGATGTCAAGAGGTATCTTTCGAGTGCTCTGTTACGGTTTCTCCAAAGCGGAAGAGACGCTCTTAATTTACCTAGTTGCCACGCCACGAGCGACAAGCGCGATACTAGTCGTAGAGCGTGAAAACGCATAACGACCGGTTTACTCGTCGGCGAAGTTTTACGGGCCTAAGGCGTTACCCTCGAGTCAAAAACTTCTATATGCCCTCCTCATGTCTTGAGAAGCTGCGGCATTATTTTGGCGCACAAAATAGTATGTGGCTGCCCGAGTTTCCTTTGGGAGCAATCCTCCATAATAAGGAAGCAATGGGGCGCATGGCAAAATGGTCGATCGAACTTGGGAGTTCGACCTCCATTCGTGTCCCGACGCCATAAAATCGGATCTTGGCGGACTTTGTCGCCGAATGGACAAATCTAAACTATTCGGGATCCCGATCTGATTCCCACGACCGATGGATGATGTACTGACGGGTCACTTACTTTAAGTGGCTCGAAATCGGGAGTGGTCTGGTATCTCCTACCGAGAAACCTTAAAGTATGCCATACAATTAAACTTTCGGGCTACTAACAATGTAGCAGAGTCACGAAGGTTTGCTAGGCGGCATACGAGTCGCGAAAGCACTCTCAATTAAATCGACTACTCGTGAGAGGAGACTCTCAACTAGTCGTGAATCAAATCGGAAAGAGTACCAATGCTCTAACTCAACAATGGCTCGGTACTTATCGAAGCACGTAAGCTAGAAAAACATTTTTAGGTTTGAGGTACAATTTATCCCTCGAAGGATAATTTCCTCATGAGACCAACTTGCTCGGATGGCTTCTTCCCGATCCACAAGCACCAAAAGGAGTTTTCTTGGAGCAACTCCAAAAGCCGTCTCTCAGTCGAAGAACCGAAACACCTCCTCTTGAGATAGCCTCATTAGATTACGAGGATACGGATGACTCCCATCTACGAGTATCTTTACAAGGGTTCCAGTGCAAAGATGATCTTGAGGCGGTCGATTATCCCGAAAAGCCAAAATGTATACTTTGGTTGAAGGAGTCCTCTATAAGCGAGGAGCCAAGGAATACTCATGCGATGCATTCCGCAAAGCGAAGGAATAACACTCCTTCACGATATACACAAGGCATCTGTGGGACGCATGCTTCCTATAGAACATTGGTTGGTAAAGCCTTTACGACAAGGTTTTCTTGGCCTCTGACCTGTCATGCGATGCTATGGAGGTGGTTAAAAGTGTGTCGATGTCAATTCCATGGTAGATGATACACCAACCAAATCAAGCATTACAAACAATACCTCTTTCTTGGCCTTTTTGCGACACTGGGGCTTGATATCCTAGGACCGTTTCCCAAAGCTCCAGGAGGTTTGAATTCCTTTTGTGGCTATTGACACGTTCACAAAATGGATCAAGTGAACTCATGCTTCGATAACAACAGGCGACAAAAGGTTCATGATGAGAAGCGTAATTAGTCGATTTGGAGTTAAAGTCGGATAATTACGCACAATGGTAAACAATTACGCAAGTGCAAAATTTGAGAATTTTGCGACGAGTTGGGTACCAAGCTATGCTATGCTTCATTGCACATCCCCAAAGTAATGGGCGGTCGAGCGTGCAAATGGCCAAATAATGCGAGAATTAAAACTCGAGTCTTGACCCGACTTGTTAGCGCTCGGGGCTTGGGTACAAGAATTACCCTCCATATTATGGGCGGTTAAATGCGACCACCGGTCGAGCAACAGGAGAAACACCTTTTTTCTAGTTTTGGGCGAAGCCATGCTTCCTCGGAGCTAAAATTACGGTCGACACGAGTTGAAACCTTCAACAACTCGGACCGAGACAACTTGAGCGGATGACATTAACCTACTCGAAGAGAGGAGAAACCTAGCCTTAATCCGTTCGGCGGTCTACCAACAAGCCTGCAGAATACTATAATCGTAAGGTCCAACCTCGCAGACCTTCTTTGTAGGTGACTTGGTATTGAGGCTCGCCAATCCAAGTCTAATCGGAATAAACTTTCCCTAAATGGGAAGGTCCTTACGATGGTCGAAGTAACTTTCGGCGGTCGACGACTAGCAATGGAAGATGGGCGAGTTCTCTCAAACTCTTGGAACATCGACCGATTCACGCAAATTCTATGTGTGACGGTTCCTCAAGCAATAAAAGTCCGAGTTCTTTCTACCTCTTTTGCCTTATTTTTTGAGTAGTGCTTTTTTAATCTTTCGACTATGATATGAAAACACCAGTTTTCTTTACACTGGCCGAAAAGCGAGAAACGTCATCTAGTGAAACTTCTCCTCTCTGCATGTGGTTACGCCCACTAGAAGGAATTTCCTAGCATCGACTCGTTACTCATTTTTCCGCCAATACAAAGAGCTCGGGTTTTATCTAGTCGTAATGTTATCAAAGCCAACTCTCTCAATCTTAGTCTATTTTTTCCATAAATTCAAAAATATTCTAAGTAGAGTGCACTTTCTTACATTTGTTCGATCACATTTGGTGTACTCGATTTGTTTTAAGCTGGTCGAAGGAAGAGACACACCTAGTGAAGTCTTTCCTCTCTGCATGTGGTCACCCCACTAGAAGGAAACTTCCTAGTGTCGCTCGCCTCCTACTTTTGCTCTTGGAAAAGACTTATCAAGTCCACCAAAAAGGACGAGCGAATGACTAAAGTACTCTAAGGCGTTTGCTTAACTCAAGTTCTTGTTCTTGGTTTGATTAAACTAGTCGGAGATGGGAACATCACCTAGTCGAAGCCTTCCTCTCTCTTGCGTGGTCACCGCCCACTAGAAGGAACTTCCTAGTGTCGAGTCGTTTCTACTCTTTTCGACCGATGCTTGACAAGCCGTAACAAAAGCTATAAGTTAAATAAACCTCTCTTTGTTTTCGAAACCCCATTTTAAATACTATTTATTTAGATTGTCTAAACAATCTAAGCAAATAGTCGAGGCTAGGATAAAGTTATTAATTTAACTTCAATTCTTAGTTTTTCTTTCGTTTATTATCTTTTGAGTTACTAACTACTCGACAAGATGATTTTCAGGAAATGAGGCGGATCATATATTACTCATTAACAAAAATTGTCTGCCTTACAAGGTAGTTACAAGATTACTCTGAAGGGGGAGAGCCTAGCTGCATTTCCTCCGCCACCTTTTACCAATCGCATTTCCTCAATCGACGACTTGCCTCGATTCAGAGACGATCGAAGTCGGCTTCAATTGGTTTAACATTAAGGCGGGGGTCTTGAGCTTTAAGTTTCGCCAAAGCGTAACTTACTGCAGCTTCGACTGCTTCCCTTATTGATTCAGCTTGATTAGTCTTCAGAGTGGTCACCATTTCTTGCAATTTTCCGACTTGTTCCCCAATGGTACTTGTGTGAGCAGCTATGGTATCTTCTCGAGGAGTTTTTCCCTCAGAATGTAGCTCATTAAGCACATTGTTTCAGAGAGTGATGTTGCCTTGAAGACTAGTCTTCATCGACTCCATCTCTGTTGGGTACAAGTCGAAGCCTCATGAAGCTTCTTGTTTCGACCACTTGTTACAAAAGAATAATATCGGTCAAACAAAGATATACTTCTAGAGGAAGATAACACAAAGATAATTATAGGTAAAACTTTTCTTACCTACTAATTGAGAATCCAATTTCTTGACCTCTTCTCGATGGGAAGCAATAGTTTGACATGCTTTTGCTCCCATGCTCGATGTCCTCTGCATTCATCTTAGCAATGCGGATGGACTCATTGCAATTAAGGTCTTTGCTTGGATTTCACCTCGAGGCTTCTCAATTGGGCGACAATTTCGAACAAGAAATTGGCATTAGAAAAGGAAAATACTCAAAAAGAATAGCAGTAAAGATTTACTTACATTAATCGAGTTCTAAAACCCTCGAGTTCTTGATTCTTATTCATGAATGCTGGAAAACTCTGAATAACCAAAGATTTTTCTTGAACTTGATGCCGAGCTTCAGCATCTCTTTTTCTTTATCCGGAGAAGAAAGGAGGGTCGAGTAAAGGTTAAAGATCAAAAGCGCCTTAAGTTCGAACTTCTTTGCTTATTTTTCCTCGCAATCTTTTAGATGCAGACAGTCTCTCGAAGTCTATCCGAGAGAACTAATACTTCATTCCTTAGCTTCCTCGACTCCTCTTTTTCACGATCGAGTGAGTCATTAAGGTCTTCGTATCCTTGTTTAACCTACAAAAACAGAACGAAGATAAACATCACCGAATGGTTGTGAGTACTTCTACAACCACCGACCTAGTCGTAAGTTTTTCTGCGACTAAGATATGGTTGTAAGTCTTTCTCGACCACTACACGGTCGTAAATAGTCGTAAGTTCTTTTCGATCGATACTTAAATCATGAGTTTCTTCCATGACTATTCTCGTGAAACATTTTACAGTATTTAAGTCAAAAACAACTATGAATGATAAGTGACTTACCACCTCTCTCGCCTCTGCGAGTAGTTCTTTCTCTTGTCTTAGCTCTAAAAGTTGTCGATGATACTCACCGACAATGACAATTTGCTCGAGCTTTACGCAAAAGAAAACAAAGAGAAGGAAGGAAAGCCACATATATAAGTATTCAAGATACTTACATTCATAGTCGTTCTAGCAAAAATCGAATATACAAGGTCCGTGTCTTTGCGGCTTATCTATCCTCGCGACTTTGTCCCACCACACCTTCTCGAGGCTCGTTGTCAAAAGTATTCTCCGTGTTGGGAATATCTTTGGGATGGGGACTCGGTCCACGAGATTTGTGCGAAGACCCTACGACGGAGGCAAGCCCAAAGAAGTCACCACGAAGTTGAAATTTTCTCCTTACGGTTACGTGATTTCTCTTTGGGTAGGGGAAGGAACGCCTCCTCGATTTCCTTCCCAGGCGGTCGCAGTGGTCACCACCTTGACCAGAGGCTTCCACACCGCTCTGTTGTTTCTCGACTTGATGGTCGTGGCGGCCACCTCAACGATAAATACCGCTACCTCAAGAGTCGTAGTTACGACTTCAGCAGATGTGGGAGACACTGTAGGAGTCTCGACTTCATCGGCCACCTGGGCCAAGGGTGATGCTTCGACCACCTCCGCTGCTACCTCTCCGATGGTGAAGGGATAGCAATGGACTTCTCGTGAAGCATTCCCTGGGTTTGAAGGAGTCGGATGAAATAAAGAAAAGCAAATCGGGTTGTGAAAAGAAAAGGTAAATGTCGTTCTTACACTTCAAGACATTTCACATACCTCTGCACTCGGTCTTAACCAGAATTTTGGAGCAATCCTCCCAGCGGAGGACCTCTTCTTCTCCACGACCACGTGCGGTCGAGGTTCAACAATTGGCTCGGCTACGACCACGTGCGGTGTCAGAGTTTGAACAGAACCGAGCTCGGTTTCACGATCTTTTGGATGGACGAGATCGGTCTCGACCATTCCGATAAAGACGCCTCGATTGCGAGTTGTCTTGATGCAAAGATCGTCCTTCATAAAGACACAAAATCCTTCCGTTCTCCTTTCAAGTTTCTTAATAAAACTAGGAGTGGCACCAATCGCGAAAGATTCCGTGTCATAATAGAAGGGTACCTTAGCCTTGCGAGGTTTGCGCTTGAGAGGTTCAACCGCTTCAACCTCCTCGGCCGGCGCCGCGGCCTCGGCCAGATACAACTACACCGCCAGCAGACCTTGTAGAGGTTTGGTCGAAAGACCGAACTCGAACTTGCTCCCCCTTGTCGGCATTTTACAAGTCGGCGTCTCTTGAGGGAGGAGCCGAGTCTTTGTCTTCGACAACCCAGCGCCAATAGTCATCGAGCGACTTCTTCGTCGTCTGGCGATTTTCCATGCCTACTTTACGTAAAGCAAAGCGAAAAAGAAGAATCACTAATTAGTCGTAAGTTTTTTCTATGACTAGTACCAAGTCGTAAGTTTTTCTCGACTTTTTCTTGATTGTAAGATATTCTCGATCACCATTAGTCGTAAGTATCTTCTACGACTATAAAGTCCTAAAGAGAGAATCGATTGATTACCTTTAGGCGCTCTATCCTTTCATCTGCGGACAAAACCGCAATGACTTGAGGAACCGCCTCGAGTGGCGGGGACTTCTCACAGATGAGTCGACTCTGAGTCAACCTCGGCTGTGAAAGATCCAATAAATGATAAAAATATTAGACAAAGTTGAGAAAGACCAAATGGAGAGTTAAGTCGACAATTGCTTACCCTCCTCATAGTCTCTCGTGGGGTCTCCTCTTCCAGTACCTCCACATAGGAGATGCTCGTTTCTTCAGAGGACTAATTCTATGCGTGATGAAATCTTTCACCACATGCCATCCGGTCACCCTTCTTCCTTCAAGTCCTTAATGGCTTGAATATAAGGGCTAATCCTACTGATATCTTCAGGGTTGAATCCCATGAAGATTTCTTTTCAATGACCTTCCCCACGAAAGAAAGGTCGTCTTCAGAGGTGACCTTCCAAAGAGAACCACCTCTTCCTCCAAATTTCGACCACGAAGACCGGTGAAACTCGAATGTACTCCTTCGACTTGAGTCGTGGAGCTTGACCACGACTTCCGGCGATTCCGGTTTGTCGAGCCATCCCATAATAATATTGGAACAGCTCGAGATCCGCCGAATCCCAGTGCGCCTCGCATGATACACGAACACACTCAACATGGTAATGGAATTGGGACCTAAATTCACTAGTTCCACCCCAAAGTGTTCGAGTACTCTCAGAAGAAAGGGGTGGCGAGCAATCGAAGGCCGCACTCTGTCACGCTTGGAAGACGGGGATTGCCCATTTTCCCGATGGCGATCTTTGCCCGATGGCAGGAATCCACTTCACGAGCCTTCTGCGGATCTTCCCAAGATCGACCAAGGTCTTGATCTTAGCGCATCCATCTCCGATTCCTCCCATTCGAAACTCTCTTGGCCATTTCGCCGTAAGCAAGTTTTTTGATTGGGTTGGCGGCGAGAAGATGAAACCTAGTCGAAGACGGAGAAAGCAAGAGCTCGAAGAACAATGGAGTGATTTGGGAAAAGTAAAAATCCAAGTCTACCTCCGGTAAGTTTTATAATCAAGACGATCTCCGCTGCTTTGAAACCGTCCCCGCTATAGGTCTATGATAGATGGTTGTACCGCCGGAACCGCTTCATCGGACAAGTCTATGAGAGCCGGTTGCAATTCCCCAGATGGTCCGTTCGAGAAAAAAGTAGGTACGTATTGTCACCTCCAAGCAAAATTACATTCTTGACCAAGTCTTTCTAGTCGAAGGAAGTATCAATCGGAAGAGCTTTTTCTCCGATTCCCCTACCACGACCACCAGACGGTCATAGGGGTTTTTTATGACTTTTTGATAGTCGTAAGCAACCTTCCTGATCAAGCAAATTCCTGGTCAAAGCAACACTCAAATGTCGAAGAGTTTTTCCTTCGACTATCATTCTACGACATTCTCATGGTCGTAAGTCCATTTATGAAACCTTTATCAAGTAAGTTACTTTCACTTGAAGCTGGGGGGCTAGATGACGAGGATCTAATAATCCTCATTTTTATCTTTTATCTATAATTCTTATTATGGGTAAATATGATGTCACATAGTCCCAGAGGTACCCTTATCTAAAAGGAGAAGCCCAATAAGTGGTTGTGAGTTCTTCTACAATCACCCCACGCTTGTAAGTCTTGCTACGACTATATCATGGTCGTAAGTCCTTCTACGACCACTACATAGTCGTAAGTCCTTCTACGATCGCTACCGGTCGTAAGTTCTTCTCGACCGTGTAAACTACGACCACCTTATAATCAAACCTACAAAGAGTGGGTCCAATTGATTAAGGAATCCGAACGGTCCGCACGCACTATTATTCCGCTTATTAATGGTGCGTAATTACCTCATTATCTCTTGAAGATAATTGCGAGACGGCGTGAAGAAGCCGAGGTGCGCGGTAATTATCGCCATCATGCGCGTTCTTCGGATTAATCAGCGCATCTCCGCAGAGCAAAACGGCTACTTCTTCACGACTATATAAGGGCATTGATCGTGAGAGATAAGGGCGGCGAATAAGAGCCACCAAGTAGGAACACAAGTGCTATTCTCTCTGTAATAGTCTTAGTCTTTTACTTGATCATCAAGAATACCATACACACAGGATTAGGGTTATTATTCTCTCCGGAGAAGGCTGAACTCGCTCTAAACATCCCGTGTCAATCCACTCTGCGTGATCTTATCTCTAGGAGACCCCCCGAATCAAACAATCTTTACGTAAGATCGGTTCTAATACACCGACAGTACCTTATTTTCTACAACGTCTTGCTTGATTGTCCTGACGAAATTCTCCCACACTACCGATGTAGACGGCCTCGACCTCTTTGCTCCAGTTGCCGTGGAGCCTGATGACGGAACTCCACCTTGCTCCTCTAGTAAAACCTCCAGTTGGTTTGAGACAGCCGCAGCCGCCTCCATGGATACAATTTCCTTTGGTGAAAGTTCGTAATCATTAAGAGCAAAGCTGTCGTAAGGATTGTCCATAATAAAAACTGCAAAATCGAAACTAACACTATTACTACTTTCATCTTAGCATAACAAGAACTAACAATAAAAGTATTATAAAAGTAGTGTTGTACCTCTTTCGCTGACTTGCTGCCGAAAATTGAAATTTTCAAATTTTGGCATAATTTATTGAATTTTGTTAAATTAGCTCAACATGGATTTGAATTTGCACAACACAATTTCCAATAGAGAATGGAAAATGAAGGGGTGCTGAATGAGGGGGTTATGGTGGCTATTTATAAGAAAAAATTTGGGAATTTTTGAATATTTTTACTATTTTTAAAGAATCCAAAGGTCAAAACAGTAAAAAAAGACCAAAATTCACTAACGGGTGGATTTTTCGGGCCGTGCCGTGCACGGCACACTAGCATGAACAGCCCATTGCCTTACCCTACCCCCGCCCTTGACCTTCCCATTTCGCTCCCGCCGCTGGCCTACCCGCACCCCTTGTCCTTCTTCTTCCCTGCAAGATCGAGGAGGCCGACTAGAGGGGTGAATATACGGTTCTAAAATTCTCTTTGGCTAAAACCAATTTTTAATGCGGAAGATAATAACAATTTGGTTTTGCACAATTAAAACCTAAATTAACTAGGCTTGACTAAGTGCACCAACAATAAGACTATTGATAATGATTGCAATTACACAAATATATAAGTAATTTAATACAAGGAATGTAAATTGCAATAGTAAAGCACAAGAAGAACAAACCAAGATGACACGATGATTTTTTACCGTGGTGTTCGAAGACTTACCGGTCTCCCTTAGTCCACGTTGAGGTAAGCCCAAACGAATTGAACCGACTCCACAAATTAAGCCAACACCTCCGAGGCAAGTCCAACTACTTGGACCGGATCCAACATAAACCAACACCTCAATCCACTCGGGTTGATCTTCCTCCACTCCGAAGATGGCGAGCACCAAACCACTCACAACCACGCTTGGCCTTCTCACAAGTTTCTTGAGAAGATCACAAGTCCATGACGCCTCCATGCCGTCTAGGTGTCGGCAAACACTAAGAGTAACAAGTCTACGACTTTCACTTGAACTAACCAAGTGTTTAAGTTCAATGGATACACAATCCACTACCTAAGGCAACACATGCACTTAGGGTTTACTCTCCAAGCTCACTAAGTGCAACACATGCACATAAGAGATGAGAGGGCTTGCTCTTTGCTCAAGGGAATGAATAGAGGTGCCAAAGATCCTTTCCCAACCGGCTAAAGTGAGTATATATAGCCCACACACAAAAAAAACTAGCCGTTATGGAGAGATTCTATTGAAAATCAGTGAAGCCCGGTCAGACCGTGCTTCCTCTAATGGCTATAAAACTAGCCGTTGGACACATTGGTCGACCGCCAACCAATGGTAGGTCAAACCGGACCAATCGATCAGACCGCTCAACACATGCCGGTCAGATCGCTCCAACAAATCCAGAAAAACACACTCTATAAAAAGCTGACCGAGTCGACGACCCGGAGGTCCGGTCAGTTCAGCCCTACAACTGCGGTCAGACCACTCCAACAAATACAAAAAAAACATATCTTCTGGAAAAAGATGACTGGGTTGACTACCTGGAGATCCGGCCAGTCCAGCCCTACAACTGCATTCAGACCGCTCCAACAAATCCAGAGAAACACATCTTCCAAAAAAAAAACTGACCGTGCGACACTGACGGGGACCCCGGTCAGACCACCCAACACATGGCGGTTAGATCGGCTAACACATGGAGGTCAGACCAGCCAACACATGGCGATCAGTCCGCACGTTCAACTGAGGTCAGTCCGGGTTTTCAACTACGGTCAATCCGGTCCTGGATTTCAGCACAGGCGATACTCAGAAAAATGATCATAATTTTTCACTCCGATATCGGAATTGAGTGATCTTGGACTCTATAGAAAGCTTATTCAGAGGGCTACATAAACCATCGATTTGATTGATCTCAAACATATTTTATCAAATTAAGAAGCACAACTCCAAAGAGCTAACACATAGTCTAAGTCCAAGAAACGAGCAATGAGCAATTTTAAACCATACTAAGAAATGATGCATGAACTTCAACAATTTGCAAAACACATTTGTAAACTTAAGTATCATGCCACAAGGAGTAGGTACATGGACTTCAACTATTTGCAAAACACATTTGCAAAGTATAGTCACATGCTACAAGGATTAGATGCATGAGCCTCGGCTATTTGCAAAACACATTCGCAAATAATAGCATTATGCATAGATGAGCTAGAGCAAGCACAATGAGCTATCAATACATGACTAACTCATGCTACTAGTTAAGACCCTTTTAATAGTACGACAACCTATATTAGCAATCCGGTCTTCCAACTAAACACCAAGACCGGTAAAAGTCTAGGAACACATCCTTAGCCCTAGTTAGTCATACCTTTGCTTTAAGCATCTTCTTGAAGCTTGATGACGCACATCTTCACTTCAAGTCCGGGTCCTTGACTTTGATAATCATTAACACATGATGATCTCTTTTACTTTGGGATCTTGACTTGATGCTCATCAACTCATGATGACATGCTTCATCCTCGAGTCTTGATATGCATCAACACATGATGCATTCTTCACTAGACCTCTATCAACACATGATGGGTCTTCTATTGACTTGATGATCAACTCATGATCATCTCCTCTTCTTGAACATTATCGACACACTATGATTTCCTTTTTTTCAAGCTCTTGATACACATCAACACATGATGCATTCTTTACTTCAAGTCTTGATCATTCTGGAACATAACCTATTCATCCAATTCATAGAAAATGTTAGTTCCACAATATGATTATCATTAATTACTGCATCATACTATTAACTCATAATGGTGGGGACAAGATACTTCAATCTTTCTCTCTTTGGTAATTGATGATAACCAGTTCAATTGCAAATAATTGAATGTAGATAAATGAGAGAAGAAATGAGTATATAAGAACCACACAAGTTATATATACTCCAAGGATATACTTCAAAGTAGAGATCCCAAGTGTATGTGGAGAACATAATATGGATCAATACTAATGAAACCATAAAATATAGAGTGAACTCTACCTAAATGTGTGCATACACAAATGTGTAATAAGAACATATGTATATATTCAAGTTAAACTTTTTGTGGAGTTCAACCTATATTTTGGATCTGATAAATGCACCAATATATAAGAGTATAAAGTCGAATGCATACCTCCATGGTTTTCAACTTTCTATATCCAAATGAGATTACACAAAATTATACTAGACAAGAGAGTTAGTCTCACAAATAGATTTGTCATTAATCAATGAAAGGTGTTAGTCTCATATTTAGATTTGTCATTAATCACCAAAATAATTCGTTAACACATAATGACGAGTCTAGATTCTTCATTCCCCCAACGCCCACAGCCCCGCACCCGCACGCCTCCTTGTCTCCTCGGTCCTCGTAGCTCCGTGTGTCGCGCCACTGCCTCCTCGTCTCCTCTGTGCCGCCTCGTCCGCGCCTCCTCGTCTCCTCCGCGTCGCCTCGTCCGTGCCGTCTCCTCTGCGCCTCCTCGTCTCCTTCACACCGCCTCGTCCGCGCCCCGCGTCAACAAACGGAATGGAGGAGTCGGACGCGGGCCCTCTGCGCACACGCGTGTGCATCATCCCTCCTCGGCCGTGCTGCCTCCTCCACGCCTCCTCGTCTCCTTCGCGCCGCCTCGACCTCGGCTCCTCCCTCCGTTCCAGCCTCCTCCCTCCTCAGCTTCTTCTTGGTTGTTGGCTCCCTCCCTCGTCGCCGCCGCCCGTCGGCCTCCCTCGGCGCCGGCACCTCCGCCTCCGCCTCAACGGCCACCGCAATCGGGTCGTGCTTGGTAGGGCCCAACATTGTTCGTGTCGTGTCGGGCCGGCCCACCGTGCCTGAGTGTCGGCCTAAGCATGGCACATACTTTCGTCTTGGTGTACGGCACGATCGATCTGCAATCGCAGTCATGCCTAGGTTGGGCTTACAGCACCGTGCCTCGGGCCGACACGTTTGGCCAGCACTAATCGCCCCTAAAGTTGAGCCCATCGTAAAAAGTAGAGCCACGACATCATACACCATCGCACCAATTTGCTATTCTCTTAATTAATCTGCTCCCTATGTCTTTTTCTATCCAAACATACCAACCGTTCACCATCCATGTCACTGCATAATTGTCTCATGCCATTCAATCAAGACAATTCCATGTAACTGTATACTACTCCCTTATCTTTATCTAGTAATCAATCTCACTCTATGCAATCAAACTAATCCCATTTGTTGCTGTTGCGGTAGAATTTAGCAAGGAGAGTAGTTTGGAAAGTCACTCAAGGAACATTCTCGCCAGGGAGTGTAGGCGCAATGGGAGGGCTGAAAACATCAAGCTTGATGAGTTCACCATCCGACCTGATGCAGCTATGGAGGCGAGTTTTGATGGGAGGGAGGGCGTATGGTAGTCCACCGTCGACCGTGGTGAGCCACGGGTCACTGGTACGACACAGCTCACATCAAGTTGTGGCGCTTTGGCGTTGGATGTAATTAGGGAAAACTTGGACAAGAAAGTGGTACGAGAGAATAATAGGTAGGGGTGAGAATAAGTCAAATACGGACGGATATTTCTATTTTCGTGTGGTAACCTCTATTTTTACCTCGGATACGAATACAAATTTTCCAAGATACGAGCACAGGACGGATTCGAATCGGTCACGGGTGACTTGACGGATAGTGTACGCATAAAGAAAAGATATAACTTTACCAATGAAAGTGTAAAATTATACTACCTATTAGAGAATTATTTATCCTACTTAACAACATAAACATAATCAAATATAAATTTGTATTATATATTAGTCAATGAATAGAAATCATAGAGGATATTAAAGAATAGTGGTGTTTATCGGATATCCATTTTGTTGATTTATCGGATATCCTATAAAATACGGATACGGAGCAGATATTGCTCTTCCTATATCCTAACACATATTACATGATATTTTGCAGATACAAATACAGATAATATTGAATACAAATCGGGATTAAAAAATGATACTCGGGTGAATTTTTTTCGAATACGGCATCGGATCGGGAGGGAATTATCCGCCTGTTTTCACCCCTAATAATGCGGAAGTGAGGAAACATTCACTATATCAGAGATGTTGAAATTGCAGTTATACTTTGAAATTGCTGATAATACATCTCTACTACTTAAAAATTAAAGTTGGTGGTCGTCCATCCTCCCCTATGGCAACTAGTACCGTGCAGCGCGTCAATCTCCCACTACTCCTACCTGTTACAAAGAAACACGCCGACGTGTGGGGCCAAGGCAAACAACAATGGTCTCCCCGTTTCTCCTTCCTCAACTACTCAATCCGTCTCATCCCCACTTCTCTCCCACGATCCAGTATAAGGCATGAACTGCATCTCGATTCTTTCTCCATCTTGTGCCGCCACCACTCCTCTATTCTCATTTCTCAACCACGCACCAAGTTCCACCATCAACTGCCGCCGCCCAAGCTATGTCAGCTCCTTTCCCACAGCCTCCACCACAACCAAAATCCACGATGACCCCGACACTGATGAAGCGGCAAGCTCTGTTGAGCCAACTCCGGTTGAGCCACCGTTGCAAGGATCCGTTGCGTTAACGATGTCGGTGACCCCAACCTTTTGCTTCACCATCTTCTTCCCCGTCCCTAGCTATTGTTGCCATGACACCGGTGACCACATCTTCGCCAATGGCTTCTTCCTCTACTCCGGCATCCTCCATTGTCAAGATTCTTCTGGTGTCGAGTTCCTCTCCGACGAGCCTCCGTAGATGCTATGTCACCTCCCTCAGCCGTACTATTTCTTCACTGCCATCATCGCCTATGACACACCCCTAGCTCTGCCGTTATTTGAGAAGATGACTCATCGCGAGTTCCCATGGTACCGCCGTTGTCGAACCTTGCTCCATGTATACAATCATAAGGAAATTATTCAGATTGGTGTTGTGAGCGATGTGCTTTTACGTGAAGGTGAACGTGCCTTCCTTTGCCGCTTTGCAATCTCCACGGAGGCGGCGACGTATTGTCTCCGGTGAGCAGCGTTGACTTTGTCGTGTATCCCGTGTGGATTATCCACCCTCCCTATCCCACTACTAGCTCATGGTCATCCCTAAGAAGAAGGTTTGCTCTCATCTCCCGTATCAATTGAATCATTTGATCAAAAGTGTTGTTCACTAAGCTCCAGTTTTCTCATTGGGATGTATGATGCGTGTGGGGATCTATAGTAGTATAGCGCATGCGCACCGGGTGTTCATTGGATTTCTTTTGAGTTGTGATAGCATAAAGTTATCTTTTTCTTCATTGACTGTTACGCTCTTCGTACGACTTGTTTGTTGAATTGACATAAATAGTACTGATATAACAAAATCCTTGCTTTAAGCTATTTTTTATTCATATTTAATTTTACATATTTTTGTTGTTCTTAAAATCTTTGCAATGCAAGCTGCTTACTATTCTTGGTCCCTGCCAGCCAATTGCTAGTAGAAATTACTAATAGAAGCTACATGTCGAGGTACAAATATGAAAATCTGGACCCTGTGTGTATACTTCACTAGTCCCGAATCACACTAGTTCACATAGTGAAAATATTAATAAAATATCATTCCATATGCAAAGATAACTAAGAAAACAATAATTATCATAGTAACGACCTTAAGGTCAAAGCTTATAATTAATACCCCAAAAGGCAAATATCTCAATTAAAATGCAGCGAAAGGAAATAAAATAACTCCAGTGAAGCTCATCCATATGCACACAGACAATTAACTCGGGTAGCGCAACCTAGTTCTCCATGATCATTGAAGGCAACCTTGTTGACCAACGATGAACTGATGTAGCCTTCTTCAATTGAACAACATTGTTTATAGCAAGAATGAGTACATAGAATACTCAGCAAGTCGCGCAACAGAATGCAATTATAGATGATGGTTTATCCCAAAGGATATGACATATGTGGTTCTTTTGCATAAAAGCAACAATTGTAGTTGAATATGAATAATAGATTGAAAGCGTAATTTAAAACAAATAACAATAATAATGTTAACAAGTATTTTTCACAAAAGATGACATAACCTAATCAATTTCTTTCATGCAGCTGCATAAGTTTACTCACACAACTGCTCCACCCAATTATTTTATAAAAATATACCCCTCGTGTGAAATCCTTGAGCATGTCCGTGAACGCGGACGCGTCTATTCAAATAGATTGATTAACACTATACAAAGATTTGTACACTTTACCCACAAGATGCAATCAACTTGTACGGAGCTGATCACAACAAAACCTTTCTGAAACTTCATCTCAACAATTGACTTTCTCATTGTACATACTGACGGCACCAAATCCCTACATATGTTGTTGGTCCGTCGTACACCGTTGGACCTGGACACGGCGAACCGCTCATAAATATGAATCGCCACTGCCTGAGTAATCAGAGTCAAGACTCCATAGTTCACTAAATTAGGCATGTCTCATACCAGGTATGTGGTTGTACAGTTATGGCTCAGTTCAATGGCGCACAAAGTTAAGTCCTTAATTGACAAAAGCAAAATTATCAATTACTACCAACTATCACATTCATATTTTCCCAAGCACACAACTCCACCATATCACAATTTCATCAACTTGTCTCGGTCTAAATCTTTTTCCGCCATGTTGGTTAGGTGCAACACATACCATCAACGAGTAACAACATACTGCAAATAACTTTCCATAAAGTATTCTGTACTTACTTAGTTTAGTTTAGTTTTGCAACTCAAAATGATATCAATAACTCTTGCATGGCTAAGCAGACTATTCGTGTCTAACCAACCCACGTTGGTGCTATGATAATACCAACTAGTAATTATTTAAGCTAGGGTGACAAAAGATCATGGTAATACATTAAGCAATATGGATATAATCAAGTAGGTGTATAGCTAATGCCAAAATATTTAAAGAATTAAATAATTGAAATGACATGCAATACTTTGAATCAAAGTATTTTTAGAAAACTCGGTTCAACATAGTCAAAGGTACAACTTGCCTTGCTATAGCAATTATTTTCTTATTTTATCTTCGATCTTCTACTTTCTTGGCCTTCAACTCCTTCGGAAGATTATGGAACGTCAATGTCTAACAAAAGAGAAAACACAAAACAAACAAAATTAAAAATATAAATCAAATAAACTCCAAATTAAAATTTAATGGTACAAAAATATAGGTCTTGATTTTAGATGATTTTAGAAATTTGAATAGGTTCAATCGGAGTTCGTGTGAGGAAGAATGAGGTCTTGGAAGTTTGACCGGGAAGGAAAATGTTGAAAAAGGATAAGGGAGAGAGAAAATGAGAGACTCACAGTGGGGCGAGGGAATATTCCTGAGAATATTTATTTTTGAGATTTTGGAAATGGGCTGGGTGAATGACATGTGGGGCCACTAAGGTTTATGGATTTTCAAGAATTAAATTAATTCCAGAAAATAAGATGGCGGACTCGCATATGGGCCACTAGTCCATGGACCATGTCCACGACAAAGGAGAAGTTCATGGTGAATGGGGTTCATGTGGCTAGGGTTTGACTAGGGTGGACTGACATGTGGGCCCCACATGTAAGTGAGAGGTGAGTCTTAGGTTATGGCTTAAGTGGCTGACAAGTAGGACCCAGTAGCAGATGACAAGGTATACATGTCATGCAATGAAAGTGACGTGGTGATGAGGTGGCGTGACATGCTGGACACGAAGGATGATGAGGTGGCTGCTGACACAGATGGCGACGAAGGTGGTGCCCGGGCTCCAAGGCTCGCCGGAGTTGCGGGTCACGGTGGAGGCAATGGAGAGTTAAAACGGGGAGAGGACGATGAGATGAAGAAGATGGCACGGGTGCAGGGTCAAGGGCACGTCGAGATGGCCGACAACGAGCTCCAAGCATCGGCACAAGCTCGACTTCGGTGACGATGGAGTTGTGCGACGCTCTGGAAAAGGTAGGGGAGCAAGACGTAGGACGCGATGCAATGAGTAAGATGGTGGTGAGGATGAATGACAAAGCTCATCGGTGGCGGCGGCCAGAGCGGAGAGAGAAGGGAGAGAACTCGGTGCACGATGGACTAAACGCTAAATCAAAAGTTGAGGATTGTAGATAGGGAAGTCGAACACAAGATGATGTGGATGGATTTGAGAGTAACTCACCGGGATGGTAAGGAACGTGGAAGAAGGCACTTCGGCCGCCGCGGTGTGGTCGGAAGCGATGAAGATGAAGTTGGTGACGGCAGCCGGGTGCTCAGGACCTTCGGTGATTGGGCGTAAACGTCGTCGGAGGTCACGGCGGAGCCGATGATGCATGTGAGATGGCTTGAGGGGCTTTATCAGCGGAGAACGGCGAGGTATGGGCGGTGTTCGATTGCGAAGAAGGAGGCCACGGGCGGCGGCGCACGTTGGGTCTCCAACGAAGGCGGCAGGTCTAGGCGAAGCAAGGGCGCACGGGGCGACGACTTATATGGCCTTGGGAGGCGGGATTCACATCGACTCCGAGGCAGTGACACTGCAGAGTTCCGGATGGACACGCGTAGCGGCGGCGGGCGTGTGCGCATGGGCTGGCGGCGGGCAAAGACAAGTGGGTCGTGGCGCAAACGGGGGAGGGAGCGGGTGAAGCGGGGAAGGTTGGCGGGGAGACGGGCTTGGGCGGGGTGGGTGGCTGGGTCGGTGGAGGCAGAAGGCGAAGTGGGTCAGACCAATTCGGCGCATGAAGAGATTTTGATTTTTAAATGATTTTCAAATTTAGAAAATGCTAGAAAATCCAAGTTGGCAAAAATAAATAGCAAACAAACTCCGAAAAATACAAGAAAATTCCTTGGAACACAAGGAACCCAACTAAAAGTATTTTTCATTTAGTTGATGTTTACAATAATCAAATTAAATAGTTTAAATTTTAGAAATTTTTAATTAAGCTTTATTAATTCAGGGAAAATTGGTGGGATTTTTTAGGGACCTAAACTACTCAAAAAAATTAAATACCCAAATTTTGGGATGTTAAACTGCACTCAAATGATCTTATGTGTTTCAGGTCTGAAAGTATAATAACGGTATAAGGAATGGACCCAAAGCCCTGGATGCTGAAGCCTCTTCCTGCAATTGTCTATTGCAAGTAAGCTTTCTGCTCTGCATTTATGGTATCTTTGCTCTTGCTCGCTTGTGTTGTGTGGCACCATGTGTTATTACCCCGAGGGTAATCACACTTAGGGATACAGATTATTATTCATCTGCCCGGTAGGACACCGCTCTAACGAATAATAAGCCTTATCAAAGTTAACACAACACAACAACAAGATAAATATTATACTTTATTACAGCAGGTAGCCACACAAGGCTATGGTCTTTAATACAAGCATTTAATTACAACTAAAAATGGGACAAAGCCCCTCGCTTGCCCGCTTGCTCCACCGGGCGCTTGCTCGTCCCACTCGTTGAAAAGGTGTCCACCTCACCCTGGTCCTCGTAGTAAGCGCCCTCGCCTCCTGTGGCCTCCTCGGCACCTGTGTATCCTTCATCCCACTTAGGATAATCCCGGTTGGACTAGGATTTAACAAAGGAAGTAATAGCAAGAATGAGTACTAGTGTACTCAGCAAGCATTTATTAGCAATAATGCACTGTATGACTCTTCTCTATTGATTATCACATTTTCTAGCTCATCTCTTTCTCTAGAAAATAATTTACCAAGATTTAAGTGGCAAGTTTTAATTCTGAAAAGACTACTTATCACTCGGTGAGAAGATAGACCCATAGCGGTCATCGTAGACTCCAATCCAAGAGATATGCATGAATTCATGGTTTTATTTAGTACTGCGCAGGCTTTGTACCACTTTTCTCATAGCTACTTTGAGCCCTCTTTAAGCTAGATCTCACGTATTTCCTTTAATGCGGTGTCAAGTTCTGAGTACAAAACGTTTTTCAAGTTACGTTATTAAGTATCCACCTATCCATTTCTCTTCAGTGTCTCGGGACGCTCACCCAATCCTCCACCGAGTTCCAATAGTGTTGGTTGGGCCTGTTATCCCTTCACCCAACACTCCTCCTGCGCTAATATATGCGTCTTAGATTCCCCACTTCCGACTTGCGCTATCGGTCCCGAGTTCCTCCATCACTCACACATTATATTACTTACCCGGTGTGGAGAGTATAACAATATAACAAGATAGCATTTTCTGCCCACCGTAGATGGAAAAATAGTTGTCGCTTAAATACGGTCCCTTATCCAAGTGAGAGTTTTGTTGGTCCTTATATATCATCCACATGTAAAGGTTCTCACCTCTTCCCTCTATTTTCTGCCAAGACCCCCCTTTACCATCCTAGTCGTTCTCTTACAATACAGCTGCTCATCTCATCTGTACTACTCTTTTAGCATGATTCATCTCTTTTTCTCTTTTTTTCTCTTATCTCTTTTATTTGATTTGATTTTTTGAGAGATAATTTCAATGCGCGCACACACACACACACACACACACACACACACACACACACACACACATATATATATATATATATATATATATATATATATATATATATATATGAATGATAAGAAAGGTAACTTTTACATTTAATATATCTAGGTTGATGTTCAAGAGAATATGCCTACCTTTGTAATCGTAGTAAAGCTCGACGTCAACATATTCTGGATTAGCTACTCCTGTCTAAGTCGGTTCGTCTTTTGCAATTATACGACAGACGAGTATAACAGAAATACTTAGTTGCCTTAGGTGTTAATATGTGTACATTAATTAGTTGATCTTCTTTTTAGTAGATTTTAATTTGATAAACTTTTCGGATCCCTGTTAGTTTAACACTCACTAATCACAATTGTTCTATTGCCTATTAGCTCTGGAATTGTTGGTTGCCTATTCTCGCATTTTAACGCACGAAAAAACTACACGCACTCGCACTACAAACACAAAATGCTAAACCCACACACACGCGCTACACACTACACCGCACTCACACCGACACTCCCCTCCCCTCCCCCGGTTCCTCTTATCCTCCCCTTCTCCTCTATGGCGATTTCCTCCCTTCCCCTTCGTTCCGATCTGGCTCCCCCCGGGAGCGCGGTGGCCCCCCTGTTGCTCCCCTTCGTCGGGTCTGTGCTGGATTAGCGTCGTGAGGGCTCCTGGTCGCCTCTCTTCGCCGACTCTTCACCTCCGAGTCCATGTCGTCGCCTCAGGTTGGATTCTGTTGATGGGATTCCCGCTGCTCCCTGCCGCTCCCCTTCGTCGATCTACGTCGTCGCCTTGGTGGTCTGTTGGCTCCTACGATGGTTCCTCTTTGTTTCCACTCGCACTACTCTATTTTCCTACCATGTCGATTTGTACCCATGTTTAGTTATGGTCTTTTGTGGTGACTTTACTGGTGGGTCTTGGGGGTTCTCGGTGGTGGCACGGTGGTGAGGGTTTCGTGGATGGCATAACGGGTGATGGCTTAGGGTTTTGGTTTCTTAGCATAGGGGTGATTTCATTGGTGTCATGTTGGGGATGGCTTGGTCTTGTGGCATGGTGAGGGTTGGGTCTATGGCTTCAGTGGTGGTCTGTAGTTCCTGTGGTGGCCTTGGTGATGTTTCAATAGTTGACCTCTGTGGTGCCTTCTTGGTAGGCTTCGGTTTGGGGTCTCTGGACATGGTTAGGGTTCGGACGGTGGGTTTGGTGGTGCTGGCTTGGTCCTTTGGCAATAATGGGTTTGCGGTGGTGGCATGTTTGTTGTTTTGCTTGGTGATGGCATGGGGCCTTTCGGCATGGTTGTTCTTGGTCTCTTGGTTTCAGTTCCTTGCTACTTGTGGGTTTTGGCATGGCGGCATGGTTTCCTTGGGTATGGTGGGCTTCGGCCTCAAACCCTAACCCAGTGTGCTTCTTCCCCTTTCGTTTTTATGGTTTGCAAGTCTTTAGCTTTTACTTCATGTTCTTCCTTGTTCTGTTATTACTATGCATGCTTGGGGGATTGGCTTGTATTAGGGTGGTCGTGATGGGACTCGGGGTGGGGTTTGCGCCGGGGAGCTTATCCCTGCCCGAGGGTGCACGATGGGTCTTGTAAACTTGCCAATGGTGGTGTGGTGTCCCTGACACTGAGGCACAGTACACCTTCTTTGGTGGTCATCCTACCTGGTTGGTTGTTGTAGTGTGTAGTGCTATGTGTTTGTGTGATGCTAATGCTAAGGATGGTATGGTGATGGCTGGCTTACCTGATGGTTTTCTGGTCAGTCATCGTTGGTTGGCTTGCTGTCGGCTTGGTTGGTTCTCTGATGGTCCTAGTGGTGGTAGTCAGCTTGCGGTTCTCAAATCTTCACGGTTGGTCCACTAGCACTGGCGGTCGGCTTGCTCTTGCCTTCGTTTTCCTTCCAACTCCTTACCTCTGGCTTCCTCCCTCAACAGTCTTCTGGTGGTTTTTTGGGTTGAGGGTGATTGGATGGGTTTGTTATTGTTGGTGTGGATATCGTGGGGATATGTGCATGATCTTATGATGATGAGTCAATTGGTAATGACATTGTTGGTTTGCAAAATCTCGCGTTTTCGGGTTTGCTTCAATCTTTGTCAGTCCTTTGGCGGTCCGATCGGCGATGGAGCGATTCGACCAGGCAATGCTTGCGGTCAGACCGCCTGAGTTTTAGTGGGTTTTGAAGTGAGCAAAAATAGGTTGTGTAGGCAAGTGAGGAGTCTCTGGATGTGGTCACATAATTTTGGAGCTCGATCGAAAGTTCTATTCATTTGAAAATTCCATAAGGTTTCGGATTTTCGAGATGAAAAAATGGCTAAGTCATTTCGGGCGGTCCGACCGCCGTTATGGAATCGGTCCGACCGGCCTGAAATCGGTCGGACCGGCCGTATGGGGCGGTCAGACCGCCAATCACTTGGAGTGTAGTATTTTTGGCATTGTTGTATCTGGAATGTGTTTAATGTATGAATTTCAATACTTTATTGTTGCATATTGCATTGTTGATCTAACGTGGGTCAAGTTGTGAAGAACTTGTTCCCGGAGACGATTTCTTTGTCTATTGCTGTGCAGGTGGCTTGCAGGTCAACGACGTCAACGGTGAGGTGGATCGGGACTACGCTTGGAGAGTTGAGGTCCAGAACGATCATGGATGCCGGGTGAGGTCGTGTGACTCAAGCATGGTGCAGAATGGGCAAGATGGATCGATCGAGCAGTTCGTTGCAGCTGGTTGGATCAGATGGTGCGGAAGTCGGTGCAAGTCCCTTGGAGGTTCCGATGGGATTCGTACGGGAGAGACTTGCCGACATGATGAGAGCCGCTGATCAACCTACACATAGTGAAGCAGGCGATTGCTTCAACAGATGTGTGTGTGTATCCCATGTGTGTGTGGGCCTTAATGGGAGCCCATGAATGAAACCCTAGGCCTCTCCTATAAATAGAAAGGGGGGAGATGAAAAACCCCCTAAGCACTTTAGCTCTCATTTGCAAGACTTTTCTAGGGTTTGGAGAGGAGAGGAGAGGCTAGGGTTTGGAGAAATTTGTATGTGTGCTTTTTGATTGAGCTCTTGTCCTCCTTGAGGGAGTGGCTTTGACAAGCATCATATTGAATCAATCAATCCATGAATGCTTGTTCATTGATGAAATCTCATTTGCTTTCTTCTCTCTTTTGATGATTGTGGTGCTTCCTTGATCCGGTTGATTTTGGTTGGTCTCTTGACCTCATTTACCTTGCTTTGATGTGTGGGAATACTCCTAGAACCATCTAAATCTTCAATCCCCCACAAGCAAGTTTTGGATCAAGTTTTGCATATTTCTAGGGTTTGAGCACTTCTTTGGTAAAACCTTAAGAGATCGATTATTTGAAGTGGATCTGAACGTTCGTCGCTAGAAATAGATCTCAGATATCCTCAGGGAGGTGTGCTCCAAATTTGGTCAAGTTACATTGGTTGAATCAAAAGTTGGACCAATTTTCGTTTTAGATTTGGGCTTTGTGTTTTGGTACTGGACTAAATCGGTCCGACCGATTAAAGCGGCGGTGATCGACCAATGACCTTGACCGTGGTTAACTACGGTCGAATCGCTTTCCACCGGTCGGACCGCCATTTGGCCGCCGGTCGGACTGCCAGTGTTCATACCAGTCCACCTGAGATCAATTCTCCAGTGTTGAGTCTTGTGGTTAAAGGGGGTAATCAGATTCAGCACAAGGCTTCCTCTGTGCATTCACTGATCTTCTTAGCCTTCATAGCTAAAGGAGAAAAGTGCGTGTTGAATTTGATTAAGGCAAAAAATCAAGAAAGCGCCTATTCACCCCCCTCTAGTCGCCTTTACGGTCCTACAGTTGGCTCTATAGTTCTTGCTATGGAAGGTTGATGTGTCTGATGGGCTCTCTTCGGTTTGTTGGTTTGCTCCTGCCGTGGGTGGCAGTGAGGTTCTCTCTTGGCTTTTGGCTGAGGAATGTCAGTGAGGCTAGTTCTTTGGGATTTTGGTGGTTGCTGCTTTTAGAGGGGATGCCAAGGGGGTGTGATGGTGTGAGCTAGGGGTTTTATCTGCTCATTGGTTGTGCTTGGGCATCTCTGTCCTATCCCGGGCCTTGCCCAGAATTCCCTTGCCCCATCCTTATCCCTCTCTGTGATTTCTGTTTGGTTGGGGAATAGCTTTGGACCAATGGTCCATAATGCACTGTTGTTCGGATTTTCTATGGTTGAGGTAAATCGGAAAAGTAGGCGTTGGGATTTTCTTATTGCCGGATGATGCAACCCATCTTAGTGAGAGGATGCCGATTGGCCCCAGATTGTCTGGGAACCTCGGTGAGCTCCATGCTTTCTGACGGTATTCTTTCTTTTCATCTGCTCCACTTTATTGGTTTCGGTTTGTTTTCGGTCTTTTGGCTTTTGCTAACAAATGAGTGGAAGAGTGACAGGACTTTGGGTTGGCGAGGAAGGCTCGATCACTGGCAATGCATGGGCAAAGAGAAAGAAAAGGCTTTATGCTACCAAGCATGCAAGAATTCCTTTTGTAAGGCACTCAAAGTTGTAATTTTTATTTTTGCTTTGATGTAAAGAATTCTTGTAATTAATTTTGAGATTGTATGTAATGTTTTCCTTCCACTTGCAATGAATTCTTGTAATTGATTCAGAGATTGTATAAATATTTCACTTTTGCTTTAGAAGGCCCATTGTAAATTCTTGGTAATCAAATCTTGTGTGAACCTATGTTCGCATTTCTTCTTATTTAGTCCGTAATTCACTGTTGATTATTGTTTATTGTTGCTTAGATTCATTTAAGTTTTAGGGTTCTCACATGTTGTTATAATGCATATTTTTGTGCATGAAGAGATATAATATGTTAATCAATTTAACCCGTTTTTGGTGTTTTTTCTACTGTCAACATATTACACATGCTATTCAATCACCATTTGTAGTGCACTCACGCAATCGTCAATGGGTTGGGCACCGAATTAACAAGAGAGAAAAAATCCTAAAAGAGTATACATATACTGCTCAATTTACTCTACCTATATATGAAATTTCAAGTTCAAAGTTTAGAACGGTAAGCTATTATGTAACACAACATATTTGCTATGTTTGCGTGATGTTTCATAGTGAAATTTAAGATGTGACAAAAAACATTATCTACCGGCTAGATGGTAAGTGAGTTTAATATTTGAATGCATCTTTTTCTTGCAGCTGTGGCTAAGCTAGGAGGTGATCAGCTGGCCATGAGAGCTCTTTAGTGCTACAGCAGGGGGACATGCTATTGTACAAGTGCTTTCGTGCTGGATAGAATGAACGATCGACGAAACGTGCAAGAATAATAAAAATAAGTCGTTTGTTATTTCTTTTTTAATCGGATTCATGGGATACGAGATTTACATATTATACATGCATTTTCGCAACTCTGTAACTACTAACCACCATGGGTGAAAGCGAACATAATGGTTTTCTTTTTTAACTTTGCCATCTGGAAACATATGACCTCGCATAGCAACTCACATGAGATTGGGCGTTTGAAAAAAAAATCCTAGGGATACTTTCATACATATACTTCATATTTTCTTTTGAAATGTGTGATTGTGACAATGTTTGTATGGTTTCCTATTCAACTACATGGCTGTTATTCTTCCAGTTAATTGTCGGGTAATTTAGGCAAGGTGATTGCTCTATCAGTGCAGAAGTGTATGACTCCATGGGAAATAGAAATGGCACAAGTGAAAGAGCATTGTTGTGTATGTTGGAATGAACTTATATGCTATGATTACCGCCACATCTTCTATAGTTGATGTAGCTTAAGGAAAAACAAAATACTCTAGTAGATATGAATGAGAAAACACAATATGTTTAGTTTAGTTGCATAGGACAAGGTTTTGATTTCCGTTGCAACGCACGACCACTTGAATAGTATGAAAAAATATTAGAAGGGACCTTCGAAGTACTGTGTATTGTGCTCGCTCGATAGATTTTTTCCCGAACGGGCATCTCTCTCAACCTTTCATCAAACCTAAAATCCCCATCCCACAAGACCTCGACGAACCCGGTCCTCACGCATCACTCTCCATACCCAAAGTCTGGAAACCCCTCATGTTGTTGATATGCCCTAGAGGCAATCACAGAGATGATTGTATCACGTCTTTGTTTATGAGTTATATAATAAATATTATTATATTTCTTGAATGAATTATCATTTATAAAAATGAACAAGTATGTGACTTGTTGGTGAAGCTCTTTAACTTATATGATATTATTCTAAATGTATCGCTAGTCTTATGTCACTAGTTGAAAACCTAGAGATTTATTGACCAACACATGTATTGATTGATGATCATATTTAACCGATCATGGATATGAGGATATGGAATAAATAATGTGAATACATGTTAGAGAACATTGTGTTGGATTGATCCACCTTGAGACACCATTGAGATTGTTATGATTTTATGTGTCGCCAGTTGGTCTCAAGCAATAATGATGTATAATCCTTAGACCTGAGATCAACATGATTTCCTACATGTGTAATAGTACACTTAGGGATTGTCAAATGCTACTCCATATCTAGGTAGTTTTAAATATAGCTTTCGGGTATACTATGAAACATACGGAGGGATGTGATTGGTCGGATATGAGATTTGTCACTCCTAACATAATAGGAAAGATATCTCTGGCCCCTCGATGTGGTCGGATAAAGAAAGTGCATGGTCATGCCACTAGTGGTCGAAGAGTCGACTACATGAAGTTATCCGTCACTTGATCGAGAAAGTATTGAACAGACCATGAATGACAAATTATCTCACCTAGAGTTCAACCAAATATAATAAGGCAAAGGGAGAATACACAAATAAGTCATTCAGTTCGATTAGATACAGACTGGTCGTATGGAGATACGAGCTGGTCGTAGACTGATCGAACACAATCTGTGTCTGGTCGTAAGAAGTTACGAACTAGTCATGACTAAATATGAACTGGTTGTATAGAAATATGAGCTGATAGTAAGTGATAAGGACCTAGTCATAGAGCATATTGCATTAAGGTTCGTCCGATACAATTTATATGTATTCGGAAATCGTTATGTCCTGCTAGGAACCGCTAACGACACATGGTCACAAAAGAGTTTCCGAGTCGCAATCGATTACACATGAACCTAAAGAGTCATACACTTAACGAGTTAGAACAAACGAGTTCGGATAGGATCCGTCATGTGCTCTTTCTAAGAGGATGCACGAGGCAGTTGGGATAGAGGACATGAGTTGTTCCACCAAAACCCTAGCCACCATCTTCTTGAAGACCCTACTGTGCGCATTGGTGCTAGCACACCAGCATACGGTATTCCATCCCTAGATGTATGGATACCATAGAGACACTGCTGCGGTTGCTGCTTTGCTGAACAAGGACGATCCACGACTTTCGCAAGGAACACGATAGGTTGCTAGAAGAAAGGATCAATACTGAGGACGTTAGACGATAGACTACGACCACTTTATCGATGCACTCGACGTTGGATCAGTTGCTTCAACTCTTCTTCCGCTGCACTGCCGTCTAGTGGTAACGATCTATGATCTCTTGCTTGCATGGCTTCCTAGTTTACTGTAGATTTTTGAATTACCAGCTAGTGTAGCCTACCCGTATCCCTTCACCTCCTTCCCTCACAGAATTGTGAGACCGTGTCTATCCGACAACAACTCCTTCGTTACTGGGAGAGCACACCCTCGTAACGGTACTCGTCCTTAGGGATGGCAATCGGGCACGGTGGGCACAGGTAGTGCTCGCCCATACCCATGCTTGCGACCCTGATTTTTCCCCACGAGCATGCCCGCGAAGGACGACGGGCGAAGAACCTCACCCATGCCCGTCGCCTGCAGGCATGCCTGTGTACCCACCAAGTTGGGGCTTATGCATAATTAGTGTATGAACACATGAAAAATAGCATGCGAAAATGGAAATACAACTAATCAACAGTGCATCACACATTCATCACACGTCAGTAAAATATAACACAAAAAATGGAAATGGAAAGACAACTCACAAATATGAGAGTTGAACACAAATCAAAAGTAACAAAAGCTCACATGCGTTCAGGAGGGGCGATGGCTGGGTATGAGGAGGGGGCGGGCTTTGAGGAGGAGACCGGACGAGAGGAGGCTGCCAGGCATTGAGGTCGACTGTAGGGCTGGAAAAATAGCTCGAGGCTCAGGAGTTGGCTCGGCTCGGGCTCTTAAGGTTTTCATGCTGAGCCAAGCCTTACTCCTGGCTCGCAATATTTTCGAGCCGAGCTCGAGCTGCTTAGCTGGCTTGTTTGGCTCAATGCCAGTCACCGACCCACCAAGGCCCACTCGGGCGTGAACCCTAAACCGGCGCCTAAGCGTAGACGGCGTAGTGATACCCTGTCTTGCCCCCAAGCCCCAACTCCATAATCCTTCACCTTCCGATCCCGCCCCATCCTCCTGCCCACCCCATCCTCTCCTTTGGCCCCTGTCCTCCTCGTTGTAGCCTAGTCCATCCGTCGCCCCATCCTCCAGCCGCCCTGCCCCATCCTCTCCTTTGGCCCCGTCCTCCAGCCCGCCGCCCCTTCCCCCCATTCTCTCCCACTGCCCCCCCGTCCTCCGCGCCACCGCCCCCCGTCCACACCGCCCTGTGCTCTCCCTATCATCCAGTGTCGCCACCTCGTTCTCCTCAGCCACCCCTTCTCGATTTGTTAATTGAATTTTATGTTTTGGTTGTATTTGATTATGAACTTGTAGATTGTTGCATGTAGGCTTATTTTATATACAACATATCTAACTTCTTACAAAGTGGTACTTTAATTTTGTTCTAACGAGGATCTAGAAAAGATGGCTTGAAGAATGGGGATGACAGGTCTGAAGACAGGTATACTTCAGTTCTTTATGCGATGTTTATCTTAAAACTAGATCAACGATTTAATGCCTGCAAACTCAACTTCAGTGACCAAACTATGTTTGTTTCTACACACTTACATACAGTTGTAGGGTTAAAGTAAGATCTAGAGCTTGTTTCTACTGATGTTCTTTAGCTGGATAGCTGTTGACTTGAGATATTGTACATCTAAATTGTGGAGTGTCAGGCATAATTTTGGAAGTTCTTTGGTGTTGGGAGTGAAGTTGCATGCAAATGCTAATGATCTAGGTGAAATGGAAGGCAGGATGGTGCTAGATCAATTAGGTCACTACAACACTAAAAATACTAAAAAATATTAATGACATATGGAATGCTCAGAGGATAGGTAAGAATAATCATGTTTTACTGCTATAGGTAGTTATAGCTGCAACTTGCAACCATGTTATGAGTTGAACATGTATGACACCTAAGGATGCTCCAATAACCGAAAGGTACACCAATGCAGAACTAACTTTGTTCAACAAGGGGATTGCAATCTTATAAGCTAGCTTGGCAGCTTGGTTTTGTAAATCTGTTGGTTGCACATTTGGTGTTATTTGAATGGTCTGTGATAAACTGGTAGTTATGGAGGACTAGAGGTGGCCATGAGAAGAGCAGGAAGAGGAATATAGGATGAAAAAAATCAAGAAATGTGATTGGTGGGTGGTGGTCGGCTGATTATAGAAATAGGATTGTCATGTTATATTTATATCACAATTGTTTTTCAGTTCATCACATACAACCATTTTAATGCAATTATTGTTATGCTAATATGCCCGAACATCTATTTTAATTTTGTTTCTTATGACAGAGGTGTTATTTCTATACACAATCTATACAATATTTTGGCGCATATTCCTTCACTAGATTTTCAGAAGGAATCAAAGTTTAATATGTGGTTGAATTTTGGTGAGTATCTTCTGGATTTGTTCATAGGCCCAAATTTCCTCTATTCTTGAATAGCATTTCCACTATTCTTTTTATGCTTTGCATTCCCCTCTCATATCTGTATTATTTTAGAGACATTCTGATTGTCTCATTGTGTATTGTAGGCTCATTGGATGCTTTGGATGACAAGATGACGTTATGGCATGTTGACAAGAGGACATCTTGCTTGGTGGCCTTTGCATAATACTAGACCTTTTGTAAGCCATGAAGTATATTTATGAATTAGAAGTTAGAACTCTTAGTTAGAGATTAAGTGTTAAACATGGACTGCTAAACATGAGCCGTTAAATTATTTTGGTCATGTGGTTCACAAGTTTGAACTATTACTTTGGACTCTTGGATATTGCTCTGCCTTGCTTGCAAAATCGAGTGTATGATGTCTTATTGTGATATGATGAGTGGATGCCTCGGTTACCTTGGAGAGGCTCTGTCTTGCATTTCATTCAAGAAAATAGTACTTGCTTCTGGCTTGTTCTTTTCACACATCCTTCTGTTATTTTCAATTGGCTTGTTGTGCATTTCATATTTTCATCTTTGTTTACGGTTTACCGAGCTGAGTCGAGCCACCTAGCCGAGGGATCGCGGGCCACCTCAAGCAAGCTTATGGCTCGTCAATTTGCTTGGATGGTGAGCCAGTGTAACACCCTGATCCAAAATTGGCTCAATGCCCAGCCCACCGTGGGGCGGACCCGCCCACACATAGCACCTCACTTACACTTTCGTCCTCGCTTCGTGTAAAAGGGTTAACCCGGAGGTGCTACGTTTTGGATCCAACAGGCATTATAAACTACTACAACTCACTTGAGACAAGCAATATGGGACTAATCCCACCACACAACTCCTCATGGGCCACATGGGCCACGCTATGAGTAGGCCGGGGTATTACACTCACCCCCCTTAAGGGCTGACGCCCTCGGCAGCATATCGCATACGCGGCAAATGCTCAGAACCACCCCTTGGTACACGTCCGTGCGTCCAGTGCCGGCACATATACCATGCCATGTGTCCACTCCGGGCCCACATGTGCCATGCGCCATATGCCCGCACCCCTGTCCCGCACGCGTCCGTCAGCGTGAAGTTGATGCTCGATACCATCGTAACACCACGACCCAAAATTGGCTCAATGCCCGGCCACCGTGGGCGGACACGCCACACATAGCACCCCACTTACACTTTCGTCATCGCTTCGTGTAAAAGGGTTAACCCAGAGGTGCTACGTTTTGGATCCAACAGGTATTATAAACTACTACAACTCACTTGAGACAAGCAATATGGGACTAATCCCGCCACACAACTCCTCATGGGCTACATGGGCCACGCTATGAGCGGTAGGTATTACACTCACCCCAAAGTGGCGCCCTCGGCGAGATATCGCATCTGCGGCAAATGTCAAGAACCACCCCTCGGTACACGTCCGTGCGTCCAGTGCCGGCACATATACCATGCCATGTGTCCACTCTAGGCCCACATGTGCCATGCGCCATATGCCCGCACCCCTGTCCCGCACGCGTCCGTGCAGCGAAGGTTGATGCTCTGATACCATCTGTAACACCCTGACCCAAAATCGGCTCAATGCCCAGTCCACCGTGGGGCGGACCCGCCCACACATAGCACCCCACTTACACTTTCGTCATCGCTTCGTGTAAAAGGGTTAACCCAGAGGTGCTACGTTTTGGATCTAACAGGCATTATAAACTACTACAACTCACTTGAGACAAGCAATATGGGACTAATTCCACCACACAACTCCTCATGGGCCACATGGGCCACGCTATGAGCAGGCCGGGGTATTACAGCCAGGTCGACTTTGATTTTGATCCGAGCCATCCTCTTGTCTCGTTCTTGAAAAGAGCTGAGCCCGCTTTTCAACTGAGCTTGGGTGAGCCAGGCTTGAGCTGGCTCGGCTCGGCTCGTTTCCAACCCTAGTCGACCAGGCATAAGGAGGGGCCGACGGTTGAGCGTGATGTAACATCCCAAAATGTGTCTTTTCAAAAATCTTTTAAGTAGTTTAGGTCTCTAGAAAATTGTGGAACTTGTGTAAAACTGTGTGCAGTATGCTATTACTCATTGATGATATGTGTTGTACTTAATCAACAGGGTGGTAAAAATTTAGACTGAGGTGAGTGGTGAAAACTGTGTGATATGTTGTATATGTGATTGTGAAAATGAATGGTAAAATGATGGATGTGTAACTGAAAAATGTGAATGATGATTACTTAGTTAGAGAATACTGACAGTCTCGCCTTGGTCAATTAAGGACTTAATCTTGTGAGCCATTGAACTGGACCTTATTGTACAACCACATGCCTGGTATGAGACGGGTCTAACCTAGTAAGCTATGAAGTTTTGATGTTGATTACTCAAACAGATAGGTTAAGTTGTGTGTCAGTGTGGAGGTGTGTCTCAGCCTGTGTGGCAGTTCACATCGATGGTCAGTTCGTCGTTTCTAGGTCCAACGGTGTGCGTTGGGCTAATTTCATGTGTGGCGTTGGTGCCGGCAGTAAAACACATCGGGAGTGTCAATTATCGAGATAAAGTTTCAGAAAGGTTTTGTTATGATTGCTCAATCGCATACTTCTGCATGGCGAGTCATGGCAGACATGATGAGTTAATTGTATCTTGTGGGTAAAGTGTATAACCTCTATAGAGCATTAATAATATATTTGAATAGCCGTGTCCGTGGTCTTAGATATGCTCAGGGATTTCACACGAGGGGTATATTTTTATAAAACAATTGCAAAGTGACAACTATGTGAGATAACTTATGCAGCTGTGTGGAAGAAATTGATTAGGTTATGGAAGCTTTGTGAAAATACTTGTTAAAATATATTACTCTTTATTTGTTTTGAATTACACTTTCAATCTATTATTCACATTTAACTGCAACAGTTGCTTTTATGCAAAAAAGAACCATAAATGTTATTTCCTTTGGAATAAGCCCTCATCTATAATTGCATTATGTGGTGCAACTTGTTAAGTGCTCTATGTACTCATTATTGCTATATGCAATGTTGTTCAGTTGAAGAAGGCTATATCAGATCATCGTCGTCAACAAGGTTTACTTCAAGAATTGTGGAGAACTAGCGTATTGATGAGTTTCATTGAAGTTATTCCGCTACCTTCCGCTGTAGCTTAATTGAGCTATTCGCCTTCTGAGACATTAGTTGCAAGCTTTGACCTTAAGATCAATACTATGATAATTATGGTTATTTGCCTATTATTTAGTATCTTTTGCATATAGAATGATATTTCATCGATGTTGCCACTGCGTGCACTAAAGTGATTCTGGACTAGTGCAATATACAAAGAGGGTCCATATTTGCATATTTGGATCCCGACACGTGAGGAGGGGCGATGGCCGGGCGGGTGAACGGGGTAGATCTGGTATTCTGGATCTGGTCATGAGCTTGGTGGAGGTGGCTTGGCTGCAGATTGCTTTGTGTAATCATGTTGGTGGCGTCTCAGAGTTGGGAGTGACCGAGTGGTGTACTAATTAGGGTTTTAGTGGGAGTGTTGGCCCACCTATCAGTGTATGTCGCGAGTAAACTAGCGAGACAGGCACGTGTGGAGCTCACCCATTCTCGTGCCCATTTACCCGACGAACATAAAGTTGACCCTATTTTTGTACCTGGGAAAAACATTCCTGACTCCATTAGGGCATTTACCCGTGGACCCAGGAATAATCTGATATAGTTGCCCTCCTTGCTAGCAATCGGGGATTTCCATCCCTGCCCATCCCCCGAGACGCCACCCCTAATTAAGCACGTTTTGAGTATGTATTTGCATAAATAACCACGGGCGAACGGTATTGTCAGATTTGGCAGTGTTACCGCAAGGTGACTTTGCGGCAATGCCGGAGCTACCGCCACTTTTCCGTTGCCGCACGGTCACAGTGCGGCAATGGCCGAGGAGGCGACACGTGTCAAGTTAGATAGGTTAGCCATTGGGTTAGCGTTAGAGTTAATTAGGGTTAGGTTGAAATTGTCAAGAATTTAAAAATATAGCAAATGAGTTCAAAAAATTATAAAAAATTTGGAGACTCCCAACACTGTGTACTTACTTGTGCAAATTTACCATAATTTTATTCATTCAGAATTTTTATCGCTATTTCGTATAAGTGTCATGTTTCTACGAGAACAAAAAAATCAATATAAAATCGTGCCATGTGTTGTTTGCCCAAATATCTAAATGAGGCCATCCCTCTAACTGCCTTTCTTTTCCACTGAAAGCGTCAATCACTTGCCATTCTGTCAGGTCCTTGTCTCATCCATCAAATCTTTATCTCCCCGAAATGGATGGCTTAATTAGCGTGCGTGGGATAAGGACTCCCTTCTGCGGCGGCTATAAATTAGAGCGAGCGAGTGCGATTTCATTTCGCAGTTGCTTACTCGCTCTCTTGCTCTGTCGATTATATTTTTGGTGATATTTCAGTGTTATTAACCGCCGTCGTTCGCAAGTAGTTTGGTCATAAATTTTCATTTACAGTGTTTATTAGTTACGAAATAATTAGTAGTAATAAATAAATAAATTAGTGTACATTAATTTATAGTGTTAGTTTGGTCGTAAAGCGAAATCAAATAATAAGGAATGCATTCACCGAATAATAGAGGAGCATAATCTAATTAAGCTAGCTTATCATGTAGCTTATCACCCCGGAAAAACTACCCTGCAATTAAAAAGTTAGCATGTTTAATTTACAATCTTTTATGGTAATTAGCAACCTTCTCACTAATATTCCCTCTATTCCATGTGTTTGTAAGCCATGTCTCTACCGGAGCTTCGGAACACTTCTACGATGAAGACCACCAGTGCAAGCTATGTATTGCCGGTGACAGCCGATGGCCCTTCACCCCTGCTGCTTCGGGCGGGGAGGGATTATTGGGAGCTGGACGATTGCTACGCCCCGATCCTCCGGGACACAGGCTTGTTGCCCCTTGCGAGGTTGGTCTTCGTCGGACGCTAGTTCACCCTAGATGCCAGCCTGCTGTCTTCACTTGTCGACAGGTGGAGGCCTGAGATGAACACCTTCCACTTTCGGTCGGGTGATATGACAGTCAACCTGCAGGACGTCTTGCTCTTGACCGGTCTCCGATCCGGGGTGAGTCGCTTCTTCTGGGGCCTCCGGGTGCGGACTGGAAAGACGAGCTGGAGCAGTGATTCGGCTGACTTCTCTGGAGCGTATACGTGGTGTCCCCTGGGCTTGGTTGAGGTAGTTCAATCAATGCCCGCAGGGTGCACCTCACGAGGTCATTAGGACGCACCTCGTTGCTTACCTTCTCCAGCTCTTTGGTTGGGTCCTGTTTCCAACCACGCATGGTGATTTTTGCTACCCCGACTTCATCCGCGTCGTCGAGTCTTTTGTTGATGCGGGGGCTGCACCGATGCCTCAGTATAGCTGGGGACCAGCCGTCCTTTGCGCCACATACGAGGGGTTGTGTGACGCTTCACAGCGCGACACCGCTGGTAACAATCTGGCCATCTAATATGTGCTCCTGCAGCTGTGGAGTTGGGAGCACTTCTCTGTTGGGCGACCGACCACCGAGATAGCGGTGCACCCATACCCTGTCCCACATGACTAGATAGATGGGCCCACAATGGGCTTACGGTGGACTACTGCCCGTCTGCGCTAGGCCAACGAAAGACCGGTGAGGTGCTACTCGTTGTACCAGAACGAATTCGAGTCGTTGCATGAGAGCGACATCATATGGAATCCATAGTATCCACAGTTCGTGCGCACGGTAGCGCCGCACGGACTGTCCATGCAATGCATTTGGGATGTTCCGCTGTGGACGACGAACTACCACTTGGTGTTCGCACATATGGTGGAGCCTTACACAGTGCAGCGTGTAATGCGACAGATTTGTGCGCACCAGGTCGTGCCCCTGGAAGGCAGGCCCCTGCCGCGAGCCATACACCTGTAAGTCAAACTTCTTCCAAGTAATACTTACAGTTCTTACATCTTGTTTTGTAATACTAAAACATGGCGCCCAGTCTAGCACGAGTGGACTACAACATGGAAGGAGAGGGCGCACTTAGATGTCTTGCATGCCCTGCATTCGTACAACCCTGAGACATGCGGTGCGTACATGGAGTGGTACGTGTCACGGGCACGCGCAAGACTCGTCATTCCTCCACTAGAGCGCCCGAAGCCGGTGACCGAGGAGACGCACGACCAGAGCCTCCGCCGCTCATCCGATCGTCACAGCGCTTCGCGGCGTGACGACGTCGTAAGATATTTACAACCTCTTGTCTGGTCGTTGATGATATTTGTACTCTTCGTTAATGAACCTTTTACGTATGTCACTTCAGTTGGAGCGTGTGCATCACGTCCATAGCGCATCAGAGGCCGACCTCTGTAGCCCAGATAGAACCCCGGCGGGATATAAATTTTTTTGAAGCACATCTTGGTGGAGATGAAGAAGATAGTAAAGAACTTGAGTTGCGGTCGTTCAACGGACGACGTCCTGCGCATCGGGCATCAAGTGGGGGGCGTGCTCACCTGCTAGGTCACCACGTCCTAGCGAGTCCAACAGGCGTCGTAGCGTTCCCCGTCGGTCATCCCGCGGGCCAGGTCGGCGGGGAGGTAAGTCGCTATGTACAAATCTACGTTCAATTTTTTGTTATGCCTTATGTTCTGCTAGCATCATGTCGTTCTCCCGCCGTAGGTTCGTCGGGATGAATCACTTCTGTCGTCCATATCCGGTACACAGACTGACACTCCCCCTCGGTCATCTGCCCTGCATATCTAGGAGGTACGAGGTTCTCAGTTTATGTCCAGAGTGTTTATTTGTACTAACATCATTCCGTCTTATAGCCTTTAGTTGGTCGTGAGGGTGACAGCTAGTTCACGTCGACTGATGATGATGATACGGGCCTCCCAGCTCCTACCAGGGAGTAGTACACGACGCCATGGTACGGACAATGGCAACCAGGGTTTGGAGCGTACGCAGGGCAGAGCTCCTCCGGGTTCGCTACCCCACCGTGCATTCAAGGGTAGAGCTCCTTCTGGTACACTAGAACCCCGTACGTCCAAGGCCAGAGCTCATCCGCGCAATCGGAGTTGCAGTCATCGTACCCTCGGAGTGATTTTATAGACTCCGTCGTGGATGAATTCTTCGGAGGTGTCCCCCAGGTCGGCATGGCTCATCACGACGATATGTACGCCTACCAGACTCTGCTCCAGAGTCAGCCCACTGGTCCATCTCCGCCTCAACGGTCTTCGTACCCCCTCCGAACCGACACGCGCTCTCCGGATCGGTGGACGTATTCCACGGGTCATGCTCGGCGCAAAAAAAAGGCCGCGCACGTGGACGCAGCCGCAACAGACAGGGAGTAGTGGTTCAGACGAGTGAGCCATATAGTATCACGTGTTATGCGATTTTGTTTTGTTATATTTGTACGCATATTTTGGTAGTTATGTGTGTACTTCTGCCATATTATATATCGACACCTCCAATGGAGTTGCAATGCGTTTTTTCATACATTCCAAGTCACATGAAATCATGAAACCATAATTTCCAAAACCTAAAATCGAAATTTTGGTGACCGAAATCCTAAATTTTTGAGACAATACCAGAACAGATATAAAATTGCCGAAACATTACACAATCAAGTCTACTGCGTGAGGAGCTTTCAAAATAAAATTTATAATTTTTGGAGCTCATTTTCTATATTTACAAATTCGCAAAAACATGGCACTTATACGAAATAGCGAGAAAAATTCTGAACGAATAAAATTATGACAAATTTACACAAGCAAGTTTACGGTGTCGAGAGACTCTATTTTTTATAATTTTTAAACTCATTTGCTATATTTTAATTTTTTAAAACAATTTTAGCCTAATCCTAATTAACCTTAACCTTAATCCTTACCAGCTAACCTACGTAACCCTAACCCAACGGCTAACCTAACTACCTGGATATGTGTCGTCTCCTCAGCCATGCGGGCGACAAGTGACAGGCTGCAGGTTGACGGAGACATGTGGCAGCAGCTCCAATGTTACCGCACGACTACCCTGCGGTAACAACGTCAAATCTACAAATAGCGTTCGCTTAATTAGCAAAAAAAAAAAAAAAAATCCCCAAAACCCACCTCCAGTCCACCACAACGTCAAATCTACAAATAGCGTTCGCTTAATTAGCAAAAAAAAAAAAAATCCCCAAAACCCACCTCCAGTCCACCACAACCAACGCACCAGCTGCTTCGCAGTTCGCACCACCCCAACCACTGCCCGTCTCCCAGATCTGACCCGTGCCCCTACGTGCCCCGGCCCTCGATTCGGCGCCTTCCTGATACAGCCTCGTGCCGGAGATGCCGCACTCGGACTCAAATCTGGGAGATTTCGTCATATCCTAGCGAGAAGGTTGGCTCGTGTCGAATCGCGCCGCCACGATGCAGGCGCGGGTGGCGTCCATGGAGGACGTGAAGGAGGCGAGGCAGTCTGCGCCGGGGCGGCTGCGCAGGGGCAGGCCAGAGTATTCCCGTCGGGGATGCTCAAGGTGTTCCTGGGGTTCCTGCTGCTCGGCGTGGGCCTGTCCGCGTTCGGCATGTACATGGCGCGGCACGCGTTGGCGGCGGCCGCGCCCGCGCTGTTCCGGCCGTGCCTGGGGGCCTCCGCCGCCGCGGAGGAGGAGCTGGAGGGGCTGGAGAGGTGGACGCTGCCCCCGGCGCGCTCGTGGCACGCGATGACGGACGAGGAGCTGCTCTGGCGCGCGTCCTTCGCGCCGCGGGTGCGCCGGTATCCGTTCCTCCGCGTGCATAAGGTGGCGTTCATGTTCCTCACGCGCGGCCCGCTGCCGCTGGCGCCGCTTTGGGAGCGCTTCTTCCGGGGGCACGAGGGCCGCTACTCCATCTACGTCCACGCGCTGCCCTCCTACCACGCCAACTTCACCTCCGACTCCGTCTTCTACCGCCGCCAAATCCCCAGTAAGGTTAGCTCGCTTCTTGCTTACTCTACTTACCACATAGCCATGTCGTAGTTGTGTGGCTGTGGCAGGCAACCAGCTTACTTGCTGATCTAGACGGATTTATAGCAAAACATATTCCATTTTAGTGCCAGTATTGTACATTGAGCTGTGCTGTACTATTCCTCGGCAATTTCGCACGTGATCTGACAACTTGGTTACTGAGTCCCAACGTTTCAGTCCTTTTAATGAATTCCCTAGGTGCATTTATAATGAAAGGAGTATCAATATACTGAATATGGTGGTACTTATTACAGTAATGAAGCTATAAGTGACACACCTATGAATCCCATGGAAAGTTGTCATTTCATCCTTACGTGTTTTACCAAGATCAAGCACTGCAAATTTTGGGTGCTGGCTTTGATAATTCAACTGAAAGAAGTAGATCTAATCTTCACAGTTATCTTGACAATGAAAATTCCTGAACCTGTTTGAATTGTGGTCCTGTGTATCTGTGCCATTAGGAGTTACCTTCCATGCCTATGTGATGTGAACCTGATTCACATCACTATATTGCCAACTTACTGCCAGGAGACAAAATTTCCAGTTTAGAAAGCCCAAAAGTTTTGAAACTGTCCATAGTAAGATGGGCAAGCGACCCATGCTGAAATGTTGAAACTGACCACAATGATAAAGAATTTGTGACAGAATGATACTCTGTATTTTATTTGTTAATGTTGGGAAGGTTGTGATTTTAATTTTCGAAAGGACTGGCATGGTTGTGACATCAGCATTGGATTATGGTGGTTTGGTGATAGTGATAATGTTCTGCAGGATTTTCAGATCAAGAACTGGGAGCAGAATGTTTGTGCTTGCGCATACCTTGATTAACTTTGTAAAAGTCACCTTATCTTTTTATTCTACTTGAGGACCTCATGGTTATTGTTATTTGTTATTACACTAATAGGATGGTAGCTTAACAATATGTACCAACTTAGATCAACATAGTTGTATGTTGTATTGTTGATCAATTGAAAAGGCATCTATGTAACTTTCTTCCTGTCTTGAGATGCCCTGACAATATTTGTTTTTATTTGTGTCACAGGTTGCAGAATGGGGTGAGATGACCATGTGTGATGCAGAGAGACGCCTACTGGCAAATGCTTTGCTGGATATATCCAATGATTGGTTTGTGCTTGTGTCTGAGTCATGTATTCCTATATTTGATTTCAACGCTACATACCAATACTTCCAGAACTCAAGCCAAAGTTTTCTCATGGCATTTGATGATCCTGGACCGTATGGACGGGGCCGGTACAATTGGAACATGACCCTGAGGTTGAACTCACACAATGGCGCAAAGGCTCACAGTGGTTTGAAGTAGACAGGGAACTTGCCATTGAAATTGTGAAAGACACGGTCTATTATCCAAAATTCAAGGAGTTCTGCAGGCCTCATTGTTATGTCGATGAGCACTATTTCCCTACAATGCTCACGATTGAAGCTCCACACAGCATAGCTAACAGAAGTGTTACTTGGGTGGATTGGTCGAGGCGGTGCACATCCAGCCACGTTTGGTAGGGGCGATATCACGGAGGAATTCTTGAGAAGAATTCAAGGGGACGAACTTGTTTATACAATAATCAGAACACGACAATGTGCTTCCTGTTTGCCCGGAAGTTTTCTCCAAGTTCGTTGGAGCCATTGTTAGAGTTAGCACCCACTGTGCTCGGTTTTGGTTGATGTATGCTTTAACAGGTGCCCCTGTAATTTTTTATATTAGATCACTGTAGGATTACATGTGTGGAGAAATGGGCATATTTTGATGGATGAACTTCTGCACGCTGCCCGCCTCAACTAGATCATTATACACAAACTTGTATTGTTTTGTACAGTAACCTAACAATGGATCACTAGAGAACTTTTCTCTTGGATTATTGTGCTGCATTTTTGTTTGTTTTTTGGAAGGTATTACTGTGATTTTTTTAGAGACATGCTGAGCTAAAGATAAAAGTTTGCCACATCATAATTCATATATACAAGTGCGGGCTAAAAAAAAATCTAGATACTGGAAAAGCAAAATGGTTAAACGAAAGTACGTATATTGTACCAAACGGGCTGAACCTGGGACTGGTCCAAGACTCGAGCAGTACTGGAGTTGGTTCGACTGGTCTGTCTGCTTCCATCCAGAAAAACCTCTGGCCTTAATCCCTTTCAGGATTTCCACATATCAAGCAGCAACTTAGCAACACTTCTCATAGCTCATCCCCAAGGGAAACCGATGGGTACAATCAAAAGGTCAATCACAGCGGCTTCATCTTTTCATCAATCAGCGGCAAAGCATCTCCGGCCACCGGTCACCTTTGCTCAGAGGAATGGAATTAGCAGGAGGTGCCTTCTCACTTTGCTGACATCCACGGCAGGCATACCTGAGGCTGGTGAATCAAGAAAGGCCCTACTGCAAGGCATATACTGAATTCGATCTGACTTTCTGGGTTTGAGTAATCAATATCTACTGTTGGTTTGTTATCCGCCTTGGATAGATCAATAATTCCGCTTCCTCCTTCGTATGTGTAGTGTAGAGTACCTGAAGAAATCAAAGGAAAACAAAGAGAAGAATGACAAGGAGGTATGTGGTCTTCCTTCAATTGTTTCCTTGGTATCCCATCATTGCCAATGACAGAAGACTTTTGCTTTTGTATAAGTCCCTAATCCCTATGCTCCCCTTGCTTAAATTATTTGCTTTTAAAAATTATTAACTTGGGGTCCATATGCTCCCTGTTTCATTGTTTCAGTTCCTTTACATTTATTTGCCCCTTTGCTTTTCATTTTTCTTCTGAATAATCCGCATACTTGGTTAGTTTTAGTCAAAATAATACTTCCGTTGTGAATTGCTCATAGCGATAAAATACATTATGAGTAGGAGCTTATATAAGTGTTGACCTAGACAATTGAATGAGAAAAATGCCCAAATCATCTCACCAGTTCCAAGTAACTAATGGAAGAGGTACTTTGAGTGTGATGAGATTGGTTATAGACTTAAGTGAAAAAAATCAGAAATATAGGGACTGTTTTAATCTAGGAACAGGAATGATGAGGTTTGAAGTAAAGTGATCCATGTGAAGAACTTCAGGAAAGAAGGCATGTGCTGTAATTTACTACCTTTTTTTTGTAGTACTCTAGTGAATAGTACATTGGTTCTGAAGTTGATGTCTCATCACTTAAAATAGGAAACCTTGTGCTAGTTGCAAATCCAACCTACAGTTGTATAGCACTAAGCCTACATATTAGACTATTCAAAATTGAAAGATAGTGCTGTTAAATACTACTATTTTGAAATTGAAAGATAGTGCTGTTAAATACTACTATCAAAATAGTAGTTAATTCTCAGGTGAATTCAGCCGCAGCCCCTTTACAGTTCTCAAGCAACTCGTTCTAAACTTTGTTGCGCTTACAATAACTCAGAAGTTGACAAATTAATCCCTTAAAATAACTCAGAATTTGACAATTTCATCCATATAAATGCACACTGGAATAAGAAAGCCATCCAGAATGGCATAGATGCAGACTGGCTGCCGCTGATTCTTTGCTGCTGTTTTCTCATGTTCCAGAGGCTGGAGGACTACTACAAGATCAGAATTACTTCGGCCTCATCGAAGGCCCGGCTAGATAGAAGAAAGAGGACGAGCTCATGTAGTCGGAGAAAGGAATTTTCGAATGGCTTGACAAGAACAAATAGTAAGTCATGGCCAAGAGATGGGTGCCGAAATTCTCAAGGGCTTCTTCCAGTTCTTGCTTTGGTTACTGTGCTTTAATTCCACGAAGCATGTTTTGCTTGAAGATGAATGTGTTTTTTTTAGTTAATGATTTATTTTGTGAAGTCTGGCTCGCTATCCACGAGTAGCAAACAGAAACAAGCTGCGGACAAGAACGTTGCATTACATATGTGGACAGAGAGATCTGAATCTGATTAGTGACCAGCCAACTTTTGGAAGATTCCCACCAAATATCCAGCATATTGTGCTTTGCTAATCTCCAATTCTCCAGGATCAGAAACGGTGTTGCCATGCACGTTAGAGAACACGTTCCGATCGTACCAGCATTCCATCTCTGTCTAGACCCACAGATCGACTGGCCGGGATCATGTGGTCTTTGTCTTGAGCAATCATGTTGTCAAGATATTAGTTGTTAACAATCTGAAAAACTGTTGGAGCAAGATGTCTGGGTGGTGTAGTTGGTTATCACGCTAGTCTCACACACTAGAGGTCCCCAGTTCGAACCTGGGCTCAGACATGTTGTTTCCTTTTTCTGCTGTACACTGTCAAAATTAGTTTATACTTGTCTGCATTATTTAGCGGAAACATTTCATTCTGTACCCCCTTCATTGCACATGTGGTTTCCTGCATCAAGAACTTCAATTTTCTGCCCTTTTGAAATCAAAGTCCTTCCCCTTTTGGCTGGAACATCTCATACAAAGAGTTTAATCCCACAAATGTTCACAAAGTTGGCTAGCACAACATTTGAAGACACAGCAAATGTTCACGGGATGGATCAAATCACATACGATTCACCCCCAAAAAAAAGCACAGCATTTAACATGCAGTTCACCTGTAACTCCAATCTTTTATCTTTAACCCCACATCACATTAGTTATCATCCACTGGTTGGCTGCCTAGAGCATCCAAACTTTGACTTAACTAGTTAACTGCACATGTTACCGAAAAGGAACACACAGATTTGTTGGCAATCAAGCATCCAGGCTGCATCCATCATGCTGGACAAGGTGATTAGCGGGCCACGTGAGACGAACACAGATCTAGATCCTGCTGCTTATGTCTTATGCTTCCATAGTCCCATGCGTGGATCACTTCGGATCCATATAAAACGGCCCTCATCGGCAAAGACAACTTGGAACGAGCACTGCACTAGTGCTTGGCGCATGCTGGTGACGGCTTCCACCCGGGACGGAAGCCGGTGACAATTGGCAGCGGCGGGTTTGACCACGGGGGAGTTTGTTAAGTTAGGTAAACTGCAAATGCCTTGTGTTGCATTGTGATGCAACGGATCCAACTAGTGCTTTGCATCATCCATCCAACGGTGGTGGTGGTGAATGCTAAGCACGGAATCGAAGCATCGCATTATTGCCCCCAGCATAATGGAGCGTGCAGTTGAGAGAGAGAGAGAGAGAGAACCTTCAAGCAAAGCACACAGGTACACAAGTACAACACGTAGTTCGTATCTAACAGCTGCTTTTCAAACAGAAGACTATTCGACTAACACTTGCTTAAAACTAGTGATCTTTTAAGGGCATGAAGTTAGGAGCACCCAACGGCAACGGAAGCAGAAGCTGTCAAGCAAATCCAAACATTTTTAGACGAGTTTAGGCTCTCCGCCGCAACGGTACAAAAAAGAGGGAAAGGAACTCCGAAATACGGAACAGCTCCGCGTCTCCGCCCCAAAGCCCGTGCGCGGCTACCGAACTGTCGGGCTGGATGGCACGCGGCCGTAAATACCGCCCACCCCCGCGCCCTCTTTCGTTCCGTGCCCCCCAACTCCACTTCCTCCCGGGACAAAAAAAAGGCCGGTGGGGAAAATGCTGCGAGGAAATAGAAACGATGGAAATGAATAATAGTAGCCTTCACGACTAAATCCACCGCTACCCCCACACCTCACCTCACCTCGCCGCGTCGCCGCCTCCTACTCCTCGGAGCCTCGGCTCGCCTGCTTCCACCAAACCCTAATCATTTGGGGGGCCGCCCGCCCGCCTCGATCTGCGCCGAGGTGCGATTGCTTGGGGGGCGGTGGTTGCGCTGCGCTGCGCGCGGTCCCGTGGCGGCGGTGGTGGTCGTCTGGCGCGGTGGGCCCGGCTCGGCGGCGGCGCGGCGTGAGGGAGGCGCGGGAGGAGGTGGCGTGGATTCGTGGCGGGAGATGAGGCGGAGGCTGGTCGAGACGGGGGCATCGCCGGCGGGGCGGTGAATGGAAGCAGCGGGGCGCGGCGGGGGCGAGCTTACATGGAGGCCAGGACCTCGCTCGGCGGCGGGCGCGGGAGTGTGCTTTGGCTCGTGAGCGTCGAGGTGAGCCGCTTCGATCCGGTGGGGGTTTGGTGGGTGCCCGGAGCGAGTAGCCGGGGTTGGTGGATTTGGGGCGAAATTCTCGGGGTTGGATGTTACTTTGGGCGGATTTAGTATGAATTGATGCGCATTTCGGGTTTTGGATGGCGATTTCAGAGATTTGGTTTGGCCTGGTGTAGGGTTTTACTGTTTTGCTGCGCACTTTTGGGGAAAGGAATGTTTCTTCCCGAGCTATTTTTGGGTGTTTTGAGTCGCAATTAAACTAGTGAAGCGGATAGATCAAAATTGGACACCTTATTGGGTGGATTAATTGCTGTTTACTCGTCGAATTTGCTAATATTTGAGTTCTTATGTGTTGTGGTTCTGCCATTAGAAGGAGCTGCATTTATCTTGGTATTGATAGTTGTTTCATTTCATATTTGCTCGTGCCGCAGATTGTGTTGATTCTAGTATGTACTCGAGGAGCTAGTGCTAATTCCGATGATGGCAAAGCATTGTCTCTGCCAGGTGCGGAAGCTGGAGAGAAGGATGTTTACCTTAGCCATTCGTGCATCCATGACGAGATACTACATCAGCGGCAACGAGCCGGGCGGAAGGAGTATTCTGTCATGCCACAAGTCTACCATGAGCCCCGAGAGAAAGTGGAGCGCCTAAGAGGAAGACACTTGTTGGGGGTGTCATCTTGGCGTGCTCCACAGAGAAATGTCAAGAGGCCAATACGGATATACCTCAATTATGATGCTGTTGGGCACTCGGCCGACCGGGATTGTAAAAATGTTGGTGACATCGTGAAGGTAGGTTTGTCGCATTAGTCTCTCATTGCGTCAGCAGCTTCTTTATTATCTAGCTAGTAATGTCGAGTTTGCTGTTTGTTTTGTTAGCTTGGTGAACCACCTCTACCATCATCACCAGGAACACCTGTCTGTGATCCTCACGGAGACCCACCATTGGTGGGAGATTGCTGGTACAATTGCACCTTTGAGGACATAGCCGGGGAGGACAAGAAGCAACGGCTTCGGAAGGTGCAGTTCTTGTGCTTTTGGTGGTTTCTGTATGCTACTTCAGTTTGAACTTTGATTGTGTCATGGCTTGAAAAACAATAAAGATAATCTGCTAACTAACTCCTCTGTGATAGAAGATATGGCAATGCTATTGCCATGTGTTATTGACATGTTGTTCTGTATGCTGAATTGAATCATTGGACAGGCACTGGGACAAACAGTAGAGTGGTTCAGAAAAGCTTTAGCTGTAGAACCTGTCAAGGGGAACCTGCGGCTCAGTGGGTACTCTGCTTGTGGTCAGGATGGAGGTGTACAGCTTCCCGTGCGTATGTTGAAGGTGATTTACCAATTACCATTATGATGAGGCATTTTGGTAGTATTTTCTTCCGATTCTCCATTGTCATACTAATTTGTCTTGAATTGCAGATGGTGTTGCCAATGCTGATTTAGTACTCTTAGTAACAACTAGACCGACAACAGGTAATACCCTTGCATGGGCTGTGGCCTGTGAACGTGACCAATGGGGTCGTGCAATTGCAGGTTTGTCAACCCCCTCACGTTTTCATACAAATATTTACAGGTGGGAGAGTTTGTAGTGTTATTCTGAACTAACATACATATGTTTTGCCTTTAGGACATGTTAATGTGGCCCCTCGTCATTTGACGGCTGAAGCAGAAACCTTACTTTCGCCACTTTGATACATGAGGTCATGCATGTTCTAGGCTTTGATCCTCACGCTTTCACACATTTTCGTGATGAAAGGAAAAGGAGGCGTGGTCAGGTACTCAGCAATGTCTTTCCTCAATTTATTGGTGTGATATATTTTCTTCTGCTTAATGGAGTTCCCAATGCTCAGAACCTGAGCTGATGATTGATTTATTATATTTTGGTTAGATCTAATATGTAAAACTTCTTTAAAGCTTTAAAGAGTTTTATGACTAAAGGCTAAAGCACTCAGCAATTCAATGGACATCATGTTTCTACACTTGTTGAAAAGGCTTATTTGGATTTTGGCAGTTACCATATGAGCCTAATATGACGAGTTGATGACTTATAGGATAAACCTGAGATCCCAATGCTCAGAACCTGGGCTGATGATTGCTTTATTATATTTGGGTTAGATCTAACATGTGAAATTGCTTTAAAGATTTAAAGAGTTTTATGATCATAATCACCCCACGACCCCGGATTGCCGTCCCGAATCGCGGGTCGCTGGCAATCTGGGTCACCACAGGGGACAACGCCATGTTGTGACCCTGAGAGGGGAGGAAAGGAGAGGGGAGGTGACGTGGGAGGAGCTAACCCCAGCTGGCGCCGTCGCTTCTCGTCGTCACCATTGCTCACCATCATCGTGGGTGGAGATCGAGGACAGCGGGTGATGGCTTCGAAGAGAGCAGGGGACAACCACACAGGAAGAGGATGGCGGACGGTGAGGCGACTCCGGTGACGGCGGACGGCGGCGGCTCACCCTCCATCTGTGTGGTTGTGTGTGTGGCGGCTGTGTGTGTGTTTGTGTGTAGTGGGAGAAGAGGGGAAACCCTAGTGCGTGTTTGTGTGTGTGTTTGTGTGTTATTGGACTGGTTCTAGTGGGCTGGCCGACCCACTCTCTTCTCCCTCCCATTTTTTCCTTTCTTTTCTTTTTCTTGTCCAGATAAACTTTGACCATTCCCCTAAAAATTATTTATATATTTCGAGTATATTATTTGTATTATATGATTTTAGTAATATATGTTTTGTATACATGGGTCATCGACCTTACCCGATGTATCGTACTGGGGTCATCGACCCATAATTTCTTGGGTCACGATCAACGTCCCAAATTGGCGTCCCGATGAGGTATACCCCCTGTCGCACCACACTTTTTGCAAGTGGCGTTCCTCGACTGCGACCAGGGATAGAAATCCCGGCACGGTTTTTGAAATCACAAATTCAAATTTTGAATTTTGAATTTCGTTGATTTTAAGCAAATTTAAACGAAATCCGACCGGTTTTTCGCGAAAACCACCGCCACGGTCGATTTGCCCGGTTTTTATCCTTGCCCGCGACCTCATTCCTCGACCCGATCGATCCAGGATCCTTGTGACTATGTTTATGACTAAAGCACTGAGCAATTCAATGGACATTAGGTTTGTATACTTGTTGAATAGGCTTATTTGGAAGTTACCACATGACCCTAGTATGTGGCTTATAGGATAAACCTGGGAAGGCTAATAGTTGGAGTTAAGTGAACAACTTTTGGGGCTTGTCTAGGAAGCAGTGTGCCTGTTGGGCGTATATGCTGTAAATCGCATGACCTGGCTTACGAGATAATGATAACCAACTATAAGTGTGGCGTAAGCTTTTGTGGCATATTGGGGAACCATCTTACTGTTGGCAAACCTCGGCATTTGCGGTAAAATATACCCCATTGATGCAATGGAATATTTGTTTATCCTTTCAAATTTCTGACAGCATGACTTTGAGACTTGTGCTAAAGCTTTATTTACGTGTGATCGGGTTGCATGACAGCAAATGCCGCACAGCCGAGCACACCTAGTGAAGTGTACGTAGGGTGACCTAATATTCATGACATAGGAATTAGCATGATAAAAGATAACATTGGTCCATGACATGATGAAAGAGGCAGTATATCAGTGAACAACTAGTACATGAGATACTAGACCACAAATGCAGACATGGACTTTACTTCTTACAACTAGAGTACCAGACACTCTAGCCCCTCCTTTATAGGCCAACTAGTACATGAGATACTAGAGCTCAAATCCAAAAGACAACTTCATAAAAATCTAGTACTCAACAGCTGTAAGGAAATAACTCTGAAATGGAAATAAATAGACTATCCTATTTAGGCTGTGGGCCCACACCTCAAAGGATGATCGAGGGTGTGCACTGTTGGACTTTGACAAGACCTGTTCGGTGGGTCTTGGCACTACCCTCCCCCTCCCTCCCTTTGTGCCCCCGCACCACCCCCTTTCTATTCTTTCCTTTTTTTTTCTTTGCTGGTTTGCACGTCAGCTCCAAAGGGGTCTGAATTCTCCTCCCAAAGAAATTCGGATTCTATTTTCCGTTTCTTCATTAAATTCACATGTAGATGGCAGCTCAAATCCAATACCTTTTATGATTCGGTTGATGGGCTGTAGAGACAGCTTGTTTTTGGGTGAAGATAGTGCAAATCCCACTTGGATTTGGCCCATGGACAGCCCAATTCCCACGTGTGGAGCTCATGCTGCACTTGGGCCTTGTGACCTGAGTAAACCGAGATCAACTTGGTGTGGTCTTTGAGCCGCGCAGCACTATATTCCGAGCCCATTTCGGTTTGACACAAGGACAGCTCGGTTTCAATTGTTTGACACTCCTCTTTCCATGAAGATAAATTTGAGTGGGCTTAACACTTCTTTCTTGCTAGACGAAGGATTCAGTTGAGACACTGTTGAAAATAATTGTCCCTGGCGTGGTCATATCATTAACTCCCAGAATTTTTAGAAAACCAGTTTTAGTATATTCATCAGTTGTTTTATGGAGAAAAAATAAATGGAAAGGAGCATACCATGCATACTTCTAGAGCCTGAGGGAAAAGGAGCTTTGGAAAGAATACACATCAACATAGGTTGTTCCATAATAATGCATCACTCACTGGATAACTAGTCGGTTTCTCTAGTCCAAAATATATTCTCCGCCCACTACATTGATTAGTAGGATAGCCTGAAACTATGTGGGGTACTTTCTTCATATCTTTTTTAATGATAGCTTCTCCCCTCTAGTTCAGGCCTTGCACACCATGGTCTCAATATCTATCTATTTCTCTGTGTCAGGTTACTGTTCAGGCTTTGGATGAAAAGCTTGGAAGAATGGTTACTCGTGTTGTCCTTCCTCGAGTTGTCATGCACTCTAGGCATCATTATGGAGTAAGTTGTAACTAAAGATCTGGTAGTTATGTTAAATCTTGAGTTGATCATGTGATTGCTGCTGTTTAGCGACTTACTCCATTTTTATGCTCCTAACTGTGAAGAAACTAAATTGGCCAATTTCTTTGTTGTGTTAGGCATTTTCCCATAACTTCACTGGGTTGGAATTGGAAGACGGTGGAGGCAGGGGTACGTCAGGTACATTCATAACATAAATCATAAATAGTTTGATATTTGTATTTACTGACATTTGTTAGTATTATTATTATACAAGTTCGATAATACCTCCAATTGTGTATCTTTCCTCCCTTTACTGACATTTGCCATTCTAACAGGTTCGCATTGGGAGAAAAGACTCTTAATGAATGAGATCATGACTGGGTCAGTGGATACAAGATCAGTGGTTTCAAAGATGACCTTAGCATTATTGGAGGACAGTGGATGGTATCAAGCTAATTATAGCATGGCTGAGCATTTAGATTGGGGTCGAAATCAGGGAACGGAGTTTGTTATCTCTCCCTGCAATTTGTGGAAAGGGCATACCGCTGCAACACAACTCAATTATCAGGATGCACATATAATAGGGAGGCAGAAGGTTACTGCCCTATAGTAAGCTATAGCGGGGACTTGCCCAAATGGGCTCAATATTTCCCTCAAGCTAATAAAGGTATGGCTATGATATATTGTGTGATGACGTAGCATAAAATATCCCTTCTCTAACATTGTACTGGGTGCTGAAATGATATGTTGGAACTTTTAAGGATTTAAGCTATCTATTTGATAGTTCTATTTTCTTTTAATCCCTACTAGTTCTTACACTCTTCTCTAGTTAAAAGCGGGCAGTGCAATTTTTCCCCATACTGGATGCATATCAAGTTATAAACTTTGGTTGGGTTGTGGAGAACAAGTTTGGTGGGTGTAGAATGTAGATCAAGGGGAAAGTTAAAGGGATGACATCACTTGTTTGTACGTGGTTAGTACACAGGAGCCCCCGTCCACAACCCATGCAACATGACCCTCTCTCAAATGTGTGCAAAGCTCAGCCTTTGCCTTTTGCTGCTGTTTGCCCAAAACTTTCCCAGTCATAGAGCAACTGAGCAAGTTGAATCACTTAATCCAACAGGTGATCTGATAAGCTCTAGTTGGATCGGTTTTGGAACCATCTCCGAGTTTAGTTAATCAAATAGACTTTCTGGAAATATCACTTTTCGTGTTTTATCCAGTCTTTTGCTCCTGTTGGCATTGCAATGGCTTTTCAAAAGCATTTTGATATTTCTACTTTTGGATGTATCAGTTAGTTGAAATCATCTTTTTTTTGGTTGCTGCTACAGCAAAATTTTATTAGAATTAGTAATATTCTCCTAACTAACTATATTCCACAGCACAACATAGCAACCACAAACTGACCCTTCATCCTTTCTGTTCCTCTCTTCTGATTCTCTTAAGTTCCATTGACTAGTTTCTGTATGTCAGCATGTTGCACTTAAAAGTTTTCTCCTATATTCCTACATGATACATAATTTTATGTATTCAGGTGGTCAGTCTTCATTAGCAGATTACTGCACATATTATGTTGCTTATTCGGATGGTTCATGCACTGATGTAAATAGTGCACGAGCGCCTGACAGAATGTTAGGTGAAGTGCGGGGAAGTAACTCACGGTGAGACTGAAGACAAAATTTGGATATAACCTTGTTTTAATACATCCCATTTCACAATTTTGATCATTTTTGAAAATTTCCTAACTAGCAGGTGTATGGCCTCAACGCTAGTGCGAACTGGGTTTGTCCGTGGATCTATGACCCAGGGAAATGGGTGTTATCAGCATCGCTGCACAAACAACTCCTTAGAGGTTACTACTGTTTCCTTTATTTTCTCACTTCGCACTAAGTTTGCTTTTCATACTTGGACCCCATTCTGTCCAGAAATTATTGTGTGTGCTGTGTTTTGTTTTTGTTCATGGTGTGGTGTCTCCCATTATTAGTAATTTTCATTATTACCACCATAAATATAAGTAAATATAATTGTAGGGTTATAAACTTATAACATATTTTCTCGATTTTTTGGGTGATTATTAAAGATGGCCATTTCAACAGTGCGAATAGTTCTAGTATTTTTAAAATTATGAATCATGCTTCTGTTGTCAAGTTTGAAATGCTGTCGAACTTTGACTAAGTTTGCCTTTTGCTGTGTTCTGAAAATTCGTACTGTTTAGGTTGCTGTTGATGGGATCTGGAAGTCATGTCCAGAATCTGGTGGGCCTGTTCAGTTTCCAGGGTTCAATGGTGAGTTTTGTTGTTGAAGTGTATTAGATAAAGTTCTCTCTTTTCTACTTCTTACACGAGTTAATTTTGTGCTGAAGGGGAGCTGATTTGCCCGGTATATCATGAGTTGTGTAACACTGTACCAGTCCCAGTGAGTGGCCAGTGTCCCAAGTCTTGCAGTTTTAATGGTGACTGCATTGATGGATCCTGCCACTGCTTCCCTGGGTTTCATGGTCACGACTGCAGCAGAAGTGAGTATATGGCTAAACACTATCCTTTAGTTTGTATTCAACCGACACTCGCGTTGGATGTGGATTTTTATATTTCCCAGTTATCAAGTTTTTCAGCGCTAAATTCTCTTAATCTTGTATCCTGAAAATGATTAATGAATAGGCTGGATGTTTACGTGTAATATTTTTACAGTCAAGTAATGTCTTCAAGTAATAATTTTGGGTGAAAAAAGTGGCATGTAGGTTCTGCTTCATGTATGTTGTCAATCAGGATAGATCAAATCATCAAATAGCCAACATGTACATTTCTTCCATAGTTTTCAATACTATAAAGAATCTGTTGGTTCTTGTGAAACCGGCGCCGTGAGTGCAGAGGACAATATATATTGTGGATTTGTGGTCCTTGCCTCCTTGGTCCCTTGAAACATTGGCAGGATTGTCTTCCTGATATATTGAAGTCTTCATTCTGTTATACCTCACAAATTTACTAACTAGTGGTTTGGTAAACAGGATCTTGCCCAGACAAGTGCAGTGGTCATGGTATATGCAAAGCTAATGGGATCTGTGAATGTGAAAGTGGCTGGACCGGGATTGATTGCTCAACAGGTGAAGCTTAATAACGACTGAAAGTTTCCACCGTATATGGGACACATCTATTACTGTTTGGAATTTTTGATTTTAAGCAAATTTAAACGAAATTCGACCGGTGAAACTTAAAAAGCACTGAAAGTTATCACACATCTATTACTGTTTGGATTTTGGTTGCCAGTTATCACATATTAGACTAATACATATGAATTTTGGGATGAAAAACATGCTTTGTGTTATCTGTAATGTTTGCATTCTCAGATATGATCAAGCATTGAAAACTCACAAATGGGTTGATTAGCTTGGGCCCTTGAGATTCACTATATGGTTCGCTCATTCATGCAAGCAAGAAGTAATATCCTGTTTTCCTTTTATGCAGCGGTTTGTGATGAGCAGTGTAGTTTGCATGGAGGGTTTGTGATAATGGTAAATGTGAGTTTCGATGTTCAGATTATGCGGGCTACACTTGTCAGAAGGGTTCCACAATACTGCCCAGCCTATCAATGTGTCATGATGTACTGGTTAGAGATGCTGACGGGCAGCATTGTGCACCAAGCGAACTCAGTATACTACAACAGCTCGAAGCAGTAGTTCTTGTGCCAAATTACAATAGGTTGATGCCAAGTGGGCGGACCTTCCTTAACTTCTTCAATAATGCCAATTGTGCAGCAGCTGCAAAGCGGCTGGCCTGCTGGGTACTGCACCCTTCGACCATTTCTCAAATATTTATGTCATGAACTCCTGTTTTTCTTAAATATTTTAACTTCAGCTTGCATACTCATAAGATTAAGTTGGATGCTTATTGCTGCTTTAAACAAGCATAATAGATTAAGGAGCACAGCTTACATTAAATGGAACAATAAGTGCCACTTTGGAGAGGCGCATATACATAAATGGATAGTACCATGTACTTTATGTCAACTACTGCTGCTATTTAATCTAATTGTCAGTTTGATTGTCCTTGTCCTCGTTCGTTATTTAGCCTTGTAGTTTTGTACTGTTTTAAGAGGGAATGAATAAACTCATGCTTACTAAACTCCTTCTATCAGATCTCAATTCAAAGGTGCGATGAGGATGGGGACAACAGGCTTCGGGTATGCTACTCTGCATGTGAGTTGTACAATACGGCATGTGGAGCAGGTCTTGATTGCTCGGACCAGACCCTTTTTAGCAAGAGGGAAGAAGAGGAGAAGGGTGTTCCATGCACAGGATATGGCGAGAAGAAGTCTTTCTGGCTATAACATTCCCAAGAGCTTCCCTTGTAACTTTGGCTGAAGCTCAGAGATTGTGTAAATTATAAATGGCAATGCCCTTTCCATATTCATCTTCCTTTTAGCCACTACTTCCCAATTGTAGGATACGGAAAGTAGAGGTCCATTTCAACTACCTAGGCACCTGAAGATGGGTGCCTGGTGTATAATCAGTGTTGGGGCCGGGTGGGCTCTTTGTTTAGAAGGTTAGTCTGACACACTGACTGAAAGCTGGAGGTGGATGGTAGATTTTTCTTTTTCAGAAATAGTGAAGGGAATGTAAAGGTTAGTGTGTGCTGTAATCCATGTTACAGTCTTAACAGAGCATTTCAATGAGAGCCCGTGTTGTCTTGTGTGTTTAGGGGTGTATGTTTCATGATCCCAACGCGGGCTTTTCTTTTCCTGTCAAAGTTAATTCACCAAATATTCATATTACGGCGAGCTGAAGTGCACGGTGGGTTGGGAACTTGGATTGATGTGTGATTGTGTTGTGTTGCTATATTTTGTTGAGGAAGGTGATGAGTTACATGAGTATGGATATTTCTATTGTTTTGCGAAGGTTGGAAGCTGATGATTGTTTTGAATGATGGGTATGGACCTTTTCATGGGACATCAGCTATTGCAATTTGCAATTACAAGGCCAGTCCACATTTGTGTGTGTGCGAGTACTCAAGCGTGCAGGTTGGTAGGTTTGCTGCAATGAGAACCCATGCATATTTCTCGTTTAAAATCGTAACTGGACTAACAAACCCTGTATTCATGAGATTAGATTCTGCGCGCCTTCTCGTCCTCATCCGAGACACCACCGTCCTCCCATGGTGATCGAGCTGCAGCCTTTCCTCCAACGCTAAAAAAAGGCGAACGATTCGATGCAATGGCCGGCATGTCGACACCGGCTGCTCTGCGGGAGCACTGCGCATTGAGCCGTTTCGTGGCCGTCGCCGTCGTCTGCCTCCACGTCGTGGTTGGCACGTACGTGCTATCTTGTCCAGCCGTCGATGACGGCGAGACGGAGCAGAAGTTCTTCAACATATGGCGCCGTACATCAGCGGTAGGTAGTACTCCATCTTTGGAGATCGACTAACTCGATCCTTCGGAATTAAGCCTGCGCTGATCCTGAGCGTGCTGAACAAGGCGTACGCCGACGAGGAGGACGGCTTGCTCGATCTTTTCCTCCAGGGCCCGAGGGAAGGGGAGGGCACCGATCAGCTCATCGAACACGTCCTCCTCGTGGCCATGGACCGGACGGCCTTCTGCCGGTGCAGGAGCCTCGGCGGCGTCCGGGCTACCAGCTCCCGGCCGCCGTGAACGGCACCGACCTCTCGTCGGAGCAGCTCTACATGTCGGACGGGTTCATACGCATGATGTGGCAGCGCATTCGCCTCCTCGGCGACGTCCTCAACCACGGCTACAGCTTCATATTCACCGTATGTTCTTCATATACACTTGCCTTGACATAAGATGCCGAGATGGTGTATGATGATTCTTACTTTTCGATGCGTTAATTCGTAAGGATTTGGATGTGATGTGGCTGAGGAACCCCTTCCCGAGGTTGAACCTCGCCGAGGAGGAAGACCTCCTGATCAGCTCCGACCAGTTCAACGGCCGGCCGCACGACTACGTCGGCAACGAGCTGAACACGGGGTTCTTCTTCGTGGCCTCGAACAACCGGACGGTGGCGCTGTTCGACGAGTGGCACGCGGGGCGGGACTGGTCGGCGGGCATGAAGGAGCAGGACGTGCTGAGCCGGATGAAGCGGCGCGGCGCGTTCCGCCGGCTCGGCGTGAGGGCACGCGTCCTGGACACGGCGCGCTTCAGCGGCTTCTGCCAGGACAGCCGGGAAGCCAGGGCGGTGGCCACCGTGCACGCCAACTGCTGCCGGACGATGCGGACCAAGGTCGCCGATCTGAAGGCCGTCCTCGGCGTCGCCAGGCGGCCCAACGGGACGGGGAGCTGAGTTGGCCGGCGCACTCGGAGTGCGCTAAATCATGGAGGTGAGACGAGGTCACGAGGAAGCCTTCTTTGGAGGCCCTGCCCTGTGGTTTGGTCTAGTTGCTGCTGATTGTATGATCTATCTAATGATCACTTGTTTTTGTTAACCCATTAATCTATCTAATGATCAAAATAGCTGTTCTGATCTGTGAATTGCTCAGTGAACTTCCATTGACTGTTTGGGAATGGGATGGTTCCATGCTTTGGAATGTTGTTACTTGCTTCAGACTTACCATTCAATTGCAAAAAGACCTTTTGCACCTCAAATTTACAGTGTGCTCGTGAGTCGTGAGCATGGCTCACCCTACATTAAGCTGTACAAGCTTCGTATAACAAGGCTCACACGAACAAAGGATTTTATCCCAAGTGATGGAGCAATATGAAAGTAGGATTTTGGTCCAACTGATGGAGCAATATGAAAGTAGGATACCAGAAATAAAAAAAAACAGAGAAAAATGAAATTTTATTACAACTAGGTGACATATCAGGATTGGACTAGTACTTATTATACACAGGGAACCCTGCTGTCCTGCATTCCTCGAACTTACTATATATAGGGAATCCTGCATTTGAGCTCTATCCAACAACCAACACACCGGGTGGTATTTATACGGACGAAAATACTTCTGTGGCATCAATTTTAAGGGCCAGAAAGTTATAACAGCTGATACAACTGTTCTTCATACCAATGATTACAGCAATTTTTTTCCATCAGACTGTAAATCCCAGCACAAGAATAGTACCTCGTGATAGTATGGTGCCTAAAGCGTTACATTCTTATCTACTGTACAAGCATCGCTTGTGCAATGGTTCTAGTAACCCTTGCCAAGGCATCAGCCATTATGCCCTGACCAACTCTGCCGAAAATTTACGCAACCTGCAAAACTTCTTGACGCTTGATCTCAAATACCTTCTGTAGAGCATCCTCAACAACCTGTATAAGCAGAAAGTAAGCATCATGGTTATGCAGTTTTACTTCTATCCAATGTGCACAATATTGCACTAGTACAAACAGGCTACATACAAAAGAAGCACCAAAACCAAGCTACATTACCTTGTCAGGAGTTGAGGCACCAGAAGTAATTCCAATTGTGATAAGCCCTTCTGGTAACCAGTTTTCTTTCTCAACAAGCTCGCCATGCTGTTAAATAATCCAACTCAGTCAGAATGTTTCTACACTTTCAATTGTAATATCACTTTATTTCAATTTCCTGTTTATTTGTTGCTAAAACCTCCTTAGAAATTCTATTCTTTGGTAAGATTTACTAACATTTTCTGGAAAAAACACTTTATTCTCGAAGAGAGAAAGAAATACATCTGAGGGTATTAGAAAGTACATTTAGCTTGTAGCTGATCCTGTTTCCTGGTCCAATCCTTTGTTCACTGTCAATCCAGTAAGACGGAATTCCACTGAGTTCTCCAATTTCTTGCAAATGTGAGGTGTTACTGGAGTTCCATCCTCCAACAACAAGAATAAGGTCAACTTTCTCCTTCACTAGTTGATACATTGCATCTTGTCTTTCCTGAGGTATGAAAGTTGAAGGGTGTCATAAATATGGTCTATGTTCAAAGTGAGTGTATGTCCTAAAAAACATTTTTTTCATAATTCATAGACATTAAAAAAGTAAAAATAGATTAATAAAATAACTATGATCCATCCAAAATAGGCAGAAAGTAAGTTTGATGTGTGCTTTGATGGGGCTACATATGCATGTGGATTGAATTGGAGCCATAAATGATTGCCATAGAAATCACTAACTCTATATTTCCCTTTGGTACAACTATACAGTCAAGAATAAGCAAATATCGCACCATTTATAAAAGAACAACTTTTAGCTGCACAGACAGATTAAAGAATGAGATACTATAAGATTGCCCTCTACCCTTATTGAATTTATCTCATGTAGAGTATTAATGGGGTAGGTGGTGGTCGAGTGAATTATTGTGATTGTTTGTTCCAAGCAATCTATGCCATCGTGTAGTGGGGTGTGCATTAAACACGAAGAAGTTACTAAAATGTGAGCACGAATTGTCTCGAAACATTAGAACATCATTCTTTTAGGTAAAATTCTTTCTAAAACATCTTTATTTTAATGAAGGTAAGGAGTAAAGATATTGTAGAAACAATCCATTTTAAAATACATCCAGAAAACATAGGTTTATGATAAATTCACATGTAGGGCTTTAAAAGGGGAAGATTCAGCTAGTCCAGTAGGGACACAAGACTTCTGTAAAATTAAAGGATAAGTTCAAAAGAAAATTTACCTGTGTGGCATCACAAATAGTGTTGAAGGCAATGAAGTGGTCATTGACATTCTCAACTCCGTACTTACGCATCATAGTCTTTTCAACAAGTTTTCCTGTTAATTATGTAGCATTATAGTCAAATTGGTATTAGTGAAAAAGTAAAATTGTACTCTATAAAATCACACAGCCATAAAAGTAATAACAACTGCTAGTATAACGCACCAATTTCTTCAGTTTCTCCTTTAAGCATCGTTGTTTGATTTGCAATTCCTACTTTCTCTAAGTCAACATCAGGATCGAATCCCGGAGAAACCGCAGTTTTGAATTTCTGCAATTATGGATCAAACAGTTCCATTAGACACTAGTCATTTCTTTCCACATGTCAGCGAAAGGATAATCTGAGTAAAATCCTTACCTCAAGGAACTCCTCTTTTGTTGAGCTAGACCCATCAAGTTGGCCACCAAGTATATAATCACACACGTACATTGTCTGTTACGATTGATAACATTTTGTTATCTTTAGCCATAAAATGTATTCAACGTGAAGTCCAAAACAATAGCAAAATATAAATGCATCAAAATGTACCTCTGCTATATTCTTCACAATGATGTACTTTCCTGCAAAAGAAGCAGTGGCAACCGTCTCTTCATGGGCATATTTTCCATGAATAATAGAAGTATAGTCACCCTTCTTATGCTTTTCGACCATGTTCCACACCTATATTTAATTATGGAGCACATCAGCCTGATATAATTTTTGACTTTTGAGAAACAGAGAGTGGAATAGTAAGAAAGAAAAGGGGATCTCCAAAATGGAAATATACCTTTGAAACCCAAGGGCACGTTGTATCAACTATCTGCACTTTCTTCTCATTTAGTGTGTACATCTCCTCAACAGCAGCTCCAAATGCAGGCAATACGACAACATCGCCTTGTTCAACAACATCAAAATCCTTAATACCAGCGTCAACAGGGATATTTTTGACGCCCATCTCGTCCAATCTCTGCATGCACAATGACAAGAATTTAACTCTCAAGTCAAATCCAGAGCCCTTCAGACAGACATGCCACAAAATAAACACACTAGACATGGAAAATATGTTTTTTTGCTTTGAAGATTACAACAGGAATACTCTAGGCCCAAGAAAAACAGAAGTTAATCGTTTGAGCAACTGAGGGGCTAAAAGCCTAAAACACATACGAATCTGGTATCGATTCTGTAGTATGAACACTTTTATCACTAGATTTTTACTTCCTGTCGCTCAATTTGCCAAAACTTCATATATGTATCTCATAGACAACAAGCTCTGATTCTTCCAAAGAGCCATCCATGAATGGGACAGTTAGCCCCACGAGCTGCACATGGCGATGTCAAATCAAACAAAATCGATTGTGGGAACAGTAGTACCTTGTTGACGGTGGGGTTGTGGATGATCTCGTTGGTGAGCCAGATGCGTTCCTCGGGGAACTGCTTGCGCGCCTCGTAGGCGATCTGCACGGCGCGTTCGACGCCCCAGCAGAAGCCGTAGGCCTCCGCCAGCTTCACGGTGACCAGCCCCCACGTGTACTCGTTCCCGTTCTCCTTGAGCGTCTTTATCACATCGCCTGTACGCGCCCAAGGGCAAATGTCCCCCCATCAATTAGAGACAATTCTGAATGAATCAGCCTGCAATTAGCTGCTGCTACTGGTTTGTTTGCGCTTACTGGTGTATTCTTGGCTCATGAGCTCGAGGGTCTCCTTCTTGTGGCCGAAGCCCTTGCGGTTGTAGTTGTCGCTGCGGGTGAGGTTGTGGCGGAAGGCCTTCTTGTCGAAGTCGGGGTCGAGGGAGGCGGACGCGGACGCGGCCGCCGCGGGGGGTGAGGAGTCGCAGCGGACGGAGGAGGGCGAGCGCCGGCCGCGGCGGCGCGGGGGAGGAGGAGGAGGCGGCCGCTGGGGAGAGGAGGGCGGAGCGGAGCTGCGTGGTGATGGTCGCCATCGTCGTGGACCTCGTGTTCGTGGTGGTGGAGCCGGAAGTGGGCGTGTGGAGTTGCGGGGTGGAGTGGGCGGACGCCGAGTGCCGAATGGGCTGCTTTCTTTGGTTCCCTCTTGCTATAATCATCTTATCCCTGCACCTCATGTTTTGTTTTGTGGAAATTTGTGGACACCGCCTTACACTTTCTGAGTATCACAATTGGAAACATTTTCCAATCTATCAGAGAAAATTCAAACTTCTTTCGTACCCAACCGTTCCGTTTTTCTTCACTATCAGACATCTGACTAGGTCATAGCTCCTCTAATTTCACTCATGCCTAGCGTGATTGGTCACGTCCTCTTTCAGTTTAGGAGAAACCCAAAAACCCAATGGGTATTTTGTTAAAAAGTTAACAACCTTACGACCGTCAAGGTCTATTAACCTAACGGAAGTGGCAAAAGAGAGTACCACCCTAATAGATTAGTGGAAAATAAAAGGGTGGCCAAGCCCTCTCTCTCTCTCTCTCTCTCTCTCTCTCTCTCCGCGCCCTGATTCTGTCGCTAGCAAATCCTGGCTCCGGGAGCCCCCGGTTGCTGTCCTCTTGCGCCGGCCGGGAGGCGACGCTCAGCAGTCAGCATCGGGTGGCGAAAATCTCCCGAACGATCGAAATAAGCGAGCACCACGTTTTTCTGACCGCCCAAATTCTGAGGACCCAAGTGGTCGTCCGTTAGCACATGCACTGCACAACCCCTTGCTGGTGGTGTTGTTGTTTTTCACCATCACGAATTGTATCTGAATTTTTGAGGGCGGTGAAAGAGAGATGGCACCACGGCCAAGCTACTGCTGACACGTTTACGGGAGCACTCGACCGACGCGCGCTGTTGCCGCGGAAGCCAGCGCGCGAGCACAAGTTGCTGTTGGGGTTTTCTACTTCTCTGGACGTCGTTTGTTGCTGCCATGTTCTTCATTCCAACGTGCATGGGCCATGGATGGGCGTTTCATCGGATGGGTTTAAGCGGAAATCTGGTGATTTCGGTAATCTCTCGCGTTAATTGGAGTGCAGGGTAGCAAGGTACGGTGCGATTGCTAGACAGGCAGCAGCCAGGTTCCTTCCTTCCTAGCTTCCTATGCCGATGCTTGTGGTCAACCCATGCATGCGACAGTACTCCCAGTCCCAGGCATGAATGCACTGTACCAGAATGGTCTACATGTGCGTAGAAAGCGAGTAATTAGTCTGAAGTCGCGCAACACGTGAAACGGACTACATCACACGTGCATAGAAAATGGATGCTGAAACTGAGTAGCTAGTAACATATGATGTTGACCGCCTTCTGTGTTCTAAAAGTTCCTACACACGAGTACATGGCAAATTTTAACGCTTCATCGGATGCAGTGGTAGCAGCAGCAGTAGCAGAAGTATGCAGCAGCAGCAGCAGCTCAGAGCTGCATGCCTGCGTAGTACGATTTTCTCCCCCAAAACGTGAGAGGAGACTATACGGGCTTGGTTTGGTTTGGTCGGTTCAGTTTTTTATTTGATTCTTTTTTCTTCGTTGAGCGAGGTTAGCTGGCCCAGGTTTTGCACATGTCGAGTGCTTTCCACGGCAGGACTTGCACGCTGGAGAAGCGCGATTTCGTCCTGATCAACATTTGATTGCGTCCTTCACGTGACCTCCCTTCCCTTCCAATCAACGATTTCAGGCTGTACTTCAGTCGCAGTCGTGAACTGAAGGAAGGAGAAGGAGGCCGAGGTTGGATCGTTAGATTATTCCTTCTCTGTAAACCTTGTATTACAACCCCCCCTTTTTTTTTTTTCGGAGGAGGATTGCAAGTCGCAAGCTTGTTATGTTAGTGTATATAGCGTATAGTGTACGGCCATCAAATTAACAAATGCAACTAATTTTTCTTTTTTTAAAAAAATGCCAAATGCGAGTAATATGCCCAGCCTTACTTGAGGCCTGTTTGCTTTAGCTTGGGCTTGTCAGCTGGCCGAAACCACCGTTGTCTCAATTGATAGCCATGATCCATGGTCTCAGTCGGACGCCCATCGGCCACTGGCCACAGCGGACCGAATGCCAATCTATATAAAAACCATGGTCTCAGTCGAACGCCCATCGATCGGCCGCTGGCCACAGTGAACCGAATGCCAATCTAAAAAAAAACGAGTGCCTGCCGTCGGCCCACGGCTCAGCTTTGTATAGAGTGCCGTGCCGAAGAATCCGCGCGCGCGCGCAGGCACGCGGTGCGGCCGGTGCCAAAGCGCCGACCAGATGGCATGGCTGGTGATGGTATATGGCTGCCGATTTGGGATGCCATGTCAGCTGAAAACAAGTGATGGGGGTGTCAACGTGGCAAAAAACACGATTGGAACCTGCCTTAAGGGTGGAAATTGAACGGTTTTGACATTCGAGGCGAGTTGGTTATCTAGTTTCGTAGTGGAAGATTGATTTTTAGACAAATATGATAGTTCAAGGGTCAAATGAAGTACTTATTCCAAGATTTAAACTAACAACAAAACATGGTTCAATAAAAAAAAAACAGGGATCAAAACAGTGGCACATCTAGAAGAAAAACAACCAGTTATCTCCATACATATCATCACATGTGTATAGAGTCATTGAGTTTATGTTATGAGGTATACACCTATGTATACAAAGACTTTGATAAGGTAAAATAAAATCGGACCCGGTATCCTGTGCACTCCCAAGCCTCACCAGGATCTGCCCATGGATCCAACCATGATAGAAAAACATCTCCTTGTTGTGCTTGCTCAGTTGAGCTCGTGCCCGCCAGCGTCTCCTCTAATGCTTTGGCGCTAGGGGTGAAAACGAATCAGATAGTTTCCGACCGATTCCAACGAAAACGGATTCGGATTTTCTCGGATTGGATTTTTCTCATATCGGTAACGAATACATGTTTTTATTTATAAGAAACGAATATGATACAATAGCCCTGTTATCCGTCGAAATACGGATTATCCGGATAACACAAATCAAATAGCCTTTTAGAAAATAACAAATAGAGTAAAAAATTCTAGAAAAAAATCAAATAAACTTCTTGAATTATTTTAAACTTAATAAAATTAATTACAACTTAAAGTTGGTTTTTATTTTTGCACATAAATTATTTTTAATTCAAGAAATATGAAAACCTTTTAAAATCTTGAAAATTCAAGAAATTAATCAAAATTTCCTTTTTCACTTTAGAAATCAAATAAAATCCCAGAAAACTCAATAAATTTTATTTTTGACATTAAAAACTAGGAAATTAAATAATTGACTCTATATTATTATTATTTTTTGTTGGACCGTAAAAAAGCGATTAGAGAGGGGGTGAATAGTTTCATAAAGATTGGAGTTGAGAATCAAAAGTTTCACCTAATTGCAACTTCATCGGTGATTTTATCGTTGTAGATCGGTTACGAGTCGGTACGGTCGGATCGCTCATCATCACCGGCCGACCGATTTTGAGCGGTCCGACCGCCAAAGACAACGCCGGCCGATCGCTTGGCGCAATCGGTCCGACCGGTTGAGTATAACGATCGATCACTTTGTCTTTGTGAGTCTTGGTAATCTTAGTTGATTTTGTTATATTGCTTAGGGTTTAATTGGATTCAATACTAGTCTTCTGCATCTTGGTATATTGATCTTCATAGCTTCCTAATAGCTCTTGGAGTTAATTTGTATTGAGTTCATAATTTGTGAAAAAGTGGCGTGCTCCTATTCACCCCCTCTAGTCGCCTTTACGGTCCAACAAGTGGTATCGAGCACAGTTAGTTCAATCTTGATCTTAACCGGTCACCGAACTTTGGCGATGGATAAGTTTTCTACTAAACCGCATATCTTCGATGGGCACGACTATGCCTATTGGAAGAATCGTATGCGCGTCTTTCTTGAGAGCGAGGACAAGCTATTTGGGATGTTGTTAGAGCCCACTGGTTATTCCCGAAATTGCTACACTCGCTTCGCAATTCTTTTGGCTAACAACAATAAGGCTAAGAATCTTTTATATGGTGCACTTGGTAGACAAGAATATGATAGAATTTGCAATCTTTCAATCTGCGCATGAAATTTGGAACACTCTCGAAACATATCATGAGGGTTCGTCCCAAATCAAAAGGTGCGCCAAACTGCTTACAAGCGTGAGTACAATAAATTCGAGATGCGTCTGGAGAGAGCATCGATGACATTTTCGATCGCTTTAATAAAGTAATTAATCAAATGAAAGTGTTGATATTGAATATTCTCAATCTGAAAATGCCACCCATCTCTTGGCCGCAATCAACACCAAGGAGTGGGAGATGAAAGCTCTTGCTATAGAAGAAAATGTTGATCTTTCAAGTCTTACTTTAGAATTGCTTTATAGTAAACTCAAGACTCATGAAATTAAAAGAGTTGATCATCCTAAGAAAGATAATTTAGCTTTGGTAGCAGATCCTCTCAAAAGGCTTTTGATGACTCTTGTGAATCTTCTTACGGATTTTCATTTGCTGTTTATCTGCTATTCATGAAGAGGAGCTTGAAAGTATTCTCAAAACAGAGTTAGCTCTTCTAGCTAAGAAATTCACACGGGCCTACAATAATGTGAGAAACAAAAGAGAGGTGGTCCAGTAACATGCTATGAATGTGGTGAGCTCAATCATATCTGGCAAATTGCCCCAAGTGAAAGGTAAGAGCAATCATAAGGAAGGAAAGCCACTTGGAAGAAGCCTCCTTTCAACAAATCAAGGTATGAGGCAAATAAGCTTGTGAAGGTGCCACCGGTCCTTGCCGCTTTGAGGATCAATCCTTGAGCGATGTGGATACCGGGAGTGAGGAGGACAAGGAGGAGGAGATCCTCAAGGTAAAAAGAAAGGAAGGCCAAAGATTTCAACGGCATGTGCTTCATGGTCGACACGGACGACATTGATGATAATGAGGTATCTTTTTCTTATGATGAGCTTTACGCTAAATATGATTCTATAGTTGAGCAATTGCTTAGTCAAGATGAAGCGCTTGAATTTGTTATGACAAAAATAAGAAATTAGAGTCAAAAATTAGCAAACCAAAGTAGAGCTTAAAGCTGCTAAGACTCTTGAACTGATGAATGTTTATCTTGTCATGCTATGCATTCAAATTACCAAGTTACAATCTGCTCATAATATTTGTGTACAACAACTTGAGAATGCTAAATCTGAACTAAATGAAATTAAAAGTGTTCCTTGTGAAAATGTTTAGAATCTAGTAAATTGATTGCTTTTGATGTTTTTGATTCTAGCCCTTGCACTTCATGCTTAGAAAAGAACGTGAAATCAAAGATATCTTAGAAGTCGCTAGAGTCAAATATGCTAAGCTTAAGGACAATATTGAAAATACTACTTGTGCTTCATGTTCCACTCTTAAGCTTGAAATTGCTTTGTATAAGGAAAATCTATGAATAAAACTTGTGATTCTTGTGTCAACTTGAGAAAAGAAAATGCTTACCTTCATGATACATTAGAGAAATTTTCTAAAGGTAAGAAACAATTAAACATGATTCTTGACAAGTCTAAAACTCCTTATAAGAAGCAAGGTTTAGGATTCAATTCTTTTCAAGACAATTCGAACCCAAAAGTCATTCAAGTCTTGGAAAAGGGTTTAATTGAATTCAAAACCCAACCTGCAAAAACATCTTTTAAATCTGCGAGTTTTGCCCAACCTTGTATTAATTCAAATGGTGCTTCTTCTAGTGGTACCAAGTACCATTGCACTTATTGCAAAAAGGTGGACATTTGATTGAATCTTTGTTGGCGAGGTTGAAAAATGATAGGAAAAATTTTGATAGAATTTCATTCATGCAACCTAGAGCTTCTATGAGACATGGTAACACTGAAAAGAATAAACCTGGATTAGGATTTTTATCTCATGCAAATCATTATGTTTCTAGACATCCTAATTCTAATGTGTATCGATCAAGGTCGACCATTGTGCTCACCGGTCGACCGTTTTGGTCACCGATCGACCGCCAAAGACAAAGCCGTCGAGACCGCCCATGGACGATTCAAGTCTCATTTTAATTTGAACATTGCTCATAACCAAATGTTAAATGAAATCAAGGATAGTACTTACGGTTTGTATACTCCTTGCGGACGTGTGTCTCAAGATCTTGATTCCTAAATCTTGTTTATCTAATCCCGATATTGAGACACATCGTTCTTTGCTCCTTGATTTTTAGGATTACCGCGGAAAGGGAAGAACACGTGGTTCGTTGACTCGGATGTTCACGCCACATGACCGGAACTCAAAATGGTTCACCTCTTTCACGCGAGCAACGGTGATGACTTCATCACTTTTGGAGATGATACACAAGGCGAATTGAAGGAACAGGATCAATTAGGGTAAACAACAAATTCATTCTAAAGGATGTCGCTCTTGTGGACAAGCTTAGGTATAATCTCCTTCTGTTTCTCGACTTCTTGATGATGGGTATGAGACTGCTTTTAAGAAAAATGCTTGTCGTGTGCTTGATTCTCTTGGTGAGCTTGTGTTTGGAATCTCTAGAGTTGGTAGAATTTTGGAGTGACTTTTCGAATCTCTTCTTGGATCTCTTAAATGTTTGCTTACATCTTCTTCGATTTTTGGCTTTGGCATCGACGTTTGGGGCACATTGGTTTTGATCATTTGACGCGAGTTAGCAACCTTGATCTCATGAGAGGTTTGCCTAAGCTCAAAGTCACAAAGATGTTGTATGTGCGCCTTGTAGGCATGGCAAACAAGTTGCTGGCCTCACACCCTTCTGTGACTATGGTTATGGCTGACGGACCAGGACAGTTGCTTCATATGGATACTGTTGGTCCTGCTAGAGTCCGGTCAGTTGGTGGAAAATGGTATATTCTAGTCATAGTCGATGATCTTTCAAGATATACTTGGGTATTCTTTCTTACTTCAAAGGATGAAGCTTTTGGTTATTTTCATGATCTTGTTCTTCGTTTGGCTTGAGCTTCTGGTGCTTTGAGAGCGATTCGCAGTGATAATGGCACGGAGTTCAAAATGCCTCTTTGCTTCTTTTTGTCTTGGCGTGGTATTGAGCATCAGTTCTCCTCTCCACACGTCCCTCAACAAAATGGCGTGGTGGAAAGGAAGAATAGGACCTTGGTCGAAATGGCTAGGACGATGCTAGATGAGTATAGCACACCTAGGAGATTTTGGGCCGAAGCTATTGCTACTGCTTGCCATATTGCCAATCGTGTCTTTTTGAGACCTTCTTTAGGCAAGACTCCTTATGAGCTTCGTTTTGGTAGAAAACCCTCTGTTTCGCATTTTCGAGTTTTGGATCAAAATGTTTTATTCTTAAGACAGCAATTTAGATAAATTTGAATCAAGAACTTTTGATGGGGTATTTTGGGTTATCTGCTCATTCGAGGGGTTTTGAGTTTTAATCTGAGACTAACATTATTCAGAGACTTGTAATGTTACTTTTGATGAGACTAGCCCCGAGCTAGATCAATTGCTCTGAGATGATTTACAGTGACAGAGAGTATTTTTGTGGAGGAAGATGAGGACGGCTAATGTCATTCCTCATCTGCTGCTGCTAGAAGCGCCCATATTGATACAAGAACACCTTACGTCTACTTCACCTTCATTGAGGCTCTGTGCATCATCATCATCGCTGATACTGCGGAGGTCGAAGAAACGACATCTCACCCGGCGCTCCACTTCGCATTCAGAGACGGATCCTCCGGAGCGGATAATAGGTAATCTACATGAGCGAGTCACTCGCTCCAGTATAATGATCCAAATCTCTACTCTCATTCGGCTTTTGTTGCTTCTTTTGAACCCGCGATATATCACATGCTTTATCGATTCTAGTGGGTAAATGCCATGCATGAGGAGTTAGAGAATTTTGAAAGAAACAAAGTTTGGAACCTAGTAGAACCTCCTAGTGGTCATAATGTTATAGGAACCCGTTGGGTGTTTAAGAATAAACAAGGTGAGGATGGTTACGTGGTTAGAAATAAGGCAGTTGGTAGCTCGGGGTTTCACCAAGTTGAGGGGTTAGATTTTGATGAGACATTTGCTCTGTTGCTAGACTAGAAGCCATTCGCATTCTGGCTTGCATTTGCTGCATCAAAAGGTTTTAAATTATATCGGATGGATGTTAAAGGGGCTTTTTAAATGGTTTCATAGATGAGGAAGTGTATGTTAAGCAACCCCCTGGTTTTGAGGATCCTAAATATCCAAATCGTGTTTTCAAGCTATCTAAAGCATTGTATGGTCTTAAACAAGCCCCTAGAGCCCAGTATGATAGACTTAAGACCTTCTTGCTTAAAAATAATTTTGAGATGGGTAAAGTGGATAAAACCCTATTCATTCTTAGACGTGACAATGACTTCACTTGCTCAAATTTATGTGGATGATATTATCTTTGGTGGTTCCTCTAATGCTCTTGTTTCCAGCTTTTCTGACACTATGTCTAGGGAATTTGAGATGAGTATGATGGGAGAGCTTAATTACTTTTTGGGACTTCAAATCAAACAATGCAAGGAAGGAACTTTCATCCATCAGACGAAGTACACTAAAGATCTTCTCAAACGCTTCAACATGGGTGATTGCAAGCCAATTTCCACTCCCATGGCAACTTCGATCGCTTTTGGATCCGGATGAGGAAGGAGAAGTCGTGGATCAACGCGAGTACCGCAAAGATGATCGGCTCCTTCAGATTTGACGGCCTCGAGACCGGACATTCACTTCACGGTATGCCTTTGTGCAAGATTTCAGCGTCTCGAGAACTTCCCATCGCCAAGCCGTTAAGCGCATATTCGGTATTTACACTCTACCCTCTTATATGGCATCCGGTATTCTGCTCTTGACTTTGTCCATTAGAGGTTTTTCGATTCGATTTTGCGGTCATCGGTTAGATAGGAAGAGTACCTCGTGCACTGTCACTTTCTAGGCACGTCTCTTGTATCTTGGTCTTCTAGAGCGGTCTTACATTGCACAATCCATCTTTGAGGCGGAGTATGTTCTTTCTTTGCTAGTTCTTTGTCAGAGCTGATTTTGTGGATGACGTCCACTTTGAAAGATTATGGGTTAAACTTTGCTAGTGTTCCTCTTTTCTGTGATAACACTTCGCTATTAATATTGCTAAAACCCATTGCAACATTCTAGGACTAAGCACATAGACATTCGCTTTCACTTCCTTAAAGATCATGTTGAAAAAGGTGATATTGTGATGCACTTTGTAGAGTCCAAGCTCAATTGGCGATATTCTTACCAAGCCTTTAGATCAAACCGATTTTCCTCCTTAAGAAGTGAGTTAGGGTAATTTATCCTTATGGGTTGGTTTGAGGGGAGTTTGATCTTTTCTTATCTTTCCTTGTTCTTTTGATCTTTTATTGTTCTTTTTCTGAACTTAGTGATCTTTTCGAACTTTTTAGATTTTTAGGCCTTTTAATTGCATCTCATTGTGTCATATTGCATTCATATGAAAAATACAACAAGTGGTATGAAAAATTCAAAAAAATGCATTGTAATATAAGATTTTCGCTTATCTTTTAAAATTGATGAAGCTTTGCCTATTACCCTTTAGAGCTTTTGTATTTCAATTCTTGCTCAATGTCATGTCTAGTTCTTTGACTTGCTAGAATTATCATGCTTTTACATGTGTAGCTAAGTCTTTGCTATATGAGCTAGAACCTTTAAACAACTCAAACTAAGAAATTGCAATTTGTGGATGTTTTTAGCGAGTTGCGTAATTAGTGCTCCTCTTGTGACATTGGCCCTGTCAGAATTGCTTTGTTAGCTCTTTGATCTAAAATTGACCATTACTTGAGCTTTTGTGTTCTTGAGATTCTAAAACTGCTCTTGTGAAAAATGAAAATCAAGATTGTCTTATGCTTAAATTGTGCCAAACTATTCTTACGAGACTGCTTGTCAAATGACATGAACTTGGAGATAGTTTGATGAACCAGACGATCTCATGGGGACTGCTTGTCAGAAATGACATGAACCTCAAGATTTGTCGCCCCGGTAGAAGCTTAGAAAGAGTTTGTGGATGGCTCCTAGTCCAGGATCTTCTTTACTAAGATATACCTTTAAACAACTTTTGGTCGAAGCTTAGGATGAGTTTGTGGATGGCTCCTAGTCCAGGATCTTGTCACTAAGTTAGATCATTAGTCAACTTCAATATTCAATGCAAATGAGAAAAATGTTGACAAATGGGCGTTTACAAAATTTTGAGCAAAATGATTCAATACGGGACTTGATTGACTCTTACTGTGGTCTTTGTTAGATTTTTGATCTCACTTTGACAGTTTGACATGACCAATTTCACTTTAGGATCTCTGTTGATGAACTTGCTGAATTTGAAGCGTTGCTTAAATTGATCTAATCTACTGCTTTACTTTTGAGCCTTTGTGCTTAGCTTTGATATATATGTCTTACCATGATCTTGCTAGCGCTGTCAGGCTTGATATGCTGTTTGTGCATTATTCGAGATACTAGCTTGTTCTTTTGGGTAATCTCCAAAGCTTCTTGTAATCAAAAATTGAAAAATACAAAAATTGAAGCCACTCCATTGCACTTCATGCATATTCCTCTTTATGCTTCTTTTATTTCTGCTTCTTTCTTTATTATCTATTTGTTATCCCTGGATGAGAGGAAGGCGTGATTCCTTGATGAATCCATTGTCAAATGGGGAGAAGATGTGTTAAATGAAAAGATATTTCTTTGGGAGAAGATGTGTAATATTTCTTTGCTACTCTTATTTGGAGAAGATGTGTTAATAAGAAGATTGGGGGAGAAGTTTATACAAAGGGAGAAACGAAAATTTGAAATTTGATGATCATAGTGAGGGGAGTTCTTGAGTTGCATTCTTTTTACTCACAATGATCATAGGTCAATTGAACAATTGTTTATTCATATGGACCTTATGTGAGAATTTTGACCCGTTTAAAATTAAAGTTTTATGCTTATTTTTGCTTTGTCTCACATGCCTATACTATTACGATGCCACTTGGTCATGTTCATTGCTTTTTCTTGCTTATGGACCAAGTTGTGCCTTTGTCTGCTAACCGCGAGTAAACTCGTTTCAAACCTCTTACTTACATTTTTCGGATAATTGCCAATGTGTTCATCAAGGGGAGATTGTGGATTTCATGGGGATATGCTCCAGATCTTAGGATGATGTGACAATTGGCAATGGCGTTTACGGTTTGTCGTTTCACGCGTTTTCGACAAAGTTACTGAGCTTCTCGTCTCGGGCGGTCCGACCGGTCCTGCACGGCGGTCCGACCGGTCCCAAATCGGTCGGACCGGCCAGCGGGCGGTCGGACCGACGATAACCAAAAGTGTTCAAATCGAGTGGGCCAAAAATAGGTGTTGTAGACAAGTAAGGGATCCCAATGCACTTGGTCTCATGATTTTTGCAGTCTCGGTGAAAAGTTCTATTGGTTTAAAGTTTCGAAGGTTTCGGATTTTGGGAGCTTGAATTTCGCTTAAGTCCTAAGGCGATCGACCGCTCACGAGGAGCGGTCCGACCGCCATGGCGGTCCGACCGGCCACCCGGAGCGGTCGACCAGAACTACTTGAACGTCGGCCAACTTCGTGGCGATGTTGTTTTGTTAGATCAAAGTCATTGGTTTCATGGCATATGATTTGCATGATACATGTTTTGACTAACATGGGTCAAGTTGTGAAGAACTTGTTCCCGAATACGTGTTTTCTTGTCTGTGGTTGTGCAGGTAGCTTGGTGGTCAACGACGGTCAACGGCGAGGAGAATCGGGACTAGACTTGAAGAGTTGAGGTCCAGAACGATCGACGATGCCGGGTGAGGTCAACGACTCAAGCGTGACACAAGATGGACAAGGGTGACCTATTGGCGAATCCATAGCACATGGTGAAGCGGTTTAGGTCAAAAGTGAAAGACGGCGCTTCGCGAAGCGTGCGTATGTGACCCGTTTGTTAGTGGGCCTTAACGGGAGCCCAATTAAGTCAAACCCTAAGAGTTTTAGGCCTCCACTATAAATAGGAGGAGATGGTGGCTGCACCTCTCTCTCCTCTCGCCTTTGATGTTTCAAAACCCTAATTGTCTTTAGGGGAGTTGAGGTGGAGGCTAGGGCTCTTGATGGTTTGTGGTGAATTTCGTGATCCTTGATTGTTTACTGATCCATGATGGTGTGGATGTAATCCAGCTTCAATCACGAAATCAATCTATGCAAGGTTTGCTTGAGATAAGTCTCTTTTCGTTCTTGCTTTCAATTTGGTGATTTTAGGGCTTTCTTTGATCCACGAGTTTGTGATTGATTCTTTCACGTGAATTAGCTTGCTGTGATATGTGTGAATCTATCTAGCATCATCTTGATCATCAATCTCTCACGAACAAGCTTTAGGATCAAGTTTTCGTTCTTGCCCGGTTTTAGACCTTCTGTTAATCAATTGACAATTGCTCAAGATCGTTCCAAGAATTATCATAATATTCGATTGGAATAGGTCCTCAATAGCATATAGAAGGTGTGTGCAAAGTTTCATAAAGATTGGAGTTGAGAATCAAAAGTTTCACCTAATTGCAACTTCGTCATCGGGCCGATTTTATCATTGTAGATCGGTTCGAGTCGGCCACGATCGCCATCATCACCGGTCGGACCGATTTTGAGCGGTCCGACCGCCAAAGACTACGCCGGTCGATCGCTTGAATCGGTCCGACCGGTTGAGTATAACGGTCGATCACTTTGTCTTTGTGAGTCTTGGTAATCTTAGTTGATTTTGTTATATTGCTTAGGGGTTTAATTGGATTCAATACTAGTCTTCTGCTGTACTGGTATATTGATCTTCATAGCTTCCTAATAGCTACTGGAGTTAATTTGTATTGAGTTCATAATTTGTGAAAAAGTGAGCGTGCTCCTATTCACCCCCCCTCTAGTCGCCTTTACGGTCCAACATTTTTCTTTTAACCAAGAAAACTCTTTTAAATCTTAGAAAATCCAATAAAATAATAACTTAATTAATTTTATTTTTGGTAACATACTTTGGGATGTTAAAGTCATTTGCGTATAGATTAACCATCCATCCTGATCGATGTTAGTGTGAACTAAGTTTTACATATGTGATGAACTAAGTGTCAATATGTGATGACCTGTGACTTTGTGAATTATGGCTTATGAACTAAATATGGTAAACTAAGTGTTATGTTTGTGATGAACTAGTTAATGTAGCTTGCTAGTGTCAATGTTATGTATGATCGCTAAAAACATGAATAATTCATGAATGTTTGCATCAAATAAACTAGTTATATGTTTTTGTTAATTTCTGGCATACAATTTAAGGGGTTTTCATGTTCTGAAAATATTCACGGCCGTATTCGTTTTGATTCGTATTCGCTCCATATTCGTATTCATATTCGGGGTATTCGTATACGTATCCGGATCCGCAAGGCCATTATTCGTCTGTATCCGATCCATTTTCACCCCTATTTGGCTCTTCATCAAGTTTACAACGCTTGACCTCAAACTCCTTTTGCAGGGCATCTCAATGACCCGCTTAAGCAGAAATCTGACATGTAGTTATACGTACTAGTACAACTTTGGAACACTCTAATGAGCAAAGCGTGAGTTACACTACTAATACATGTAAACTACATATGAACGTTTCAGGTAAACCAGATTAGCCATATTACCTAGTCCGGAGTAGAGGCACCAGAAGTAGCTCCAATTGTGAATTCGTGATTGGTCTGGGCGGTATCCAGTTTTCTTTCTCAATAACCATGCCACCTTGTTAGCAATTCCAAATTCACTAAACAATTTACAGGCAATTGATTGTAATTTCAATTTTTCCAAACAAAAATAAACTTGATGAACTCTTCTTAATTTTCTTTAATTCACACTGCCATTTCATTAAAAGAAGTACGCATTTCAGCTAAAAAAGATATATTAGAATGCACCTTTTGCTTGTAGCTGGTCTTGTTCCCTGGTCCAATCCTTTGCTCATCCATATCGTGAGGAACCGCAGAGAATGAAGTCGTGAAGGTAAAGAGTGATGGGAGGCCTAGTAGGGTTCAATCATCCATATCGTGAGGAACCGCAGAGAGATGAGAAAGAGGTGGCCATAATCCCTCAAATTGTGACCATTCCAGACTTCCAGTGACTCAGTTCATGTGGGGGAACTCTCTGCACAATGTAGGAATTATATACATCATGGTGATTATCTTGGTTAGCAAAGCAAGCATTTTGAAACAATAATAGACAGCTAACCGAGCCTAACAAGGTTAGACTAACTCTTTCCCATGTCGGCAAACCAATCCATCTAGGATCTAACGTATAAACTAATTTGAGACCATAGATGCAATTTTTTAGTGGAACCATGGATGCAATTAGTAGTGAAAAATTAGCTCATACAACAGGTCACACTAATAAAATGATAATTCCATCAATTAAGTGGCATGGCCTAATTTAGCAAGATACAACATGAGATGACATTATCCTAGACCAAACTCTGTATCACTGAGGAGATTATCTTCAAAATAGTGTAAAATGTTCAAATTTGAAATCCAGATAAGCATTCCCGTCTATTCTGGGTAACTTTCAGCTCATGATATATAATGATTATTCATGAAATTACTTCTGTAACAATAAAAGGAAGAAAATCGCATTTAACCATTTACTTCACATTAAGGGCCAACAGTTTCCCCGTTAAAAAATTAGAGTAATGATTCCTTTACCACTCTCAAAGACCTAATATGTATATGTATAAACCAGGTCACTCAACAAAATAGATCATGTGTTTCTAAACAAAGCTGTAACATCCTAAATGTGGATTTGTGTTTCAAATGTATAAAAATGAGGAGAAATTAAAACTTTTCTCACATCTGGATGTTTTTGATCAGTTCCATAATTCTTGTACAGGGATTGTGGAAAAATCAAACTCAAAATTCCCAATTCCCTCAGGTCCTAAACCTCCTTGGTAAAAATCTTGTGTCCAACCCCCTGGAAATAATTTTTCCTGGATCTAGGACTGGTGTGTGACACCTCTGAATTATTTCATAATTTTTAGAAATTATTTGATAATTTTGGAGGCAAGTCAAACCAAGTCAAACCTTGTACAAACCCTAACTCAAACCTTCTGGAATTTCTGGAGAAGAATGCAGTACATGAAAATCTCTGAAAATTTTATGTAAGGTTTATCCTGAACTCAGCAACATCGAGTTAAAATTTCATGATTTTTGGAGATAGTTTGCTACCTCAAGCAAATCCTCCAAAAATCAGCCGTTTAATTCAAACCCTAACTGGTTTTCACTGTTCCGTGGGCGCGAGTCAGACTCGGGCTCGAGCCAATTGACTCGGCCCGACCAACTAATCGCACTCAGCCACAGCCGCCGGGCGCGAGCGTTGTGGATCGTCGGATCGGCATCGTGCGACCCATGCTTGCGTGAACGTTCGGATTATCCGAACGTCTCGCGCAGTGTGAGCCGTAGGATCCAGATCAACGACCTGGATTGAGTGAACGTTCGGACCGGCCGATCGTCTCATTCATTTGAACCGTCTGATTTTGATCCAACGGTGGCCGCGTCGTCTCCTTCCTCGCGTTGAGCAAACGTGCGGCTGAGTCAAGCCATGGCGTAAGCAGAGGAGAGGGGCGCAGCGTAGGGTCACCTCGGTGACCACCTTTAAACGGCTCTTTCTGCTCGCATTAATTGCCCGTCGTGCACCGCCCTCAAACGTCCATAGCTCAACTGCTCCCATCGCTCTCAGTGCTTCCATGGCCGGTTTGACCCGAGGAGATTTATGGCCGTTGCTCTCTGCCATCTCAGCTATATAAGCTCCCTTGTTTCCTCTCTTGGCTTCCTTTAGCATTTCCGCAGCTTTAACTAGCCACCTCGGTGCTTGTTTGAGCTTGTTTCACCCGAAGCACTTCTGCCGCCATTGCCGCACCTCGGGTACTTTGGTGAAGGCGGTACCACAGTGACTCTCCCTCTCCATTTCTTGCTCCCTCTGCTCCCTCTTTAATCACTTGAGCTTAACCCTCGCTCAATTTCACTTATCCTCCCCGGGGCTTGGCTGAATTGGAGATTCCCCAATTTTCGGCCGACAGCACCACATTCGTCGCCAGAGCAGCTCCAACCTTCTCTGTGTCTCTCCCGTGCTCAGGTAGCTCCACTTTAGTCCTTAGATGCTTGGCACTTGCTTACTTGGACCGCGGCGGAGCTTCTTTGCATTTTTCGTTTTTTGACCGTTTTTGGTCACCTCTGTCAACTCCGGCTTGGCAGCGTTCCAGACCACCGCAGCCGCAGTTTATGGTCCCATTGTGTGCGCAAAACTATTGCGGACCCGTTTTGGGCCTTAGCTCGCGCCGCCGTGACCATAGTCGCCGGCGGTGAGCGTCCTTTCGTCGTCGGTTTTTGTCGGGCAAACTGTGCGCGAGCGTTTAAACGTAGTTCTCTGGGGACCGTCGATCTTTAGATCAACGGCCCGGGATCGCGTGAACGTTCGAACCATCCGAACGCGTAGATCCTTGTGTACCGTAGGATTCTAGATCGATGGCTCATATTCAAGTGAACGTTCGGACCGTCCGAACGTTTCGATCAACGTGGGTCGTTGGATCCAAGATCAACGACTCATGTGCGTGTGAACGTTCGGACCATCCGAACGTCTCCATCCACGTGGACCGTTGGATCTAAATCCAACGGTGGGGTTTGTGAGCCGCGTGAGCCGCGCGCGCGCGTTGTCCCGTGGACTTGAGCCGTTGGAACCAAGATCAACAGTCCAAGTTCGTCCACATCGTTTTAATTTTGGATTTTCCCGAAAGGATTATTTGTTAACTGAAAAATGACATTAACTTGTAAAATGCATAACTATTTCTCTGTAGACTATTTTTGAGTGAATCCAATTTTGTTGGATTCCTCTATTAATGAGCTTACTGTGAAAATTAGTTTTGAACATCTTACTCTTCCCAATTTAATTGCAATGAATAGTAGCATTTGTGATTTATAAGGCTGAGCAGAATTGTTTCGCTCATATCTTTTGCATTAAGAATCCAAATCCATTGGTTCTTGTTTCTAAATTCCTTATAAATTATGCTCTTGCTGCTGTAAAATTTTCAAAGCATTCGGAGAAAGTTTGCTGTTGAATCTTTGTGTTTTCTTTGTTCTTATCGATTCTTTTTCGCTCTTTCGTTAGGTTCCAACGATTGTGTTAACCACGAGAGTGATCCTCCGCAATATCTTGAACAACAGCAACCAGACAAACAGTTTGATCATGTTAATCCCAGTATTTTTCAAGTCTAATATATTGATTTCAACTTGTATGTATGCATTGCTATTTTGTTGTTAAATTATGGTTAGTTGATCCTATAGTTGCATACTCTGTAGGTAAAATTAGAGAATCCGACTAACTAGATTAATATGGGTAATTCTGTAGGCTTTCCAGAAAATCTAAGATAACCATTTTTGGGTAAACAGAAGAAAATATATGATTTTTGGAAGATGACAGCCCTGTTTCGGGCAGAACGATATTCAGGGGAAACGATGTTTTGGGTTGCACTTAGGAGCATAAATAGTTATGTAATTTTTATGTAATGTTGTATGCTCTGGAATGTCTCCTTAGTGTGGTTATTAAATGTTCAGGTGGTGGTGTGAATCTGGGGGTAGTGCCCTCTTCTCATCATCAAACTTCACAGTTGAGGTAAGTACATGTATAAGGGTGATAACGGGTCTTTGTCATTGTCTTGTTGATTTATTTCCATGAGATAAAATAATTTTTTGGTAAGATATTTTAGTTTCATGGTATTATTGATGAAAAGGTAAGATTGAGTTGATGATGCAACTACCATGGGGATGACATGGTGAGATTTTTATTGCTTAAATGTGATTATGATGTATGGATGCAAATACCATGGGGATGACATGGTAATGTGGTTAAAGTTAAATTAATTATCGCATCATTCATTTGCATTATTCTTTGATCCTTGAGGCTTGGTCTACGCTGTAGCCAAGTAATGAGAAGTTTGAGGTCTCCGTTATGTATTAGACGAGCATGAGCCCCCCACACTCGTGGAGTGTGGGCTTGAGATCCCTGTACTAAAGGCACATGCATGGGTACGCATTACCAATATATGCAAAAGAGAAAAGAAAAGTGCATTTGTAGCATGAGCATTACATGACAATTAAAGTTGGATGGATATGGTGATATTGTGAATGGTTGTATGTGACAGCTTTACTAATATTCAAAGTATGTTTATGAGATTTGGGTTTTGTCTTGTTTGTACTTGCTGAGTCTTGGACTCACGCTTGTTTATTTAATATTTTAGGTGAACTTTGATGACGTCATACATTGGGAAGAAGGTGGAACATGGGATTGTTGCACTTGAGAAGCATGTCATTCCATTTCGTGATTCAATCATTTCGGAATTGTAATAATTCAATAGATTGTGGTTCCTTTAATTCCTCATGGTCGATATTATTGCTAGTTGTTGTTTTTCTCTTAATTGAAATTAATGTCTTTGATCATTAATTAGATTGAATTATAATTGAACTATGATTAACCGCCTTACTGAAATTTTTGATTACCTCATTGTATAATGTTTAATTGTGACTCTTGGAAGGTAGTAATACCTGAGTTTGATGTAGAAAAGTATAGTAATAATAGTTATAGGTGACATCTTGGGCTTTTACTAAGCTGGGAGTGTTACATATACATCACCTATCACATACGGTTTTATCTACAACCCGTCTATGATAGTGAACTATTGCAGACGGTTTTATCTACAACCCGTCTATGATAGTCAACTATCACGCAGCGGCTCGAAGTTAATAACCGTCATGATAGTCAGCATCACGAGCGGTTCAAAACCGTCTGTGATGACCTCATATCATTACTGATCCATAAACTCAGACGGCTCACGAAACTGTCTGTGGTGATATTCTTGAACCGTTTGTGAAGACATTTTATGTAGTAGTGTAGTACATTAACAAAGCTAAAGAAGTTTGTAGGAGATGCGGACCAAAACTGATCCACACGCCCATGTAAAATAATGAATGGTCCGGTCATCCATGGCATGATCATACATATAACGTGGAAGAAGAAAATAGGAAGGCAACCTGTAGCTCGTCTTCCACAGCTACACGTGATGCCTCGCCGCACCCCCTGTAATACCCTGGTCTACTCGTAGTGTGGCCCATGAGGAGTTGTGTGGTGGGATTAGTCACACATTGCTTGTCTCAAGTGAGTTGTAGTAGTATATAATGCCTGTTGGATCCAAACGTAGCATCTTCGGGTTAACCCTTTTACACGAAACGAGGACGAAAGTGTAAGTGAGGTGCTATGTGTGCGTGGGTCCGCCCCATGGTGGGCTGGGCATTGAGCTAATTTTGGATCAGGGTGTTACACCCCACCGACCGGGATCGCCACCGCCTGTTGCGCCACAAACTCCCCATGCCTAAGCTCGCATGCCACGCTGCTTGCCTGCTTGGCGCGAGCCGAGTACCACCTGAGGTGGGCCAAGATCGCCAATGGTCTCCTGCCGCTTCTCCATATCCCAAAACCTCAAAATTAATGTCCATGCATGTCAACAAAATCTAGATGGATCGCAAACTTACTATGGTATGGTATGGTATTGGGGATCCGAAAAGCATGCATGCATAGATCTAGGGGCAACGTGGCGGCTGTGTGTATGATTAGTAACAGTAACACCTCTGGGTAGTGGACGGCAAAACAACAGGTTTTACTGCGATAAGGCCAACTTTCTCCTCCACCCGTTAGCTTTTACGTTGCATCCTGTGCAGTTATACTTGTACATAGAGCTGGGACTTGGGCCGTGCTTTTTCGGACCGGTCCAAAACCCAGTCGGCACGGCAGGGTCTAAGCAAGGCATGAGCGGGCCGAGCCGGGCTCGAGTCGCGCCCATCGAGCGGCAAGACAACCCGGCCAGGCTTGGACCAAGACGGCACGAAATAGGCTCAACATTCTCGTTATAGCCTAATTCCTCCCTCAGCCTGGCCCAACCACCCCCCTATATCGGTTTGGCCCAACCAATCACCCCCTTCTGTCACCCGGTCTGACCCAACATCCCTCCCGGCCTCCCCCAACCGCCATCCCCACCCCTTCCCCCGAGCTCCGGCTCCTAAATTCCCAATTCTTAATCACATTCGTTGATTCCCTTCCCTCCAGCTCCAACCGTCTCCTCACGCACCGCTGGCTGCCGCCGCCCTCCACCCTCTCTCCAGCCACCTCCTCGTCGTCATCCTTCTCACCCCTTTCGCAAGTGCGCGGCGCGGTCGAGGTGGACGGAGTTCTTCATCAGCGTCCAAGATGAGGAGGGGGCTATGGCGAGGGGAAGCAGATGTAAATAGCGCACTGGTGTCTTTGTTTTCCTAGGCGACGACGACGACTGCCGTCTTCACAGATTTAGGGCTGGGTTTGGGCCGGCACGGCAGGCTTTGAGCCATGCCTGAATCTGATCAGAAACGAGGTGGGTCGACACGGCATGGTGGGATAGCCGGACCAAATTAGCACAACACGACACGATCCGAAACACAACTAATTCATACTGCCAACACTGCCCAGTCCACTACACACCACTACCTGTACATTGCCATGCCAACATGCGAAACCATCCATTCCACGCGCGCGGCGCGGAGCCTCATCAATGAGGGGTTCCTTCGCTTAACCAACGGGCTTGCCGTGCTACCGGCGCGGGGGCCGGCGCACGCGTACGACGGCCACAAAAACGTGCCGTGCCGGTGAGAATTCTCGGCCATGGCGCCACGCTCTGACTCTCTTGCGCCTCGTACGCCTTCTTCGATCTTGGATTCTTGGGCCTTCACTGAGGCGAGCTGGCCGAGACAGGCCTCGCTTAGGCCCGCGCGCGTTTTCCATCATCGTAGCCCTAACGATCTGTAGGCTTTCTTTGCATAATTGCATTACAACACATTTCCTACTTGGGTAATTAACAGACTGCTAGGCCTTTCTAAGTTACTTTAGTAGTCATGGGTAATACGTTTTTTTAGATTCATAACAAAAAAAATATTCTACCGAAACTGGCAAGTATTCTTTAGATTCATAACAAAAAATATTCTACTAAAACTGGCAAATATTCTTTCTCACTAGTAAAACTGTAAAACAGTAAGTATTGCTTGAAGTCACATATTAGGACATGAGTGACTGCTCCGGTCATAAAAAGTGGCATTTTCGATATCGAATCAATTTAACAGCTCCAATTCAAATATTTATAATAAAAATATCAAAGCCAGAGTTTTAAAAGTTCGGCCGCATGCATCCAAAAACACCACTTTTTTACTGGAAGGAATACCTGAGAGGTCAATGTGGCCAACATGCTTACTTATTTCACTTTTTCTAATGTCAACATTGGTGTCACCTTACACATTAATGTAGTGTTACTTAAGAGTAATTAACACGCTAATCTAATCAATTGGCGAGTACACGATTAATGCACGCGCTCCGCTGACGTCACACGCACGCTGTTAGTCGCTCACAGAGAAATTAGCTAGCTAGAGTGACTGCAGCTAGATACCATGACCGCATGAAAACGATGAGTCGGCCGGGACTCCTTTCCTTGCGTCTCCTCTCCCTCCCTCCCTTCCTCTCACTCACAGTAGCAAATCAACATCTGCATGCACAAATTCCAGTACTACTCCTACGTTCAGGAACAAAACAAGTAAACGAACAGGGTGCGCGGCTCCACTGCCGCTTGAATGAGACAGCTGCTTCATCCGATCCACGCATACAGACAAACCCAAGACTGAATGTCTGAACGAATACATGCGCAACCGCTCTGCCAGTCCACAGAGATGGACAGCTCGTCACCTCGAAAACAACGCATTCCCTTTGCCCCAGCTAGCTAGCTAGTCGATCAACGAGGACGACGACGACGTACGTACATCAGCGGCAGAGGCAGAGGCAGAGGCAGTGGCAGTGGCAGGCAGAGCGGCAGAGGCGCCTTGGATCGATCGCTCGGCCGCGCGCGGCGGGGCCGGCCCGCCTTTATTTCAAAAATTCCCAGCGAATGATCGTGTCAGGGGTTCAGAAAAACGGCAGATATGCGCAGCGTCCAGCTAGGGGCATCTCGACTGGCTGGCTGGCTGGCTGGCTGGCTATAGTTCATCATCGATTCATCATTCATTCATGCAGATGCAGCAGCAAATGTGCGTATCATGCGGTGCATGTGGAAGGACAGTAAACACCTAGACAATGAGAACCCAGTCCTGCCTGCACCTGCTGCACGCTGCTGCATCCCTTTTGCCAGGCTACCAAATTGCAGCGCCAAAATCACGTTATATATCCTCCCTCGGAAACTGTCCAATCAAATAATAATGGTGATGAATGTCTTCTTCCTCGGAATTGCAGCATCATTATCCATTAATCGCTGGCCCTTGGGCATCCTAGCTTCAGATGTCTTTCAAAGTCATCCTAGCTTCATATATATATATTTTCTCTTGAGTAGTGTAGAGGATCCTCATGGTGTGCTAGACCGCTAGTACGTACTCCTTGTACCAGAGGGAGGTGACCAGGCGAGGTTAGCTTAATCTTGAACGCTGCTCGGCGGGTGGATGATATATGGGCCTGCATGGGATGCTAGCTAGGTAGCTGCACTGCACAAAAGCTGCCAAATTAGGCCCCCATGCTACTACCACTACACTCCAGGCCCACTTCCCAAGAGCCCAGAGCAAAAACTAACACCACACCAGCTGGGGTTTTTCATGCTAGCTAGCTAGCTGTATCACGTACAAGCCAGCGTATATGTACGCGTATGCACATATGCGTTGTGTGGTGGGTATTCTGTACGTAGGGACGAGCCGGTACGTCTGGTCTGGTCTGGTCTGGTCTGGTCCCCGGTATTCGGCTAGCAGCACAGCTCAAAGCAGTTGTCCATCTCTTTGGGTCGATCGGCCGGGACCATATACCCTCAACTCCAAGCTAGCTACATCCTGGTCCCCCCCCCCACCCCCACCCGGTGAACCAACCAGAATCACGCCAACAACTAGAAGATCTCCTGTGACAAGCCCCTCTGGCCTCGCTTCCGTCCATCCCACCCAACTCCCTTAGCTGAACTCTTACCACTAAAGAGACCGGATTTTGATGGGAAACGGACACACTTGATACGTTTGGCACGATCAGGTACCCCCACCTTTTTTTCTCTTTAAATTAGTTGCAATTGAGATCGGTCGACCGATCCATCCATCGTCTTAAGATCGACTCACACAACGTCTGTTTGGTTTCTAATAGAATTTCCAGCTAAACAAAAACAAAACAAAAAAGGCGTAAGGCTCACACAACCAACAGGTAATTGATATGGATTCAAATTTCGGAAAATCGTAGTGCGCGCAAAATCTCCACGGATAACTCATATAACCTAGCTATGTGTTGGTGAAAATTGGGAGAACCGAACCGAGATGATGCACTAAGAATTGGGCTATATATATATATATATATATATATTAGGTGGGCATTGGGCCGTGCGTCTTAGAAGCACCGCCCAGCCCACCGCTTCCGCCGCGTCGTCTGCGTCTTGCGATTCGGCCGTCGTTCAATCGCGCCGCGTCTTGCGTCTTGGCCAGACGCTCTAGTCGAGCCCAAGCACGCCAAAGCCCGCCGTCTTTGGATCGTCCGTCTTGCCGAGCCCGCCCTAAGTAACTATAGACGCTGAGAAGACGATAACCGCCGCCATTGTCGGGAAGACAAAGACACCGTGGTTCGGTCGCCGTAGCGAAGGGATGATTGGTTGCATTTAAAATAGGTGTGGGGAGTGATTGGGTAGGGTTAAGGAGGATTGAAATTGGAGAACGGAGGCTGGCGGTGTGGGGAGTGATTGGACTAAGCCGAGGAGGATTGAGCTAGAACGGAAAGGTTGAGCTATTTAAATCTTGCGGCAAGACACGCCCAACTAATCGTCTTGCGCCGCGTCTTGCCTAACGCATTCTCGATTTCCGCCCGCCCGCCATTGTTCGTCTTACATCTGCCGACCCACCACGCGTCGCGTCTTAGTCACCGTCTTAATCCGTCGCGCCGACCGCGTCTTGGCCGACCTAAAAAAGCCAAAAGCCCAAGTCCCAGCTCTCTCTATATATATATATATGCAATGGTTGGCAAACTGGGTGGTCCATATTAATTTGTGCTTGTGCCTGCAGTTGGAGATCGAACGGTTATATATGCACAGGTTTCCAGCGATTTAATTATATATATAATTAATATATGTAGTTATACAATTCCATTGTATTCATCATGTGATCATACATATCTGATGCACATGATTAATAGTGTAGAGCAATGAGTTGTGCATGCACTTGAGACGTCGGGCTCTCTGTAAAATATATAGGTATATACAGTGGCGCGTACGCAAGATAAAAAAAATAGAGGGTGTGCCAGTGGGACAAATTAATTAAGCTACCATGAGACAGTGTAGCAAACACCCATTTAAATTTCATCCATAATATAAATCGATACATAAATTGATGAGCAACAAAGTTAAAATGGTAAACACCTTAAAGATGGTGTTTTAGTAATTAATAGTGTGTTTTAGAAGCCTAGCAATCAGCAATCTTAAGGACAAGATTAATGACACAAATCATAACAAATGTCCTAGGAAGGTATTAGAGGTGTGGTGCTCACGCCTCACGGTGATCCGCCGCTGGGCATATATATACACGCAAAGTAACACATGTATGTACGGGCCGGGATACATCATTATACATGCACAGTTTTGGTGCGGGATTGCGTGCACGGCGGCAGAGCGGGCCATTGGGGTTTAATAAATTATTATTATTATTATTATATTATGACCAGTGTCGTCATGGGCCTGGCCGCATGGCCTACCACCGCAACAAGTTGTTGCACCGGTGATTCCCTTGGGGCCCCTCCGTGGGCATCCTCCCTCTCCCTCTCCCTCTCTACACATCTCTTTCTTATCTTTAGTATTCTTCGTTTTCCCCCTGTGCGAGGAGAGAGAGAGAGACGCGGACAGGGGGATGTATGTGTGTGAGAGAGGTACGTGTTGGATAGATACTACCGTACAGTGTGGCAGCAGCAGCAGCAGAGAAGAGTTAAAATAAAATTTAAAAATTTAAAAAAAAGGGGAGGAGAGAGAGAGACGTGGAGCTAGCTAGGTAGGGAATGGGTGCATACAGTGATGGATGGTATTAAGTTGCATGCACTAACCAATTCACCCAAAAGTTCTTGGTGATGAGGAAAGGCGTCATTCACTTATCTTGTGGCACTCCACGCGTGAAGCCTTTAGGCGCAAGACGCGAATGAAGTGGATTACGAATTATTATTTTTAATCTGACTAACCGGTCTTGAACTCAAGACCTCTTGGCTCTGATACCATATTAAGTTGCATGCACTAACCAATTCACCCAAAAGCTTAAGCTGATGAGGAAAGGCGTACAATTCACTTATACTTCAACAGATGGTATTATTATCGGGGGCCATGTATGATATGCATGCAAAAAGACCCAGGAGGCCGGGGCATGCATGTAGGCAGCCCTATTGTCTTAAAAAGGACTAGCTACTGGTGAGTACGCTTTGAGTCTCTTGACTCTTCTGTTCTGAGGAAGAAAGTGACTAACTGGAGAAAGATGTTGGGCATGCAGGTGCCATGGCCAATTGGAGATAATCACCACAGTGATTGGGGGGATGGGGATGGGGATGGGGGCTTAGGTTGGTCAGATGCGGCAAACTGTTTGTATAGTATTTGGTGGCCCTTGCCCCAATGCTAGCAGCTAGCTAGGGTGCCCACACTCGTGCTGGTATATGTCTACTCCGCCCTACTACCTCCAAGAATTGACGATTCAGAGCTCCATACTTTACATGCTATTGTTCTCCCCTTAGTTTTCCCTTTTGAACGCCCCCCTACCCCGGCCCGGCCCGGCCTCGATTCATAACTGTATTTTCCTACTTAATTTGTGTTTTAAAATTGACGATGCCTTAACGCTCTAATTAAGTTAGCATCCAGCTAAAGAATAAAATTGGAAATGATCAGCTACCGATATCAGTCTAGCTATCACCAGAGTTACTGGAGAGATATCTAAAATTCTTCTGCGAATCAAGAATTTCTCTAGGTACAAGCTTTCCATATATGGTGGTTGACCGCCCATCCGCTGCCCCAGTGTGGATCAGTCGCTTATGTTGATTTTTTTAAAAAAGGAAGTTCTCTTATATTGATTGCATTGACAAATTTGGCTTTCAGTTTGTTCAGGTGCACCAGATCGATCGATCCAACGGAAGGAAAGAAAAACAGTGATGTGGCATGAGCCTGTGGACGAGAACCACACATATATGCACCCCTGAATATCTTACCTGGCAAATAACCATCAATTTAACTCGCCATTCCTGTCACATCCTCTCCCATGTGCCCGAAAATCTTCAGAAGCACACACATTCACACAGGCGCACGATCGAACATATCCAAACGAAATCGCCATCACACAACACGTGAAACGAGCTCCAAACAATCATGTACGTACCCATGTGTGATTGTACGTTCTCCAGTGGAACAAGGAGAGGGATCACTGGTAAACAGTGATTCCTGTCTGTACAAACAGTATTCTGCAGTAGCACTATAGTAAGTATTATAACCACAACGGAATATTCTACTATAGCCAAATAACTGCAGTGGTTTTACTTTTTTTCACTAGGTGCTATAGCGCTTGATTTCAGTTCGCTTGTTTTGGATCGGACAATGAATAGAAAGACATAATGCATGTGACTGTGTTCATCTACGTCTACGTTAGCCCATGGTAAACCAGAGAATCCTCTTCCCAGGGAGAGGGAGCTAGGGAGTCAGTGCAAGTGCCTATGGGCGCACACAAGCATAGCTAGCTAGGTACGAGCGTTGTTTAATTCGGCAGTGACGGTGCACCAACACACGCATACGCAGGGACCTGACCTGACCTGCCCCTTTCTTTGCAAAGAGGATTTTTTTTTTCTCCAGCTCTCCAATCAGAGCTCGATCGAGAGGAGCTAGAAGAAACAAACCAACGCATGATTGGGCGCACACCACATCGACCACATAATATGTACTAGTATATGCAAATTAAAGAAAGATAAGAGTCTGATAGAGAGAGAAACTTTACGCTAAAGTGCTACTGTTGATCGGCTTGTTGAGCCGAGCAAACTTTTAATCACGCCTCACTTGACACGATATATATATATATATATATATATATATATATATATATATATATATATATATATAGGATTAATCTTTCTACTCCCTTGTAGCTTCTTAACTTTGATATACCACCTAAAAAATTTGACATACTCCTTTATCACTTTGGGTATACTCATATACTCATTATAAGATAATCCAATGCGAACCACACGAAAAAATTGTAAGAGAGTCCATAGTTTTTAGCATATTTTGTAAATACATTCATATTCGCACTAAAAAGGAGTATGTCTAAAAAATTATACATACCACCCCTAAAGGTGTGAATACCACCTAGGTGGTCTTATATACTCAGATACTACACATACATACTCTCGGTTACGTAAAATACTCCCTACGTTGTGAGATACGAAATAGGAGTAACTACTCCCTGGGAGTAGGAAAAGGCTTCCTATATATATATATATATATATATATATATATATATATATATATATATATATATATATAGAGAGAGAGAGAGAGAGAGAGAGAGAGAGAGAGGAGTACGTACTCCCGCTTCTCATATACTACTTAAATCGTATGATGATACCTCTTTATCTATTTGAGCATACTCCAATAATGATTATAAGACACCCCACAGTGAGTTCTATGAATTTTTTTTTATTATTAAAGTCCACCTTTTATAGCTAAATTTGTGTGTGTGTGTATATATATATATATATATATATATATATATTTTCTACCCCCGATAGTTACTCACACCTTTGATATACCACCTAAAAGAACTTGACATAACCATTTATCACTTTGAGTATACTCATATACTAATTATAAGATACTCCAATGCGAACCACACGAAAAAATTATAAGAGAGTCCATAGTTTTTAGCATATTTTGTAAATACCTTCGTATTCGCACTAAAAAGGAGTATACTTAAAAATGGTACATACCACCTCTAAAAAGGTATGAATACCACTTAGGTGGTTTTATATACTCGTATACTACATATACATACTCTCGATTGCGCAAGATACTCCCTACGTTGTGAGATACGGAATAGAGAGTAACTACTCCCGGGAGTAGGAAAAAGGCTAAAAACTATGGACTCTCTTATAAATTTTCTATGTGGTTCGCATTGGAGTATCTTACAATTAGTATATGAGTATACCCAAAGTGATAAAGAAGTATGTCAAGTTCTTTTAGGTTAATGGGTAATTCAGTGCTAAGGTGCTAATGGCAATCTTGACCGTTGGATCTGGATTGAACAACCAAGATTAATAGGGCTCCCACCTCCAAACCATTTAGGCTATGTTTGGTACAGCTTCCACTCCCAACTTCTCAATCGATTCTCGTGGAGCCGTACCGAACACCCTGATTCTCAAAATCACTAGAGTCTGCTTCTCGCGAGGAGCTGTCTCGAAAATGAAGTAGCAACGAGAAGCAGCCTCCCAACAGATTCTCGTGAGAATCCAACCTTCAGAAACGAAAATACCATTTGAAGTTGAAGGTTTTTCCGGCAAATGCCACTGAGTTACACAAATACAATTGAAGTATTACACACAGGGGTGACATGGTCTATTTGCCTCTAATCCTCCCTCATATGGTTTTTAGAGCCAACCTACCAGCCAAACGTTTTCAATAGACAGCTTCAGATTCCCAGAGAAGTGGATTATCAGAGAATAAGAAGCAGAATCTGGAAAATGAGAATATGGAGCTGTACCAAACAGGGCCTGAATCACCCTGCTTACTCCCATCTCCAATGCGTTTTCATTAATATGTCTGCATTAAACACCCTGCTTGCTCCCATCACCAATGCTAATTACCCATTAACACTATATATATATATATATATATATATATATATATATATATATATACACACACATATACGTGTGTATTGGTTTCTTTTTCGGCCTCCTTGCTGCGGTGCAGAGGCCGGGCGGGCATGCATACAGCAAAAGGTGCGCGTATGGCTCCATTCCGGTGTGTTGTGCCGCACTAGTGGTAAAAGGCTACTTTGATCCATTCGTGGTGTGAGATTAGATACGCTGATTAGGACATGTGGTGATCGACAAGGCCGTGGCTGCTTAAAAATTGTAGATAGAATATTTCAATATATAGATGTGAGTTGATGCCTACCTAGCTACTATCAAGATCGATGATCTAGAAGGCCGACGTCTAGCAGCCAGATTTTGGCTTCATTACGTGTCCATGCTCTTTGATCTCAGCATATGCTTACTACACACATACGTACGTACATATATAGTGGAAAGTGTTACTACATGTTTTTTTACTGATGATCATATCATTCTTAATGAACATTGCAAATTGCAATTCTTTTTGTACACCTGGTTCCAAAACCTTAGAATAATGCATTGTTGGGGGTATATATTAGGTCATATCAAGGAGCAGCAAATAAAATAATTGTTCGTCCGTCATTCCTTGACTCCAGCGAGGACAACTTCTTGTTCCTTTCCTCGGGAGTAGATCCATTGCAAGATTTTTCCTTAGAGGAAGAACATACTCGTGTGACATGCATGATTGGAGGTGATTAAAAAAAAAATGAGCAAAAGAGACCATTGCAAGGATCTACAACTTTTCATATACACCCTGTTAGACTAGGCACTGTGCGATTGCATGTGTGTGTTGCGTGTGTGGCTGCATGTGTGCGAGGACGTATATATATATGTACCCAATCAATCGAAGAAGGAATTGTGTATTCCTATATTCAATTCTACATGGTATCAGGGGAGGTTACGATCCCGTAATCAACGCTTCCGCCTAACCCTACCCAACCACCGCCGTTCCCCACGAACGGTGCGCCGCCGCCGTCATTGGCGGTTCGCTCGCCGGCCTCCTCTTCCCAAGACGAAGCGCCATCGCGCATGCGTGCACATCTCTCCGCGCGTGGCGCGATCGACGCCGCGATCCCGACGCGCGCGCGCGTGATTCGCCACAGCGTGACCGTGCTCTGCCGCCGCGTGATCTGCCGCCGACCGCGATCCCGATTCGTCTGTCCCCGACGCGCGTCTCGCCGATGGCGAATCCGCGCGCGAGCGCCAGCCAGCGGCGCGCGAGGAGCGCGAGCGCGAGGCCGAGGCTGCCGCCTCCGCCAGATCGCCGCCGATCCGCGCCAAGGCTCTCGACGAGTACGAGGCCAAGCACGCCGACGTCCACTCCGCCGCCATCGCCGTCCCGAACATCAAGGTGCTCGTCCGGTGGTCCTCGATCGCGCCGCGAACAACTACAACGGCGGCGCTCCCTCTTCCTCGTCGTGCTCGGCAAGTACACCCTTCGCGATCACGTTCACCGACGTGATCAACGCCGACGGCCGGCTGGAGTGCGAGATGAATCGCACCGTCCTCACGTGGATCTACGGACGATCAACGCCGACCTTCAACAATCCACCATGCTTAAGAACCCCAACGCCGCGCTCGCTGCTCCATCTCGAGGACGAGTTCCTCGGCCAGCGTGAATCGCGTGCGCTGCTGCTGTCCGCCGCGTTCCGCACGGTGAAGCAAGGGTCGTCATCCATCACCGACTTCTGCCGCAAGCTCGAGGCGATGGTCGCCACCTCAACGACTTCGCGATCCGTTGGCGCACCGCGCCTCGTCCTCACGCTCCTCCGTGGCCTCGGCGACAAGTTCCGCCCCATGGTCACCAACATCAAGCTGCGGCGCACCGTTCCCCTTTTGCCGAGCGCGCGCGTGCGCTGCTCCCGCCGAGGAGATCGACATCAACGACGCTGCCGATGACACCCCCGTCCCGCCACCTCCGGCCCGCCGTCCTCTCTTCTTGACTCGGCGGCGGCTCTCGCTTCCTCCCGGTCGCGCACCTGGTGACGCTCAAGGGGGCAACCATGGCGGTGGTCACGGGGGCGGCCAAAGAGGCGGCTACGGTGGCGGTCGAGGCAACCGCAACGCGCCGGCGGTCGCGGGCGGCAACAAGCGGCGGCGAGGCACCAACGCCGGCAACCCGGTGCTCCTCGTCCGCCGCCCATGATCTACAACCCGTGGCGAGCAGCTGCAGCTTTTGCCGCACCGACCACCCACGGGCCTGCGCCAGAGCACCCATCGCCCGCGGCCTTCACCGCCATCACGCAGCCTCGGCCCTACCTTGCGCCATACAATATGCGCCTCGTGGTTCGCACGGCAACACGGCCCCTATGCTCCACCACCGCGGCGAGCGCCACGCAGCCGTGGACTCCCATGCACGGGGGGTCATTTGACACGACGTCGCTCGCCAGCAACTTCAGCACCATGTCGCTGACTCCTCCGGGCCCTAGCGACTGGTACGTCGACTCTGGTGCCGGCGCTCATATGGTCAACAACGCCGTATAATTTCATCCTCTCACCCTCCTTTGTCATCAAATCCTTCATCTATCATTGTTGGTAATGGGGCTACACTTCCTGTTACTTAGTCGGATCTCACTCCTTTTCGACTTCGCAACGGCCTTTAATTCTTTCTAATGTTCTAGTTTCCCCTGGCATTATTAAGAACTTAATTTCCGTTCGTCGTTTCACCACTGATAATAACTGTTCCATTGAGTTTGATCCTTTCGGTCTCTCTGTGAAGGATCTTGGACACGGAGCGTGATCGCGGAGTGCAATAGCACGGGTGATCTCTACCGTTCTTCCGCCGCGCATCCACCAACACCACGGCGCTACCACCGCCTCATTTGCGGCATCCACCACCCTCGGCATCGCCGCCTCGGTCATGTCGGTCATGAGGCTTTGTCCAAGCTAATTACTTCCAATGCTATTTCCTGTAATAAGCGCCACGATCCTCATGTTTGCCACGCTTGCCAGCTTGGTCGCCATGTGCGCCTCCCATTTAGCCTGTCAACCTCGCGTGCGTCGCGCCCATTTGATTTAATACATTGTGATCTTTGGACCTCTCCGCTTGTCGGTGTTTACGGATACAAATATTATCTTGTCATTCTTGATGATTGCACTCCTCTGGTGGACTTTCCGCTCGCCTCAAATCCGACACTTTTACCACTCTTACTAATTTTTTCTCTCATGTGCGCATTACGCTCGACTCCTCCATCAAGGTAGTCCAGTGCGACAATGGCCGTGAATTTGATCATTCCTCGGCCCGCACGTTCTTCCTCACACATGGTGTCGTCCTCCGTCTGTCGTGCCCATACACCTCTCGAAGAAATGGTAGTGGCGCGAGCTCTTCGCACCATTAATAACATTGTGCGCTCTCTCTCTTTCGTGCCGTCTCCCTCCAGTTTATTGGGCGGATTCACTCCACACCGCCACCTATCTCCTAAACCGCCACCCCACAAAAACCTTGGACGGCCGCACCCCCCACTTTGTTCTACACGGCGTGCAGCCTGACTACACCCACCTTCGTGTTTTCTATTGCGCTGCTATCCTAACTCATCATCCACGCCTCCCACAAACTATCACCTCGCTCCTCCTTGTGTGTCTTCACAGGGTACTCATCCGATCATAAGGGTTATCGGTGCCTTGACCTTCATTCCAACCGCATTATCGTCTCCAGACATGTTGTCTTCGACGAGGCGGTGTTTCCTTTCACCGATATGTCCACTTCGCCCCAGGATCCCACCACACTCGATTTTTGACAGCGGCGATGATTCCTCTTTGCCCTATGGGTCAAGAGCGTGTATCACGAGTTCACGACTTCCGGCGGCATGGGCGCCGCCCGGCAGCGACCTGGCAATGGCTGGCGGCGTAGCCGGCACCTAGCCCCACCGGTGGTGCCTCGGCGGCGCCTCTCTCCCGCGCCCGCGGCTGCCCCGACAGCGCGCCCCGGGACGGCCGGCTCTGCGCCCTGCGGACGCCCCGTCTCGAGTTGTTGCCAGGGCAGCGCCGGCCCTCCGGCCGCACCACCACCACGGTGCCTCAGAAATCCTCTCCACATCACCAATCGCGCGGCATGCGCACACGTGCCAGGGCGGCACGCGGCACCCGTCGATCGCCAACCTTCAGCGGCCGTGTTTCCGATGCCAACCGGTCGCTCCGCGTTGGCGGATCCGGTGTGGCGCCGGGCCATGCGAGGAGGAGTTTGATGCCACAAGCCAATGCCACTCGGTCCTGGTTCCTCGGCCTTACGTGTCAACCTTGTCACGAGCAAGTGGGTCTTAGTCACAAGCTCAAGTCGGATGGCACTCTTGGCCGCTATAAGGCTCGGTGGGTCCTTCGTGGTTTCACGCAACGTCCCGCATCGACTATGATGAAACCTTGATCCCGTGGTCAAGCCAAGAAGCGCTCGGCCGTCCTTACTCGCACTCTCTCATTCATGGCCTATTCATCGGCTTGATGTGAAGAATCGTTCCTCCATGACACCTTGAATGAGATCGTCTCATCGCACAACCGATCGTTTCTTGACTCCTCGAACCGATTTTGTGCGCTTTGAACAAGTCCTGTATGGATTGAAGCAAGCTCCGCGCTGGCATCATCGGTTTGCCTCTCACCTTACCTCCATTGGTTTTGTTGAGGCGAAGTCTGATACATCAGTTTTCATCTATCGTCATGGCACCGATATGGCTATTCTGCTTCTTTATGTTGATGACATCGTTCTGACGGCCTCTTCTATGCGTCTTCTTGACGGATTATTGCGGCTCTGTAAGAATTCTCTATAGCGGATATGGGACCCATTCATCATTTTCTTGGAGTCGGCGTTGAGCGCCAACATGATATCTGTTCTCTCACAGCCACAAGATATGCTGGATAATTCGGACCGTCTTTGGTATGCTCAACTGTAAGCCTTGCAGTACCCCTGTGGATACTCACGCCAAGCTGTCTGCCGATGGTGTCGCCGTGGCCGACCCCACTTCCTACCGCAGACATCGGCGGTGCCTTCTGATACCTCACCTTCACCCGTCCGGACGCCGCCTCTGGCTGTTCAAAGTCCGCTTATATATGCATGATCCTAGGGAACCTCATCTTGGTGCTATGAAGCGGATTCTTCGCTATCTTGAGTACTTTGGACCTCGGTCTCCACCTTCACCGACCACACCGGTGATCTTATTGTCTACGGATCTTGATTGGGCGGGATGTCCCGACACGCGCAAGTCCACCTCGGCTATCTGCCGTGTTCCTCGGGACAATCTCATCTCCGGTCATCAGCGTCGGCCACCCCATGTGTCGTGTCCAAAGGTAGAGCGGAGTATAGAGGCGATGGCGAATGGTGTTGCCGAAACTCTTCGGTTGCGCCAACCTCGCAGAACTCCTTCATCCTCTTCGCCACGCCACCGTGGTCTATTGTGATAATGTCGGTCGCGATTTACCTCTCCAAGAACTCCGATTCGGATCGGCCGAACAAAGCATGTCGAGATTGATCTACGCTTCGTCGAGAGCGAGTCGCCCTTGGTGAGGTCCGCGTCACGCATGTTCGGACTACGTCGATGACGCCGACATCTTCACCAAAGGTTTCTGAAGCGTCCGTGTTCACAGAGTTTAGGTCGATCTTAATGTTTGCGGTGCTCCCGATTAAGGCGTGGGGGAGTGTTAGACTAGGCACTGTGCGGTTGCATGTGTGTGTTGCGTGTGTGGTGCATGTGTGCGAGGACGTATATATATATGTACCCAATCAATCGAAGAAGGAATTGTGTATTCCTATATTCAATTCTACACACCCATCTCACAGGCGCAGCTTACTAACAGAAGTTGCACAACCACCCTCCCGAGGAACTGTAACAACCCGTGTCGTTTTATGAACAGTAAATTTTAGAGTTTCAAATAGAATTCAAAACTTCAACTCAAATCTCTCAAATTCAGTTTTCAATCTCCCCCGGGCTTGACCCATTTTCCCCTCAGCCCACCCTAGCCCCTTTCTCTAGCCTGACCCGACCCGGACCGCCCCATGCCCATGCTGGAGCGCGCCAGAGCACGCTCTCGGCTCCCCTGCCCCTGCGCCCGCCTGCCACCGCGCCGTCCCATCTCGGCTCCCCCGCGGTCGTGCTGCCCGCGTCAGGCTTGCCTTGGCGACCATGCCCTCGCCTATCCCATCCCCGATTCTCTCTCTCTGCACCGCGCCCTCGCCCGATTCTTTGCTGTCGCGCCGCCTCGGCCCTTGCACGCCAGTTATGCCTCGCCAACGACACCTCCCTCTCCCTCCAGCTATAAAGAGCCCCTATCGGCCTCCCCCTTGCTTCCCCTCCAACACCCGAGCGCACTGAAGTGCCAAATCTCCAGTTCTCGGCCGCAATGCCTCATTGTCGTCTAACCGAATCAGCGAAGCCATTGCTCACCTCTTCGTGTCATTTCGTGTTCGAGAGATCAAGATAGCTTTCCCCCCTTGCTAATTTGGTTCTTGGTCCACAGGAGGCGACGAATTTGCCGATCTTCCTCAGCTCCGGCCGTGACCTTTCCTGGCGCCGATCTCAGTGCTCCGACCACCTCGAGACCTCTTCCTTGGCGTGGTAAGCTTCCTTGTCCCCCCAAGCCGGTGCTACCACTATCTTTCGTCAAGGATCGTCGGGTTGTCGTTTGGCTCTAAGCCGACCGCGCCGCCGCCGCTCCGGTGGTCCCCTCGCCGCGCCACCGCCATCATCATCTCCGCCTGGTCGAGAGCAACCCATTTTTGCCCTTCCCCAGCGCCGCCGCTTCTCCCTCCACCGGCGACGAGCTGCGTCGCCCCAGTTCTCCCCATCCTCTGTTTTCGGGTGAAGAAAAGAGAAGAGGGGAGCTGCCTTAAGAAGAAGGAGGAGGAGTAGAGCGACCACACAGTGCCGAGCAGCTAAACGCCTGACGCCCGGCCTTGAGCCGCGCTTTCATTGGCCGCACGCTCATGAGGAAGTCGCCCAGGCCGCACGAACTTGAGGATAGGGTTGGAGACAGAGCCTCCAACCTTATCTCATCCCCTTCTCTCACCGATATATGGGCCCCACCTTCTTTTATTTTCCTTTTTACCTTTTCTTCTTTTTTTCTAATTGAGAAATTACCAAATGACCTCATTCATACAAAATATATAATGGGCTAATTTTGGTTCTTTTTGTCAATGGAATCATGAAACGATTCACGAGGTAGTTTGTACAAACCAAGAATAAGCAAATAATTAGAAAATGTCAAAGCAGGGCACACTTAGGTACACAATTTTATGTAGATATGTCTAATTGGGAGTCTAGACAATGCCAAGGGGCGTCGTATTCTTACAGTGATTGCACAAATGGTATTAGGTTGATCTCACACTACTACGTAACATGCTATACTAGACACCCATCACGAGCGGTTCAAAGGCAAATGCAGTGATAAAATATCCTGCATCGTTCTTCGTTAACCGCCTCATGATATATAAATATCCTGAGCGGTTCGTTTAACGAACCGTCGTGATATTCCCATATCACGCATGAGCGGTTCTTTTAAAGAACCGTCTCGTGATATCGAGATATAAGTAGCGCTGCAGCAGTCCCCATTTCTATGAAATCCATTTGAACCGCCGCCACCCTCCTGCTGCTGCATCCATTGCCAAGCAGTCCCATTTCTATTAAATCCATTTGAGCCGCCGCCACCCTCCTGCTGCTGCGTCCTCCCCATTTTGGTATTACCGTACCTCCTCCTCTCCCATTTTGGTATTACCCCTGCCTCCTCCTCCCCGGCCCATTCGGCACTGATCTGCGCCTCCTCCCACATTGCGCCACTTTGGAGAGAAGGGTAACGATCGATCTGTAACCCTTTATATTTGCTATAGAGTACTCACTAATGTGTTTGGTCATTATAAAGGGTACTTGCGGTTTATTAATATAGAGTACTCACTAATGTGTAGATGGACCAAAGCTGGATGTACATTGAGAACCGTGTGAGTGAAGAGTATATTAATGGCGTGTTTGCTTTTAGAAGAGCCGCCAGCGGGATATGTTGAAGAAGGGATAAAATATATGTCTTGTCCATGCATTGATTGCGGTAATATGAAAATGTTTAACAACCGTTGCGCAGATCGAAGCTCACTTAATACGAAGAGGTTTCAAAAAGGATATACATGTTGGAGCGATCCACGGTGAAGAAGCGATTATCTGGAAGTCGATAATGGCGACATCGCCGAGGAAGTCAACGATATGCGGGTATGGAATGTGCTTTTGATGAGGATAGATCGCATGATGACAATCTGGATCGGATGCTACGCGATGCGAGAAGGAACTACGGTGAGAGAGAGTTTTGTAAATTCGAGGGCTTAATGGAGGACTCGGGAAACCTTTGTTCCTGGCCGCAGTTTAATACACAAGGTTGTCAACCGTGCTTGAACTAGCTGAAATTGAAGGCAAGCAATGGTTGGTCCGACAAGAGTTTTACGGCGTTGTTAGGTCTCTTAGTGACATCCTTAGGAGGGAAACATGTTGCCCGAAAGACGACCTACCAAGCTAAGAAGGTTCTTTGTCCGTTGGGAATGGAAGTAGAAAGAATACATGCATGTCCGAGCGATTGTATCCTCTACAGTAAAGAGTATGCGAGACATGCATGCATGTCCGTGTCTGAGCATCCGATACAAGCGGAAGAATCTTGCTAAGGCGAAGCAAGGACCTCTGCTAAGATGTTGTGGTATCGCCTTTGATCCCACGTTTGAAGCGTTTATTTGCGAACGAAAGGAGGCAAGATTGATGCGTTGGCACTCGGAGGCGTAAGAAAGATGGGAAGCTCGGACACCCTCCGATTACGCCCGATGGAGAAACTTGATCGGAGCTTGAAGAGTTCGGTGCGAACAGGAACATAAGGTTAGGGTTGAGTACGGACGAAATGAATCCTTTCGGTAACATGAGCGGCCGACATAGCACTGGCCGTGAATCTATGTATGTACAACCTTCCTCCTTGGTACGTGTATGAAGCGGAAATACATTTTGATGACACTACTTATCCAAGGGCGAAGCAACACAGGAATGATATTGATGTGTACCTAGCACCATTCTTTGGAAGATCTTGTGACAACGTGGAGCGAAGAAGTGCAGGTATGGGATGCGTACAAGCGAGAGAACTTCACTTTACGCGCCATGTTGTTCGCACCATCAATGATTTTCCGCCCTTGGTAACCTATCGGGCTTGATACAAAAGGAGCCAAAGCTGTCATCGCTTGCTTAGATGCTACGGAGAGTGTATGGTTTGAACAACTCGCAAAAAGCGTGTATATCGCGTCACCGTAGGTTCCTTCAGAGAGTCACCCATACCGCAAGATGAAGAAACAATTCGACGGAAATAAGGAAGGCGGTTCGACTTCAAGGGCTTTTAGTGGGAAAGAGGTCTATGATATGGTTAAGGATATCGATGTTGTGCTTGGGAAGGGGCGTAAATTAAAACCCGTGAGAAGAACATCCGGAAGAAGCGGTCAATTTTTGGGACTTGCCTTATTGGGAGTACTTAGAAGTTCGCCCTTTGCATCGACGTTATGCACGTAGAGAAGAATGTATGTGATAGCTTGATTGGTCTCTTCTTTGAACATTAGTGGCAAAACAAAGGATGGTGTTAACGCATGCGGCGTGACTTGGTCGATATGAACATAAGGACCGAGTTAGCACCAAAGAGACCGATCTGAGACGAGCGTACCTTCCCGACTTGCTACACTCTGTCCAAGGCGAGAGAAATGAAGCGTGCGAGCTTGCGGTGTGAAAGTCCGTCTGGTTACTCGCTAACATTAAGAAACTTGTTTCTATGCAAGATTTGAAATTAATTGGTATGAAGTCGCATGATTGTCGTGTCTTGATGACACAAATGCTTCTGTTGCAATTAGGAGTATCTTGCGAACAAGGTCAAGTGGCAATCTTGAGGTGTGTTATTTCTTCAACTCAATTGCTCGAAGGTCATCGATCCCCAAGGACTAGATGCTCTGCGGTAGAGGTAGTGGCGACTCTGTGTCATCTTGAGATGTATTTCCCTCCGTCATTTTTCGATATCATGGTCCATCTCATTGTTCACCTTGTGAAAGAGATAAAGATATGCGACCTGTGTTTCTCGTCATATGTACCCGTTCGAGAGGTACATGGAATTCTCAAGTCCTCGTCTGAAATCGATCTCGACCGGAGGCGGCATCATCGAAGGTTATGCAACGAAGAGGTCATTGAGTTCTGCGTCGACTACATGGCTCGGTGGATCCGATTGGTGTGCCTCTATCTCGTCATGAGGGGAGCTGGATGGTATCGGGACCATAGGAAGGAAATCAATCACTCCCGATCTGGATCGTGCGCTCAAGCCCATTTCACGGTCTTGCAACACATGACCCAAGTGTCCCCGTACATCGGCGAGCACAAAGACATGATGCATGCGAGAATCCGGGCCGGTCGGAGGTTTGGATCACCATAGAACACAACCGTCGGTTCAACGAATGGTTAAAGCGCGAATCACTCGGAGGTCATCAAGTGATGATCTGTTGCTATGGTTGGCAAGAGGGCCACGATTTACAATTGTCACATGGCAAGGATCGACATAAATGGGTACACATTTTATCGGCGGCTCGGGATAGGAAGAGCACAAAGGCGAGCAGCGGTGTCGCATAGATGCATTCGATGCCGATGGGTGAGGAGCTCGTACTATGGGCAAATAGAGGAGATATGGGAGATCGACTCGTGCTTTTCAAGATCCCCTATTTGGTGCCGTTGGGTCCATCTCCCACGGTGAAGGTCGACAAATGCGGCGTCACTACCGTGGACCTCGAGCGTGTCGGATACAAAGGCGAACCATTCGTCTTGGCTAACCAAGTTGTTCAAGTCTTCTATGTAACAGGCGGCAAATAAGAAGCGTCACGTAGTTCTTCATGGAAAAGGAGGATTGTCGGAGTTGAGAATGTAGTGGGCGAGGAAGAATACAATCAATTTGACGAGTTGCCACCTTTCGGAGACGGCATCAGGCTCGAGGAAGAACCCAGTGAGGAAGCTAGCTATATGCGCGTCGATCATCATGAAGGGCTATATTTTAATTAAGAATTTACTCCATTGTAATTAACTAATTTATTCCATTGTCATGTGTTAATGTGTTATGGACTTATGATCTTTAAATTGATGACAATTGTCAAGTATTTAATTCCACTTATGCGAACTCGATACCACTTATGAAAAACACTTGATACCAAGAATAATTGATTCCATCTTGTTTCTTTGCAAAAGCATACCATCTTTATTTAGGATGGTATGCATGTCCCTAACAACGAGGTGATTTTAACTTCAACTCCCGTAGAGAGATAGTGAAGCAACCATGACTCAACTATGGGAACCCCCTGTTGGTATGGTTCTTACACGAGTCATGTTGTCTATATCATGCAAAACAACAACATTTGACTCATAAATAGGACACATGAGTCAAAACATTCGAGTACAACATATAAACAATTTACTCAAATAGTAACATATGAGTATGCGAATTTGCGATAATTTTCGCTAATTTTCTAAGCATAGAAACAATTTCCATAGCGAGAAAAACAAATTCTAGTGATTAAATAAATCCTTTAATACTAAATAACAAAACCGAACTCTTCTAGGGTTTAATTTGCAGGATTTCCATGTGTTAGAACAAAAATGCGTTAATTCTAAGGTCTAATCTAAAAGATTTTTGGCCCCAATGACCTGAATGATATAAATTGAGGACCCCTTTGTAATTTCACAAAACACAGAGGGCTTATTTGCAAAATTCTAGTATGCTCGATGTGGAAACATCACGAGACAGTTCCTCGAGAACCGCGTGATGCGTGTTGATTATATAAGGTTACGACAGATGAGGTTTTGATCTAACCCCATCGGTGTCGTCTTCTACCATGCCTCCTCTCGAACACCTCCCGACCCGGCGCCCTCCTCCCAGACCCGGCGCCTCCCAGAGCCCGACCGCCTCCTCTCGAACGCCTCCCAGGCCGGCCCGGTGCTTCTCGGTTGTCTTGTGCGGCATTAACCCGTCCCTGGCTTCATTCTCCGAACGCCTCCCCGACCGGCCAGTGCTTCGGTTTGATTACCACCGCTTGATGAGTATTGTGCCTTTGCTTTGCCTTGGTGGTACTTTCATATACATATTTGCGGTGCTAGTTGATTCTCAATATCTGTTTTATTTACGGTATCTGAAGAAATTGCATTTTATACGATGGGCTTCTTTGGTTTGCTCAATGATGATAATGGTCAAATCTTGAGATTGAGCCGATAATCATTTCATACTTGAGCTCTAGTGCGGGATCACGAGGTGTGCCAATAAGTTCTTTGGTAGTTTGGTCGGCTTGATCATGGGTGTTGATTGTAGCATTTAAAATATTTGATGTGCCCCAACCGATTGTGTTGTAACACCTATTTCTAGAAATCTGATGACATTGGTGAAACTTAAAAAGTCATTGGTAGTAGTATTTTCTTGATTGCATCTTGTGGTTGTAGTGGTTCATTTTCAAGTGTTACATAGTCTCATCCATAGCATGTCTTTGGGGTTCATTATGTATACATTTCTTTGGTAGCTTCGAGTTTTCAATCGATCTCCTTGTTCATTTGTGCCATTCGTATGGCGCTCTGATATATGCATTGGATATAGAATCTGTTGGAGATAGTTCAGTTTGTTCTAACATGTTATTCGGTGTGGGTTGCATGTTCCTGGTTGTGTGTAACACATACATTATCTGCTTTAAATAAAAGTATAATTCTTTACTGTTATTATAAGAATTGGAGAATTGGAGTATTGTTCGTGATCAAGCGTTGGAGAATTGGAGTATTGTTCGTGATCAAACTTGATCTCTGGTTAATCATAATTTTATTGAGTGGTCTATTGGCTTTGCTATCTTTAGACAGTAGTTAAGCATTATTTAGAGCTCAAGTTGTGAATTTGTGTTGTTTAGTTCAATTTATGAAGATTATTGACAATGGAGTTGAGATGGCAAAGGCTAGTTCCTTTGCAACTCTCTCTCTGAGAGCACACTCCATAATCAATCATATGTACATTATGCTCCTTATGGTTGATCTCCTTCAGTTAATGTTGGGCATAACATTGTATTTATCATCAACGTTCTCTTATA